>OX392492.1:6250000-7500000 GCA_947623365.1 Achlya flavicornis
AGTTCTTATATAACTCCTCAAACTTGTTCCTTATTTACGTTTCGGGTGACATAAGAAATGTTTTTTTTTAAAGTTGTGTTTTATATAATGCTGGCTGAATTCTCACAGGGTATTTGCCATACTACATGAAAAAAAAATATTTTAACTAAACACCACCAATAAATAAACTGAGACATCTTGGTAGATGAGTTCGTAAGCTGCGTCCGAGTAATTTATAAAAATATCCACATTAATTTATCAAGGTACACATTACAGTAATCTATACTTATGTGCTTAGTGATGAATAACTTTTAGATGTAGCCAAATGACTAGTCATTTAATAAATGGCGTTTGCTACTACATTGCTGAACTATTTTATAGCATCGTTAGTCTTTGTAATTTTCTGATTATTTAACAAATTAAAAAGACTAAAATTACAGGCTGTCCACTTATTTTTTAATCGACCCACATTTTTCATGTTTCAAAATGTCATAGTTTATTTTCTCAGTGTTGTGTCTATACTTCTATAGTGTCATGTCAAAAGCTATTATTTTAGGAGACCCAAAAATCTTACAAGGCAGTAAGAAATTTAGTTCCAAAAGGTACCTTAACCAATCAACTGAGGCGAAAATTAAGTATAATTAATTCAAAAGATTAATTATCTTAATTAAAGATCGATGGTAAAATCTAGAATGGCTACAACGTAACACTAAAAACACCACCAATCCAGTCGGGGATCGTTTCCCAGAAGTCCTCGAAACAATTCGACGACTAAAAACAATTAAATCGTAATTAAGGGCCGTATTAAGAGAGAAGGCATGCGCCTTCGCATTGCGCAACTCATTTTAAAGCCAGTGATGCGACATTAAATTTCATTAATTAAAAGTTATCGATATTGTTCTCATTTAAGTTAAGCTAAAAAAAAAGCTAATAAAAAAAATAGCAGAGAAAAAAATATTTTTAATTATTTATTTAAAGATTACTATATATTTTTAAATATTTAATATTGTAAGTTGATGATAGCTTTATCATCACATGTGCATTAATTGAAAATATCGATCAACATCGTGTCAAATTCCGTTTGGGAGTCCACAATCGATTATAAATCCTCAAAAATACTTGACGCTTACATAAATCTGTAAAACAACGAAAAACAAAACACCCCATTAATCCAATGCATTCAAAATTCACGATTCGATTTTTGAATAGCCGATAAAACCCGACACTCGAAACGCCCGCCAATTTCGCATGCATAAACATCGTAAATCTCATTGAATGAAAATGAGTATCGATATATCGATATCGAGTTTTACGATCGATTCATTACGCGACTATACGTCGGGACCTTATTGAGGGGACAATGCTCGAGTAGCGTCTGAAACAATCACATCTTCATTAATTACGGAAGGAATTTTTCCGATGGTAACTCTTTATATGGTGTGGTGCGAGTGAAGCTTTTAATAAGCATATTTATAAAAACATGCCAATTTATAAGCGTTTCACTAAATTAATATTTTTTTGTGATAAACGATTGTTCGTGAATTTTTTTGGTCAGTTTTGTGGTATGCTTTCATTTAAATTAAAGCTTGACTTACATAATTTAATCACCAAATTCTGAAAGTTTAAACATGCGAGCGGAAGTATTCAGATATTTTATTCTTATTTATCAACCAAATGTAAAGATACAATAATCAGCTATATATACAGAAGATAGAAGACGGGCTTGCAGTTGTAGTATGTCAAGTTTAACTTATACTTACTCACGTCAAACTTAATACATACTTCGACGGAAGTGACATTTAGTACCACTTCAGTTATTGTTCTACGGAACGGCAGACTTTCATAAGGCATGGAAAGGCTAAATCAGCGATACGGACCCTAAGGTGCTTGGCATAAGTTGATCATATCATCCATCTTCTGTAATTTGAATGCTTTTGTGCCTTTAGTCTCTAAATAGTTTAAAATAAAGTCGCTATTTCTTTCTCAATGTTTGTGCACTTTTTTTTTTACCTTTATTTAGAGAATGTATTCCGTAAGTTGTATGTTTGTAATATATTACTTAGCTAGACGAATCCGGGGCGGCTAGTTGATAATAAATGATATTGAATTACAAGCCAATTTCAAGCAAAATAAATTACAATTTTCCTCATGAGATGATTGGTCATGCCCCGCTTCATCTCATCACCGGCACCACACCACATCTCTTCATGTGCTAATGGCGATCCATCCGACCGGCCGGTAGCCACAATTTGTCGCTTCGTTTTTTGCTAAATGCCTACATGTTGTCGACATTCAGTAGTTTAAACTGAACTGCCAGTTTCTGAAAGCCAAATCAAAGTTAATCTATGATCAAAACTGTTGCCGTCTTTGTCATTCCAGACGTTATTTACCATGACAGGTATACTTTCAACAAGTGATTAATCTTGATTTGGCTTTTAGAAACTGGCAGTAAGACTCGCTATTTCATATTTAATTACTCTATGGTCTATTTAATTTGGAACTAAAAATATTCAACGTATTTCGACATATATGTCAACATTTTTCGTCTTCAGAATTTGCTCAGTTGCTAATTATATGAATCATTGTCATAACTGCCTAAAATCAATTATGATATTACAACAAATATAGTTCCCAAGACAATGTTATTTCTCAAACATCCTATCCTACTTCTACTATCTTTCTAATATTATAATGTGAATGTTTTTATGGATGTGAGGATGTGGTTTTGATGATGTTTGTTACTCTTTCACGCAAAAACTCCTAAACAACATTTGACAGACAGAGAAAATATATTCGGGATTAACACATAATCCCTCAGAAACGCGGGTGGAACCACGGGGTACAGCTAGTATCATCATAAATCTATCGCTAAGCACCTACCGGTGTGTGGCAGTTGCACTTGAGAGCCTACCTTCTAGGCTTTTTATAGGTCCCCCTAGTATCGCTAATGACCATGGGTGACCGTACTCACTTACCATCAAGACCGCTTGCCCAATTGCCAGTATTCCGGCATAAAAAAATGCCAACAATATCAAAGAGCCATCAGTAAGTAATGCAAAACTAAAGCTATAGTAACGATCCATGACGAATCGACATAAGAAGGTGATTTCTAGCTGACCTGTGAATCAGAATAAAGTTTAATGACCAGATAATGCGGTTATTATTGTTGAAATAAGGCTTAAAAAAAGAGGAAACGCTGTACATGATTTCGTTGGAGGTTTAGAGGTTATTAAACAAGTAGTTGATGATAAAGTAGCTTCTAAAGATATGTAAATGTCACAAGATATCTATTTATATTTACAAGTAATAGACTTTTCTATACACGTTTTTAAGGTGTAAACGTAAAGCTCAATAATTAAATAGAGTGATTTAAAATTAAATGTCTTCTGAGATTGAGATAGCAAAACAAGTTTCTTGGTAACTAAGTAACAACAACGTATTGTGGCGGATAATTCGTCTCACTCACTCGTTAAATGAAGACATAATAGTGGCAATTGAAGTAACAACAAACGGACACGCAAAGTTAACACAGGCAAATTAACTCTTTTTGTTTACACGTATACAAAAACAACCTAATTTAACAATTCCAAAGCTGCTACCGTATTTAATAAAGGAAATATAATTAACAATAATTATCTCTTTGTTTCAGTTGGTAAAAACGGAAGAATGACACGAGTGGATTTAGACAGAACACAAGATTTCGTAATCAACGATGCAAAAAGTTTTAATTTATAACAACGCAAAGACGACGATGAAGAAAATGGATGAAATAAGAGTGGAATTGACTTGACAAAAGTTAAATCCAGTGATAAAGTAATACTTGTGCGTGTGAAAGACATTTTGGTTAAATAGTGATGTTATTGACAGTTGTATAAAGTGGTGGACTATGTCACAGTGTTAGGACTCTGAATAATGCCTGATCGGGAGTCGGTAGGAGGTCCTGGGAGTGCTGGCAGCGGTGGTTTTCTGCCACTACAGTTTCCGTCGGCTTTCGCTGCGTTTCATGCTTCCACTCCCCCTGGTGCACCAGCATCAGCCATGCATCACGCGACACATTATCATCATCATGCTCAGTAAGTACCTAGATCTTAAGACTTATAATTTTACGGCCAGTTATTATTAAGATATTTTTTTCGAGACCATGAAAAGATATTAATGTTCCCAGTATATCATTCCAAGGAACGATTCATCAACAAAAACTGCGGTATTTTAAGTGCATTTTTGTTGTTTGTATCGAATCGTGTTACTGTTTTTTCTTTAACACGACTATAATAGGTTAGGTTACCAGTAGTCGCTTATGTATCTCACGTTGCGTGCTGTAATTTTTACTTATTACCTTCACCCAGTATTTTTAATTTAATGACTTACTACGAGCTCTCGCTAATTCATATTTATTGCATACCTCGCAAACAATTTCATTATTACACTCATTTCCATCGTAATAATTATCTTTTTAGTATGGAAGTTATCATAATCTATCGAGTCACTGGACGAGCGCTTGCGTATCAGAATCTACATTTGTAATTTTATTATGATTCGCCTGCCCTTCTCGACAAGTGTCCTTTAGTATTACGATCAGTCGCGTTGTCCACTCGCTCCTAAACACCAGCCTCGTTTATAGATCCACTTCATAAAATAGAGTGGTTCATTTAACATGTAACACCAGTACAGAATATGCTACCAGACCTTTTATTACATAATTGCTTGCAACTTGCAAGTTAAAATTTCAACCGTTTTTCGAAACGCCAACTTTGTTGTGTTTGGTTCCCGATTATTTTTTTGCATAAACAGCAATTAAATTCATATTTGTTTCTCATACCTTTGTGCATATGCCGTTCCATTAGTTCTCGTGCTTTTATATCTGAATCGACTTTTTATATCCGACTATAAGAGAATTTTATATCGGGAGCAGGTAAGAATTTTTAGATTAGATTAGAGCCGGCGTATTAACCGTGGTTTACGGCCGACGGGCTATAAACCCAACGTCCCGGTGAGACAAGGTGTTACTTAATGATAATTTATTGCAAAACAACGGACACGTAAGCCGGTCGATTTGACGACAACATTAATCTTCCGTAACTGGCCACAATAAAACGCTCTCGTAAAGTTTTCAAAAAAGGTTCGATCGACACCTGAATCAATGGACCGCTGACAAATGACGAACAGGAAGTCATCAAAGGAATTGAGACGTTTACAATGTTAGGTCGGACGTTAATAAAAGCGGGACGGTGCGTTTCAACAAATGAGTTACTCGCCGCGCTCAAAGGGTAGGTGATGTATGGCGCAGCCAAGGCAAAGTCGGCCGACTCAGATGATTAATGTTTCAGCATCGAGCCTCGAGGCACGCCCGCGCTCCCTCCACGAGGCACACAAAATTAAACTTTTAAAATGTTAATTTACTAAGCACTTTGAATTCAACTGAAGAATGTGACTATATAATTCTCGCAATATTTTCACCTCTATTATCGTCTCTCGGGTTAATAATAAAATGCTTTTTTTGTAAAACATTATCTATTAACTGAAGCAGTATTCCCATAATGCATCTTTCACTCGGGAAGATAGAAGCGGTCCTACTCTCCTCGTTTTATTTTTGTATCCTTGCCGTGTTCAATATACTCGTTATATTCTACGTCTTATTTAAAGTGATTGCGTAACTCGTTATGAGAAAATATAAAGGCAGGTATGAAATCGGTGGTATGAAGACGTTAGCCTTTCTCGGAAGTCCAGTACCTAATCCTTTATCCATGGACCGTGGCGAGGGATTTCGTCGCCGGATGGGTACACCCATTAACGACAGTCTCTCGGTGCCTCATTTAACCCGCTGCTGCGATAATTGCCACCACGTGTTTATTTCCAAGCGTTCTAATTATAGCACGCACAATGGGTTGGACACGATTGGTTATTTTGGCTGCATTCGCTCCGTCAAAGTCAATTTTGTCCGGCCACAAAAGAGGTGTTGCGAGTCGGCTGTCGTTTGATTCATTAACTGGAACCCTTTGAACTGATGAATAGGTATCGCGTGCCACTTCGCCTATTAATTCTGCTTCAACCTTTTTAGCTTCGGCTTGATGGTTTCTTTGTGCTCGTATTCCGAACGGTTGTTTTGCATCATTTGCATTGTCGGTACCATTCCGATTCGCTTCTCTTTTTGTCGTAACATTCGTCTTGTATTTTCCATTCACTTTAGTATGTATTTGAATTGTTTCTATAATAGGAACGATTCAATTTAATCGTAAGTGTTGGATACATTCTTGTAATACCATTAGTTCACCCTATCTTTAAATACAAGTTATATTTAGTTTTGTGATGTAAATTATTTCAAATATTTTGTTTTATTTGAATTACAAGTAATTTTATTTCACGACTGAAATTCATGCTATGTAGCTCAACTATCGTCTCGATTCTTCCAAGTTCTATCCCTAAGAAAAGAAAACGGCCATCTAGCACATGTGTCGCCACAAAAACTTCCAACAATACGGCACCATTCTGTCGCCCGCATCCTACTCCAGTCATTGTGTTTACGTCCTGTCTTCACAAATCATCGAAAAACCCATTATTATTGGTCGAGAGACAAAGCATTATCGAGTTTTGATTGGTCGTCGTGTGCGGCGGCTATTGTTTAAAGAACATAACACCAAGTGCAATTAAGTGCAATAACTTTATCATCGTCATTGGTGTCAGCATCAACTTTATTCTCAACTATAATCTCGATATCTGATACATTTGATTGTTTATTTTCTTCATTTTTATTTAGTAAGAGACGATTGTGACTGTTTGGTGATTTGATACGTTTTTACCCGACTGACCCGGAAGGAGGGTTATGTTTTTCGAGTGTATGTATGTATGTATGTAAGTATGTATGTATGTATGTATGTATGTATGTCTATTTCTTTGGCACGCTCTGCAGCCTAAACGGCTTGATGGATTTAAGCATATGAGGTATCGTTAGATTCGTCTGAACTGTAGGAGTGTCATAGGGTATATTATTTTTATATGGCGTCTACGGATAAAAAAAAGAGGGGGGGTATTAAAAACAAAAATTACGTTATAGTAACAATATGGGTATCAAATGAAAGCTTGTGAACAGCCTTTTCCATATATGTATATATTGTAATACTTTTATGCTACCGTTTTGACGTAAACTGCAAAAAAAAACATTTTTAATGCAAGGACAGTAAGTAGGTACTATGAGCGGTTACCGTACGTAACTCACAGAGTTGCGATGGTTGTAAGCGTTACTTTACCGTACCGCTCATTTACTTAATAATACTTACAACTCATTCTGTATAAAACTAAAAAGACTGAAATAAATTAAATTATTAAAAGAAACAAAAAACCCGACTGCGTAAAACAAAAATTAACTGAAAAGAGAAAAACAAGCTCTTTAACCTATAGAATTTTGAATATAACTTGAATTTTATAAGGTATTGCAGTCGGGTACAAACCAATAACCTAAATATATGTTTTTTTTGTAATATTCGTTTATCCCCGACTGCAATACCTTATAAAATTCAAGTTATATTCAAAATTCTATAGGTTAAAGAGCTTGTTTTTCTCTTTTCAGTTAATTTTTGTTTTACGCAGTCGGGTTTTTTCTATTCGAGTTGTAACGACAAGATCATATTTATGATATTAGATGAAACCCTTGAATGTTTGGACAGTTTTATTTGAAATGGTATTTTTGGTTTTGTTATTTGAGAACTTTATCGGTTTATTATGAACTAGTTGCGCCCCGCGGTTTCACCCGCGTTCCCGAGGGATATATTGCTTTCCCGGGATCTAAAACTGTGTTAATCCAGAACATATTCTATTTGTGTGCCATTGAGGTACAAAATTTATAATATTAGTAAGATTCCAATATAAGATATGAGAAAAACATCTAAAAATATGTCATAATATGAAATATGTATGTTCAGAAGATTATGCTTCTCATGCTGTTTAATTACAAAGAGTAATCAATATGATTATGTCGGTAAAGTCACGACGCAGCTTGCTATTTCTCCATATTATCTATCAAATAGTAGCTCATTTGATATGTCAGTGTCCGTCAACTGCTAAGTAAACACATTGGCTTTTCTTCTCATTGTAATATTTTCCTTCAACTCCGTCGAATTATAATTTATAGTGATTCAAAAACTGAACTGAACACGGCAACTTGCACAGTGATTGATTTATTCGTTTACCTTCAGGCTTGAGGCTCATTCCCGTCCGAAATAAATATAAATGTCGAGAAACTAATTGTAGGCCTTTTGAAAAAGGCTTAAAAATTGGAAAAATAATTTACTGTGACTTTTTAAAAGTAGTATCGCTTTGTTTACTTACAATAATAAATCTACTGGTCACGACGACTCGGAATGATTTAAAATAAAAAAAATACGAGCTACTTTGTGTTTTTTTATTTTACTAAAATTAGATATTTCATTACGCTGCTATGGTTGCCTACTGAAGTTTATTTATTGTACCACACATATAAACAAAAATAAATTGTAAAATTAACCTAAGCCTACTCACACACGTGTATTTAATGCCAAATGGATGGAACTGCTAAAAGTATCCCTTCATAAAAATGGCACTTTCGAAGAATTGATACACAAAAACAGTGCAAAAAAAATAATCCTCGCCCTGATGTAAAAATACTCCAAAATAACCGTTCCATTATAGTGGTCACATCTGCCCTAAAACTGACCAAAAATGCCCTGAAAAAAAAGATTCCAATCGGTCAATCGTGCCCATAAACGAGTTCCGGTCATAAATTGCCCCTTCCCGGCATCCTGTTTGGATGTCATTATTGTCCTGCGCCTGCGCCTAAATAGACCGACATCGGCAATAGCCATGGGAAGAGGGCTTGATTTAATGATTGCCATCGCTGACTTGGACAAATTATCGTGGCTTTTTATCTATACTTATCTATCTCATACTTAGGTTTAAAGGAACTTATCTTTCGACTACTCCGACGCTTGTGACGAGAAATAATTGAATTTTGCTGGGATAAAGAGGGGAATTTGAAGATTATATTAGATCTACTGAAGATTTGACAGTGTGACTTGAATATTTGACTTGAGATGGACCTACGAAGAATGAAGTATCCATAACGGTAGCACCAAAAAAGATATCGAGCTATTTAAAAACTTTGTACAAGTGATGCTAGCCAGATTCTAGCCAGAATATTTTGAGTCCTATCGTTATAATTGTATTATCTCATTTTGCTTCATCTGCTTGCTGCATAGAGCAAAGTTCATTCCTACCATTGACAATTTTTTACCAGCGGTCGATGTCCCAGCAAACTTCAAACGTCAAAGATGTAGGTTAATCACTCCTATCTCATCACATCTTAGTCTTACCTCCCACTTGGCGACTAAAAATAGCTGTCGACTATTTATTTTACACTTATTGTAAGCAAATTTCATGTCACCGCGTGTGTTACGCCTTATGCTATGAATATTTATAATTATTCTAATAGTTGTGCGTTATCCTGTTTAGAAATGGTTAAGCAATTAATTATGTAAGCAAAAAGATGGTCCAAATGTGGGTTTCAATAAGTGACATGTATTCATTTAATGATATGACGAGCTTTATTTTAATTTTATTTTTTTATGTGCGGCGATAGTTATTGTTGTGGGTATATAAGAAGCATACGGACCAAATCTTGAAACGTTTTAAAAGAACTTTTTTTTTTATACCACTTAGGTGGCAAACAAGCATACGGCCCCCCTGATGGTAAGCGGTTACCGTAGCCTATGGACGCTTGCAACACCAGGGGTATCACGCACGCGTTGCAGACTCTGCAGAAATCTCTTCACACCCCTTTTGAAGAACCCCATGCTGTACTCCATTGGGAAAACCACTTTATCAATCGTTTTGTACACAATTTTACGAAGTATTTGTGAATAAATTGAAAATTCTTCCAAAAATGATTAAGTTAATTTTCTTCTTAAATTAAACCGACTATTATTATTATTATTAAACATATCGTAAAAATGTAGCTTGAAAAAATAAAAAATAAACCCTTTTTTAATTCCCAATAATCGCCGAGCGGGCCATAAAACCACCTTAATAACAAAGGAAACGAGAAAAAAAACATTAGGTCATGCAACGTCGCGTGCGCTCGCGCACAGTAGCCGAACACAATCGGTTCGTGTGCGCGCGCCTGCGCTGCCAGTCCCCGGGCTCATTAAAATCGTAAGGTGCGTGCACAGCCTAAGGAGCGATTTATTGGATTGATCGATTATGGGATATAGGGCTTGTATTGAGGATATTGAACACCTATTATTAATTTTGCGTGCTGCTACATATTAGAAACGGATTGGATCGTTTTATCTGTCAATCTTAATATAAATTGGGTACAGAATTTGATAGATCTCTAGTTAATTTACCTATACATATGTCAATTTATTTTAGTAGCTTTTTCCGCTTTAACAGTAAGTTTTATTACCAATCGCTTAACTTGTGTTTTTCTAAACATAAGTAAGTTAAATGCCCAGTCATTCCTCAAAATTACCAACGTTTAATAAAAGCCATATTTCACTTCAATGTAAACTGAACACACATAAAAACCAATAAAAGTTCATTTTGCAAATACATCGTTTTGTTATTTCATTAGGGGCCGAGTATTGAGTCGCGGTGGTTGGCTTGGGACAATCGAGCGTAAATCTGCAATGCGATTTATAGTCGCGCGTCGGTTAGTGTAGCGACGCCTGTAGCTTTTAATGTAATGTGTATGGGACATAGAAATTATAATAGGCATAGAATTACCCTTTTTCGAAGCTGAATATTTTACTTAGGTATAAAATAAAAACACCAATGAAGTGTCGGACCATAAGTTGACGTGGAAGGTACACATTACACGGTTCGATTCCGGGCCAGGACAAACATGTCTTTTCTGATTCTGGGTGTAGGAAGTATAAGTATCTTTAAAAATATAGTACATTAGTTTTCTGATTTCTATAGAACAAGCACTGCTTAATTTGTGTCTGATGAATGTCCAAGGATATTCATGTATGTCCTGCTATAAGTAGACTAAGGAGGTACTTTGTATTTTTGTCATGTTGTTACTATACTCTAACCCCCTGATATAGATTTAAAGGGTAAATAAAGTCACTATATTGTTATTGTCAAATAATGTGACATTATTTACGTGACCTTTTAAACAGTTTATTAGTTAAATAGCGCTTTATGAGTAAGGGGGTAAATCACGTTAAAAAAATTATCGCAGAATGCCGCTCACGTATTAGCACTGCACAAGTGATACCCCTGGTGTTGCAAGCGTCCATAGGCTAAGGTAACCGCTTAGCTTACTATCAGGCGGGCCATATGCTTGTTTGCCACCTTAGTGGCATAAAAGAAAAATCTCGCCAGACGTTGAGGTTGCCACTTCTGACCTCATTTGATTAGGTTTCAATAATAAAGGGTCCAAACTCCAAAGTCAAAGACTTGAAATACAGAAAATCTATAATTTCTCATGCTGCATTTTTTTTATTAGTCCTGCAGAAGTAATTTACGAAACATTTTTTTTTTATAATATTGTTCGGTCAGTTAATTACTTCTATAGTTTCTTTTAATTTTTGTTAACATTATCTAGTAGATCACCTTAAATTATTTAACGAAATTACCTTTTTTATACGACGCGATAAACAAAGCATGTCCGCCTGATGGTAAGCGGTTACCGTAGCGGCGTAGCCATATGGACGCTTGCAACACACGAGGCATCACGCACGCGTTACCAGCCCTTCCCCCCTCCCCAATGAACTTTGCAATGGCGACCTTATTATTTGGGTTAAGTGGCTGTTTCAAGTCTCTCCAGAGCTTGTATCACTGCCACCAGACTAGATGGCGACCTTGCTCACGCCACTATAAATTTGTATGGGAGAAATTAGTACCATGAATATTCCGCTAGAGGCGCTGTGCCAATTCCTATAGAGAAGTGTCGTAAACGCAAACGCATTAGTAAGCGTTTACTATCGTCAATTCTTTACACTCGGGGTACTGAACTCTAGATCGCCCGCTGTGGGATCCGTGCCTAACCATGTAGTCAATTATTGGAGAAAATGTTTAAGATTTTTCTAACAAAGTTAACCCTGTAACACAATACGCTATCAAAGCGCGCCAGCTCGGAAACGGCACACCTGCTCGTGTTTACAGAGACAACATCGTGTAGGGAACATTATTGCTACAAGTCATGAGATGTAGCGAGAGCGGAACTTTTTATCGCAGCAAATATTATGGTGCGTCCATGCTACGCGAAGCGAGCACGAGCCGAGCCTCGTACGAACAGGATTCGTTCGTTGTTCGCGTAGCGTGGATGGACTTGCGAACCTCGAACGAGCATTCGTCTCGCACTCGAATGCGCTCCTCCCGATTGTCAGTTTTTTCACCAACACAGGGATTCACATCGCGCTCGTTGTAGGCTCGTTGTAATTGAAACGTGACACTTGACATCGCGAGCAGCGAACGAATTATCTTTGTTTGTGGCTCGGCTCGTGCTCGATTCGCGTAGCATGGACGCACCATTAGATTTCTCAGACACGCGGGTAAAATCACGGGCCGTAGGTAAGTTCTGAATATATCTTTCATAATTAATATTATGACACCATTCAACATTGTATTATATCCAACAATGTATGAAGACTGTGCTATCCCATCTCTTGGACCATTCCAAAATGCAAGAATAGAGTAAATATAGGCGCGCGAAGGGTTAAATTTGTACACGATTTCGTTAATGAAACGCCAGTAGTGATGGAGGGTTGATGGCTCCAATAAAAAAAAGATTTTGGGGTAAATGGGAGAGGAGAACTTTTAAATAGATCTTTACATTCTAAGGTGTCATATTATCTTGTAGTTTTCTTTTTCAAATCATGGATATAGTCCAGTTAGGTCGAAAAATTGTCGTAAAATTCTATTGATTGTTAATAGACAGAAATCGAGGATTTTTTTACTTATGAATCTTTAGGATGGCAAATCTCCAACTTGCTTGAGAATGACACTTTACCCTTCTTTAAATTAAAATAAAGTCTATTTAAAATACATAAAAATATATAAAATACAATACAATAAAATGGCAAAGCTCTATTGTATATATCATATGTCGAATTCAATCGATAACGAAACAAGTTATCGAATAACATATCAATAAACCTCAGACCCTTTAAAAGTCCTTATTACAGATAGATACCATTTCATTATACTCAGGTAATCAAGGTGAATAACACTTTTACAAAAAAAAGTAATGGAACTTGGAGAATGACAAGTAATAAAAATAAAATGCGTTGATTACGATTATCACTTATGGGAATGACGTTCATGTCTATATTTTTATCGCGACGAATAAAATATCATACAGTTATATTCTGGTGTAAGTTTTTTTAATAAAAATGATATTATTTTGCTTGGTGTTAATTTATGAGCGGTAGCGTGGCGATTTTGAAGTTTATTAGACGTTTTTTTTGTACAAGCCATTGGAGTCGAATGGCAATTGTTATTTATACTCGCTTCGCTGTCTACTCTCATGTTGAAAATCTGTCCCCGTGCACCTTCCTATATGCTCCGGCAGATGCACTTGAGAGCCAGTTAATTCTAGGTTTTATAAAGTTAACAGTCCATTGGCCATCCCTCTAGTATTACTATTGCCCATGGAAACACCATTAGTCGACCTTCATAACATAAAAAATGAATTCAAGCTGAATGCATCATTTCTATTCATATCTGCAAAAATAAGCTCCGTTCGCTTAAGACTTGTACCACACATGTAACAATTTTGTGACACCTATACGGTTGTTTGCCGAATGCGCCCGAATTTCGATAAAACACAATCGTAAAATTTCGTTTTACAATTTCATTACGACATGACATTCGGAGCATCGGCTGTATAATGTGATATTATATTGCATTTGGTCGAATAGCGTGGGGCCGGAGCGATTTGTTGACAACTTACTGTATATTGTAACATAAATAATACACTTGTTTTATCCTTTGTTATTGAAGGGTTTGATTTTTAGAAAAGAATTACCTTTTCTGTCTACATTGTCTAAATATATGAGACGGTTAAGGCAAACCTAAAACCCAGTTTTTAAAGTAACACCGGCTCTCTTTGTTAAATGACGTTAGAAAGTGACAGAATTGAAATCCTGGGTTTTACTAAACTAGACAAATATTTCATACACATTTTAGCATTTAGCCGCAGCAGATATCGTATATATCTGAATGCACCTTTACATAATGATTCTGTCATAGTAAAGTAACTTTCAAAAACAGTGGTGAAACTTTACTGTGTGGGTAGATTCAATAATTTACATGGAATACTGATATGGATGTATAAAAATTTTGATACAAATGGATTCTGCCCATATTTTATTGAGATTGACCAATAAGATGCTATTTAGGTATTATTATCGATAGCGTCATCCAATCGCGTGATATTTTTTATAAAAATCGAAAGTGATTGGTTCGTTATAAATAAGTAAATACATATTTATGTTGGTATGAAATAAATATGGAGGTATTGAATGTCTGGTGACTGCTAAGTGTTTTTATAATACACTTTTTACCAATGACTTAGAAACCTTTAGCCTGTTTATTTGACGGTTCGATTCCCGCGCTTGAAACTAAAGTACTCTTTAAAAATATAGGCTGTTTATTTTTACCCTTCATGTGTTAATATTAAAGGTCAAAAACCTCGGCAAAGGGGCTGTCCGTGGCTCGTAAAGCGGCCATCTCCATAAAAAATACCCTAGTCCCGTACCCGGCCACTTTTACGACTCATTCCGACTTTTATAACACCCTGTATGTATAAATACAGCGTGTGTATATATGTAAATAATTACTGACGTAATTAAACTGCGTAGGCGCCTACACTGAGCTCGTAATGAGCATTCCTTGGTGGAAAAACTAGTTTTATTTATAAGATGCTTGCTTAATTGAGGTTTTTCGTGATTATTTTGCTTCTAGGTTCAGTGGTCTTCTGTGAATTTTGTGATTGGGTTATCTATTACTTAGTAGCTGTTGTCGTTAGAAAGGCGTGTTCATTGGAATACATCTTGCACGACTCCCTAATGGTGAACTCTCTATAACTATCACGAGACATCGAGAAAATTACCATTAATTTCTTGATTTTAACTCCTCACGACTATGAGTGACGTCACGTGAATAGAAGTCCATGGAGTTATTTTTTATTCATATGGGACGCACGTCCCATGTGCTAGTCAACGGGTTACATCGCGACTAAATTCATTCTTCCTGACTTCACTTCCTTGGTTCACAGTAAACATTCCTCATTTTGTAATGATATCCTGGTATCTTCTTCACTTAATAAATTATGTCGAACTAATCAGTTCAGTTAGGTACAGAACCTGAGTGTTCGATTCCCGAGTCGGGCAAGATGTAATTTACTTTTCTTTGCATATAATAGTCATAATGTAATCTGGGTTTGGATTGCGCGAGAAATGTCGGCTATGCTCATCATGTCACGTTGGGACTGAAATATCTTCGGTAAAATCTGAGTGTACTGCTTCTGCCCACGGATACTGGGCAAAGATATGTATACTACTAAGGTAGTACTAGCATACGGTCCTGCTGATGGTAAGCAGTTACTGGTCCCTATAGATGTTTGCAGCACCATGGATATTAACTATTTCGTTGCTGACCATGTAAAAATCTCTTCACACCGTTCTTGAAGGACCCCATGCTACTGCCCACATGACCCACCTAATGATAAGCGGTTATCGTAGCAATATGGACGCTTGCAACACACAGGGCATCACTCGCGTTAACGCTCACCATTTAGCTCTGGCGAACTTACTCACGCGCAAGAACACGACATTCAGTTATTTCTTATTTGACTGCGGTATTCTGTAAGGTGGAGGTACTTCTCCAACTTCTTCCCGTATAACCACAGACATAAATCTAAATAGATAACGCAAGTCCTCCATCCGTATGAAAACCAAGCGTGTAACTTTTTTGCATCTATCATAATGTCACAAGATTGATTTACTTAGGCTTTTAACGTGAAAATGAAGCTATCCTATTTGCCAGCTAAAAACATATCCCTCGCTACACATCTCTGGTGGACATGCAGCCTTATGCGAGTTCCCTGTCCCCGCGAAACAATTTCAAAAGAAGAACATCATGCCATATTTTTCACTCGCAGCATCTATTTAGATGTATTTACTGTGCGAATAACCCTTTTAATAGTATATAATTTAGCACATGGGCAATTCTGCACTCGACAGGCATATTACCATAGAATCTAGAGATGCTCTCGTGATATCAATTGTAGAGCAATATCGATGTAGCAGTTGGACAGTTATACCGCCCTTGTCCTGTCAACGTACCTATTGAACTCTCGTCACAAGGCGGGATCTGTTCGCAAACAGTATATTTAGATTTCAAGTAGTTGACGGTTTCTGCTCGGCGGTGACGTCATGTTGAATTGAAATGAACTTTGGTGTCATGCTTGCATACTGTGATACAGTGTGTGCTTTGAGGATGGAAATCTTTGGTATATTAGGTAGGTACAGAGATCGATGTGTATTGATGGCTTAAAAGGATTTAATAATAGTATAGGTACGTGCCATCAGGTCTTCCCGGCCAGCCGGAAAAAGACCCACATGGGTATAAAAAAATAGCACATCCTAATTTCTTATTCTAATAAATACATGGCAAAATTAATTCAAATCATTACAATACACAATTTATATCAAAATTGAACTTAATGTCTCAATAATATTATTTACCCTGGCAATGTATCCTAATATTATAAATATGATAGTGAGTTTGTTTGTTTGTTTGTTACGCCTTCACGTCTCAACTACTCAACGGATCACCATAAAATTTGGCATGTAGATAGCCTATGGTATGGAGAAGGGCAGAGGCTTTTCTTTTTATCCCGGAAACGCGGGTGAAACCACGGGGGACAGCTAGTCATTTATATCATCATCACCTACTTTAACTGCTTCTAAACTCAATCCCATGCTGCAATCCTCAATCCTCAATCCAACTGCCTCACGCTACCTTTAACCCACAAAATCAGTAAATTACCGAAAAAGTGGCATCATTCGCATTAGAATCACCATGTATCCAACTATCAATCTTCCTCAACACCCCGTTTCGAAGATTTGCAAGCACATCCGCCATGTCCTTAGCACTCCGTCCACGTCACAAGGAATTGGAACGGAAGCTAACACTAATTTGTGCACGTTGCGTCGCCTGCGAATGTCTCATGCTGTCCTGCTAAATGTTACCGTTTAGCTAATGGCTTGTATGGAAAGCATACAGATATTTTGGTGCGGAATGGACATCTGTCTAACTTGAAATAGACGTTTTAACGTCCTGTGGTGTGATTACTGGACGAAAACAAGATAAATTAGAGTATATTTGGTCACCGTGTGTATAAACACATTTAATTAAATAGTCTTTCAATTCTGCTGGGGTTACTTCTTAATCTTACGTATAGAAAATTTTTTAAATTTCAATAGCTATCCAACTCTTTCTATTATAAGAGTAGGAAAGGAATAGCAATAGAACATTAACTATAATAGGTGGTAGGGCTAGGATATTCAGTGTTCAGGGGTTTTTGTTTTTGATAATGGATGTGATGTTTCTCAAGATATGGATGAAATACTTTGCATTGCCTTTTAACGAGAATAGCTTTTTTTTTTATACTACTTAGGTGGCAAATAAGCATACGGCCCGCCTGATGGTAAGCGTTTACCGTAGTCTATGGACGCTTGCAATAACAGGGGAATCACGCGCGCGTTGCCGGCCCTGCAGAAATCTCTTCACATTTCTTTTGAAGAACCCCATACTGTACTCCATTGGGAAAACCACGAGTATGTCGGCAAACAAGCATATGGCGCAACTGATGGTAAGCAGTTACCGCAGCCTTATAGTCGCTGGTGAAGCCACCCTCCCGTCCCTCCTCCCCAATGAGCAGGAACAAACATTACTATTTGGCTGCGGTATTCTGTAAGGTGGAGTGGTTCTGTAAGTAGAGCTTTCCCAGTCGAGCTGCTGTTTGAGCAAAGAAATGCTATGCTCTACTTCTCTTAGTTGGTGGTAAAATACATCTTTATCTTAAGTTCCCATATCTCTAACTATCTATCTATCATGTGGTTGGACAGTGGTCAATGGAAGCAAAGCTGTGTGCAAAACCTAGTTACTATTAAAGCTGTATGACTCTTATCTGTCGGGTCAGCACCAGATAGCCCCCATTAATGATATTGATTACAAAATAAATAATTAACAACCGTACAGTGTTCGCTACGCATGTAATTATGAATTGATAAATATGACTTGGAATTTTTCTGCCATTTTGTAATTCAATATCGATTTAATTCATTTATGCAATTGCTAGGGTTAATAGTGAGGGTCAGGGCAGATCTTCTGGTCTAGGTCATATTACTCGCCTGTTGTCTGAAGAGTGGAAGATTTTATAGGCGTTTGTTTGTCTTTGATTGCCGTTAGTGGCCCCTATAAAAAACCTCATGGTGTGACCAGATTTGTGACAGTTCCATTAAATCTCCAAATGGATGGATTCCTTAGGTATTTGACGGCACTGTTTCATTAATCATGATGAATCATGATGATCCAACCTGACTCCTTATTTCATCATATACGCTATCGCAGTTTCTATTGAGCTGAGAAGAAGAATCAGATTACTTTGTGATGACGTTCATGATTAGCCGTTCTTAATTGATCAGAAAAGTTAAGCTACATCTGTCGTGGTCTGTACCTAGATGGGTGACCGCCTAGTGGTAAATATCCTAAATATCCTGGGACATTCCTCACACAGTCATCTGATCCCAAAATAAGCAGAGCTTGTACTGTAGAAACCAGATAACTGATATACTACATAATACTACTTTTTGTTTTTAAATACTGGTAATAGTGGTATTTCGAATCGAGCGTTTCCGCTTGCTTTCCGTTTGCTTCGGAAGGCACGTAAAGGTGATAGTCGTTAAGCTAGTTGGATACATCCTAGGCGGTTTGAAAAAATTCCACCAGTAGGTTGACCACTAACCTACCTCTACCAATCCGCAGTGGGCACGCGTGGTGAAGTATCGCCCAGTCCCTTTCACCCTCATTTGTGAAAGGAGGCCTGTGCTCAGTAGTGGGACATTATAGGCTGATGGTGATGATGATTATTGATGATGTTAGCCTAACGGTTGCACGGTGGTAAGTACATTCTTCTACCCGCCTGACTGGCTTCCACCCTAAGGTTGAAAATCTTTTACCAAGCATCTGCCGTATTCTGTTCTAGGCATTAAGTGCTTAGCATCGGCCAAATCGTCAGGACATGATAAGATCTATATGTAAAGAAAACTCGTATCACCACGCACGATCACACTATCAATAATAAATCAAAATTCTTTCAATCATATAAACCGACTGTACCGGACACGACGGTAAACAAACAAGGTTCTATTATCATCAGGTCTAGGAAGACTTCCTCCCATACATCCGCGCCTGAGAATAACCCGAACATCATAATTCACGAGCGCACAGTCCGATGACCTGTACACCGCCGGGCGGAAGTGACCGCTAGGCTGTACACCGCGCGGCGGTGCTGGCGCGAGGCAATAAAATAATGCCAGATGATTTATTTGTAAACAGTGAGCGAGCGTTGTGTGTGCATGTCAGCGCTGTGGAGCAATATTGCTGGTACAGACGCAGAGTGTTGTGGATTGTTGATATATGTAAGCGCTTTTATGTCACTTCATGATATCTAAAGCTGGGCCAGATAAGCAATGCTTCATTAAAAACTGTCTCAGTATATTTCAAGTAGCCTGGGATGGGATATGTTCGCGTACTTCTTGTTCTCATTCAATACACGGCACGCCACATTCCCCAGCGGGTGTACACCGGCGCACGCGCATGGCAATTGTTTACAATAGCTGATCGTGTTTATTTTCGCTACATATGGATTAAAAAGCTTCCAAACTCCATTTTAGGCGTTTATTGCTTTCTTATTTAGACATTGTTCACTAAAACCGTAAACTAAAATTATGGCTTTCAATTTTATACTACTGGAGATTTTTATGGTGCATGTACATTTTAAGAGAACAGCCACTAGACGTGACAGGTAAAAATATATTCGGAAATATTATTGTACAAAAAAGAGGTGACCAAATAAAAAAAAATTGCATTAGGCAGATTTTGTACGCACCTGTATATTTCTTACTTCATACAACCCAGGGACTTTCTAGGTTATAGCTCAGAGTATATAAATACTACGTACAAGTTATAGTGAATAGGTTTCTCCTGAGAAAGCGTGCTCTAACATTAGGGTCTTCATAATCTTTTATGGGAGGGTCAGTAGACAAAGGCACGTCACACCCCTCATCTAATTTTCATCAAATATTTTTGATTCCCAAAAGTGATTGTGTAACAAACAGTTATAAAATAAATACGTCAATAAAACAAATAACCAATAAACCATGACATAAACTATTCGAATAAAGTATAAACTAATAAATCAACCTTATATCGTCCAACATAAAAGTATTTTCGACACATGTCCCAATCAGTGTCATAAAGCCATTATTTTTTAACCATATTACACTAACACGGCGTAGTTTATGGACATTTTAATTCTATATCTGGTTAAAGTCGTAAAATATGAACTAGACTATCAAATTTTGCAACGATGCATTGCGGGAGGTAAAACGATGGTCAAATTGAAGGAACTTGAATGAATCCATGAAACAAAAGCATAAATAAAAAAGTGTTAAATTGAAGTTAATTGTATTTGAACGAAGAATCGTGGTACTCTTTACTTGATCTAAGGAATTATGTGTACACCAACAGTGCGGCCGTCGAGAGAATACGTTTCTTACACCTTCTGTGTCCAAATCACGGAAACGGCTGATCTGATAAAGATGGGACTTTCATTAAACTATGCCTAATAAAAAAATGAACCATCCTGTGAAATTCCCATCGCAAAAGAATTTGCCATTATCGATATTACCCCGATAATAATGGCCGCACTGTATGGCATTCTCCAGAATGAGAACTTGCATAAATATAGAAATTTTCCTCATACAATCAATGATTTCCTTATTAAAAACCTTAAATCTGATACTGACAAGCATTTTACAAGCCTACAGTTATGACATGATAAAAAATAGTAAAAGTTTTATGACGTCAAATTAAGACGTCGCACCGGACGGTTGGTTAACAAGCTGATTCGGGTGTTTTACGATTTATTCGGTTTATGGTTTCATAAAGTTCACCCATGGGGGCGGGTTAATTATTAGGTCAAAGGTTTTATTGTTCTTGTTTGTTTATGAAATGTTGCTTCATTTAAAATGGTATCAAATTGTTTAAATTACAACATGGTTTTTACGATGGTAGAGTTAGAGAGAGTCGCTTTGACTAGTACTGGTTTAACCAAATGTTTAGCTCATTTATGTTTTAATACATTTTCAGTCCTTTACAAGCTTAAGTCATGGGTTGAGTGAGGTAGACTTTGGATCCTCGATCCTTGATATAAAGTTTATTTTCAGTATTCACAATCTGTTCTTGAGTTCTCGTTCTTTAATATAAGCTCGAATGGCTTAAAGTCTTCAGCTATCATTAGTATGTAAACTAATGTAGTTCGAGGTTACTATGTCACTACTCTTCTTTTACTCTCTTCATTGTTCGATTTTAGACTAAGTTCTTATCACTGTAGAGTCCAGTTTAAATTTCCTAAGTTTAAATTATACCAGCCCTATAGTTCATTCACATGATTACGTCACACCGAAAGTATACTCTCGAACATTGTTGTGAATTGGAGATTTCGCACTCTCCTGATCTCTGCCCCTTGTCAACTGATCTATAAATTACTTGTAAACATGTGGGTCAAAAGATAATACAATAATGGCCATTAGGAAATTTAACTTCGATATTATTACTCAACGAAATATTTTGAACATTATTTATCTATTTGACTCTAGAGAGGTCAGTATTATCAGACTTTGTAGACGGATATCTTCTGTGATTGACACATTAAATTGATTGTATTTTATATTTAAGATTCTTTACTTAATTTTCTATAAAAGCTAACCAGCATATTCATATTCAATGGATTCTAGACTATACTACCAGAAGATATCTGTAATCATAATGAATTATCTAACTCTTATGTTCGGACGGATTCGAATAGAGCTAGCAATAAACTCAGCAATTAGTTTTCAAAATAAGTTTTTGTCAAAAATTTAATTTTTAATACAAGCTTTTTTTGGTGACTGTACTTGCATTGTCTTCCAATAAACTAATGTATACCAAATGTCAAGTTAATCCGACCACTGGAAGTGGGTGAAATTCGAATTGCAAGATTACACCCGAACGAACATATGTAGTTACATACATTGCATGTTAAATAAAAGCTAATAACAAGCAAGATTCATTTCAAGTAACACTGCATGCCTCTACGACAAAACTGAAAACCAGACTCTATCAATCACACTAAGCTGCTATCATAAATGCGAAAGTCTCTGTCTGTGACCTAAAAGACCTTTTCACTAAACATGTGAAGCAATCGTTATGAATTTGATACGCAGTTATAAGCTACATTTTATCTAGGGAACGTAGGTGAAGTCGCGTGAGACGGCTGGTATTAATTAGTAAAAATATCATCAAACATGAGTCTTTATTCATGTGACAGAAGTTCACAGAAGTATCACAATAGGACAGCGTGTCAACTCATGTCGCACCGATTAACTTGAAAGTAATGAATAAGTTATTAACTTCGCGGTACATTGAAAGGAAGCTTTTCTTACATCCGATTTGCAGCATGAGGGATCTAATTAAATTAAATTTTATTGTATTTTTATAATTGTAATGTATTTTTTTAATTGTATTGTATTGTAATTTTTGTTGGTCATTAGTAATGAGGTTGATGGATATTTGAAATGACATTTTCGAAATTTAAATTGGTTCGTTATGTTGAACAATTTTTACCACGGGACGAAATACGAAAAAATATCTAAATTTTCTTGTATGAGAAAATATGGGGGGCTAAAAAGGAAGCTAAAGCAATATTGCTACGCAATTCATTTTTTTGAATTTTCGGAAGATCCTAAATTCCAATATGTTTTGGTAAAATAGTGACTCATTATTATACAATTCAATTCTTTAAAAGATTTGGAATTTATGAATTGCATAAGATCTGCTTTTAATTCGAATAAATGAATTGCGTTAGCAATATTGCTTAGCTTCCTTTTTAGGGGGCATGGTCCCATAGTTTAGCCATTTCAATGTCAGACAGTCATTGAGTCAGACATACAATTTATGAAATATTTACTAAAAAAAAAACGAGAAAAAAAAAATCGTTTTTGTATTGAAATTGAAACCATTACGACAAAAATATCACTTACTGTAAATTAAACAATGCAAATCCAATTACTGGGTGTGCATTAAATTATCAACGTTTATTACATACCTAAAAGCCTTTTTTATTAGGGTTCCGTAGCCAAATGGCAAAAAACGGAACCCTTATAGATTCGTCATGTCTGTCTGTCTGTCTGTCTGTCTGTCTGTCTGTCTGTCTGTCTGTCTGTCCGTGTATGTCACAGCCATTTATTTCCGAAACTATAAGAACTATAATGTTGAAACTTGGTAAGTAGATGTATTCTGTGAACCGCATTAAGATTTTTACACAAAAATAGAAAAAAAACAATAAATTTTGGGGGTTCCCCATACTTAGAACTGAAACTCAAATTTTTTTTTTTCATCAAACCCATAAGTGTGGGGTGTCTATGGATAGGTCTTCAAAAATGATATTGAGGTTTCTAATATCATTTTTTTCTAAACTGAATAGTTTGCGCGAGAGACACTTCCAAAGTGGTAAAATGTGTGTCCCCCCCCCCTGTAACTTCTAAAATAAGAGAATGATAAATCTATAAAAAATATATGATGTACATTACGGTGCAAACTTCCACTGAAAATTGGTTTGAACGAGATCTAGTAAGTAGTTTTTTTTTAATAGGTCATAAATTGAAATTAATATCAAATACTCAGGTCTATACTACCATTTACTTATATACCTACAGGTTTGTACGGAACCCTCGGTGCGCGAGTCTGACTCGCACTTGGCCGGTTTTTATTAGGTGCGTGTGAATAATACATTCTATAGTCCTTCGTTTACATACCAATTAGCTTAATAAAAACCACTATTCATAGTCGACTTAAAGAGTTAAACAACAATAAATATTATGTTCAATTAGACACGTATCAATTATCAGGGACCGCATTATTGTCCCGAAGGCCACATTGTAAGGCAACTAATTGTGTGGTGGGATTCCACGCGTGGAAGACATAATACTATGGATTTAACCCGTCCTATAGATGATTGAAGTTATTAAAAAATTGTGCAATAGTTGCTGTCAAACGATTCGACAAAGAGTCACGATTACTGGGTTAACAAGATGATAATAAAATTGTGAAGCCACAATTTTTGAGTAGTGCATAGTTAAATTTACAATAATAAAGGAATTTATCAATTCATTGTTATTTTAGTCTATGACAGTTCATTAAGTTAGTTTGTGTTAAAGTTTGGCGCCAGTAACAATTGTTTCTAATTTTGTAACTGATTGCACGTTAGTCGCGCAATTACTTTACATTTACGAAGTAAGTTCATGGAAATCACAAGATATGGTTCTCGTCTTTAAGATTTCTAAGAACACAGGCAATTAAATACCATTATTATTTCAATGATCACCAAATTATCGTCAAACTTCGTATCGTAGTCTAACAATGCGCTAAGTGACTATGCAGTTGTAAAACTTTCTGCCTAACATTGATTTAAAAGGCCTTACCTAGATGTAACTTGAAATTGAGACATGCGTTCCTTGTCCAAGTAAAGCCATTGTCTATTAAGCTGTCCTATTCAACGTGAGATGAGGTTATACAGGTACAAAACCTTAAAAGAGAAGCGGTTTTCCCATTAGCCTATTCCTCATTTTCTAGATCTTTCTTAAATATGTTCAAATCTTTCGTGTAAAAGTAATCAACCGCTAAATGTCCATGAAGCGCTCGTTCTCATAATCATGCCTATCGATTAAGAACGGCTAATCAGCCATTCTTAATCGATCGGAAAAGTTAAGCAACCACAGTCGTGGCCGATACCTGGATGGGTGACCGCCTCTTATTTCAACAAAAAGGGTCAATATCAAAAGTGTATTCTGATAAAATACATTATTAAATACAACAACAAAAAGAAAGCCTTATTCGCTGAAAACGATTACCCCACCTTAAAATCCACCCATCAACTACTTTCACATCCAAACAGGAACTTTAACGCTGAAAACATCAATTTACAAAGTACTATCGTAAACACAATTCTGCAATAGCATACAAAGAAATACCGACGCTGTCTATTAAGGCCGGGAGCTATAACATGGCCCGGCATGTTCGCAATCGGCACAGAACAACCTGTTTGCTGCATTATGCAGGAGGCCGATTGACATGTCACTGCGCGGATCGGCCGATTGAGCCGATTGGTATTTTGTTGATGCTTGTACTATTGTGTTGTGTATTTTTCATATATATTTTTGTTCATGTATAAAACTATTTTAATTCGTTTTTTTAAAGACGTAGATAGGATTGTTTGATAGTTTTTTTTTTTACGATGTAATTGGTAAACAAGCTTACGGCCCGTCTGATGGTAAGCGGTTTCCGCCATATGGACGCTTACAACACACGGATGTCTCACACGCGTTACCGACCCTTCCACCTTCCCCTCCTCCCTGAGCTCTGGCAACCTTACTCACGCGCAGTAACACATCATAAAATTGGCTGCGGTAAGTATTCTGTATGGTGGAGGTACTTCCCCAGTCGAGCTGCTCTTTGAGCGAATAAACTTTATGCTGGTTATAAGTTAAGAGAGGTAGTCTCTTAAAATATATAGTTAATTAATCCAGTAAATTTTCGATCTAATTATTTTACAAGTAGGTAATAAAATATTGGTTATTAAAGCGATACATAAATACATATCGATAAAATTGCTACTTTAGTTACCTACTTATAACAAAAAGTATCTATACTTAAATAGCATTTTTATGTGCTTATTATCATGGCACTTATTAATGCACATTCACATTTTATAGTTGGTTTTATTGGGAATAATTATTTTGCAGTAAAATGTTTGCTAATTATAGCCTGATAATTATTTTATACTAGCTGTCCCCCGCGGTTTCACCCGCGTTCCCGGGATAAAAAGTTGCCCATGTCCTTTTCCATACCATAGGCTATCTGCATGCCAAATTTCATGTTGATCCGTTGAGTAGTTGAGGCGTGAAGACGTAACAAACAAACAAACAAATAAACAAACAAACTCACTTTCGCATTTATAATATTATATTTAGGTTTAGGATTTAGGATTTAGGATATTTAGGATTTAGGATTTAGGATAGGATTTAGGATTTAGGATATTTAGGATTAGGATAAGCAACATTGATAATACAAATTCACTGCAGTTTCTAACATCAAAAGTATCAAAGAATAATATATTGTATTTCTAAGTAGCATGTCAAAAATACCATAAAATATCCATTAAACAATAGTTCCTTCTTAAAATCTCCCGCGGCGCCCCCTTGAGGCCTTCTCGGAAGGATAGACACCTACAGGATGACTCATTTATGTGTTTAATAAAACATTGAAGAAGCCCAGCGTGCAAATACCCGTTGGTTTTAGCACTTACTTAAATTATGTCACTTCGTTTTTGCTGTACAATTCTCGAGACGGCTGTTTTTACAGCTGTCGAGTTGTCTGCAATTTTTTATTCTGTAACTTAATTAAAATTTAACGTTTTTATGTTGGTTTTTTGACCAAATGTCCATGGTAATTAATAAGTTTAAAAAATATGTGTTTTTTAACAAAAATATCCAGTATCGATATTCAGGCTTTTAAGGCGTTGTTGGAGTTAAGAAAAAAGATCGACCTGTATAAAATGACCATTTAAAATTTCGTCGAGTTAATTCTCACCATTGGGCACCAAAAGGAGCTCAGTGTGCTTTTTTATCCATTCAACCCAGATTCAAGTTGAGACCTTAATAAATCTGTCATTTGGACACTTAAGGGAGTTGAGAATTAAGCATTTTGCATTATTTGCCAACGGAATCCTGATAAAGTGGTATATAATTTGATGAAAGGCTTTTTAAGGCCGTGCCATTATAATGCGCAGAGATTTTTACGCGCATAATGATTTACGATACACCGTATTAAAACTTTCCAAAGGTTTCCGAGAATAGCCTGTTGTACATACTGTACGTTTACTTTTAGTTGGGGACACGTTTACATATCCTTAGCATACTCAGGCACAGGTCGCTATTCTTCATGTTTCAGAATCACCCAGAATTTCCAATAACATATGCGGTAGTTAAAGTAAGAAAACAGTTTATATATTCATTCACCTATTTGGCAAAAAACTATTTTAAACAAAATATTATTTATGATATCGTAATAAAGAAAAAAATACTGATATGTTGCAAAAAGTCTCTTTTAATTTTTCTTCAACATATCCATGTTTCTGGCCATCAACCACGCGTCAGAGCGTAAAGATAAGGCGCCGTGTACACTTTACGTGTCAGTGCGATACAGACGAAGTGTATGCGCTGTCGACGATTAATGATTACGGTTTAATAATCGCGTTACGAACTTGTAAATATTGTTTTGCCAAACATTATTAAGGTTGGCTTGCGAAATACCTTGAACATTTTACTAATTTTTTTAGCGAACAAAATTAGAATGTGAAAGCAATTTTGCGAAAATCTATCCTAAATCTCTAACCTCTTGAGTCGACTCGACCCACTCTTAACCACAAAAGAGCATCTCAACGTTCTCTGACTATCAGAAATCCCAAAAAGGTTATGAAGAAAACAAAAAAGCTAACATTAAACAACAAAAAATACATCATTTGTATGTAGATCATGTTACAGACAATAAAGACTAATTGGTCATTTGGCGAAAAAACTAAATCTGTAAAACATGTGCAACGTGGAGCAAGAAAGCAATGTAATTGCCAACTGACTGGTTTTCATGAAAAATTCATGATCCAATGATTGAGTCGCTCACATTGACGGACGCAATTAGTGTATAAAGATGGCTGAACGTCATGATCTCGGCAATTGCGTTGATTACTCGCAAATGATAAAAAAGCAATAATGATTGGAAAGAATTTTTAAATTATTTTATGCATTTATTTCAATGAAATTCTGCAAGTATCATTATTGTACGAACTTACAGCGGTAAATGTTGCATGTCCAGATCGGCGATTATTCAAAAAAAAACTTTTCGTCAATTAATTGTGTAATTTAATTTTGTTTTTATTTTGGCCTTAATTTTTTGGCATATAAAGTATAAATTTAACTTTGTCTTTAAATCAATTCTGTAATATATCGTATAAGTATAATTTTCGAATTTTGATATTTTAGATTTAGATGAACCTAGTAAAATATTGTTTCTAAAATTAACCAATAATAGGATCCGAAAACTTTCTCTCATAAAAATGTAAATAAACCATCAATCCGAAAAAATTGGTCTGCGCAAAATCTGTAAAACTTGTTCCACTACCAGCAACAGTTTCAAGACTTTCTTCCCTATTCGGGGTGCAATCTTCGCATATCTCTGTCCCTGTCACACTTCTGTGACAGCGCCGACGTATCGAGTGTGTGAAAAAGACGGCCTACATGAAGACGTCACGCGGACGAAGCGCGCGAGTGTACTTGCACTTGTTTTATTTATTTTGTGAGCCGCCATCTTTTTTTATTCTTTTTCTCAATGCTACGTCTTTGTTCGGGTCCGGTCGGGGGGCGAGCAATCGTCCGTGGCCGGTAAGTTGGATAATTTCTTTATTCTACTCAGGCCACCCGACAATTTTCTGGGGCCGCGTTATTATGAGCTTGATTTGTTTAATAATTTTATTACTGGGCGCATTGCGCATGCGCGCGCTATTATGCTTTTATTTTGTTAGGTTTGCGCGTTTAGTGGTATGTTTTAGTTTTGTTTCTCGTGTAAACGTGGGAATGGATTATTGTCTTGTCGCTATTTGCCTTTCAAATAAGTATTTAATAAAATATTATGAGCAATGGATATGTATTTAAGCATGATAAGCTTTAAAATATATCCCCAAATTTCAATTCATTTAAACATTTGTAACGTTTACTTAGTTAAAAAATCTCTTAAACATAATAATTCTAATATAAACAAAGACTTTTTGGAGGACTTATAACTATACAAAGCAAATTCAACACTACAATAAAAGCCTACACAATGACACATTTAAAACCCTTTTTTTACCCTGGTAGACCCTTATTCAAGGCATCCGAAGTATCGCCGAGGACATCTCGGTGCGAATATCAAGGCCTAACAGTGGGGTTCCTTGGGCAATAAAAAGAGACGTGTTTCGACCCAAAGGAATCCGTGACGTAATATGTCTGGACGTTTTAAGACAAAAAGCCATTTTACAAACAGCTGGATATTTTGAAGAGTATGGTGTAAAGTATGACAATTGGGATTCAAGAGTACCATATGGCTTTAATTAAACTTTAAGTGGTTCTTTGAAATAATATGTAAGAAACACACTTGCGTGTTTATTTAATGATAATAATAATTTATTTTTGACTAGCTGACCCCCGCATTCCCGGGATAAGAGTATCCTATATCCTTTTCCATACCAAAGGCTATCTGTATTCCATATTTCATCATGATCGGTTGTGTACTTCAGGCGTGAAAGCGTAACAAACTCTATATAATATATCTAAACTATTATTACCATTTATACTATTAGTTAGGATAACATTAAATAATAGAGAAACTTGAATTCAATTCAAATCGTCTATATCACTTTCAGAAGCATATCGACTTAATAAAAACTAAAGAAATACAATATCTCTAACCAAGCTCTAGTAGAGCCTTCTACCCAAGCATATTATAATGCTCGTGTGGCGATGTAATTCTAAAGAAACGCTCTTTTATTATAAATATTATAGCATGAATCACTCTATACTTATTAACAGTTTATTTATCTTCTCTTCATCAGGCTAGCAGCAGCGGCAGCGGCAGCAGCGGGTGCCACCAGCGAGCTGACCTACCACCTTGCTGCCCTCCACCCCGCATACCGGCCGGTCACCTACGACCATCCACTGTACGGCGCCAATACTCTACGAGGTAAGAAGAGAGGACATTTCGTATAATTACTATTTTTAGTGTAGTGACTGCTACATTATGTGGATTATTCTGTGAAATGTTCAGAGTAACACTTTTGGAACAGTCTTAATTAAAACACATTAAAGCACTTATGGACATTAGGATGGATGTCACTTCTTGTCTCACTAAAAACAGTTTTTTTTTTTAAGACTTTTATAATCTGCGAGAAACTAAGCATTATGAAGATTTATTGCTTAAACATATCTCTCAAGTTCTCAACTCACATTAAAGCTCAACAAAAAGCTGTAAAGCTCGTTAGCTTGTCACTTGTACCTACACAAAGACAATGAAAAACAATCCGATAATTCGCGATTGAGCCTGAGAAGTGAGGCTCGCTATCAACTGCACTTCTTTGTAGGGTTGCCACATTTGTATTGATGATTGCTTCAACTTTTTTTGTATATTTCAATTTGATAATGAATTTTAAATTTATTTTAATACTGTATATAATAAAGGCAGTATATACGGTCTATGCATTTCTTAATCTTGTTTTATGTTACTAAGGTAGCAAACAAGCATATGGCATGCCTGATGGTAAGCGGTTACCGTAGCCTATGGTCGTTTGCAACACCAGAGGCATCACTGACGCGTTGCCGACCCTAAAATGAATTATAATCGTCATCAGCATGTCATCAGCTATTTATGAACTCCTAGTTCCAATTAAACCTCTTAATATATTGCTGTCTACCCTGTCGGTAAATTCCATTTTGGTTCGAGTTTCATCATCATCAGCCTATAATGTCCCACTGCTGAGCACAGGCCTCCTTTCACAAATGAGGGTGAAAGGGACTGGGCGATACTCCACCACGCATGCCCACTGCGGATTGGTGGAGGTAGGCTAGTGGTCAACCTACTGTTGGAATTTTTCAAGCCGCCTAGGATGCATCGAACTAGCTTAACGACTATCACAATTATGTGATATCCGGGACCAACGGCTTTACGTGCCTTCTGAAGCACGGAAACGCTCGATTTGAAATACGACTAGGCGGTCACCCATCCAGGTACCGACCACGACAGACGTAGCTTAACTTTGCCGATCGATTAAGAACGGCTAATAATCATGCTACACCACGAGCGCTTCGAGTTTCATACTAACTTAGAATATTTTGCTTTCAAATAAACAATTAAATTATCTGAAGCTGCCAACCCTAACCCGTGTGAACGAGGTAATTCTACACTGAAACTACAACGATAAATCCGTAATACTAAACTGTTATAGCGAATTAGATGCATTCGCAGACAGGTAATGTTTAGGTGCATGGTGCATTCCGTGATGTTATTGTAAACATTCATTGCTATAGGTACTAAAAGTTTGTTCACATCAGGTTTTATCCAGCAACAGGAATACCATTGAGGTATTACCCTCTGTTGTCTAAATAAAGATTAATAAAGGATAACGTGTAATTACTTTTTATCCCAAAAAAGGTATAGCTTAGAAAAATATCCAGTGGCAATATGAAACCTTCGAAATAAGAAAGAGGCAGAAAGCTGTTTCCACCCGTACCCCACTAGTTAGGGGTGTCACTACAAGTTCTTATCAGTTGCCACCTTGGTATACTCTTTTCTTACATAAGTCATCTTTCGCACTACAGACGTTCAATCAAACCCTTTAAAAGCTCACGAAGAGGAGTAAAATAGTATTCGGGTACTTCTTATCCTTAAAAATCTAAATGCCGCCTTTCTATTAAAGCCTTTAAATAAACCCTTCCAACGCCCGTAAAAATAAATGGAAATATATTTCTCTCGATTTCATTGAACACAATTTCTCCGCTTCGGAATCACAATGGCCAAACCGTACCGTGCATATCACACAAAACCGAGAACCCACAAACGCGCGCTATCACCACAATTTATCTACCCCTTGAGGTGTTAATTAGGATTTGAACTCACGACTGCTACCATTCCTTCCCTTGGAACTTACACACAACTTTCACTCTTGTCCCTTCGTGTTTGAGCATAAAATCGCACGTGAAAAAATAGATGACAGATACGTAAAAGAGGCTATTAAAAGACCGACCATGCTTAAGTCACGGGTTAAAATTGGCTTGCATTTGAGTTAGTAAAGGGTTGAGATGTCGACCTTGCTATTAAGGCGTTATTTGGATTCACCATTAGCGGGTTAATGTAGTATATAATTATTTAAGTTTCAAGTAATTAATTAGACTTTAATTATCTCCTAATATCCTACTACAATCAAATTAATTTCGCACTCCTTTCTTTTTTTTTGGTCAGTCTGCCTGATGGATAGCCGTTACCGTTAATATGGACGCTAGCAGCACCCGGGGTATCAATCCTGCGTGACCGACCCTTCTCCCATCCCTAATGAACTCTTGCGACCTTACTCACGCGCAGGAACACAACATAAAGTTATTTGGCTGCGGTATTCTGCAAGGTGGAGGTACTTCCCCAGTCGAGCTGCTCTTTGAGCGAAATAATGCTATACTCTACCTCTCTTAAAGTCAAGGCAAGTCTTGTAAAACCCAGGTTTCAAGATAGCCCCGGCCCTTTTTAGGGTTCCGTAGCCAAATGGCAAAAAACGGAACCCTTATAGATTCGTCATGTCTGTCTGTCTGTCTGTCTGTCTGTCTGTCTGTCTGTCTGTCTGTCCGTGTATGTCACAGCCATTTATTTCCGAAACTATAAGAACTATAATGTTGAAACTTGGTAAGTAGATGTATTCTGTGAACCGCATTAAGATTTTTACATAAATATAGAAAAAAAACAATAAATTTTGGGGGTTCCCCATACTTAGAACTGAAACTCAATTTTTTTTTTTCATCAAACCCATAAGTGTGGGGTGTCTATGGATAGGTCTTCAAAAATGATATTGAGGTTTCTAATATCATTTTTTTCTAAACTGAATAGTTTGCGCGAGAGACACTTCCAAAGTGGTAAAATGTGTGTCCCCCCCCTGTAACTTCTAAAATAAGAGAATGATAAATCTATAAAAAATATATGATGTACATTACGATGCAAACTTCCACTGAAAATTGGTTTGAACGAGATGTAGTAAGTAGTTTTTTTTTAATAGGTCTTAAATTGAAATTAATATCAAATACTCAGGTCTATACTACCATTAACTTATATACCTACAGGTTTGTACGGAACCCTCGGTGCGCGAGTCTGACTCGCACTTGGACGGTTTTTTGTTATATGACGTTAGAAAGTGACGGTTAGATATAAAACCTGCGTTTTACTGGAGTTGCTGTAAAATAACATATATTTTTAGACTTTTACTTTGAAAAACACACCTACAAATCTATAGATAGACCTTTTTTTTATTAAAAAAAACTTCAACATCAAATTACCACGTTAACAAAAACACATTACTTAATTAATCGTTCGAATCGAAGAGAACATTCACGTATTAATTACATTAACTCAATCCTTAGTAAACAAGCGTGACGGATTCTACAATAAAGCCTTTACCATTTCCTTTATTGGACAAAATTTGTATTTTAAAGTGCGATTCCTCTTAACGCAGCCTTACTAATTCTTTCAGTACCGTGGAAGATGCATTTTACTTAAGACGGCTTAAGTTGTAAGCGGCTGTAGTCTTATGTTACTTTTGATATAGCTTCATCAAAACCCAAGATTATACAGGCTCAAGTGTCTTCGTTTGTATAATCTTATTAGTAACCACCAGCTATTGGGCATGGTGCAATGTGCCCATTTGCTGCGTCTCCATAATTCCAGAACATGTCCTTGAAAATCAGAATCATCAGAATCCTTAGAGTGTACACTTCTAGCGACATGTTGTACCGTAGTAATTTTCCCAAGGCAACTCCCTGGGGTTCTTCTAAAAGGGTGTGAAGATATTTTTAGAACACCAGGGGAATTGCGAATCACTTGCGAATTGCTGAATCTGCAAAAATCTTGTGCTCCCTTGGGAAAACTAAGGCGATGATAGCTCAGTGGTGGTGACGTCGGATACCAAGACGAAGGTCCCGGTTTTGAATCCTACAGTGAGCTTGAGCTTTCGGTGAAGGAACATTGTGAGGAAACCATAGAACGGTGGTAGGGTACTCTGTAGTACTCATCTGGCTGGCTACCATCCACAAGTTAAAAATCTGTCGCCAAAAACCTATCGGTGTGTTCCGACAGCTGCACTTGAGAGCTTCCTTCTAGGCTTTGTGTGCTTACCACCTTCGGCCACATCATCACATACCATGGTGAGAGAATAACATCATTTATCTGTGATATTACTCTTTGATATCATAACTATCATTATCACCAGGTCACCAGCTAATATATCATCACTAACTTCCGTCTACGATCCTCCAAACAACAACGAGGGTAAATTACATTTTCTGTCCCAAATAACATAATCTAGATAAAGTAGGTTTTAGATTGCGAATATCCTCGTCTACAATTTTAAGCTGGAATCAAGTCTCACGCTAATCCTATAGCTTGGGCTGTCGTTAAACTAAATGCATAGTGCATACGAGTTGAGCCCATGGTACGCATTAGCGATTCGACGTGGTTCCTGGCTCCATAGTATCGTTTATTGTAAGCCTTGAGGACTTCGTGGCTATTCATCACATGAGCAAATAAGAGATTTATACATCACCTGTATAGAAGATCAGTGCCCGTATTATCAACTCTTTCAACTTTTCTGTGTCAAAAGATGTCAGAATGTGTGGAAATGAAATGACATTTGACCAAAAGATTTTCAGTTTAGGAAAATTTGAATTTTATAGAAGAGATATTTTTCGCTCAAAGAGCAGCTCGACTGGGGAAGTACCTCCTCCACCTTACAGAATACCCGACCAAATAACGTTATTGTGTTTCTGCGCGTGAGTAAGGTAGCCAAGCTCAAGGGGGAAAGGTAGGTAGCGCTTAAGTGATGCCTCGTGTATTGCAAGCGTCCAATTGGCTACGGTAACTGCTTACCATCAGGCAGGCCGTAAGCATGTTTACCGTCAAAAAAGCTATCAAAGTTGATAGTAGGGTCCCGAGTTGACTCCGCGGAAGAAGATGCTCATTTTCGAATGCTATATGCTTACTAATTTCCACTTGAGGCCACGTCATCACTGACCATGGCGCAGAATAATAAGGTAAACTCTCTTCTAGACAGGAAAGGTGAGAAGAGATACTCCTGAAAGGGTCTATAGGCTATACGAATCGCTTACAACGAATGCTAAGTTATTTTTGATCCAATAAATATTCCTAGAACTAGTCACAATAAAACCACAATCCTATATTACCCATCCATAACCCAACCCGCATGACACTCGCGAGGTAAATATGACCAGTATTTTTTTAATAAAAAATATTTTCCAAACCCATATATTGTACAATTTGACACGCGAGAAACATAACCCCTTCACAGGCAGGCCCCTTCGGCAGTATTTTTGTACCCAAAAAGAAACTGTTTATGCTTTTAATAATAAAATTTGCAAGCGGTGTCTGTTTACCTTAGCAGCCAGGGTCGGCTTACAAGCGTCTTTAGATAACGCTCAATTAGGTGCCATTTTTTTAAATACTATTTTTTTCGGACCGCTTTATTCGGCATGAAGAATGTAATTTAGTTTTTTGAAGGGATTGAAGTGTAAGCTTCATACTTGAAAGAAAAAATTACATGTTGTTGTATCCGTTAACAGAATTATTGGTTCATAACAATAATCGGCTATTATTAATTACTAATTTTTTTTTTTTTTCTGTAAACAGGCATACGGCCCGCCTGTTGGTAAGCGGTTACCGTAGCCATATGGACGGTTGCAACACACGAAGCATCGCTAACGCGTTACCGACCTTTCCCCCTCCCCCATGAGCTCTGGCGACCTTACTCACGCGCAGGAACACAACTTTACACAAAGTTATTTGGCTGCGGTATTCTGTAAGGTGGAGGAACTTCCCCAGTCGAGCTGCTCTTTGAGCGAATAAACGCTATGCTCTACCTCTTTAATTAAATTTTTATTAAAGTATTAATAACGTTATTAAAGTGAACATCATCGATTAGAAGTGAATAAATAAAAACTTAAATCAGCGATAGGCCATATAGTAAACTGATATCAGTATTTTTATTCAATAAAATGTATTATACTAAAGACGTTTTCAATAACTAACAGATAAAGAACTCCCAATAAGTAACGATTAAGTAGAAGCAATTACGTAAATTAATTCAAGAATTCGACTTTGATCCTTAATTTTATTCAAGAATCGAATAGCTCAGCCTTAATGACTTTATTGCAAAACGACTAGTGCTTTTTTTGATGCGTTCGAGACATCTTAGTATGTGGGGAATTGTCTGGACTAGATTTTGCCTACCCATCGATAAGTTTTTGTCAAGTAACATCATGATTGAGTCTGACTGTAATCAATGTGTGGCCAATATCTTAAGTTATGACCAAACAATGGGAGAGAGACAGAGAGAGAGATGTAGAGCAAAGCGTTTATTTGGTCAAAAAGCAACTCTACTGGGGAAGTACCTAAACCTTACAGAATAACGCAACCAAATAAATAACTGAATGTTGTGTTCCTGCGCGTGAGTAAGTTCGCCAGAGCTCATTGAGGAGGTGTAAGGGTCTACCGACCCGTGAGTGATGCCCCGTGTGTTGCAAACTTTTATGTGGCTACGGTAACCGCTTACCATCAGGCGAGCCGTGCAATTAGTTGCCGAATTCGTCGTATAAAAACGAATAAAATAGAACGTAAGCTCTGCAAGCTGCTACTACATATTCAGAGTATCTAAGTTTCGCTTTTTACGGGATCTGGGCGTCAAATGGAAAAGGTGATAAGCAAAATCTTACCGAGGCAAATAATAATGGCGGTCTTACATGGAAAAAGCTTAAGCCCTCAATTCCATATTAAATGATCTCATCGAATATTCGTTTCCATTTTTTACGTTTTCGCATTTAGTTCCAATTCAAATTACCTGGCATTATCTTTTTGCATTTCTAATTCGAACCATTAGCATATAAATTAAGTATTACGGTCTTTTTTAACAAAAACTTCAAGAATTTGTCGTTTTAGCATTAAATGCGCGCTTAAAATGTTAAAATTGTACATTATTATGCTAACTACAGCATTCGCTTGCAACTTTGTTCATCTGGATAGCATGTTTTTTGACACAAGGGTCTTGTCGTTTACATGATTTTAAAATTCATATTTTATTCATTTCGCTGTTTACTTGGTATTTCCTATTCACTTTTTTTGGGTCAGGTTTTCGTTGCAATGGAAATTCATTTTGTGGTAGCTTTATTTGTACAGAGGAAAATTTATTTGTTAAATTCTCCAACCATAATCAAGACATATCATGATGATAACGCTGTGAGATCAGTATAAACTTCGTCGAGGTTTTTTTACTCAGTTTTTTACCGCGCTACAAATTTTACACCCTAGCAAAACAAAATTCTTAAAATGAAGTGAAAAAAAAATATTTCTTTACTGCATCCCGCATCACGCCATCCAGACAGAGTTTTAAGGGGAATTATGACGGTGAGTTGACCGCACTCATGTTACGTCTACTGCACCGGATGGCCCCAGCTCTGTTCTACAGACCTATATGTGTGTATGGCCTTCAGGTCACGTGTGGAATACCTTAACTTGTACGTTATGGTCTGGTTGAAGAAATTGACAGGGGATTTTTGAATGTAATCTCATTAATGTTATGGGTATATTTGGATGTTTGGATGTTGATTCGATGAACGGCTGATAAGATTTTAACAAAATTTGATACAAACATAGTATATATTCTGGAATGCTATATCCAGGAAAACTAAACATCGCTAGTACTTGAGTAAATCCGCTTGGTAATGCTAGTTGCAAGAAGCTGAAGAAGGTTCACGGAAGCTTAATTTAAATTTAAATAAGATTTTATTTTAATACGCAAAATAAAGCAAATGACGATAATAACAGGCAAACAATAATAGGCATATGTAAATTAATACCCAAGCTCAAAATATTAAAAGAAAAGACGACGATCATAAATTGCAAATTAATGATATTATAATTGCAAATGTCAATAATAATTTCGATACAACATACAAATTGATAAATATAAAATACACGTTGATTGATAATATTCTCTTGTTGATTAAGCTTTGAGAGAAGAATTATGCAAATATAACGAGCCTGACCTTAGACAATGTGGTCTAATAGAATATATTAATTTGTAATCTGTGCACCTACATTGAATTATTAACAAATTACAGACATCAATCAAGATGACACATGAAACAAAAAAAGCTAGATTGGCTCCGTCGGCTTATTAAAAAATCAAGATGTACCACCATCAGTGGACTGCAAAATTTCGCAAGTGAAGTGACAAGACGAAACTTAATAACTTACTCAGAAATGCACCAGCAAATTGGGAGCTGAGTCGTCCGACCGGCTCTGTAACCCTACACCGCCTCACCGAACTCCCCGACACATATAAATTGTATTTTTATTCAAATCGAGCCTACGTGCCGCGATAAAGCCCCCTTAAAACAAATAACTGCTCATTCACGGAGAAAAAACGCACGAAAACCAACCCTAACACCATTAAACAAAGCTGAAAATTACCCAGGCGAGATTCAAGATCGAGATACAGACGACAACAAGCTTTACAGTGGCTGTAACAGAGTTGTAGTTTCAGAAATATTTTGTCCTCGTACACCACTTTTAGCTGAGCGTGAATTAACCAAAAGAAACTATGTGCGTTATGTCAACAACGTAAATGATACTTTAGCTGTAAACATACAAGAATTAAAATTGTATGATCAGATAAGGCGGCTGATAATGATATAAACGAAGATCGTATTTTCGAGACATATATAGAGAACAATTTAAGGGTTCATTGGGACATTTTTTCACTCAATTTGTAGCCTTTTCATTCTTATTGCTCAGACAATGTTGACCATCAGGATGTTTGTAATAATGTTTAAAATAGCAATGGATTTGGTGATATTGTGCAATAAGATTTTGCTTTATAGGGTCCGAGGCTAACGAGATGGTCGAATGATTGACTACTCGTGTTTGCCTTTTTAATAAAGTTGTTCGCACTGATACCCTTCATTATACAGGGTTTCTCTCCAAAATGTTAATAACCACATTTACCTGTTCCAAGTTTTTTGCTGCTCGGTATCTTATGAAACACTTTAATAAAGTTGCTAATGATACAGCTGCCAATCACTATCAAGTTGATAATACGCTTAAAATTCTCCGCATGATGCACATAAGCGTAAAAATTAATGAGCAGAATAAAAACTCTTACGTCTCTGAAATCGGAAGTGAAGATATAGGTAATTTTAGAAAAATAAAACCTTCATCTTTAGTTTCAGAATATAAAATCATTGAACACTATAACTAATAACGATTCACATAATACAGTTTTAAATCGATATACGTGCATATGTCTTCATTCTCGATAATCGTAAATTAGAGGCCAACTCTGGTTTAACTGAGCGTAAAATCTGTGAGCGAGAGATTGAGAGTTCATGTTACTCCGAAAATGAAAAACGAAAAAGGCTTAAAAGCTTCGATCGTGTGAGTGGGATAGAACGATGGAAGATGTCAATGAACAGAAAAATAAGAAATAGACATCGATAGATTCAAAGTGAATGTCTCAGAGAGGAACTAAATTAAAATTAATATTTAATGAAATAGGTTACAGTCGCTGAACTTTATTAATCAACCTACCAGAAACCGCATTACTTTTTTACCTCAATTCATTTTCGCAGCAAATTCCAATTTACAATGTGTCAGAAATTGGGTTGACATGTTCAATTTAGTATTTTTTTTTTGTTAATTGCCTTTGTCATACTGTATCCTGAACCTTAATCTTTGTCAACGAGCAGTCGAAAGAGGCAAACCGGAACGGGTTTTAGAGTGAGATAGAAGTACTGCGCTGGCGCATGACAAGTGACCGGATTAATGCATTTTAAACGAAGAAGGCTTAATTTTGATCTCGGATCCCTTAATTGAATGAGTTTCGTTTTTTCGTTGGTGACTTTAGAAATCACTTTACAAATGTTAGTGGCTGGAGTCTCTACTGTCCATTTTATTTATTTGAGTATATTGATTTCATATCAGTTCAAGTTTTATTGTGTAATAATTTTAACAAGGTAATTTGTGGATATTGATAATAATCTACTTCGAATTATGTACAGAATAATCAATCAAAGTCCAAATTAATTTCAAGATTGAGGTCAATCTTGCCTCATTAAATTATGCTCGGTTCTCATACAAAATATTGCTAATTTCATTACATAGTTATAATATTTAGTTTATGTAAAATTCTTCAAGAACATATTTTTCTCCAATGAAAACATTTACATCTCTAACTGATAATTCAAAAGCAGCCGCATCAGCAAGATTAAAGGCTTTAGCCGCCACAAAAACAGATCTGAAAGGGAACAGTGACAAAGTAATTGATATGGAGACGGCTGCACACATAAATAAATTACAATCTATAATCTATTTATCACTCAACGTCTTCGTGGCTTTTATTTTCAAGAGCCCCCGAAGTCCAACTGTTAGTAACTCGTTCTTGCTAACATGATTGACGAGGTACGTCTTCAACTCCACGATAACTCTACCCGCTGAGTTTGAACTTTATATTTTAATAAATATCTCCATTGCCCTCGCTAATAGCGATGATTTCTTCACTCAGGCCTTTGTGTGTTCATATAAATTGCTCAATTTATATTTTATCATCACTTTTACTTATTGTTGCACTGTATTTATTTTGGTCTTGAATTTCATTAACTGCAACTGCTTTTTGATTTTATTCTGTCGAGTTTCCGGTAGTTTCTTTACATGTTTCGATTATACTTGATTGCAGTTTGTCTATCATTATATCGTCATAATTATAGTTCATTTCTGGGTTTCTGAGCAATGACATTATCAAAAGGTGATCTATATCTGTCAAGTAGTTTTTGTGAGTATGTGTACAAAAAATACGTCTCTATTAGTAGATTTCTGTTTTTGAACGTATTATTATTTTAGGCTAACGCTCCTTCTAGTTTATTTTATTTTGTTACAATGATATCCTGAATTATATCGTCTATTTCTATAGTTTCATTGATAGCTTGAACAGCTATTCTTAGTTACTCGAATAAATTAGCTGTCTCAACAATATTTACCTTTCTAACTTTAAATGTGAAACATAATTAATATTCAGTAACTGATTTCAGGCATCTCCTAAGCGTATTATTGAAAATGGACATCACTCTGTCTACAACATTCTTTCTAGCCATTAGGTACAATATTTTGTTGACCAATAAATCAATAGAAAAATAAACAATATCTTATAAACTTTAAATATTAAATAAAGTCATTGAAACATGTTTTATGCATCACAGAAAAAAATACAAGAAAATCACCTCTAAGTGCAAAGAACTAAGAAGATAGTCTATAATTTGTTTTGTATCGGAAACCAGTTCAATCATATTCGATGAAAAAATCCGGTGGGTCGGTGCCGATTGATCCGGTCTCTATCGAGATTGAGACATCTCGAAACAAGTCTCGCCCGTTGGTATAGGCAATTGGTTTCGGTGTGAGAGATAAGCGGTAGCGGGTTGAGGCTAATTAGATTTTAGATGAAGGCATTGTTGGGTTGAGTTGTTTGACATTTAAGGTTATGTTGAGTTTTATTAAATTATGCCAACCTGAGGTAGGTGAGGTATATACCTATTGAATGAATACTAGCATTTATTCTTAATATTACTCCGTAGTCTTCACTGACAAATTTATATCATCTGTGATATGTTTAATTATCTTTCCTTTAATCGGTCTTTTTAACCCTATAATGCATGAAAACAAATAATTTGAGAAGAACGTGTACAGAGACATTGTGGAGCACTAGATTAATTAACTCTTACATGAGCATTATTCGCTCCCGCTAATGCTTGTACTTATCATTAACGCTCACGCGCATCACTTGAGCTATCGTAACGCCCACGCACACGCATTTTTGTTCCCAAAAAACGTTGAATCAACGTTTTTTTTAAACAAACTTAGATAACGTGTAATTGCTTCACGTGTAACATTCTAACGTTTTATGTTCAAATAATTGATGCTGTTTGCTGAAAACGTGTTTGATCCGGGTAGAACCAATGATGACGAGCAAAAAAAAGTTCTGCTTATTTTTAAAAGGTTCTAGGAAAAAAATGTGATGGGTTTATTAAAATAGTTTTCAATAGAAATAAAATAAAAAGTCTTATATGTATAAATCGACGACGAAATGTTAATATTTCAAATGGCCGAAATTAATTATAGAAATACAACAAATCTAACCATTAGATACACATTAAAATAGCCGTAGGCGTTTGTAACCAGATTTAAAATAGTTATAGCTACTAATTAATAGTTATACTGCAACATAAGCATGTCAACAAAAATGTGTGGCGAAGGATACATAAATCATAGAACCGGGTTCGAATCCCGTTCCGTTCCATTCCGAGAAAGTTAATTAACAACTTAACACGTGTTTTTGTGCGCAAACACACTGCGAATCCACATGTGGTGACAATATTTTGAGAAAACTATGCTTAAGTTTTGCCATATGGATCTCTCGCTCTCAGTTCGTATATTGCACCATGCTTGATAAGTATCATGATATCATCCTTCCGGGCGAAGTGCAGTATTACTATTTCTTTGATCCTTCCAGATAACTTTTGGTCTAAGCAACCTGTCTTATCTCGTCATTGGTAAAACAGAAGTTGATGACTTGATTAGCCAAGCTCTGTCTAGTCTCAAATAAATAACGTTACTGTTATATCTGTGCTAGTTACTGTGTGTGTGAAAAAATACTCTTGTCTCACAGACTTTACACAGGCTTCGATTCTCGCGTCTTCGATATCAATGTCGCATAATATCTTCAAAATATTTAGGAAAGCCCGCCCTGTTTTTCTAAATTCGACCAATGTCGAATGGAAAATTGAAGAAAATAATTGGACTGTTTTACAAAAAACTTAAACCGACTTCAAAGTACACTAAGAAGTAATCAAATCCTGATCTGATGACAATCCAAATCGGTTAATAAATGACGGAGTTATTAGGTGACAAACAAAAAAAAAAAAAAAAACATACAACCGAATTGAGAACCTCCTCCTTTTTTTGAAGTCGGTTAAAAAACAGGCCTCTGATCTATCGATTCACAGCTCATGCTAGAATCTTGACATTTTATAATCAATCACCTAGAGGCAAATCTTAGTCCCTTAATAATAACGAAATACAAAACATAGAGTTGAAATCAATTGTGCTAAAAATGAAGACGTAAAAATAATGTTAACAACGCATAACAAGAATACATTGGGGCATAACGACGTACCGTTTCGTCTTCTTTATAAATAAATCACATTTGGGGACAGTGCGGGACTCATAAATCGCCTTCGGGGCATGTCACCGACGATTTATTTGTGGGTACTTTAATAACGTGAAAGCATATTCAAATGACTATACTTACCTACAGGGGATTCAGTACAGGCGTACAGGGTAACAAATGTGTATTGCCTGAATCTGCACAACTCATTAAGGTTAAGTGACTTTTGCAGTAGCTTGCATATTGGTGGGTAGAGTAACCAATCAGGGAATTTCAAAAACGCTTAATCAAAACAGGTGTGAATTTAAAACTGTTCATTTAAAAAAAAACATTCATTCTGTTTTTAAGGTAGTATACCTATTAACGCATTTTTGAACATAATCTACCACAGTCCGAGAAAAGCCTTCAAATTAGAAGAACTGGTAATGCTAGAACGTGGAAAAGTATTACGTTGGGAGGATGCTCGTTCACTGTAAGAAGAAGGTCTTGTTGTTGACAGTGAAGGTCTAGAGGCGTAAGACCCATTTTTTGCTTCCAGCAGGCCTTATTTTATTCTATGTTTTTAACCGACTTCAAAAAAAGGAGGAGGTTCTCAATTCGGTTGTATTTTTTTATGTTTGTTACCTCATAACTCCGTCATTTATGAACCGATTTGGAAAATTATTTTTTTGTCTGGAAGGGTACACTTCCCGTTTGGTCCCATTGTCATCAGATCAGGATTTGATTACTTCTTAGTGTACTTTGAAGTCGGTTTAAGTTTTTTGTAAAACAGTCCAATTATTTGTTATTATATTACTAACACTTTTCATTCTAACCCACTAAACCATGTGTTGAGTAATTATTTGACATTACAAAACCCAAAATCTATTTATATTTCTCACATTAATTATAAATCTCACTTAACGAGTAATTAACTCTACAACCGGAAGGGCATGTGTGTGCAGCTTTGAGGTTTCGAATTTCTTCCGAGTTGCCATCTCTTTCTTTCACTATAATCTCTCTCAAATACCAATGTAACTTGAGCCTTATGAAGAACGGCGCCTTAAGTGATTAAAGTGTCAGCAATGTGTGGTTGTATTCACGCCTAATATTATGACTTCTATAATTAGTGAGGTCGTAATTCTTGATTGGAATTGCTGGAATGTCCAATTATCACTTTATTTGGTAGATATTTAGAGTACGTACCTCAAGGAATATTTCTACTTTTGGCACTATCCAACCAACAAAATTGTAACTATTAATAATCTTAATTTGCTTTTAATAAGTGGGAATGTATAGAATCTATTCAACACAACCTGTTGGTTGTCCTCTTTCTTCGTTGGATTGACACTAACCTCCTTACTCATAAAACGTTATTTAAATAATATACTGTTTAAAGGGTCACGTAAATAAAGTCACTCTATTGTCATTAAAACAGTATATTAGTTAAATAGCGCTTTATGAGTAAGGGGGTAAGACCCTAGGTTCGTATCAAATTCTGAAGAAAATCCGTCGCTAAGCACCTAACGGTGTTATCCGGCAACTGCACTTGAGACCAGTACCTTTCAAAGCTTTGTGTGCTTATCATTTTCAGCCACATCATAATTACCGTGTAAGAGAGTCCTATAAAAAAATCTCTCTCTGTTTCTATGCTGTTTCTATTCCTACAATTAGTTGCTTGCTTAGTGTCAGAAAAGTTATGTGCTATATAGATACAATACTAAGTATGCATAAATAATAACACAGTTTATCAAAAACCAGTAGTGCAAATCACAGTTTAAAACCATTCCCAAGAGCTAAAAGTCTGATAGACATAATTTCAACGAAGACTCATGAATAAATCATCAACGATCATCTCGCAAAAGACCAAAAGGTTCATCAGAGGGAGACGGCAATAAAATACATCATAGGAGTGAAAGAGACGAATGTAACTAGATCCTACGACCTGTAATTATGCTGTTAAGAATTTAATTTCGAGTTGTTAAAGCGATGTATGCGTCACATTATGTTTTTTTTCTAAAGATTGAGACATTTTGATGGTTTCATAACGACGATAATATCGTTTAATCGACCCAAGCTTTGCCTGAAAGATTAATGTTAAAGTTATACTATAAAATGGAAGCTAAGTAGAAGAAATAATTCATAAGATGTTTCTAATATTTCGCAGATCTTATTTTCGACATTTGAAGCAGTTGAACTTATTTTTATCACTCTTCCATGATCTTACTCTTTTGGACAAGGCGTTCATTAAAGTGTTCTGACTCTGCTACCAGTTTTGCAGGTTGCTCTTTCTGAGAAGAGCTAGCAATATGCTCTATAAACATTATTTTCATCAAATTCAGTTTAGTTCAAGACTTGTTGCCAGATCATAATCTGCTCCGACAAATCGTAGCCAGAAGACACTTGCACCAATCTATGGCGTCAAAATTCACAGAAAAAACAACACCTATTAAACCATCACATGTCATAAAACGATTAGTTACTTTTAAGTTAGGATACTGCAAAAAACACAGGCTGATTACTAACGAGGTTTTTATACTGTAATCACTGGTGATAAAAGAGTGTGAGGCCAGGTAGCTGGGCTGAAGCCTGCTTCTAAGAAACCAACAAAAAAGCATGATAAAGATACCCCGTCATTTAATTTTGATGGAGTTTCGCTTGATTGAAAGATTCATTTGAGGTCTGGTTGTGTTAAAAAGGATGACGGTAGAGTCTGAAAAAGGAATAGTTATGAATTTGGAATTTTAGATGAATAAAGCCATCATTCTACTTTCCAAGATGAAGTACCTATATTTGAACGAAAATTATCATTTGGATTTGGGATTTAAGAGTTTACTCAACTCTACATACATCATATGATAGAAATAGGTTCCGATTCAAAGCAATAACATCAGAAATAGAAGTGAAATAGTTCTAATAATAAACGGCTCTTCCGAAACATAATAATTAAGTGGATAGACGGACAGATTATCTCAATTCATTTTTTATCACTTGAAAAAGGTGAAGCCGTAAAAAATACCTACGCGGACATTACAAATTCACGAGGCAACACCTTCATCTCGCCGCACACTGGAACAACGACTAAACTCACAATTTACAGCCGTCTCATTAGTAAACGCAGCTACATAGTCACTACGAGCGGAACGTCCAAAGCCGCCGCCCTAACAAAGACATTTGACATTCATATTTTAACGCAAAACGTGACCGCGAACTCACTAGATGTCGACCATCGATACTAATTTTACGCCCAATCGAGTCACATAAAATTAATACATCATACTTTATAATACAAGCAAATACCGACTCAATCGAATCAACCAACCGTGCAATATTCACTTATTCTTGAAGCACATAAGGACAGTTTTCGATTGAGTTTTTTGCATGCGGTTATTCGAATGTCGTCAGGGTGACCATCACGAGCTAATGGAATCCGGAGCGGACTCGATTGGACTCAAATTCGATCGATGATAAGTTTTTGTTCTTTTTTCAAAAGACACGAATAAGTTTCCGTCCGCAGTAGTGGATGAAGACATAAAATTTTCGAAGCCGAATAGCGGCGCGTCAAAAGCGGACCACATAGGTTATTTTAGTGTTTTGGGATTCTCGTTTGGTCGAATGTCTGCCAAATTGGTGGTCTCTCACGCCTTCTACATCACCCTATTATTTCGAGGTAAAACGGCCGGCTCGGAACACCGGCAAAGGCGCGCGTTCAACAACTCAAATCGTTTTAAAGTTGTTTTTGTTTTGTTTTATTTTAGACCCGGGTCGTGTTTGTTTTCGTACGTATAAGATGTGATTATTACGGAAATTTGTGGCTCTTGATTACGCCCTTGCGTTGAGAGATCTCTTTAATTAATGTGATTAGTTTTTATTAGCTATAACATTATAAAGTTTAGATCTTTAGGTAATGTATTAGATAGATCAGCATTTTAATATTGTCTGGTAAATAGTTACTGAGATTGATATAAAAAAATATTGTTAATATAAAATCTGCATGTATTGGAATCACAAGCAGCATTCTGCATTATATTCCTGTTCTTATGATACCATTAAACACTTTTGCCAGTATAGGGCATATCTCATCCATTGTTCCTCTGAGTAATTCGTTGTTAATTTTTTATCAGGTCCAAGCGCCTTGTCCGATTTATGGGTTCTAATAGCTTTCTCGACTTCACAAACTAAAATTTGCGGCTATTCTGGAAGCACCGTTATTTCCTGTGATGATATATCTTCTGTCTGTTTTGGTAACTAAACCTCTTCATAAATATCTATCCTCAAAGTGCCCAAGACGTTGTCCAACTAAGTCTAGAAAAAGCCTCGTTGAACAAATTCTCAACCATTAACTATTTAAGGCGATTTCCTTTTCACACAGAGTAACAACCTCGCAGAATATTTAAACATATCCAAATTTAGTAAACTCAAGATTGCTTCCCGTGAAATAGCTCGTTAAAGACACCACAGGTTATTATTAATCACAAGAGCTGTGTTAAGTGGCCGTTATATACAAACTGGTCTCAACACGTTGACAACTCAATCTGCAGTTATTAAAGGCTATGTGACTAACGCAAAACTTGATTTGTGCGCCTTAAAAAGATACATTTCATGTAAATTAAGTTGGCTATGATTAAGACATTAGTGTGCTTATTGATGATATTGTGTTTAGACATTTTGATGGCTATGAAGAGCAGATTAGTTTAAGACATGTTTTATATGTGCTTTTTATGGGATATACTAAAAATATTAGGAATATTTGCAATAGTTTTAGTGACACGGATATTGACCACAAGTGGAATGAAACCTAGAAACGTCGGATTGTTGTGGTATGGTCAGTTATGGTCTACGGTAATTTGACTAGTACCTAGGTGTTGGTTCCTAAAAATCCATATGAGCTGTTTTCTTCTAGCTATCCATAGGTTTTCTTATAAAGTGGAAGAAGCACAACTATAGAGGATGATAGATAAGATCCCCCAAACCCATAGAAAAATTAAACCAAAGTAATAAATTAAAACAAAAAATCATTACTTCTCAATTTCACCTTGTTTTATACTGTGTTAGATATAGGTGCTAGATATGATATTCATACAGATTCGCGTTGAATTTATTGTTTTTCGTGTTGTTGTTGCAGGCTTGGAGTACTTCACAGCGGCGAGGAGTCTACACCCGGAGCTGCATGTTGGCAGCACGCTCGCCAGTCAGGACTTCCAGCTTAGCTTAGAAGGTAAGTATCTTAATATATAGACCGATATCTTTTGAAGTAGGATGATCAAATCAAAATGCACCTCTGCTAAAAACAAAACCATTGGTACTTGTGATTTAGTGTAGCCCAATTCCGTATTATTTAAAAGTTCATTGAAATTCGAAGTGATACCCCATGTCATTGCCTTACAAATTAACATAAAAATATTTGTGGGGTAGCGAATTCTTACATCAATTTAGGAGTGGGGGAAAGGTCGGTAACGATTAAGTGATGCGGGTGTTGCAAGTGCCCATAGGCTACCTAGACCGCTTACTACCAGGGTGGCAAAATTATTAACACCTTCATGTCAATCCTCAGGATCAAGAATAGCCTCACCGACCCGCCTCAGGCTATCAGGTGGTGCTATAGGCGCCTCTGCGAACCGCAAGAGAGCGGTATCCTGGAGCCCCTACTCTGCTGAGTCCCTAGACCTTGCTGCTGTTATCAGAGCATCTCCTGCCAGTTTGGCTGTTAGAGCACCTTCGGCTGCTTCTACAGGGAGCTATGGGCATCTTAGTGCTGGTAAGTTTGGAAGATTTAAGGAGGCTGATGATGCAATCAGTTCAATTGATAATCAATTCATAGATGTCGATCTACATACTCCATAGTAAAGCTGAGACAAAATCCTTTTCAATATCATACGTTATTGCGTAGTCTGTTGTCTCTGTAATTTTGGATGTATATCGCAATAAGCGTTTTTCTATATTATTAGCTGCTCACCGTGGTTTCACCCGCGTTCCCGGGATAAAAAGTAGCCAATGTCCTTCTCAATACGATAGGGGCTATCTGTATGCCAAATTTCGTGATGATTGAGGCGTGAAGGCCTAACAAACGAACAAACTCACTCTCGCATTTATAATATTAGTTAGAAATAATATTAGTGAGGATTATTAGGGTTTCTTACAATATATGCTTCGTCTAGAAACATAGCTCTGAGTCCCCTTCCTTTGATAAACTTGTACGTACAAGTAAATGCGAATAAATAAACTTGTAGTAAGGCTGATACCAGCTTAGCCTGCAAAATACCTTGTCGTGGAATGTCAAATGGCGACAAAATCAATTTGACATTTAATTTAGTTACGCTCGCGTGGAAATTCTCGCGCCGCTTAGATACCGCTATGTGTGAGCAATGTCTGGTCACGCTAAACATGATCGAGCTGATGAATATCCATAAAGTTGCCCTTAACATGCATAGGTAGCTTGTGTTACCATGCATTAACCAGAATCTAGCAAAATGTCAACTTGTTGTACATTATGTGAATATAACGGGTATGTTATTAAGGTTTGATTATAATTGGGCAGAATTAGAATTTGTGCGCACAAAGTTACAGACAGCGTAAAATACGCGCGGCAACGTTTTTGTAGCGGTTATATTGCATCTTCATTATTTATTAGATGATTTGAATTATCCGCAAACATTTATTAAATATCAAATTAGAAGATTTCTATTAGATCATTGAAAAATCCCTCACAATTACGCCGTATATGCACAAAAACCTTCTCAAAATTCAGATTCCATACCTTCTACTTATCTCATAAAAACCATAATTTTTCCTTGCAGGAGCGATCTCTCCCGCCCTCTCTCTGTCCCATGCTTCCCTCGCTCAGCAACTGCTGGCCCGGGGCAGCGTGGTGGGGAGCAGTGGGGTACTGGCAGGTGGGGTACTACTGGACCCTGCGCATCAGCAAGCCGCCGCTGCGGCTGCGCATCATGCTGCTCATGCTCATCTAGTCGCTGGGATCCATAGGTGAGTTCAAGGATCAAGATGTACAAAAACTGATTCGAACGAAGGTCATATAAGTCGCGATGACTCAAATACGATGACTTCATGCTTTGCAACGATAAAACCAATGATCTCACTATTGAGATTCGGTAAAGACCTAAAAAGCAGAAACTAAAAAAGAAGTTCTTAAGCATGATATAAGCCCTTACATTCATACATAGAGGAACAATCCCTTAGATTAGAGTAGTAATACCGAGCAATCCGATTCCGAAACTAGTCACTGACTTTGAACAGTAAGGATCAATCACTGCATCGTGTGTTCTTGACTTAGCCAATCAGAGCGCATGTGTCCTTGTCTTAGCCAATCAGAGCGCATTGTCGATGGTGGGAAATTGGCGGAATAGATTCTAAGCAAAATCAACGTCATTACGCTTTTCTGTGGGTTAATTGTTCGATGCTTTCATACAAACTCGATACTCTTGTGTTTTTGTTGATATTTTAGATATTTTGTCATGTAATTCGTCCATTCCATGGTATCGTCACATATTTTGGAGCGATGATTGCTCAGTGAGTGTAATGACGGTGAATGCGAGTTCGAATCCTATAATGACCTTCCGGCGAGCTTTCGAGCGAAAACCATAACCGGATACCTTTTAAAACCTACTCATCTTTTTATGGTTAATTTATTTATATGGTAACAGAGCCACCCCCCTGGTATTCCTTCAATTCATAGGCGAAGATGGACCGCCTGCCTTACAACCCTATGACTCGTAAATTGTAATATTTTCTACCTTCAGATCTCACATATCATCACCAACCCAGCTCCTAATGGGCGCGCCGGTGGACGTCAGACCAGGCCTGGGTCTAGATGGCACACCACCCCAGCATCTGCAACAACCTCCTCAGCAACAAGAGGTCACCAGTATCATGGAAGCTGATAGGTTAGAATAAAATTCTATTCTTGATTCAGATGATCTGCGATATCAAATAAGCTTTCAAAATAACTGATACAATCCGTATATTCTTGGACATTATTGGGACAAGCATAATTCTTTGTTTAGCTTATAATAAACTTGTGTTTGATCATAATCTCCACCTAAGTACCTACACATCATATACACCTTCCGCAGTAAGTGGTGATGTGTCTACAAGTGATAAATACAGTGTTACTTTTCAAAGGGAAAAAAATCTTACTTCGTACTATAGATCAACGTTGCATGATCAAAATGTCAGTTATCATATAGTAAAACCTAGTACATCCCAGATAACTTGGCAACACCAGTCGAGTCCGTCGTCCGAAGTCTCTTTGTGTGCTCTCCACACAAATCGCTTTCGAAACACTAATATATTTTTAATATCTCTCTCTAACAGTGCATCAGGAATGACGCAGAGGAAATCCCCACAGAGCCTGATGTCCCACCGCGAGATCCACCACAGCAATAAGCCGCTGTCAGCGGCCGCCGAGAGCACCGTCCATGATGGACTGGATTCCAAGGACGAGCCAGGCGATTTTATTGAAACTAATTGTCATTGGGTAAGTGAGAACTACTTAAGAGTTTGTCATAGTTAACTTAGGAATTTATCCACTTCTGAAATTGTCTAATACCTAAGCATCTTTGCTTCTATCATATACGGGAAATTTAGGGCTGTTTTAAAAGCTTTTCTAATGTAATTATTTAAAAAAAATGATAATACAGAAGCTACAATTAAACTGACCTCTTTCCAGGTGGACTGTAAACTAGAGTTCCCGACCCAAGATGACCTGGTGAAACACATAAATACGGACCACATCCACGCTAGTAAAAAGGCTTTCGTCTGCCGCTGGGTCGGCTGTTCAAGGGACGAGAAACCGTTCAAGGCCCAGTACATGCTTGTAGTGCATATGCGAAGGCATACTGGCGAAAAACCTCATAAGTGTACCGTAAGTTATCATCTAGATTTGGGAAACAAATGGGACAGAAGAAGAGCTTTTTTTATGATCCAATCGAATCGAATTTTGTGGTAATCCACCTTGCACCTCATTGGATGGTGTAGTCAGGTGTGTTGCATTGCCGCGTTCGTTTGTTACACATTCCATCATTTTGGTCACCATCCAAACGTGCCTCAAGAAAACTACGCTCGTATAAATTAGTGATTGTGTATAATGATGCCCATGTCTTGAAAGAAACCTTGCAGATTATTGTCTTTGAGTTTCAGCCTAGACTTTGGCAGGGATTGCTACTGTTTTGTTTAGATTTTTATAAATTTTAATGTCAACTTCCTCAAAATCCAATTCTATAGCAAAAGATTGTTATATTCTTTATTTTATTTCCCAACCAAACTCTCCTAGCGTCATTATAAATAGCATTATCTCCTTCCAGTTTGAAGGCTGCTGTAAAGCCTACTCCCGATTGGAGAACCTGAAGACCCATCTCCGCAGTCACACCGGTGAGAAACCCTACACCTGCGAGTATCCTGGATGCGCAAAGGCTTTCTCCAACGCTAGCGATCGAGCTAAGCATCAGAACAGAACACATAGTAATGAGGTTTGTATAAAAAAACTACTATTGTATACACTGACATAGGACTAATTACAATAGTAATACAAATTAAGGCAGTTATACAACATAGGTGGCTTTATCGCGGCAACATTTGGCTACAGGAAATGCTTCAAAAGATGGCTGATTGAGCATTGACCTAAAAATTATACAATAAATATGAAATAAAATAATGAACTAATAAACCAGGACCCTCTTTTCTACCCTCTTCAGGATTGAATTTTGAAATATGTACCAAATGAAAATTCCATGCCTCAGCTGAGGCTCTCCTTCTACTTTTAAAAGATCGCTGATCTTTTACATGGTACCTATATGATAACATTATTTTATTTTGTAATTCCAACAATGATTGCCCGTCAATTTATTCTGTACCATACATTGAATAGTCATAAATCAGTGTGTTGCTGTTTCCAGAAACCATACGTATGTAAGGCCCCTGGATGCACGAAGCGATACACGGATCCATCATCTCTTCGGAAGCACGTGAAGACTGTACATGGTGCTGAGTTCTACGCCAGTAAAAAGCATAAAGGTATGAGCATGTTTATATTTTGTTGCCTATTTCATTCAAGTTTTTAAATACATAAAATAATAATTGGACCGTTTTACAAAAAACTTAAACCGACTTCAAAGTACACTAAGAAGTAATCAAATCCTGATCTGATAACAATGGGACCAAACGGGAAGTGTACCCTTCCAGATAAAAAAAATATCCAAATCGGTTAATAAATGGCGGAGATATGAGGTAACAAACATAAAAAAAAAAAAAAAAAAAAACCAACCGAATTGAGAACCTCCTCCTTTTTTTGAAGTCGGTTAAAAAGACAATTGCCATGTATATTTTACCGAATCCTAAGTTATTTTACTTTACTTACCTTAACTGAGTTTGATTTTAATTAAATGGGCTTGTCGACGTTGACGAAGCCTAGGATGGAACACGCTTACCCAGAAGAAACCTATTCACTCTGGCCTTGAAAGTCCCTAGATTGTATGAGTCAGGAAACACAGACTTTCGATAAAGGATTAAGGTATTTGCACGGACTGTGGGTGTAGCAAGCGTCTATATCGGCTACGGTTACCGTTTACCTTCAGGCTGGCCATATACACATAAATAGTATAGAAAGAGAAGTTGAGTTAACATGGCTACACATTTTTTTACTACTAAGGCAAGCCTGTGGACGTTTACAATACCAGTATAATTTGCCGACCCTGAGAAAACCTTGTCACACCCTTTTTGAAAAACCCCATGCTTTACACCCTTGTGAAAACCACGGCGGAGAGCTCATTCCACAGCTTGAGCGTGGTAGGAAGATCCTTTGATACCGCACAGTATGAACCATTTTGGCTTTGATTAAGGATACATCCAGATAGAGTGTCGCAGCTGTGCACGCGTCGATAAAAATAGGCTCTAACTGTTAGGGGCTAAATCAAATAAAAATAAATAAGAATGCATAATAAAGATCAATATTAAAATTTCTCCCGATTTTAATTGGAATATTTTAACAACTACTATAATTATGGACGTCATTATGACAAGCAGAATGACGCAGAGGGAGCGTAAAACGTAGCTGTTACGCGCAGCAGCCTATAAAAGTTGGCCTGTTTTTAACCGACTTCAAAAAAAGGAGCAGGTGTTTTTTTTTTATGTTTGTTACCTCATAACTCCGTCATTTATGAACCGATTTGGAAATTTCTTTTTTTGTCTGGAAGGGTACACTTCCCGTTTGGTCCCATTGTCATCAGATCAGGATTTGATTACTTCTTCTTGTACTTTGAAGTCGGTTTAAGTTTTTTGTAAAACAGTCCAATTATGTATATTCGTGTAGTATGGCGACGTTCTTTCTAGGTATATTTATTTCTATTCATTTTGGTTCCAATGTGTGAGGATGGACTTCTCACAATGGCGAGGGTTGGCACTGATGATGGTGGCTCTGGTTATGTTCTACACATGTGTTGTTCGGCAGGGTGCAGTCGCGGCGAGGACTCGGCGGAGTCGGGCGGCGGCGGCGCGGGCTCGTCGCCGCGCTCGGAGGAGGGCGCCGCGCCCGGAGCCCGCGCGCACACCTCCTCGGCCTCCGTCAAGAGCGAGAGCCCGGCCTCACCGCCGCACGCGCTGCATGCTGCTCATCAGGTAACTATATACCACACATCGACAAATAAACTCTTTAGAGTAGTAATACCAACTGGTCAGTGCTTTTGAACAATAAGGACCAATCACTGCATCATTTGTTCTTGGTGTGGCCAATCAGAGAGCATTGTCGGTGGTGCAAAATTGGCGTAATAGATTTCAAACTAAATGATTGTCATTCATTGCGCTTCTTTGGGTTAAATGTTCGATGCTATCACATTTAGGCGATGATAGCTCAGTGGTAGTAACGTCGGATGATAGGATGAAAGTTCGAAAAATCAAACTTATTGTGGGATTCGAACCCCTATCGAATCCTACTAAGAGCTTGAGCTTTCAGTGAAGGAAAAAATCGTGAGGAAACCATAGCATAGTGGTAAGGAACTTTACTACCTTCGGCTCACTGACTGGCTACTCTTAAATTAAAAATCTGTCGCCAAGCACCTATCGGTGTCTTCTGATAGTTGCATTTGAGAGCCAGTTTCTTCTAGACTTTTTGTACTTACTTCCTCCTTCGGCCACATCATAACTTATTGTAGTTTGCCTACAATCTCACCAGTACAGGCCTATACTGTAAAAACAAACATACTTTTGTCGGTAACCATGAACGTCATCTCCTTTTCCTTTTCCCAATCACTTGTGGTGGCGTATGTACGCTTCTCCCTTTCGTCTCTTCTATCCGTCATACCAGCATTCACTCCTTTCTTACCCATATCATCTTTCACACAATCCATCCATCTCTTTTTCGATCTTCTTCTTCCCGTATATCCATCCACTTTCATATTCATAACTCTTTTAGTCACGCGGCTTTCATTCCTCCTCATAACATATCCATACCTTGATAAACGGTTCCCTCTAATGTATTCATCCTGACAAACACAGGGGGGGGGGGGGGTTGTTTTATAATATGTACTGACAGCATTGTTAGCAACGGAAAAAATCTATAACGAAGTAAAATAATTTCTTCCAGCTATCAGCTCAGTGTGGTGGGGACCTGGACTTTGGTGGCTCTGTTCTCAGTGGATTTGGTGATGAAAATGGTGCACCTTACTTCCGACTGGATGGAGAGGTAAGTGATCATGAGTTGTATAAAAACAAAAAAAAAAGATTATAAACTTTAGGTAATTTTGAAAACTTTTGACTATCATCTTTTTTGTTCTACCTTCATCACAGACATATTCCTCCATGCAGGTGGAACAAGAAGTAGTCGGCGAAGTGGGTCAACTACCGCTGATGTTACGAGCGATGGTGGCCATCGGGGAGCCGCGCGCTCACCATCACAACCCGCGGTTTGGCAACAAGATGGGCGTGGGAAGACTCATGCCTCCAGGACACGTTGGGGATATGGGCGGGGGTGAGTTAGATCTTTAGTTTTTCAAAGCTCTGATAAATGTTTTAAGTCAACGACTTAAATCCCCTCATAACAAAGATACCCCTGCTTTTTAGTTTTATGATGAGTAAGTTGCCGATTTAAACCAGGGTTTTACTAGTTATGGTTTAAACCATTTCATTGAGTTGTAACTCACTTAGTCGTGGGAGTTCAATTAAGAAAGCTTCTTAAAGATATTTAGGTTTATTAAATTACCTTGACTTGCGGAAGACAAACATTTTCATTGGGTAACAAACACTTCAAAAATCGTGTTAATCAAAAATAAACCTAATATCATTGGTGGCTAAGGTATAGAAGTGACACGCTCTAGGATGGGAGACAATAGGTTTCTCTCATTGTAATTTTACAAATATGTAACTATTTCTGACTAGGTGGCATCCCCGGACGAACAGAACTAGGAAACACAAATGTCGCTGTCGAGTTAAAGACTGGAGTTCCTAACACAAGGCGAGATTCAGGAATATCTTCTGGTAGCAGTTTGTATAGTGCCAGGTAAGTAATGTTCATATTCTACTTTCTGAAGATAATATGATATGGTAGATTACGTGCCTAATAAATAAATACATTGCGGTGTTTTGGAAAGGAAGAAAATCTTTATTTATACCGCGCAAGTCAATTCCGCTAACTAGTAGGCATTTTCCATTTAAAAATATCTATATCGACCAATCATTGAACCTAACCCCCTTATTAATAAATAAGGTTTAAGTCGAGTCTTGTGATACCCAGGTTTTAAGATAGCCCCAGCCCTTTTTGTTATATGACATTAGAAAGTGACGGATATATTTAAAACCTAGGTTAAGGGGGTAAATGTTTAGTGTGTCTTAGCTATTCTAAGCGCATTGTCGTTGTTGGGAATTGGCCGAATTGATAAAAAAAAACATCATTGCGCTTCTTTGAGTTAATTATTCGATGGTTATATCTCAGAGTATATAAATACTACGTACACACGGCTACAAATCAAGCTATACATTTCCAGTATAAGCTGACCTCCCATTGTACAGAAATCCTATACAATGCGAGATCAGCTTATACTGGAAATGTATAGCTTGATCTGTAGCCGTGTGTACAAGTTATATGCTATGCATACCTTTACAGCCTGGTTTTAGTCAAATTTTGATTACTTTCTAAGTTCTTCAATTTGAAGTTAAGTTCCTATCTAACCAGTAAGAATGTGTTTAGGTCATCAGATATATCCCGCAAGAGCAGTCAAGCGTCTGTAGTGGGTGCGGGTGCGGGCGCGGGTGCGGGCGCGGGGCCGGCGAGTGCGGGCGGCCCGCAGCGGCTCGCGCAACATGCCGCACTCTACGATCAACTCTCACCTGATAGTAGTCGAAGGTATGTCACCACTGTTGCGCTATTACGTCACTTTTTTACAATCAATTTCAATGAATTTCATATTGAAAACGGTTTTCTGAAAACTTTTTACATTCTGGTACCATTCGGGCTTACCGATGTACAGAGGCCGGCAAACAACTTGAGCCAAACTCGACGTAGTGGGGGTAAGTTCGCGCATGTACACTCATGCTCGGCCAATAGCGTGGACGCGTGCCGACAGAATGCCCCCGCGCACCTCTCTTTCCACCAACGACACCTTAAAATCGTCTACTGCGCACTCAAGGTCATGGCTCAAGTTGTTTGCCGGCCACTGTACCTGCGCAGATGATACATTTTCAAAGCGCGGGAAATGGTATTGGACTTGCGAGTGAGATGGAACTAACAGCTGCAGTGTATCTTGAACCTTATAGTAGTGATCTAAGGTTGATTGTTAGTGTAAGAATTCTTTCGTTAATCATCGGGGGCATATTTTCTTTTCTGTGCGAACGAAAATTCATGACGCGCCTTATTAGTTGGGAACTACTGTAATTGGATATGCAAACATAATTTGTGTTTCATTACAAATGGAACTATTTTCGGAATTGTAATATTTCTATCGATTAAGGTTGTTTCAAATTGAAACTGATTGCAAAAAAGTTACGTCATCCACACATGGGTTATATTTCCTACAAAAGCCGAATCAGAGATGTCGCACTGGATCATGACCGTGGACTTGAGTTGAAATGATACTCCTAGGTCCGACTTGATTGCGTTCCACTGGATTGTCAAGCTGGGAGCCAAGTCATTTTACTTAATATGCATTTGCTTAAACTACATATTTATTTGCAGATCTAGTCAAGTGTCATGCGTGGGATATGCTCCGGCTCCATCATCAGCCCTCGCTGCTGTCCAAGCTGTCAGAACTTCTCAGGGAAATCAGGTACTGTCTTTTACCTAACCACTTTTTCAAAACCCACCAAGTAATAATCCCTTTAGAGTAGTAATACCGCGCAATCCAATCCCGCTAACTATTAACTTCTTTTTCAGTTTATAAATAAACAACCAATAACTACATCTAGTTGTACTTAGCCAATTAGAGCTCATTGTGGGTGGGAAATTGGCAGAAATGTTCATAATTCTGTATTCTTCCAGGCTGTTCTACTACGAGGAGTGACCTGTTCCGAAGTCAGGGCTGAGGAGCTGGCTTTGGAACTGGACCCTAACGTGCAAGTGAAGGAAGAAGCGAGGAGATTGTCGGAGCAGTCCAATTTGAGCGATCAGACACAGAGCTACCAACCATACCCTTGCGGCACTGATGATGTGGTAAGCTCCTTTCCACTTTATCTATAAGTACAGGAAAAGAAACGTTACGATACTAAGAAATAAGGGTGTACATACCCCCATTATTCTACTGAGATTTTCTATAGTGGCCACCTCTACCAACCTCTCGGTCATAAAATACGGCACAATATACCTGGCAACCCCTTACGAAGCGTCAGAGACCATATGCAGTAGGTCACGCCACCAGAGTACTCGCCCCTGGTACAGTCGGGGACATAAATATGTAACTTACCCTATGCCTTACCACCAACCACTTAGCGGCCCCTTCTAAGCTGTAGTGTTGTGAACTTGCCGGGAATCAAAATAACTTATAGGTACCTACTTAGTAGGAAATTTTTCTACCGGATTATCAAACATTTTACTAATGTTTTTTTTTTACCAGGGCGAGGCTTCCTTCCCCTTCAAGACCGAGGAGGACCAAGATACGGTAACGTACAAGGACTCTCGCTCCAACTCCACCAACACTGTCGTCGTCACGGCACAGGTCCATCATCCCAACCAGGAGGTCAATCTTGAACAGGTAACATATCTTTAGTATTGATCTTTTTAATTAATAATCCATCTATGTGATATATATGATGATATATGTGATGATAAGATGGGACATATTAGTCCCGTAATCTATCAATTTAGATATTAGAAAAACTGGCAAAATAAAATTCAATATACTTAACGCAGAAAACATTAAATCTCTTAGAAACGCGGATAAAATAATAAAATATTTCTATAATAATACATAATTAAATATTTCAATTGCAAATACATAATTAAATATTTAAATTATAATAATTGTGTTTATTCTCAGGTTGCTGAAGGAGAAATGGTGGAAAACAAGCTGGTAATACCAGACGAAATGATGCAATATCTTAACCAATCAATATTGGCAACCGAAACGGTAACACCAGTTAAGACTGACTCCACCAACCAGCCGGACCCGGATGTGAAAAACAAGGATAAAGACGATATTACCAAAGACAATACAACCAGTGAACAGAACACGAACAATTCCAGTGACAAAGTCAGTGAAGTAGCAACCAGTGACGATTCTCTACTCAAAAACCTAGGTGCCATAGGAAGTGATCTCAATATAAGTGATATTCCAGTCGATTTAAGGTCGTTAGACGTTAGCATGTCAGGGAACAGTGGCTCACTCTTAGCTACCAAATCCCCTGACGACAAGATTCCTTCTCTGCAGGAGCAAGTCATCCCTGAAGTCAATACTGAAAAATGTGAAAAAGAATACACGAAACCTCCAACAAGCAACGTACCCACTAATCCTTTGGAATCATTACAAACAATGGCAGCTAATCAAACTGACCAATCTAATAGGATGAGAGTCAACAATTCTCTACCTCAGAAACGGAACCCGATGAGTCCTAAAACAGTAGTCATGACGTCACAGAATATGCTAAGTCCACAAAATTTTGCCCACAGTATGCTCAGTCCGCAAAGTTTACCTCACAGTGCCATGAGCCCACAAAGCGTTATGAGCCCACACCATATACCGCATAATGTTATGAGCCCGCCGAGCATTTACAATGTCATGAGCCCACAGAGTGTTATGAGTGTTATGTCTCCCCAACATAACGCAATGAGCCCTCAAAGCATGCAGAGTTTAATGAGTCCACAGATGCCCAATCAAATAATGATGAGTCCACGCCATAACAATATGGGCAGTCCTATGTCTCAGAACATGGCCAGCCCAATGGTGAACATGGCTAGTCCAATGGCCCAAAATATTGCAAGTCCAATGAGCCATGGCATGCCAAGTCCCATGCATCCAGGTCTCCAAAGCCCAATGGCACAAGGCATGACCAGCCCTATGATGCAGAACATGCCCAACATGTCAATGAATGGACCAGTGCCCAATCAGAACCAAATAATAAACATGAACATGAATCAAGCGCCTCAAATGACTGCACCGCCTAATTACATGAACCGTCAGAATAGCAATCCAAAGATGCCCAATAGAAACAACATGCCACCACAATACCACAATCAAAATTATAACCAGCCTCCGACATACCCAGTTCAAAATCAGCAACATCAACAGAATCAACAGAATATTGCAAGAAACCAGAATATGCAACAGTATCAAATGATGCAGCAGTACAATCAAAATCAAATGATGCACCCTCCACAAAATCAGAACATGGTTTACAACAACCAGATGATGGGTTACCCGCAACCTGTCAGCTATCCAAACCAAAGTAATCAAATGCATCCATTGCAAATGTCAAGATCATCGGTAATGAGTGTTGACAATAGCGGCAATATGTCTCGAGGGGTAATGAACAACTACTGCGATCAGCAAAACCAATGTCCTCCAATGCAGAACCAACAGTTCAACCAAAATAATTTGCAATACGGACAACCACCTCCATATAATGCTGTGGTGAATGCAGCTAACGTCATGGGGCCTCCACCACCGAAGAATAACCATCAATACAATCAAGCTATGATGAACAACAACCAGTATTACAATCATCAAAGACCGTACAACCAATGGGATTATCCAGGAAATCAGTTCAACAAACATAACATGCAGAAATCTGGTCAGAATTCTGTAAATATGTCAACAGGAAGTCAGAAGCCGATGAACGGGACCAGGGCATCAATTAACTGCAATCAGATGAAAGGAAACGAACAAACTGACTGCAGCATGAATAGTTTGAGGAGCCAGAATAACCAACCTAGTGAGGTCCAGGTATGGGATATATCGCAGTCTCAAATAGAAGCTACAAACGGGCGAAAGAAGAATCAGAACAATGGTAATAATACAATGAGACAAGATACTTATCAGAGAACTTTGGAGTATGTGGAGAACTGCGAGAACTGGAAGAGTTCAGAAATGGTATCGAGTAGCACTCATCCGTTACAAGGCGGCGATAACATGGTTGTGAACGATCTTCAGACTTCTCTGTCATCGTTTTATGCAGAAAATCAATACCTCCAGATGATTCAATAGTTTTTAAGAAATTTACATGTTTTAATGAAAATATTTCTAGATGAAAAATATGTTCAATGGTGCAGAAAACAATGGTTGTTATATTCTCTCATGGAGACTGATTAATTTTAAATTTTTTAACGTAAGGTTTACTAACGAAATTTTAAAGTACACATACTAAGTTTGTTTAAAAAAGACATGAAAGTTTTAGCGATTTATTGTACATATCTCTTGATAGTCTTCCAAGTAATTAAGTACAATTAAGCGGACCTTTGTAATGCATTTATACATTAAAGGGTTATATAGGGTGTTTTTGAATTCCCATGAACATGTACATAAAAAAGTTTGTACAGACATACTTGTGTTTTATTAACAAGGGATGATATCAGTGCCTTCTTTATTAAATTTATAAGATTATTACTATTGTTAATGTTAATACACATAGACATTTTAGAGATCTGGTAATGTATTGAAAAACTAAATAAAGGTTTCAGTGTTATGTGATCTTTGAGATTATTAGGTAGATACATGGAAATTGTACAAAATAGGCGCATTTTTTCTAGAATTTTTACATAGTTGTTGAATTTTAGAAATAATATCATTTACTATATTTTGATTAGCATGTAATTTACTTAATGCAATATATTTTTCTTTGTTTAGATGACATCGAATCTCCTAGCTTAAAAATATTATGAGATTACTAGTGTTAAGTAATTGTTAATTCTTTTTTATTTAAATAACCCGTCGACGCACAAAATAATTGTAATAGAATCAAGAATAATGTATTTTGTAATAAATTATTGTTTTTACTATTTGTAAAAGATACAAAATAATTGTGAACATCCTGTGACAATATTTTAATGAAAATATTAAATAAAATTTCTTATTATGAAGGATCGTTTATTATTTTAGCTGAATTCGTTATGTCTTTGCCACTGTCCTTTAGTGCCTTTCCAGATGGGGCGATTTCACCGCGATTCTCTCGCGCGTATTACGAGTCAAAAGGGGTGCATGCGATTTACGCGCGTGTTTTAAATTCGCGCGATGCTTGTGGACGCTATGTATTGGCTCCCAGTATCTCTCCAACGCGCATAATGCATTCGCGCCAGAGAATCGCGGCGATTTCGCCCCTTCTTGACAGGCACTTAGTATGTTTACTTTTTACAAGCTTTTATTTAACTTGCATAGTAGCACAGATGTTTTTTTTCCAACCAGTGAGGGCAACTTCTGAACTACAGGTCTTAGAGAAAACGTTAGAATATTGGAAGATATTGCAAGTACAGTCAACAAAAACTACAGTCACCAACAAAAGCTTGTATTAAAAATGAAATTTTGAACAAAAACTTATTATTTGCCGTTTTCATAAAAAATCGTGCCGCGCTTTCTCGTGGGTTTCATTTGGTAGGATTGCGTATTAGAATATCTAGTTAATTTAGTTCACCATGAGCTTTCGTCGCAGACACATTTCCTCGTGATTCGAAATTTGAAAAAGTATTTTATCTAAATAGGTGTGATCCATCCTGGTAGGGCCATATCACGGAATTGAATGCTGAGGCTGTGAATAATTTGTCCCCAGATTATCAGATGTTGTCGATCCCTAGTTTAATAGAAAATAATAAATAATAATAATAATAAAAGGATTTTTAGCGATTGAGTAATTTCTGCGAATAACCAGATTTTGGTTAGGTACCTACTATAATTTTATTTTTATTCAAATTATGATGGTGTAAAGTGGATGACACCTCCGTCTAAAAGAGAAGATCTTCAGCCAGGCTGTGTCATCGTGCCTGGGGACCGCGGTCCAACTGTACATGTTGGACAGTTGCATATAATTATGCACATTTCGGAAGTAACTTTGTCAGCGCGATTTAGGATGTTGTGGCGCCATCTATCTTTCTGCGCGTGAACTATCTTAGTGTTACTGATAGATGGCTGATAGATGTCGCTTCAAGTTCAATTGGTTATACTATATGGCTCCATAAACGAGACCAGAATCATTTGAATAGGTGACAATATTATCAAAAAGGTCACCATACTCACAAATGCAGTAATTAAAACAATTTAACCGAGCCAGAATATTCAAGAGTACAACCGTTCTTGAATATTAGTTGGAAAACAGAAATAGCTATCACCGCGTACATTCCATGAGCTTACGTCACGGACAAGAATCAAAATAGACAATTATTTCCGACCACGTTGCCAGCAGACAGCGTCAATAAAATAGGTCTCCATGAGAGATTGTGTCATGAAAATATCGGTGGAAAAGATCCTTTATGAAAACTACATCTTTTGAAACTCTTTAAAACCATTTTAGTGAAATATTTGTAATTTGAATAGAAATCAGGTTGTAAAGTGTCCTGATTCCGGTTTAAAGTGCTGTATTCTCTCTGTATATAAATAAATGAGGAATAATTATACTAGATGGCAAATACCTCTTTACTGAGACCCACATTTTACACGAAACACATTTGAAAATTTCAACTAATGCTTTTTTACAAGCTTCTATTTAACTTGCAATGTATGTATGTATGGTTTTCGAGTGGAATCTTGCATGTCGAATTTCGCCCACTTCCAGTGGTCGGATTGACTTGCTATTTGGTATACATTAATATATTGGAAGACAATGCAAGTATTGTCAAAATAAAAAACCGGCCAAGTGCGAGTCAGACTCGCGCACCGAGGGTTCCATACAAATCTGTAGGTATATAAGTAAATGGTAGTATAGACTGTGGTATAGACCTGAGTATTTGATATTAATTTCAATATATGACGTATTAAAAAAAAACTACTTACTAGATCTCGTTCAAACCAATTTTCGGTGGAAGTTTGCACCGTAATGAATATCATATATTTTTTATAGATTTATCATTCTCTTATTTTAGAAGTTACAGGGGGGGGGACACACATTTTACCACTTTGGAAGCGACTCTCGCGCAAACTATTCAGTTTAGAAAAAAATTATATTAGAAACCTCAATATCATTTTTTGAGACCTATCCATAGACTTATCCTTATGGGTTTGATGAAAAAATAAATTTTGAGTTTCAGTTCTAAGTATGGGGAACCCCCAAAATTTATTGTTTTTTTTTTCTATTTTTGTGTGAAAATCTTAATGCGGTTCACAGAATACATCTACTTACCAAGTTTCAACAATACAGTTTCGGAAAGAAATGGCTGTGACATACGGACGGACAGACAGACAGACAGACATGACGAATCTATAAGGGTTCCGTTTTTTGCCATTTGGCTACGGAACCCTAAAAAGGACAGTCACCAAAAAAGCTTGTTTTTTTTTTTTAAACAAAAACTTATTTATTTATATGAAGCATTATACGCATATTTTACAAAAAAATAGATGGTTCCTTTAATCAGCTTCTCAGCACAGTTATTCTTTTATCATAGAACTACTCCATTGAGTCATAAATCGGGTTATGGTCCCAAGCTGCGAGTTTGAAAAAAAGCAAACTGAAGCACGTGACGGTCGGCGACCGAACGGGCGTAACTGAGTGTCTATTTGACACTATATGGGGTAGGCAAGAAACTCAGCAACGCATTTTTTTTTGGTGGTACTTTCTTTTTATATTACGACAGTTATTGCTCTAATAGTATGAAAAGGAAAAAAAACCGGCCAAGTGCGAGTCAGACTCACGCACCGAGGGTTCCGTACAAACCTGTAGGTATATAAGTAAATGGTAGTATAGACCTGAGTATTTGATATTAATTTCAATTTATGACGTATTAAAAAAAAACTACTTACTAGATCTCGTTCAAACCAATTTTCGGTGGAAGTTTGCACCGTAATGTACATCATATATTTTTTATAGATTTATCATTCTCTTATTTTAGAAGTTACTGGGGGGGGGACACACATTTTACCACTTTGGAAGTGTCTCTCGCGCAAACTATTCTGTTTAGAAAAAAATGATATTAGAAACCTCAATATCATTTTTGAAGACCTATCCATAGACACCCCACACTTATGGGTTTGATGAAAAAAAAAATTTTGAGTTTCAGTTCTAAGTATGGGGAACCCCCAAAATTTATTGTTTTTTTTTTCTATTTTTGTGTGAAAATCTTAATGCGGTTCACAGAATACATCTACTTACCAAGTTTCAACATTATAGTTCTTATAGTTTCGGAAATAAATGGCTGTGACATACGGACAGACAGACAGACAGACAGACAGACAGACAGACAGACAGACAGACAGACAGACAGACAGACATGACGAATCTATAAGGGTTCCGTTTTTTGCCATTTGGCTACGGAACCCTAAAAATGATATTAGAAACCTCAATATCATTTTTGAAGACCTATCCATAGACACCCCCACACTTATGGGTTTGATGAAAAAAAAAATTTTGAGTTTCAGTTCTAAGTATGGGGAACCCCCAAAATTTATTGTTTTTTTTCTATTTTTGTGTGAAAATCTTAATGCGGTTCACAGAATACATCTACTTACCAAGTTTCAACATTATAGTTCTTATAGTTTCGGAAATAAATGGCTGTGACATACGGACAGACAGACAGACAGACAGACAGACAGACAGACAGACAGACAGACAGACAGACATGACGAATCTATAAGGGTTCCGTTTTTTGCCATTTGGCTACGGAACCCTAAAAAGGTAAGGAGTAAGGAAAAGGGCATATCGTTTTCCTTACTCTATAAAAAATAATGTTTGGCGTATAAAATCTCCAAGTCTTTTAGAGAGCAGTTAGTTCTGAAACCACCTAAATAAGTGATCTTCTCAGTAGACCCCAGAACTAACGAAGTGGAATAATCTAGTTTTTTTTTACCTTCCGGGTACGTTAAAAGGTAAAAATAGAACGAGTACGGTATTCTTGGACGTAAAAATATTCAAGATTAAGAAAGACTCGCAAACTCACTCATCCAAACGAAAAGGGCATATACTTCCCGTCGACCTAGATTCATGAAATTTGGCAAGAAGCAGGGTCTCACAGCATAAATAATGAAAAAAAAAAACGAATATCGTCTCTAAAAACATCTTTTATTTTGCTAATACCTGAATACTAACATTCTTTTTTACAGATGGATTATCGACCGTGATATAGTAGAGTAATAATAAAGTATGTACGGAACTCTCAAGGCGCTTATCCTACTCGGTCTTGTCTGGGTTTTTAATGAAGAAATAAACAATCTAAGCTACGAATTTCTCCTAATTGTTTTCCTACCAAAAGGAATTTTCTTAGTCACATATTTCATCGAGTCCTAATTAATTTTACTGTTTACTTTTTGTTTACTAAATCCTTGAGGCCTAAAGAAAGACCGAGGCCATTTTTTTTTGTTGTACACTTTTTTACCTGTTGACCACTTGCCAAATATTAGCGCAGTACTTATTTCAGTACAAAAAATGTTATTCTTTTAAAAAATGTTTTCTCTTACTTATTATTGATTTGTTTTGGTGCTTATGAATTTTCCTCGAGAGAGCTATTTTTGCAGTTTCATCGCATAAGCTGGCTTTATGGTCCATTGAAAAGTTACATTTGGGGTTGCATTTGTCAGAGGACGCAATTTAATTTTTTAGATATCAAGGGGGGTCAGTTTAAAGTTAAATCCAAGTTTGTGGGTTTGCAAACCTTGTCCCACGGCCGCTATCTTGAAAAAAGGGGTTCAAATGGTTTTTATGGTTTATCTGACGAACTATAGGTCTCACAAACATAAAAGTTTTTAATGCAAATAAGATTATCTATAACTTTTGTCAGTAACTTTTAGTCGTAGAACTTAAAATAAAAATGCGAAAATCTATAAAAATTTTCATTATAAACTTTTCAAATTATATTCGGTTTTACAGCGCTTCGTAACGATTACTATTCTTCAGTACTTAATCATAACTGTTACATAAATATTAATGATTTGCCATAATTTTTAATCATCCTTTAATTTTTCTAAGTTAATCTCTTTAATTATTGAAAATGCCATGTTGTGATGAATTATCCCATCATGTGGATTGTAGTTGGATAGGTTGTTCAAAAATATTGCAAGTGAATACCATTTTTCCATTCAGGGATCCATTTTCAAAATATTAAGCTTTAAAGTGCAAATTTTTGTTAAGGTCAAGTATCTCTCCCCCCGCCAGCTAAACGGTTGTTTTAGATACCTATGTGAAAAAATCACGGCAGGAGTATAACATAACGAAGTATAACTATCACAGTTAAATAGGTTTTACAAGTTAACGAGTAATAGTCGACTAACTTATAAAATTTACTTGCAGTAGTTTCTTACAAATTAAAGATAAAGATATATTTATTAGGCACCAAATTAGTACAATTACACAAAAAAGAAACAAAATATATTATAAAATAAACATAACATTAATTGTACTAGTTGGGTCTAAAAGGCAGAATCTGGTTGTGTAAAACAGGAAGTTAGTAGCCCCCTTCTATGCCCGCATATTGTGGACAACTACGGAACCCTGCACTACGCCTGGCCCGAAAGCACTTGGATGGTTTTTCATATTCCTAATTCAATGATATGCAGATTAAATGGATCGAAAAGAGAGTAGGTACTATTCATACGCATGCTCCGGCTGGAGGTAAAGTTTCGCTGTCTGCCGGATGGTTACCACCGGAGAAAACGTGTGCCTTGCTAAATATAAGCTTATGATACTGTTAAGAATAACATATAAAAATTTCAGATTTCTTAAAATGTGTTAGAAATTGCAAAAAAAATGTAAGTTCAAAAGTGTCTGCCGTGACTTCACAACCACCATCGTCAGCCATTTTTATTTCTCAATAGCAACAATCGAATTGCCAGCTTTGTTGAAATACTGTTGAAGTTACACAGATTTTTGTACCTCTGACACCTGAGCCTACTGCGACCGGGCTTAGTTAGTCCCCATCTCATGTACCTACAGTAGGTATGAGAGAGTGACGGTACTGCTCAAAGTGATGTATTCCTAATGAGTTATACCCATTATTGATTAGACCTTCATTTTCGTAGAATTTTCTCCTGAAAAGTTTATGTATCTCTGGATAAAGTTCGAGTCGATTTCATCCAGCTGTGCCCAGCGGCTAAATCCACGCTCACATTACCTAAGAAATAACCTAGATGAGTCTACGAAAGCAGTTTCCCAAATTGTTCTAACCAAATATTATAAATGCGAACAGTATTACTGTTTGTGACCTTTTCACAAGTAATCCTCTAAACCGATCGAGATGAAATTTGGTACACAAATAGTCTACGGTATGAAGAGGGACATAGGCTACTCAAACAGATAGCCTGTTATTTGGAGAAAAACAATTATGATCAATCAAAAAATCTTATGAAAATCAGCGCGTTCTGCTCATGACGATGAAACTCGTCTTCACATCAATGTCTCGTGAAAGTTTGACTAAAGCCGAACACCTGTGTATGTAAAACTCTGGCCTATTAATAGCTCGACAGAAATACACTGCCAATTAATAGTCAGTGAGAGAACAACAAAAATATGTAGGTACTTGGCACAACAGACCAACGTTTTGGTGCGGCGGCTTTCAGCACTCGTTTACACTATGAATTTAGATTTATAATTCTGTATTTTTGAAATTCAATAAACTTAATCCTTTGGATCGTCGTTTAAAATTACAAAACAATTATTACTATAAGGACGCGTGTCTCTTGCGATATTTATATCTCCCATAATAAGTTGCAATATATAAATTAATAGCAATCATAGAACTTGCGATAGACTGGTGCCTAAGCTAGACAGAATCTGTATTTCAGTCTGCCATAAATAGAAACAAAAAGTTATACGAAATCAATGAGAATATACTTCTTGAACTTTCGAACTTCGTCTTCCTTGAACTTTCGATCATCTTTTAAAATGCGAAGAGAATCTGCATCGAGCTTAGTTCTGAGCACAATTTAAATATAACGTTACCAAGAATTCATGATAATTTTAAAACTTACGCAACCGGAAACATATTAGAGATAGAGAAATTAAAATTTATTTATTTTATTATGAAACGAGATTATTTTGTATAACGTCTGTAAATGAATGGCACACGAAACGTAAGATTTTCACGAACGATTTGAAATGAAGAGATTTGAATTAATTTTGCATATCCCAACAAGTGAATTGCGTATTTTCGAATGCAGAGATTTCGTAGTGATTTATTCACTTACAGTTAGTCACAGTAAAAAATTAAAATAACGTTGATAGATTTATGTTTTGAACAAAACAAACATGCTTGTGTTCGCCAACATGGATGAGTTTCTTTCAACAAATTCCATTATTCATATTGGTTACTATTTTGTTCTAAGTGAATAATCTAAATAGATACCTAATATTATACCTACCTACATTTGATAGGCCTGCGGCATCTAACTATTGACCCAATGAAGCGTAATGACGTAAATTTTGCTTGAAATCTATTCCACTTTCCCACCACCGACAATGCGCTCTGATTGGCTAACTCAAGGAGACTGCGCTCTGATTGGCCAAGTGAAGAACACACGATGCAGTGATTGGTCCTTACTGTTCAAAATCAGTGCAAGATCACTGATTGGTCGTGGAATTGGATTGCTCGGTATTTGGTCGGTCGAAATTTAAAATCAAATTTGTGGTTATTGGGGTTAGGATTGGCTTTCAAGGACAACCACTGGGTAACAGCTGTAGCTCTTAGCAACTGATAATCTTGAGGGTGGTGGGTCAGCTAGCCAATTCCCTACTACCTTAGGTACGGTTATACCACAGTCTTATACTTAGATGTGGTTATACTGTTGATATATTCCATCGAAAGTTCAAGCTCATCCCCGTCACGACCTTCGCTGTGGCATCTTATTTTACAACCAACTGAGCCATCATCATCTTGGCACAATTCTCACACTCATAAGATCCCAAACTAATCATAGTTACCTTCATAATTTCATTATATTCTTGTTTCATTGCTTAGTTTAATTGGGTAAAATAATTGGGTCCAAATGTATGATGAGTAGATTTATTCTTACTTTTATTTCATTTTCTAATATTTAAAACTTGAGGGCTCGAGAAATTAATGAAACATGTTAACTGTACTTTCTCTATCTTCTATCATTTAATTCACTGGACAGCTAATGCTTTTATAATGTCACTTAGAGAGATACTTGCATCACACTTGCCTGAAATAAAGAAATAAAAAGCACTTATCAAATATATAGGAAACTTTATTCTATTTCTACAAAACTATCACTTAATTTATTTGACTTGTCACGTACATTTCATGCAATCAGAACAGCTAAGGGTACCAGGACTCCCATCACGACGGCAGCCAGAGATGCTATCTTATATTTATGCCTTCTTGCATTCACGTTCATGTAAGCTTCGAATCGGTGGATACCCTTCACGTCATAGTTGAGTCGCTCGTACTCCCTCAACTGCTCGATAAACCCAGAGTTCGGGTTGATGAACCTCCTCCTCTGTTTTACAAACGTGTAAGCCTGCACAAACGTAAGCTTATACTTTTCCATGAGATATGCGATGACGAGGGTAGCAGATCTGGACACTCCGAAGTGACAGTGGACGAGGACGTTTCCTTTTTGGATTCCTTCATCGATGAAAGCATTTGCCATGGGGAAGTAGGACAAGAGATGGGTTTGAGGAGTGTCGTAGGCCCTAATGTAGAGGGTGTTAATATTGGTATCCATGAATGTGGCTTTCGGTAGCCGATGCGCTTCAATCGTGAGGACATGGGTGATGTTAAGATGTCTAAGGACAGTTTTATCTTGTGCAGCTCTCGCATTGCTGAGGTATAAGTGAGGGACGATCTGACTGTAACAAGATTGTGTGCAGAGGTCGATTTTATTGTAGAGTGCTTTCCTGGACCAGTTCTTGAGGCCCGAAAAGGCGACGATAGGGCTCGGGATGCTGAGGAACGCAACAATGAAAGCGCTTCTCAACATCACAATAAATAATCCTCTGGCACTTATCATAGTTTAGGTTCTATTGATGCCTCACATGATTCAATTTTTTTATATTTTTTTTACAAGTAGTATATTTTACATGTGAAATTTTGACATTTCATGCACTGTGTGTTTGACAGATGAATTAGTCTTTTCCTCGTCTTTTCTGTCATTTGGCTGGCATTTAAATACTTTGATCCTTCTTGGTCTGAAAGTATTAATAAGAAATTTCATCAACGGTCGATGACTCATAATGCCGCATAAAATATTTTTGTATCGTGGATTAGATGGATGCAAATGCAAATTATATTAACTTTTATTTCAAACCACTAAGGACTATTATTACAGGTATTTTTCTTAACGACCTCCAACAATAACTACGAAAGAGACTCATTCAATAGGTACCTGAAATTCAGTGCGCATTGAAAATAGCATTGAATTTTCACTGTTGCATGTTGTAGACACAAAATTTAGAAAATATATAATTCATATCATCATCAGACTTCCTGAATAACTGATCTTTCAACTTCTACCTATCTACCTATTCTACATCATTATTAGAAATATCGGCATCGAGCTGCTACAAATTTGATTATTCGACGTATATCTTATCCATGCATTACCTGGAAGTATTCTCGTTTCTTGCAACAACACAACGTGTGAACACTTTGGCCTACTTCGCAATGAGGTCATCTGGAAATGAGTCGACATTGAATAACAGCATCGATGCGTTAACACATTTCATTGCGTTACATGTCATTTTTATTATAGTGTTCTTATGATTTATGTTTATTGCTGTCATTCATACTTGGATTTACAAGAGTTGTATCATCAGCAATAACCCCCTTACTCATAAAACGTTATTTAACTAATATACTGTTTGAAGGGTCACGTAAATAACGTCACTCTATTGTCATTATCAAATAATGTGACATTATTTACGTGACCATTTAATCAGTATATTAGTTACATAGCGCTTTATGAGTAAGGGGGTAAGATTATATCTCAGCTGGGGACTATCAGCAGCTACAATCCACCCCTAAAAAGAGACAGACACTTCTATTATACAAGCTTTTTATTAACTTGCAATGTATGTATGTTCGAGTCAAAGTCCTTCAAATAGAATTTCGCCTACTTCCAGTGGTCGGATTGACTTGATATCAATCTATCTATATAAAAATCAATGCCACTTTTCGTTGTAATTTTATAAGTCAAGAACGGGCTCAACTATCCAAGCCAAATTTTTAGGCTTTGTTCGGACTATTTAGTAGATGGTTTATGTGAAGTTTGCACAAAATCGGTCGAGCGGTTCTTCATTTATCACATTTTTATTATTTCACTTTATACGTAGCGAAGCACGTATCGCCGCTAGTTTGGTATATATTAATAGATATTATTATGTTAGAAGGCAATGCAAGTACAGTCAACAATAACCCTCCTTCCGGGTCAGTCGGGTAAAAAGTACATTCACCAAAAAAACGTATACAAAATGATTTTTTATTTATATCCCCAATTTGGTTTTCTGTCTTCAGGTGAACTCACACGTAGGTACGTTTATTAGACCTTGGTATGGGTAAAGCCGAAATGGGCTCACGTGGTCATAACTGCTAGAGCTCTAAAAAAATACTTGGTACAAATTAATGATTGATTGATGGCGTATTGATATTCAACCGGCTACATTTAACTTTCAGGGAGTGTTATGTCAGAATGCCGACAAGCTGGCAAACAGACCATCTGGCACCTGGCATGGCAAATGGGAACCGTCACCTATGGACTCAAGCATTACCAGGGTCCAGGATGTTTGTCAATGTGTTACCAATCTTAACAAACCTGCAACTGTGCTGCTGGAATACACGGGTAGTTGATTGGTGATGGTACACAATCATCATCATCAGCCTATAATGTCCCACTGCTAAGCACAGGCCTCCTTTCACAAATGAGGGTGAAAGAGAATGGGCAGATACTCCACCACGCGTGCTCACTGCGGATCGGTGGAGGTAGGCTAGTGGTCAACCTACTGTTGGAGTTTTCAAGCCGCCTAGAAGGCCTCCAACTAGCTTAACGACTATCACAATTAAGTGATAACTGGGACCAACGGCTTTACGTGCCTTCCGAGTCACGGAATCGATTTGAAATACTACTAGGCGGTCATCCATCCAGGTACCGACCACGACGGTAGTAGCTTTACTTGCCGATCGATTAAGAATGGCTTATCATGCTACACCACGAGCGCTTCATGGTACACAATGGGGTATTATAAAGTATGACTTCCTCATCAACACTAAAAGCTCAAGCTCATTGTAGGATTTGAATCCACCTTCGTCACATTCGACATCACCACTTGGTGAGTTATCATCGCATCATTTGATATTGTTTTCTAATGAATCTTAAGTCTTTGGCTCGCGGGGGATTAAGAGGAGTTCCTAGCTGCGAGGAATTTGAAAAAATAGGTATTTGAAGAAACTATTGCCGTCGCACTATGCCGCTATGCTATGCGCTATGTGCGATAGGGACATCTGCAGCTCAGACAGATTTATTCACAAAAAAAATTACGAAATCAACGTTTCATTTTCCCCTATTTCCTCCTCGAAAACTGAGCCGATTCAATTATTTTTTACATTAAAATTTTAAGTAAGGGATTATCTAGGTCCCTATTACTTTCATTTATCTTAAAATCTTTTCGAATTTGTCTGGTAGTCCTTTTAATCACGGCGGAAAAATAGGGCATTTATTGTAATTTTTGGAGGGCCATAATTTCTTTAATAATTAGTTGCTGAAAAAAAGGAAGTAACAGGGACGTGTCCAAAGCAGAACTTGATTATATGAAACAAAAATGATGACTCTAGAGGCATTATTCTGGAAGAAAACAGGGGAATACATTTGTATGGAATAATCGCAGCCCAACTCTCGTCTTAATGGTATACGGAGATGATTATGTTACCGAACAGACAGTATTTTATTTGTAAAAGCTCTGGAAGTCATTTGTGTTGTTTTACCCTACATCTTATGAGTGGAATCAATTTCAAACCACTCTAAAAGAATAATTCTAGAGTATCTCCGAAAATAAAATTATTTGTTAATAATTTATTAAACAATCTTTTCATATTAATTTCAATTATGATCCAATAATATTGTAAAATACATCATATTGATGAAGAAACTTAGGGCCTAATTAAAACAGACCATCCTAAATACAAAGAGAGACTGTTAAAAATCCAATAAAAGATGCTTCAAACCAACTCTCCCGGCCTTACCTAATATTCAATCTTAACAAAAAATAACATCTCCAGTTTATATTAGTCCAAATTGCGTAACATTTCGCAAATCCGCTTGATTTTGGCACAGAAAACAGGCCGATGACTTTTTTATTATGAGCTATCATAAATTACACAGAAATTCGCACTTATCGTCGGTTTCGATCGGAGATCTAGTATAACTTCTATTATATGAACGCTATTAGCCTACTGAGATGTCGTCCTCGTTTTTGTGAAGTTTTCTACGGTTTTTAATTTTTTGGTCGATTCTTGAATCAAATTATTTGTAATTTTTTTAAACATGTTGCGTATTTTCGTTTCTTAGGAAGTATATTTTAAGTCTCGAATTTGGGGGTTTACTTCTTGTCAGTGATTTATTTAATGCATTTCTTAAACTGGAAATGTAATTTACACGTTGTAAATAATGTATATTTGTAGCGATTATATTGTCAACTTTTGTTTTCCATGCCATAATTACAACATAGTTAATTGACTAAATTTGTAAAGCTTAAGAATTTTCATTCCTGGACGTTTAACAAAACATGTTTGCGGTGATTTTAATGATCATTCCTTGATTATTCTGGGGTTTGAGTGTTTTATACTACTATGGTGGCAAACGAGCATACGGCCCGCCTGATGGTAAGCAGTTACCGTAGCCTATGGACGATTGCAACACTCGTGCGTTGCTGACCCTGAAAAAATTTCTTCACACCCTTTTTGAAGAACCCCATGATGTATCCATTGGGAAAACCCGGCGGGGAGCTCATTCCACAGTCCGAGCGTCCGCGGTACAAAACTCCTTTTAGGCCGTACAGTTCGAAACAAATCTGGTTTCAATGTGTGAGGATGGACTCCCCGTCGATGGCGAGAGTTTCGATGGTAGAAGGTAGTCGTGGGCAGTTTATACTTTGAGGTACTTTAACCTTATATTAAGGCCCTATCATCTTCTGAACTTTGAAGCCTGAAGCTTGAAAGTTCAGATTATAAAAGAGCTTAGAAATATAAATTAAATATTGCGCAATTCACTGAAAGACCTTTTCTATGTAAAAATACTGTAAATAATTGCAGGCCTTACTGTTTTTATTTATTTTATATTTTGAAACTTTATTTAAACTCCGAGTGTGACTTCGCTTGAATCACCACACCTGGCTCAATATTGACCATCGGCTCAATCCAGGTCGAATGATCATTTAGGTTAATAGCATCTAACTGCAGTGTTCCGTACCTTAGCCGTATCGAACCCACACTATTTATAAAGTTTCCCGAGATTTATACCAAAGCCTAGGTATTATAAGTATTGTGTACACAATGAGGGGTATTTTTGGAGCGTCGGGCGGCGAGTAGGGTCCGCTTGGAACAGTTCAGTTGCGCTGGCGCCGGCTCGCGAGCGCTACCGTACCACTCGTGACTCGCGAACGATCAAACCAAAAGTGAGCAGTGTTCTAACGTTCAGTGACTCCTCAGTGTAAGTGATGAGTGCTTATTAATCGATTTAATGCTTCGGGTGTCGCTCAGTGCTTCTCGGTGTCGCCGCAGCGGTGGATCAAGTGAAGTTTTAACACGCCTAACAATGCAGGGCTGTGCTAACACACTAACGCATGTCCGTGCCAGGGGTGGGACGCTCACGTTACCCGCTAGTGATGCGGCCGGCGCGTGGGCTGGGTGTGGGCAGGGAAATTTGATAAGGCGGGTTGTTCGCCGAACGGGTGACTACATTTGTATGCAGCGAGCCGGCCGACTGGTTCACCAGTGTACTATTTTTGAACGGGCGTCGGCGCGCCGATATTCTGGCTATTTTCCGTGCGTAGCGCGCGACGACAGTCGTGGCCGCGATACGCTCGACTCCATTGAGACATTTTTTTATGTACCACTGCGCTGCGATGATGTGACCCATGCTTTATAAACGGGTTGCTATAGGGATGATGGATGGCAATAAAATGCTTTGCATGTTGTTTGTAAAATTTGTATTTCAGGTTCAGTACTGATTTTAGAAAATATTAAAAAAAATATGATTGAGCAACCACTTCTTATAAATATAGGATATCCCAAATATGAATATACAATACCTACGCACTAAATTCTCATCGTAAAACACTATGTTAATTAAACCTCATAATTTGTTTATTTCTTAAAATTATTATATTTATTTATTAAGTGAAAATTTCAAATGTTGAAAGCAATCGTTAGTTGTGACGTCACGTGTATTTAACTGCATAATGTCACGGTTTCGAACCATTTCATATAATCTAATTAGTCTTCTTATTAAATCGAAACCGCTTGCCAACAAGATAAATGACGTACACAGAATATAATAAACATGTAAAATAATTAAATTTCAAATAAAATACTGACCACTGTTTACTGGTACTTTAACAACATTAAATGTCGTCTCTACATTATAATAATAATATAATATCCTGGGACATTTCTCACACACGGTCATCTGATACCAAACTAAGCAGAGCTTGTACTATGGAAACCAGATAACTGATATAATACATATACTACTTTTTGTTTGTAAATACATACTTAATATACACAATTACACCCAGACACGGGCATACAGACATGTTCATGCACACAAATGCATGTCCTGTGTGGGAATCGAACCCACGACCTGCGGCGCGATAGGTGGAATCTTAACCAGAGTCTTAAACAACCGCGCCAACTGGCCCGTCAAATAACTAATAATGTGAGGCTATATTATTTATTAAGCACTCGTGGTGTAGCATGATAAGGAGGCCTTTTAGGCAGCTTGAAAACTCCAACAGTAGGTTGACCACTAGCCTACCACCGATCCGCAGTGGGCACGCATGGTGAAGTATCTGCCCATTCTCTTTCACCCTGATTTGTGAAAGGAGGCCTGTGCTCAGCAGTGGGACATTATAGGCTGATGATGATATTATTTAAATTCTAGGCTTGTTTAACCAAAATGTCACAATGATAAGTGACAATGTAGTCGAAGGTATTAAGAACACAAAGCCTAGAAAAAAACCGACTGTCAAATGCAACTGCCACATCACCGGTAGATCATCATCATCATCATCAGCCTTTTTTAAATCCACTGCTGGACATAGGCCTCTCCCAGAGCGCGCCACTCATTCCGGTTTCTTGCCACCCGCATCCAGCCCAGTCCGGCCACTTTTTTGAGGTCGTCAGTCCATCGGGCTGGCGGGCGCCCCACACTACGTTTGCCAAGACGCGGTCTCCACTCTAAGACTCGTCTGCTCCATCGACCGTCGGTTCTGCGGCAGATGTGACCGGCCCATTGCCACTTCAGCTTGCTAATTCGTTGAGCTATGTCGGTTACTTTGGTTTTCTGTCGGATGACTTCGTTGCGGATTCTATCCTTCAAAGAAACTCCGAGCATAGCTCTTTCCATAGCTCGCTGAGTGACTTTAAATTTTTGGACCAGTCTATGCTTCAGTGTCCACGTCTCTGCTCCGTAGGTCATGACAGGCAGGACGCACTGGTTGTACACCTTTGTCTTGAAACTTTGCGGTATAGGCGACTTAAATATATGACGAAGTTTTCCAAATGCTGCCCAACCCAAACGAATCCTACGGTCGGCTTCTTTCTCGAAGTTGTTTCTCCCTACCTGGATAGTTTGTCCCAGATAAACATATTCTTGGACAACTTCAAGTGCCGTTCCCTCAATCGTACATGTCGGTCTCGGCACAACCTGTGCATTGAACATGAATACCCGGTACACCCGGAAACACCGGTAGATGTTTGGCAACAATATTTCAAATTGAGGATGGTAAATTTAAAATTCAATAATCGTTTATTCAGAATAGGCCCCAATTTGATTCTACAACCGGTTCGTAATACACTTGAACTGTGAAGAATACGGTATCCAGGTAGTACCCTACTACGGTCTCCTCACGTTATTTCTCCTCATCGAAAGCTCCAGTCCTCCTAAACAAGATGGATGTCTACAACCGTCATCATTAGCTCAGAGTAGATAAATACTACGTCATTAGTAAACGACAAATCTTTGTATGGGATTGACATTCAAAGTCAAAGCCATTTATTAAATGCCATAATATTAAGTGCCAGAAGGGCACTTATGAAGGTCACATTTACTGATCCGGTTTGGAACTCGGCCTTCAACTGAGAAGAATCCGGCAAGAAACTCAGCAAGGTAACATTTTTTAAATATTCTTTGGACAATCTATGTTTGGCTTTTTTTTCCAAATAATTAACTGAAAACATAAACCATTTTAAATCGAATCATCACGTGATTTTAACAATTTCTTATATAAATTCCATACGAAGGTTGATCGTTAAGTAACGATGACGATTTTCGACATGTATCTTGTCTAGAGGGGCAATTTAATCCTATAGGATTAGAATCATTGCTATAAAAGATTTTTAATACTTTTAAACTTCCCTGCCACTCGCTGTAGGCGTAAACGTTATAATTAATGAAGAAATGTCCTAGAACATTCCTCATACACGGCTATCTGATCCCAAACTAAGCAGAGCTAAAATGGTAATTTGAAATTTTGCTATGGAAACCAGAGAACTGATAGAATACTTTTTGTTTGTAAATACATAATTACACCCAGACTGAGGACATGCAAAAATATGCATGTCATGGGTGGGAATCAAACTGCACCCACAAACTGCAACGTGATAGGTGGAATCTTAACTAACAACGCCAACTGGCCCGTCTGACTGAATTGACTAAGACTAAGTAATAAACGAGTTTGTTTTAGAATTATTTCTGCGTATGTAGAAACTACGTCAATATTGTATAGTGTGGAAGTACAGCGAATTGCATGTTCTACTTTAGAAAATAATGGTGTAAATATCGGTTATTAAATTACGATGTTAACTGTGAAGAAACATAAATATTTATCATTGTATTTAGCTTAGGGGTGGCAACTGCTTAAAAATAAGCCTTCCCAATAGAAAAAAAAACATGACTCATTAATTTTCCATGTTAATCTTAGATGTCTCTATCTTCAAAATTAAAAACAAATTTTTCAATAAACAGTTCTAATAGGGCCTAATTTTGAGTTCAAACTTAGGTATAATGATGAAATTGGACCCTAGAGATGGATCGTGGATTTCAAAATTCAAAGAATAGTGACTGCTAAAAGTGTAAATAATTTTCGGCTATAATTAAATTCTGCGTATAGGTTATAAAGCTTAAACACACAAATACACTTTAGCACAGTATAAACAATTTTAATAGACTTTAGTTAATTACTTCGAGGAAGTAAGTAATATAGAGTGGATAATACCTCCTATAAAATCCCGGAATCATAAACATCACGATTAAGTTCCCGGGATTTAAGAATTGCACATTATTTATTGTACTTTTCATAAATTTGTAAGAACCAAAACATTTGAATAATTCACGATTTTAGTACGGAAACCTTAAAAATGATTCTTGTAATCAATAATTTGTAACTATAAGTAAATCCTAACTAATATTATAAATGCGAAAGTGAGTTTGTTTTTTGTTACGCCTTCAACCCTCAACTACTCAACGGATCATCATGAAATTTGGCATGCATATAGCCTATGGTATGTAGAAGGACATTCTTTTCATTCGACACACTACTTCTTATCCCGGGAACGCGGGTGAAACCGCGGGGGACAGCTATAGTATACATATAAAATCCAATAAATATTATTTTAAGTTTAATTCTTGATTTTTAAATCCCGGGATTAATACGACCTTATCATCATTTCGGGATTTTAGAGGTATTTGCTACTCTATGTTACTTACTCCCTCGAAGCTTAGGTAATACCTAGTCTGATCTGTGTTAATTACGGATATTATTAATATCTTATTAATAATAATACATACAATTTAAAAATATGAATAAATAATTCACAGTTTATACGGGACAAACTGTGAATAAATACGTAGAGCAATGCTACGAATCTCGTAGCACTTCGTAGAGGTACTTAATTTCATTATAAACTGACTGCTGTATATTTTTCTAGTGTTCTAGTCTACCATGATTGTGATGGTGGTTAGTCTACCATGGTGTGATGGTGGCTAAACATAAGCCAATTCCACCTAGGTATTTTATTTACCTATGAAGCGCTCGTGGTGTAGCTTGATTCATCATCATCATCAGCCTATAATGTCCCACTGCTGAGCGCAGGCCTCCTTTCACAAATGAGGGTGAAAGGGAATGGGCAGATACTCCACCACGCGTGCCCACTGTGGATCGGTGGAGGTAGGCTAGTTGTCAACGTACTGTTGGTGTTTTGAAGCCGCCTAGGAGGCCTCAAACTAACTTGAAGATTTTCACAACTAATTGATTACCAGGGCCAACGGCTTTACGTGCCTTGTCGAACTCTTCACGCATCCGAATATCATGCATGAGGCCGGTACCTGAATGGTCACATATAATTGTGATAATTGTTTGGTTTGAGGGTGGTAGTCAATGAGGCGGGTGCTATAAAGTATACCACCATGCTGACAAGTCGTGGCTTTCCCAAGGGAGTACAGCATGGGATTCTTCAAAAAGGGTGTGGAGAAAGTTTGCAGGGTTAGCAATGTGCGAGTGATTCCCCCGGTGTTGCAAGCATCACTAGCAATAGGCTACGGTAACCGCTTACCATCAGGCGTGCCATACCCTTGTTTGCTTCCTTAGAGATAAAAAACACGACTTTCTAAAATTTCATTTTAAATTATAAAAAGCACAGTCCTCCATGAGTATGTAACTAAAACAAGAAGTCTAACCTTTCAGATATATTTTAAACACTCTTATTTAAAGTATTTATCGAAATCTAGCCACATGACTCACACATTAGACTGTGACAGTTTGATAGATTGACACCGACGGACATACGGACAGGCGTGTTTGGTTACGGAACCCTTACCGCGCGTGTATTTAGGTCGATGTGATCTGTTGACGTCTTGTATTTAGCGTCCATCGCTGATTGATGCTTTTCTAGATCAATGAACTGCATTCTATTTGGCTAGAATAATAATTTTGAGGCATGATGATGAACACTAGTCCAAGTCAGTTAGAAATTACTGGATTTTCGTTAAAGGAAATCATCATGAGGAATGATGTGAGAGTTTCCAACGTGCTGCCAATCTTTACAAAGCATAGTAACTGGCCATCAAGTGCAAGTGGTGGTGAGGGTGGTAGCCATCCAACCACAATGTTGTGGTTTAATCACGAAGTTTTTCTTGTTTCAAAATGTATGTAACTTCAGGATTGGAACCAATGACCATTTGACGACTGAGCTATCATAATTTGAGCTTCAAAGCTTCTTTAGCTAGGGAAATATCAAATTTATGTGCTGCCTTAACGAAGGCCTTAAGCTCGCTGTTACGGCAGGCCGTAGCAGCAGGAAAACAGGCCGATATGTATGTGGCTTGGTCCCACCATGAATAGCGATCAGCTATATGTCATCGCTATTCATGAGCTATATGTCATTGATAAATAAGCTCTTTTGAGTAGTGTAATTATTATTGAGATTAGCTGCCATGCTGACAATTACAGTACATCATAAGAGCTTTTTAATTAATATAGCAGGGGCCCAAGTCTGCTATTTCAATTGTGTTCCAATTATCTTTCAGTGGTGTCAAAATTGTGCCATAATGACACTATTCTGTTAGTAACTAGACTACCGAAACTCTAAAATGTCACAATTTTGACACCACTGAAAGTTTATTGGAACACAATTTAAATAGCAGACTTGGGCCCCTGGTCGTTATTGGTGGCTGGGACCATTTTTTCCAGTTGTTGGATTGATATTTTTCTTTATGGATGATATTAATGAGAAAAACTGTCTCAAATGATTTCACTTTCATATAAATGATGATATCACTCTTTTGTATACAACTAAGATAGCAAACAAGCATACGGCCTGATAGTAAGCGGTTTCCGTAGCTTTTTTATGTATGATGGGCTTGCGTTTTGCTTCCGACTGACCCCAGGAGGAGTCAAAACGCAAGCCCAACGACAACAAGCAACAAGGCCGCAGATTTAGTACGCCTACCCACTCTGGCCATAAAAGGCCTATTCACGTGGCCTTGAAGAAATTAAGGTTATAGATGTCGGGAAACAGACCCCGGAAGAGAGTTCCACTCCTTTGCTTTTCGCATAAGGAATGAAGAAGCGAAGCGTCCCGGTGTACATTACCGCTTCAACTTTGGACGTGGGGTGTCACTCGCGCGTACTGATCCTCCAAAACACAGTTCACTTTATACCAATTGGCTTTGACTTCGACTTTAGAGTCTTATTTTGTTTGTTATCCTAAGCAGCGATAGGTATAGTCGGATTTTGGATTATTTTGGTTGTTTTTATTATAATAGTCCTCCTCCAGTCCAGTCAACGTCATCGGTATTCTAGAGTGAGTGAGTTACCAATCTCTAGCATGACATCGCTATCTTTGAATATGACTATTCTAGATACTTCCATGGGTTCATATTTAATAATACTAGTTGGCTCACCGTTCCTGATTTTTTTTTAATGACCGGGCGGAACATCCAGCTGGAGTTTCAAGGACAACACGTCAAATATAATAGTTAAATAAAGAAAGAGCGCGGAAAACAAGAGTGGTAAAAAAGAAACAGCGGCCTGTAGTGTTGGGACAAGCATTCCGTAGTATTGCCCTAAAACAAATCAATCATCTGTGGAACAATCTATCTCGTAGATAACAAAAAATAGGGTAAAGAGTCCTCACACTTCGTCTGTGTTTTCTAGACTGCTCTGTCTTTTATTTTCTTTGGCGTCCAACCAAGAAAGTTCAATCCGTTTAGTTGGGGAGGATGGATTCTATCTAGGTTAGAGTGTGCATGTCTGTCTGTGGCTACGGGCTCCATTTTAACGATGTCCTAATTTCTTGGAAGAGTAAGTAATACTAAGAATTATTTTTAATAAAATTATTGATATAAATTTTATGGGATTGGCTGTTAAGATTATTTTTACAGCCGTGGATTTTCATTCAATTTTGAAGGATGGAGGTGTTTTGAAATTATCCCATTTGTATTCGGAGAGATATTTTAATGATAGGAAACCTATTAATAATAATAACTTATCAATAGATCATCATCATCATCATATCAGCCTATGGATGTCCACTGCTGAACATAGGCCTCCCCCATTGACTTCCACTTCGAACGGTTTATATTTAGCCGTGTGGCTCCCGGCATAGAATAGGGCCAACCCTTACAATCCTAAGGGTGTCGTAAAAGGCGACTAAGGAAATACACCAGGGGACGGGCAGCAGCGTCCATCTGTGATACATCATCACTACTGCGATCACCAACCCGACTGCCAAGCGTGGTGATTACGGCAAAACCCCTCAAATGGTATCAATAGATAAGCTGTCCTAAATATTTTGTTTAAGATATGCCGTTGTCCATGATGAGTCTTTGATAAATAAATATGTATGCTCCGCATTCCACAGACATATTTATTATCTTTGGCCATTCTGGCCTAGACTATAAGACAGGTGCAAAGGCAAGCGCATGTTATGTAACTAACTACTTTTTATCGTGCCACCTGGCTTTGATATTTTGAGATAGAATCGGCAAAGAACTAAAGTATCCGACGTAGCTCTGAAAATAAGCAAGTAGTGGCATTAACAGATATAGTATACGTATTCCTAACTGGAGATCATGTACATATATAAGCAAAGAGTGAACCGCAAAACCTGATGGGGGAAGGTTGGATGCGGAGAGTTAAGGACCAGAAGATGGGGCAACAAAAGGCAAAGGCACATGTCCAACTGTGGAAGTCCTATAGAATTTTGATTATAATGATGGTATGTTAAGACCTTCCTCTGAGAGTGAGTACCAGCTACTACACTTTGCTGGCTCTGCAACTCCTCGCAACCCTCATTCAAACTCCTCTGGGTGTGGAGAGATTTTTGCAGGGTAGGCAAGGCAACGCGCGAGTGATAACTCTGGTGTTGCAGGCGTCTATAGGCTACGGTAACTGCTTACCATCAGGCGGGCCGTATGTGACAAACATACGGCCCATATAATATATAGACAAACATCATCAGCCTATAATGTCCCAGTGCTGAGCACGGGCCTCCTTTCACAAATCAGGGTGAAAGGGAATGGGCAGACACTCCACCACGCGTGCCCACTGCGGATCGGTGGGGGTAGGCTAGTGGTCAACCTACTGTTGGAGTTTTCAAGCCGCCTAGGAGGCCTCCAACTAGCTTAACGACTATCACAATTAAGTGATAACCGGGACCAACGGCTTTACGTGCCTTCCGAAGCACGGAAACGCTCGATTCAGAACGGCTTATCACGCAACACCACGAGCGATAAACAAGTGACAAACATACCTAAGTGTAATTACATGAGGAATAAGACTGGTGCTTGTGCTCTTAATCTTTTACCTACAAATAGCCCGATTGACCTATCCAAAACGAAATCTAACTAATTCTTCTCCCATGACTAATCTATGTATGTAGACGTTGCCAGATCAGATAAAAACAATATATTATGATAGTTTATCTCGAACATTGTGTGTGTGTAATGAGCTGACATAGCCAACATATTTAATGTCCCTTTATATTAGTTAATTAGGAAAATTATTGTCTTGTATCTGGGGCTAGGTCAGGATTAGACAGGTGCGTTCTTTTCATATGTATTCGTATTATGAGGAGAATATTCGTATACTATGTGTTTTTAATTAAATATTATTATTGGAGCTGTTCATTGTTTCTGTAGTGGTATTTTATTTCAAACTAATTAATATCATACCTATTTTGTTTTAGATAGATGATCGCTTAACTATAAAGACAGTATAGCTTTGCGTTTGTTTCAGCGAGAATGTCATTTGTGTCTTTGGAGTTTATTAATTTATTAACAATATTCCATTGATTAAATGAATTGTTTATTAGTATGATGTTTAGATCATTCTGATAATTATATAATGTTCTAAGATCCACCAATTTTGCACGCCAAACATGGCAAATACAGTGAGTCGCATTTTAATCAAAAAAAAAATTTACCGACTTCAAAAAAAGTAGGAGGTTCTCAATTCGGTTGTATTTTTTTTTTTTTTTTTTATGTTTGTTTCCTCATAACTCCGCCATTTATGAACCGATTTGGAAAATTATTTTTTTATCTGGAAGGGTACACTTCCCGTTTGGTCCCATTGTCATCAGATCAGGATTTGATTACTTCATAGTGTACTTTGAAGTCGGTTTAAGTTTTTTTTTGTAAAACAGTCCAATTATTTACATGTATATAAATAATTTAAAAAAAATGTTGTTGCGAGTAAACTATGAACTACAGTTGCCACTGAGGAGATCTGGTATAATGGAAGCATACTCAGATCGATAACATAAAAAAACAGAGAGGAATTGGGATAAGGCTGTAATGGCTGTAAAATGTAAGGCTTGAATTTGCGAATTTAAAAACTGTAAAATCATGTAAACTGTAAAATTTACATGATTTTACCGTTTTTTTATTATGAGCGTCCTCAGCTTCAGTAGATACGATGACTGAGATTTAAAAAGAAAATGAGAGCTCAATTTATGAAGCTTTATAGATAGATAGATAAAGGTAAGCCAAAGAGAGGAGATGAAATATGTAATCAACCGACCTCTACTGAGTTACATCTACTCTCTCTTACTCTAATGACATTACGATAGCAAGCAATCATTATCTCTCGCATGCAATAATGAAGTCAGTTGGTCGACGACAGCAGTCGTTGTGTGATTCGTGGTATAGGAAAGCGGTCGGTAAAGCAGCTTTGAACATAATTTCTTTGAAAGTTTGTTTACATTCTTTGTCACGTTTCGTTGGCTTACCTTTAGATAGATAAATACTGTATTGTCATATTACGTGATTGAAAAAAAAACCTTCTACTTCTTTATACCATTTGGTACTATTTGGTAGAAAGAAGCCCCAGGAAGTCAGCCAGCATTATGTACTTTCTTGGGGTGTTTTTTTCTTCTATCAATAGACTGAATAAATGTATGAAAAGTAAAAAAAGAGTTTGAGAATTAAGTGTTGGTCCCATAGTAAAAGTTGTTCAGCATGACTAATCCAACATAGGTTTCGAAAATATGATATATCAAAATCTCCACCCAGTATATAATTAAATATATAGTAAATATTACACAAACATTGGGTAATCCCTTTTGAAGTCTGACATGAAATCAAATGATATGACATGAGTAGGTACATAGCATACGAAAGTATCAAACATAAATAATTTGTGTATGTAACGTCACATAATTTGATATAATGGCTGGTTAAATCCAACATTTTGAATGTAAACAAGGTGTAGTTTTATTTCAACATAAAATAATGTTGAAATTTTGATGGGTGAAGCTTGTCAGTGCATTTAATGTCTGTCCTCGAATGCCTAGTTATTTTCGAGGCAATGGGAATTTATTAAATTGCAATATTTATCAAAAATATTGTAACATGTTTTGCATAGAGTTAGATACATACTCGGCGACTAATTGTTCCTTGTAAAAATGTAATGGTGTGTCCATGCTTGGCGAACCGAGCACGAGCCGAGCCACAAACGAGCACACTGCGAGCACGATTCGCGTAGCGTGGACGGGCTTGCGAGTCTCAAAAGAGCATTCGTAGCTTGCTCGACTGCGCTCCGCCCGTTTGTCAGATTTTTCACGAACAAAGGGATTCGCATCGCGCTCGTTGTAGGCTCGTTGACGGCTCGTTAAATATGTCCACAACGAACGAATCCTGTTCATTCGAGGCTTGGCTCGTGCTCGCTTCGCGTAGCATGGACGCACCATAACCTTGCCTGTTATACTCAGTTGAAGGCTTACTTCCGAACCGGTGGTAACTTCAGAAGCCTAGACCTTCATAAGTGCCTTACTAAGGCCTAAATTGAATAAGTAAATGGTTTTGACTTTGACTTGTTATTATTTGGCTAAGTTTAAAATTCTCCTAAACAGAATGGGATAGCTGTTCAAAATTAAAATTAAGTTGGCTAAATGCGAGTCCGACTCTGATTCGCACACCTAGGCTTCCGACTTTCTCTGAACGTATTCTTTATGGTCTGGGCCATAACTGTTGAAACAACCGGAACGCATATTATCTTTGCCTGTGAAGGTTTTTTATTTTCCATAAGATCGGGTAAACTATTCCGAATTTCAAATCCATAGCATCATTGGTTGCTGACACATACCGCTATGATAGATGCACAAACGGACAGACGGACGAAGTGGCAACATAAGGGTTTCTTTTTTCCATTTTGTTTTGGAACCCTAATAGATCTAAGCAATAGTTAATATGATTTGCAATTTCATCTTTATGTAGCGCAGAAATTTTAAATTTTTAATTATCTGAAATATTTTTAGGAATTACTTACATATTTTAAGGGATTTATGAATGAGAACTACTTTGAGCTGGTAGAAATTAACTACTTGTATTTCAATAAATGTTTTAAATAACTAAATATATAAAAAAATATGATGAAATACTAGTAATACCCGGGATGCGTTTCAAAACATTCACTAAAGCCAACGACAACTATACTAAATTATAACTACACATATACATCATAGTGTATATACTAGATTTACATGATACTACGTTAAATATATTTAAAAAATCTTTAAGCATCCTTGGCTCACTTTTAAATTTAATTACTTTTACCCTGACCCAAATTATTTCACTTCTGAATATACACTGAAAATATTTTTCAACCTGTGAAAACCTGTTTGCATAGAAATAACCTGTTTGGAATGACAATCATATTTAACTAGACATTGACAATAAACATTCACAGGTAAACGTATCTGAATTCATGAAAAAAACATTCAAGATCAAACACGACATTTATTTGTTAGAAAGAAAATTTTCATAGCGATACCCCCAAACCTTCAAACCGTGAAACAAAAATAACCGTCCAGTGTACCGACCGGTGACTATTCATAGACGAATTCATAGCAACGAAGGCCTTAGCATAAATATTTTTCACACAAGATTATCACCTGTTTCACTCACACCAATGCGTTTAAATATCACCGTCTCTGTCACCATGGCTTTTAGCCAACTAGTCGCCCGTTACGAAATATGAAATCTAATTGTGGGAATTATTATTAATAATAAAATTGCATTTTATAATCAGAGTTACTAATTTATAGTGAGACATTAGTATCAATATGTAAGTGTCATATATATAAATACAATGACCTCTTCGGATAGTAGAGTCTCTTTAAATCATTGGCAAGATATCGCTCGCTGAAAGCAAAAGTAGAGTTCATACTGACTTATCAATCTGTAGATTTATCAACGTCAATACTTTCATTCAACCAATTCCAACTCGTAGTAATCATTTTGTATTGGAAAATAGACTTTAAAAACGTGACAAAGTTTTCAAAATACTCTGTAAACCCATATTACGTTATTGAATATCTTGGGATGAATATGAGACGATATAAAAATGCTTTACTGTGGGAGGGAGAAGAGCATTTTTATGTACAAATGGTTTATCTTAAATTTTTTAATAATGGGTCTTTTGCCTCTAGGGTTCAGTAAACCAAAGACTCTAACCGCGTAAGAAATTGGCAATACGCTCCAATTTACTCTCAATCAAGTCAATTAATGGCGCGCAAGATGAGCCGATAAAGTCATCATTTCACTCTACATAATTGTACCATGCGTCAATACAAACAAAATTTATAAGTAAATTTTAATTATTGGTACCTACACAAAATTATTACGGCATCGATAATTTTTTGACTTTAAATTAAAAATAAAATGTAATTTTATTCAAGCATACGGCCCGTCTGATTATGGTAATGGATTACTGTAGCTATAGCCCCTTCCCTCCACCCCAAAGAGGTATGACAACCGCATGCGCAGGAATGTGTTCCTGCGCATGCGGTTATACATAAAGTTATTTGACTGCGGTATTCTGTAAGGTCGAGGTACTTCCCCAGTCGACCCGCTCTCTGAGCGAAATAACTAATTACAGAAAATGAGACTGGTAGTTCCTGAGATTAGCGTGTACACTTCAGCTTTATAATCTATACTTATAAAATGCTTTGTCCGGAATGACTGACTGATGGATCTACGCACAGCCTAAGCCGCTGATCGTAGAGACCTGACACTTGGAGGGGATCTTTGAAAGAGACGTAAGCATCCGATAAGAAAGGATTTTCCGAAATTGCGAATTGAAATGCGAGTGAAACCGCGGGGGTCTGCTAGTATTCGTATATAAAGAAAAGATTTCCTTAAGTGGTAAATAGGGTCATCAGTAAAAAAAATATTAGTCATAAAAATTAAAGTCACCTTAACACCTCCCCCCTTACTCATAAAGCGCTATTTAACTAATATACTGATTAAATGGTCACGTAAATAATGTCACATTATTTGACAATGAAAATAGAGTGACGTTATTTACGTAAACAGTATATTAGTTAAATAATGTTTTATGAGTAAGGGGGTTAGTCCTTGAGGGACAAAACAATACAGCATAACACAAGCTGCCAACACTTCAACACTATATCATTAAAATATATCATCAATGATTAATATTTATTAGAAAGCGACCAGTGACAAATCGTCAGACAGTTATGTCATTTGAATGTGACCGGTCATATCACTGCCAGAATGGAAAGACAATCGTTTTAATGTTGGCTAAACAATTGTTTTTATATTACTAAGGTGAGATGTAATCGTGTTTCGGTACTTTCGGTACGTGGGTAACAATCTGTAGAAGACACATGCAGACCATGCAGTTTTTTGTTTTGGAATGTTTGGTTTATTGTTTTGGCGCAATCGCCTGTGAGTAGGGTTGCCAGGTATCCAAACCTAATAGCCGGACAGACCAGCCAGTTTGGCCGGACATTTGAGTAGAAAGGCCGGATACCCTACATTATTGACGATTTTGTCTCAGCATTAATAAGTACGACAAAAAAATCGTGTGTAAAATCAAGCTTTTTTGATTATATTATAAATCTTGTTAAATTCTAAATAAAATCGAATGCCAAATCAGTCTTATTGATCAGTCAAAATTTAATTCTAGATACTTAAACATTTATCCTGCGCTCGGCCACGCTCGGCGCTCGCTCGTTTGCGAAATGTAAAAAGCCTAACAAAAGCCGGACAAGCCGGACACCGTTTATTTTGGCCGGACACGCAATCAAAAAGCCTACCTATGTCCAGCTTTATCCGGACGTCTGGCAACGCTACCTGTGAGTGCATAATACTGAAGAGGCAGTTTTTTTAAGAAAGATCAGTGTCCTAAATCTGCTATTACAAATGTTTTCTAATCACAAGTTCGCATGAAAATTGTGTAATTTTACATTAGGGCGCCATTATGACGCCATTATGACGCTAATGTGTAAGTAGACTGTAAAATGACATAATTTGGACACCACTGAAAGTTCATTGTTACACAATGCTAATAGCAGACTTAGGCAGGGGAATTTTTGCAGAAAAGTACAGGGGTACTTTTCTGCAAAAAATTACATAAGAATTGAAATGCCACTTTGTAGGCCCTGGATTTGGATATGTGCTGGATTTTGTAGATAAGTTTATAAAATATGACAATACTAGGTATATAATATTTATGTAAAACGCATTACTTATTTAGTACAAACGTGTAATTGCTTACAAAAATTAGAACCTCGTACTCCTGAAACTCATTAATACAAGATAGTAGGCTGACAACTGGCTAGAATAGTAAAATTATTGTATGCATCGATACAGAATTTACACGTTGTATGTTAAGTCTTCCGGAACCAAACATACTGGAATATACTAGAGTCATACAAACTTTTTTGTGTGAATATCATGTATTTTTCTTTACCATGGTGAAGTCAGACAGCCCATAAAAGTATAGACATAGGTATGGTTAATTGCACGTTATTTTGCCATTTTACGAGCTGTAGCTTTAACGTAACTGTAAAATTTCATAGTTCATCAATCAGATAATTTACAGACTGTTTACCGTTTGGTTCTTATGTCTACCATTAGTACATTTAATTTTGTGTATGCTTGTTGATTTTATTTGGTCAACATACGTTTACATTGGTCATGCATAATGGTTTGGCTTATAAATGATAATATTATTTAGATATAATGCCATTTAAAAAAAAGGAAATGTGCGAGTTGAACTCGTGTAGGGAGGGTGCCGTACAAACTTGACATTGTAGTTAAATAATAATTTACAAAACCCCTGGCACAACACAGAACCTCAATAAAAAGTAAAAAATATATATTTATTGGCTCTTTAAGTTAAATGTAAATAAAAATATTTTGCTCTAAGCGTCATCCCGTCGGGGGCAGCTAAGTAAATAAAATAAAAATAGGAAGTTAACAGCTGCTATCCTTTCTACAGCAGCAAAAAGCCGAAAAAAAACGCTTCGATCAATTATACTTGCAAACTTAAAGGGCCGATAAATATATATTTTTTCTACTTTTTAGAGATTCTTTTTCTTAATTTATATTCATATTCCTAATTTTGTATTCGAGAAACTGTACATTTGACTGCAAAAGCCGCGAGAAAACCCTATAGCACAATATACAGAACCCACACACAATTGCTGCGGCGTGGGCGTGACGCATTGTTGATACATTCGTTGCTATTTCAGATCGAAGTGCACGTTTTAACATTATATATCTATTTATAGAGTGACACAGTCCGACCTAGTATTCAACATGATGGTCACGTGTATTTATAGATTTTATAAGAAAAAGTGATCTAATTTCGAGGGAAGAGACTCCTCTCACCAATGTGGGTGAAAGGGAATGGGCACATACTAAATAAATATCCTGGGAGATCCCTCACACACTGTCATCTGATCACAAACTAAGCAGAGCTTGTACTATGGGAACCAGATAACTGATATAATACATATACTACTTTTTTGTTTGTAAATAAATACTTAATATACATAATCACACCCAGACTCAGGACATACAGACATGTTCATGCACACAAATGCATGTCCTGTGTGGGAATCGAACCCACGACCAGCGGCGCGATAGGTGGAATCTTGACCAGAGTCTTAACCAACCACGCCAGCTGGCCCGTCTTTTTTATTTGAAGTTTATGTATTTGAATTTGAATTTGATTTAAAGTTCCTTATCAGACGGTTTCAGCCTCGCGCCCAAGAAATCAGAAGCAATGATTTAAGACGATGACAAAAGAAAATGAAATTGAGGTAACGGGAAGCGCCATTTCCACTCAGTAAAAACAAAAGAGGAATTTAGAAGCTTGAATTTACATGAACATACAGCTTTTAGAACCTGGGGACCAACAGGGGACCAACCATCAGCTCTTAAAACAATATTATTATAACCTTATTTGTCTTTTGTCCTGTTTTGACGCCGGATGTCAAAGAAGGACAAAAGATAAATAAGGTTATTTCAACCATATTTTAAGAGCTTGTGGTAGGCCTCCTGTTGGTTAATCTCAATAAATAAGACAATAATAGTTTTCCCAGTAAATTAAACACTGAGAAACTTTTCAATGAGCCAACGATCCAAACGTTTAAAGCAATAATGAGAAACCAGCCCACTCACTCCTAATTATAAATGGACACTCAGTATTTAAGCTAATTGGACTACGTGACTCTAACGTTGAGGCAATATTGTATAGACTATTCGTACTCCTTGTGCTCAAACTGTGCCAAATGTTACTGTGAATTTATTTTTACTTAGTTATTTCCCAATAACACTCGAAGAAACTCAACTGTTAAAAATAAATCTATAAAGTAGTTAAATGGAGAAATTACTGACAGTGATAGGGTACTTTGTAGTACCCGACTCACTGACTACTTCGCCAACTGCCTATTAGTGTCTTCTCTTCAAGACAAAGTGAGATTGTGGCGAGCACATGCCTCGATGGTAAAAAAGTAGTTTCAAAGACAGAAGTCAAAGTCAAAACCATTTATTCAAGTCAGCACCGAAGGTTGAAGTTACTCAAGTTAGTACCATTTCGGAAGTCGGTCTTCAACTAAGAAGGACCGGCAAGAATCTCAGCAAGGTTTCATTTTCAATATTCTTCAGACAGTCTGACTATATTATTTCAGTATCAATAAGTAGTTACGAAATAAACATAGAATTTGTAATGTAATTCGTACAGTAACAGATGTAAACGATAATGAGTCACCGATCCATGTTTAAATGTAGATTGTAGATGGGATATCAACCCGCTCGCACGCGCCGCACCTTCCGTTGCCAAATCTAAACAGTAATCGATCATGTTCGGTGCTCGGTCAACTATCCGGCTTAAGTCTTGAACAAACATTTGGTAATGTTGCTATACTCAGTCTTTCTATTTATCTTGGTTTATTGGTGTTAGAACGATCGTTTCGTTTTCGTTTTCAGTAGTATGTGTCTTCCCACTAGCCACGTGATTGAGTGGGATTGATTCACATATATCTCAGAGATAATTGTCGTTAGTCATGGAATTGGTATGCATTTTCGTTTTTTTCTTATACCTCTTCTGCAAAATTTTCAGGAGCATTATTTGGTGTTTATTCAACTAGGTATCCGGATTCAGTCTTGAATTAACATTTGCTTTACTCTAGATTGTATTTGTCTCCAACATTCTTGATTTTTAAAGATGTTCATCATTTGGTAGGTGATGAGAAACTAAAAGAATATTACGGTTGTTTTTAGAAATATCCAATCCAAACGCCGATCTTTCATTGTTTCATAATAATTGTTGCTTCTCAAGAAGTTTCACAGCTGTGTATCGCTCTCTCACACATAATAAAGTAGTTAGTGGCCATATAGTTTAAAAAAAGGCTTTAAAATATCTACATTAATATCTCCCTTATCTGTATATAAAGCTTAATTTTCAGCTGCACTTACATTTGTCATTTGTTCGTTAGTCAATCAATGAGGCAATATCTCTGTAACAGTTTGACTCAACCTCGTGAATTTGGAACGGAGATAGGTTTCAGCAACGATGTCGCATATTTCTCTTCTCTGTTGCCAATGTCAACATACTCTTGAATGCATACTTTCAGAGAGCAAAATACACTTTTGCAAGTAAGTTTTGCTCTAAATGTGGTTACTTGTTGAAAAGTTATGGTACAAAATGGCTTGCGATTTTAGTGTTGAAAACATCTTGGATATACCAACTTGCTAGCTAATTGATAGGGTAATTTTTTTAATAACTCACGTGGACCTTATGAAATAAAAATATGAACCTAAAATATAATAATAGTAAATTCTTAGACAGGCAGGTCATTTAAAAGACAACTGGTAACATCATCAGCACAAGTATTGTATTAAATAATCATTAAATTAAAAAAAACAATAATAATTTGGAGAAAACTGAAGTACATAAATTATACATCTATCATAAAGCATCTCCCTACAACATAACAACATAAAACATCTCCCTATAGGCACCAACACAATTCTAAATGTGCGACAATGTCTAAACGAGATCTTGTGTAGAGAAAAGAAGTTGAGGTGTCATAAAATCCATATGACACTCCTCTAATAGATATTTCAAACGTATACAAACCAATATTCAACGAGTTTTAGCCTAAATATCCCGTGACTTCCGTGACTCGTAAAGAGGCGCTACACTGATTCACGTTGGCTTTTGACGTCATGTCACTGCATGTTCATTTACTATTCAAAGATTTTCACCGTGAGATAAGAATCTATGATGTACAAGATCTACCTAGGGATTTTGCACTATCTATTCAATCTCATGAAATCCTAACTTAGTAATAAATGCGAAGAGTTTGTTTGTTTGTTACGCCTTCACGCCTCACTACCAGATCGTCATGAAATTTGGTATGCAGTCTATGGTATGGAGAAGGACATTGACTACTTTTTATCACGTGAACGCGGGTGAAACCGCGGGGGACAGCTAGTTGACAAATAAATGGCATTCAATATTTTGGACTCCTAATAATGAATCGTAAACTAAGAAGACCTTATAATCTTACCCCCTTATTCATAATGAAGTTATCAAACGTTGATTAGCTAAAATTCTGAAGTCTTTATCTGACACGTGACATTTGGTGATCGAAAGAGTGAGACGGAGGATACTATTACACTGATTTAGTTAAAATGCGATTATGAATAAGGGGGTTATAGTACAAGCTCTGCTTAGTTTGGAATCAGATAGCCCTGTGTAAAGAATTTCTCAGGATATTTATTTATTATTATTTTATTTATATTTATATCCACGTAAAATAAAAGGAAGCTCATTATATTAATGGGGATATCTAAACTGTAGAGGATAATGCAGTAGATTTAAAACCCACAACAAATTCTAAACAATATAGAGATGGTCCAAAGTTCTCATTGGCAATAGTTTAGGAAATTATTAATGACTACATCCGATCGGTATGCATGTAGTTTATCTGAACTACATCAAACGGGATGTTTTGTCCCGCTGCTGGCAAAAATATCTACCGTGTGCCGAGTGGGAAGCGAATAGAAGTTTGTTTGTTTGCTCGAATAGCCCTGTGTTTGAAATAGATTTCCTGTGATCTAATCGATCCATTCATAGTTGATGTCTATTAATAATTATTATGCAATAACTATTCAATGCATTCGAGATAATTTAGCTTTTGTAAACGTTTGGAACTCCTTTGGCAATACTTCTCATAATATAACCATAAAAATTAGTTCGCTAAATTGTAATGACTTTACGAAATCTATTACATTATTGAATGTGAAGTTATATCATTATAGTGGAATAAATAAATGGAATAAGGTTGATTAAATCTTTCTCAGAATTAAAATTGGCTTGCCAAACTCAAGTCTCGAAATTCAGACGATGTTAACTCATTTCCGTTGACATTTGCAGTTATGCGAAGAGGAAGACCTATACTCAGCAACAGGATGTTTAAAAAGATAGTAATCGTAATAATTTAGAGACATTTACTAAATACAAATGCCATCTTGTAAATTTTACTCCAATGACTTAGAAACACTACTTTGTAGATCAACTCGATATGTAGACAAAATGTTAATCTTACATTGGCTAATCACAAAGAATGCAAGCAGACATTAATAAATAAACGACGCAAACTAAATAGCACTAGCCCTGGCAGACTAAAGACAAATCTAAGCATTAACTAATGTTAAGGATAAATCATTAGTCTGTGACAAAATTAGCTCCATCAATCACGATTGCAGACTACCCGGTGAGAAGATACACCTGTTGATTTATAAGTCACCTGATTCTGTTCTCCAGTTGCCAAGGGGCGTAGTGGATTCAGATACTGAAGAAAAATTTACGACGCAATCTGATTTACGAGCAAATAAAACCGGGCCCACTTGTTTGTCAGATATTATTGCTAAGAGTTAAATAGGAAACATTATTTTCGATGTTGTTAAAACTGTAGTTTTAGGTGTTTGAATGGAAGCTGTAATATTTTGTGTTTTTCTAGAAGGATTGAGAAGATTCAATGCAGGAACTTTAACTGTAAAATGATTGGATATGAAATCCAAAACCCTTTGGTTGGTAAGGACCCAAAAATAAATGGGAATATAAGCGAAATGGAACGTAAACACTAATCCAAGATATTTAACAGCTTATTACAAGGACGCAATAATCCTATAATGGCATAATAGTAAAGCGACAATAATGTAACATGAGTAACAACACGTACGTAAATATACACCATAAAATTAGAATACACCACAGTCACACCCTATCCCAATATTTGCAACAATACTTATCCTCAACATTAGATCAGCTCTATCTTCAGAGGAAAACACCTCTGCAACGGATACGTCATAAACGTGACGAGTTCACGTTATCCAACCGATGCTTGCAGCGGCCCACGCGCATTCCGTCCCGCCCGCCTCGGCCACTCGCCAAAATTTTCATAGTTTAGTTACGATTTCGAAAACGACCCGACGCGTCCCGCCGCCGGCGACAAAACCGCCCGATTTCTCTGACGAATCCAGTTTCTTATAACCTTCGTCAAGTTCTCGAACGTCTGCTTAACGATTGCAAGGATACTTTAAGTGCATGTGTGTTATCTTAAGTGTACTGTGACATTATTGGATTTTTTGGTTTTTAATTTTGGTATGTATTTTTTATTTTAATTTCGTTATAACCAAAACCATAATTTATTACAATTAAACAAGTATATCAATTTAACATCAGCGGACCAAATGTACCTCCTTGCAGCGCTCCTGATATACTATACCAAGTTTAGACTTTTAAGTATCAATAAACATAGGAATGACAATGGTTTATCGAAGTTTCAAGAGCTGAACCTAAATCGAGATGCATCATAAAAATTTAAACATAAAACCAATGGGAACTGTTAGGTAATCAGTATAACTTGCAAGTTATAAAACTGTTTCGGATCGCTCGAGACGTGTGGTTTCAAGAGGCCTTCAGCGGATACAGAAATAGAACGAGACGTTTCGTTCAAACTCGTGAAAATTTTAACACAGGACACCCACTCGCTTACACTTCACCTTGCCGTTGTAGATGGCGCTGACCGCGGTGAGTCACTAGCGTGGATCGAAGGGCTGAGTGGCCAGGATTGCGCGGTTACAGCCAACGGTTACCGTACTTTGATGTATGATTCGCAGTTTCTGCAATCGACGATAGATTATCGAGTCATCGTGTATGATTGATTTTGTCTGTAGGTAATATTAGTTTATGTATTGAAAGGTATTTTCTATTGAATGATGTTTTCGTCTAAAATAGTGATCATGAGTTACTTCAAAGTAATTAATGAGAGATTTTTATTAATAGATCTGCTTTTTAATTAAACAATAGCAAATTAATTTCATAAAAATATACAATAAATTATAAAGTAAACAATAACAATTTGTCAGCACAGGGCTCATGCCCATTTAATGACTCGTTTAAAAGAACAGTCAAGCAGTAAGACAAAAAGGTGGTACATTTTCAAAATGATAGGTAAAAAAGTATTTGGAAAATCCAAAAGTGCATACTTCTAACGTCCATGTTATAATTTGAATATATTTTTTTATTAATTATCGAACCGTGTTTTCTTTTCGGAGTCAGCTGAGCATTCACTTTTCCGTGATAAGTATGTTGTATTTAGACAATAGAATAATCTAAGATATAGTAGACGTCTTAATCGATCGATAAAGTTAAGCTACCACCGTCGTGGTCGGTACCTGTATGGATGGGTAGCGGTATTTCAGATCGAGCGTTTCCGTGCTTCGAAAGGCACGTACAGCCGTTGGTCCCGGATATCACAGTTAGAGGCCTCCGAGGCGGCTTGAAAACTCCAACAGTAGGTTGACCTAGTGGTCTACCTCCACCGATCCGCAGTGGGCACGCATGGTGGAGTAGAAACTCCAGAAGGGCAGAAGCCCATTCCCTTTCACCCTCATTTGTGAAAGGAGGCCTGTACTCAGCAGTGGGACTTTATAGGGCTGATGATGATGATGATGATAGTAGACGCCTTGCCCCACAAGCGGGTGAGGTTGTAGGGATATTGGTCAAAACCGATTACTGATCAATTTTAATGTCTGTGGTTATTGGTACTCTGCACCCACTATTTGGCTATCATGGGAGCTGGAGCCCCCGAGCACCCACGGAGTCGGCGCCTATGCCGAACATTAAACTTGTCTCATAGTGCTTTTCTCTAACCTAACCTCAATCTAACATATGAAAATATACCTCCATCATCAGTATAGTATCCAGCAACTAAACCATCCATATCTTTTGTCAACAGGTCGCTGACCTTAACCCCGAGACGGCAGTTTCTTCCCGGCCGTGATGTCCCTTAGTTAGCGCGATGGGGGTAACAGACGACTTAGCCCCAAGCTTCACGCAGAAGCCGCAGCTGCGCCAGGAGGACGACGGCAACAAACTCGTGTTCGAGTGCCAGCTCCTCGCATCGCCAAAGCCAGATATATGTTGGTACCGCAGCGATGAACTGCTCAAAGAGGATACTAGGACTAAGTTCAAGTAAGTATCTGAACTCGAATTTACTAAGGATCAATTTACTTGAGATTTTGGTAATGAAATAATTTACTATGGATACTGTTTATTCTTAATGTCACCATGATAAATGATGATCTAGCCGAAGATAGTGAACACAAAGAAGTGATACATTTTATTTTTACTGCGTATATGCCTGTGTTTGACCGCAATCTCACCATGGTAAGTGAAGATGCGATCGAACGTGGTTATGAAACACACAAAGCCTAGAAAGAACTGGCTCTCAAGTACAGCTGTCAGCTGTGGTGCTTGGCGACAGAATTATAACTTGAGGGTGGTAGCCAGCCACGTGGGTACTACAAAGTACCCTACCACCATCCTATGATTTCCTCACGATGTTTTCATTCGCCGATAATTCAAAAAAAGTGAAATTACAATATTATCAAGAAGTGAATGATTCCCGATCGAAGAAAATAATAATGAGACGATGAATAAATGTGCAAATAAAATTGACTCAACTAGTAAATTGAGCTTCTGATGCTGGATCCATAAAAATTATGAAAATAAAGAAATCTTAAATTTGGTGATCGAAAGTCGAAGTAAGAAGTGCAAATGGGAAAATCCAAGAAGATATTCTTGCACTCTTATATTTTTTTTAAGTATTCAAAAATACTGAAGTTATAGAGATAAAAGAAATAAGAACTAATCAATATTTATCATCTCTTTGAAACCAGAATATTGTAAAGTTTTTTTTTAATACAAATAAGGCGTTAATTAAGCATACGGCCCACCTGGTGGTTAGCGGTTACCGTAGCCCTATGAACGCTTGCAGCACACAAGGCATTACTCAAACGCTCCGACCATCCACCGTTTCCATTGTTACCGACCATTCCACCTCTCTCAAATTAGGTGATTTGTGTTTCTCGATAATTTCACCCATGTGACGATGTGGCCGGCTTTGAGTCTAAAAGTACAGCTACCAAGCGCGCATAGGCGCTTGGCGACAGATTATCAACATGAGAATGATAGCCTTGGAACATGCTATAGTCTCCTTACGACGTTTCCTTCATCGAAAGCTCAAGCTCACTGTAGGACTCAAACTCACGACATGCAACATCACTGAGCTTTCATCGTCTTAAATCGATCGCATTTCAAAATTATAGTACCGACGTTCATGAAGCCAAGATTACAAAAATACTTCCATCACCTGTCGTAGCACTTGATTCATATAAAATGTTTTGGGTCAACATTATGCGTCAGTGCTGAATGTATTTAATGATATGTTTGTCCTGATATCTCCTTTGATATATAACGATTGAGATGAACACATAAAGCGTGCTGACACAGTTGGCAATAATAATATTATTACAATGGAAACTGAAGATTCCTTCAAAAAAATTCATAGTAGACTAATCAGGAACTATCAATTCTTAGTAGAACCATGTAGAAACCTGTGATATAAAACGTTGACGTGATAAGCGTTCAAGACAATTCATGTAATGGGAAACAATCTTATTAACTATTTGAAACAATGAAGAAAATACAATTAAAAGCCATGTTAATAAAAAAAATAAGCCATTTATGTAGTCCACTGAATTACTCATTAACCCTGAAAACAAGCTTGACGACGCCATCAATCTAAATCAAAATATTTTATTCAGGATGGCACATATGAAGTACAAAGCTACTGAAGTACACCAGATTTTAAGATCTTTCAATTGATAATTTCAAAACAATATAAGCATTAAAAAAACAAATGAACAATTAGACGATTTTAACTTTTCAAATCCAAAGACGAACAATATAAATAAATTAAAGAAGAACAATATTATGAATGATTGTATGTACCATTGTGGAAATGAAAATATCGAAATTAAAATTCAGATAACGTCAAAGAAACGAAAATATCATAACTATACTCAGTTCGTTTGTTCTTTATCTATAGATCAAAGCACTTCAAAAACGACGTCGCTCGTATATCTGTCTGTTTATTGCTAAAAATGTTATCTTTTCTTTTAATCTGTAATGGTATGCAAGACTTGAGCACTCTCCAAAAACACTGGCTAAAGCAAGTTTACTGAATAATTAAACGCTTAGGAATCGTTTTGAATGTAATATTTTTGAACAGCCAAACATAAATTTACATTTCATATTGAAAATAAAAATTAATGATAAATGCAACAAAGTAAAAATTTATGCAAAAACTGTTAAAAATATAGTTTTGTATTTTGAGTCAGCGGTCATTGGCCGTATGTTCTGAAGTCACGACAAATTAACTGGATTAATACTTCAATGACTACTCTTAGTCGCTTTGGTTTTGTATTTATAGTTTTACTACCTAAAAATTATACAGTGGATTTTTGCCATTAATGTTGATTTCCGTATAACCAATTTAAACATTTGCAGGCAAAAAGCATGAATTTTGTAAGATAAAATTTGTAAATTTGGTAATACAATGCGAGTTTAGACCCTTGAGTTGTGCTTTTGAGGTTATTTGAAAAACTGATGAAAATCCAGTGGGTTCTTACCTACTGAAAACTGCATTTGGACAAATGTGTCCCATTTACAAGATCAAAACCTTTTTACACCACGCGGACCAAGTATTTACGAGTATATAAGAAATCTGTCTTAGAATTTTATTCCGATAAGCCGGCTCACGATCTTTTCCTTCGGTGGAAAGTCGGTAATCAATCTATTTTACCAGGTGCGTACTTTAACTTTGTATTGTATTCCTCAGGATCCAGAGCATCGCCAATAGCAAGTTCCTGGTGGTGCTCGAGTTAGATGACGTGATCGAGAGCGATGCGGGGCTCTACAAAGTTAAGGCTAAGAACAAGATGGGTGAGGTGGCCGCCTCCATCAACCTTAACTTCAGCCGTGAGTTTCCATTGTTAATTCTATGCTCTGCTGTTTGTGACTAATTCAGTAGCTATTATGTGGAAATGTTGCTGTATTGTCTCTCAGAGAAAAGTCATTCAAGAAACTAGCAAATCTTTTCTTTGGCGTTTTTATTTTACTTTTAAGAGATGACGTGGCCGAGTGTAGTAAGCAGAAAAGCCTAGAAGAAAGGCTCTCACTGAAGCTACCGGAACTCACTCGGTACTTGGCGATAGATTGGTACTATTTGGTCCATAGTTGGCTGATTAGTATCACGATCAATACAATATGTGCTATCGTTTCTTTTCTCCCCAATTGGTGCCATTACCAAGTACGGTCGCTAAATTATTTGTTAGCGCGACAGGGCCAATAATTGATAATTACCAAATAAATTAAATATTGATCATGCCTCGGTATTGCGCAGACCCGTTTCGTTCCTAAAAAAGGACCAATTTGTAATTTTTAAAGTTTACAGTGAGGCTGTACACTAGCGCCTCTGGCAGCGAATTCAAGCGCGATAGCCCTTATTCAATTAACAAAGACATTTATGTGGAGTTTCACAATATGTCAAGTGAGAACACACAGCCAAAAATATAGTAACAAGATGCCAAGCCTTCAGCCCTACCCACAAAACTAAAACACAACAGGCTGAGTCTATTCCGCTCCGCTCCTTCCTATGTTTACAATATTCAAAACCCAATACACAAACATGTGTCAAACATTTGTCATAAAGCACCGTAATTCAATACTGAGCCAATAAAAATACCAACACAAATAACAGTATTAGTCATAGACAGAAATAAATGTCTATGTGAAAAAATTACTCTTGGACACTAACCCACGCTTTCCAATCTGAGCCAAAAGATTCGTGCGCCTGAGCACATTGGCAACTCAACTGTCAGAAGACGCTATACCGAAAATCTTATAATGATAAACAACGACAAAACTGGGTATTGTAAACATTATGACAAACATGATAATTGACGTAGACGACTCAAACTGTCCACATTGCAGAGTTTTTGAAAATACATCCTTATTTGTGTATTGAGGTAGCTGGTAAGAAAGATGGTAAAAATATAATTTAGAATCATGCTGTTCCAATATTTTGAGATAAATAACTAAATATTCGGTAAGAAGAAATAATCCCAAAAATTTTATTCGTTAGAACGTGCATAAAATTGTACCGAAACAAAATATCCAGGCAAACAGCAAAACACCTTGGTTTATTTTCAGAGTTATCACTGTTAGATTATTCCAAATGTTTATGTCTGTTAGATGTTATGCAAATTATAAACATTTAGTTCAGATTATCTGCAAAGATTCTGCTCTTTTGAGCGGTGAACTTATTTAAAAGATTTAACTCGTAGCAACCACAAAGCTTACATACACGAACCATGTTTTAGTTCAACGGAGGATATACAATTTTGAAATGATGTATAGTTCGTGGAATCATATGCTAAAGTAGGATCAAATGTAAACAATCTAATTTTACGGGAGATAATAATGACGTATCTTTTTTTTTCAGCCGCTGACGAAGAAAAACAGAAGTAAGTGTTCAAAAATAATTTTGCAACTTTATATTTAAGTCATAGTCATCATTCCTATGAATTTCCCTCAATGAATCAATGGAGTGCACTATATTTTATCTGCTATAGAATATTTAATGATTGAGTTAGCATTTAAAGAACTGCACTGATGCAAAAACGAAGAGCTACAAAGTATCAAAGGTGTATCTTACCTAATAAGTGATTAATGTGATTCACAGACAAGTGGACGGTAAAGCGCCAACGTTCGCGCGCAAGCCGGCCATCAGACAAGAGGATGATGGCAAGCGTCTCATCTTCGAGTGCCGCATCGAAGCCGAACCAGTACCCAGTGTCTCCTGGTTTCACAACACAGCAGAAGTCAAACCTGGATCTAGGCATAAGGTCAGTCTCTAAGACCGACCCTTTCATTAAGGGCGGCTTGCACCAAAGTTCTACTTATAAGCTCTATTATTTCTTCATCATCATCCGAATAAATACCCCATATATCCATTATTGTAACAAATTCAAATAATATACCAAGCAATACAAATAGACATCACTACACTATGTAGCCAGGTTAAAATAGGGTCCACAACGCGTTTAACTTTGATAGCTCGGTAAACGTATTTAGCGCGTTAAATATTTTGGTGCAAGAAGAAATTGAATAATTAATTAATATACATATTAAGCCCATAATACTGTAGCTACTAATTATATGAATGCATTGTTAATCATGAGCAATGAGCATAGATAAATGCGATGTGATGACGTAGCAAGAATTCGAGTTCTAGAACATAGAGTCAATGAAACAAAAGTCAAAGAGCTTTCAACTGAAACGACTTATATAACTGACACAAATAAAGAACACGATGGCATTAAGAGCATTAACGATTCACAGCGACATTCCAAAGGTGTGAAAGTAAAAATAAGAGCGACTGTTACAGATGTTCTAGTTTTAATAGTACTTAGAGATGGCCTTGACCCCGATCTAGTTGGCTAGGAGTACCGCCAGGTGGTGACTGTCTCGCACGATGACCTTTCGTCCTAAATCTCACTCTTAATTTTAACTTTCTTTTACATATTGTAGAATTGTCTTAAGCTCGAAACATTTTCAATGCGAACTTCAAAATGGAGTGGCACTAAACTTCTGCTACGGACTAATAATTTATTTTATTTAAGGGTTAATATTTTACAACTCAAAGCAGCAGATGTTTGTTTAACTGACAGTGTCTTAAACAAGAGTGATAGATACAAATTAACTATCAATGGTTGGCGTTTGCGCATAAATAACGGACTATTCAGTAACACCAGCATATTCATGATATTAAAGCGTAGATTTTATGGTTGTGACTCTGGAACGACTTACAACGTTCTTTTTATTTAGCCAGGATTTGAAGTAGAAAAAATATTTTCTTTTACGTATTTCTTTTTTATATTCTGAAATTTCCCTCCACAGTTAACAGTAAGCAAGGATGGTAAATCGTACTATGCCTCGTTGGAGATTAACAACGTAACTGTGGAAGATGCTGGCAAGTATCGGGTAACGGCCAAGAACGAACTTGGCGAAAGTAACGCCACAATCAGCTTGAACTTCGACAGTAAGTAACTATATTTTTGTGTGTTAGAATAATGTTTTTGGTCCACTTCATCAATAAAGTATATGTATAGTAAATGGTATTTAGTAATGAGAAGTTTAGAAAAAACAACAAACATAGATAGATACATTGATACACCATGCAAACTATACAATTAATAAAGAAATTAAGAATTAGAATCTACAGTATCTAGATTACGCTTCAAATTGTCTTAACAATTTGCTGTTTTATTGTGTGTTCCTAATCCTTTAATTATTATTATTCATAATGTTTAATTTAATCAAATACGTAGATATTGCAGCAACGCTTGTATAATCATCAACTAATTCCTTAAATTGTCAGTTACTCTACAGACAACACATAGTTTTGTATTATCTAAAACAATTTAAGATGTTTTCTTAATTTTTATATTTACTAGGTTAACATCACACTTTGTTCACTCTGCACACGTGTCATTAATATCTTCTGCACTTGAAACACACTTACACCTACACACTTATGTACCTAACATTCCTCTATGTATGTTTCTATAATAATCACCTATCTTGATTTATTTTGCAACTATGCTTCTATTAACCTTATTAGCCCTGCATATTTACATATTTTATACTGTAGTTAGACATAATAATATTGCAAATACTGTGCTTAGCAAATGCACAATTAACTAAATAACCCAGCAACTGTCATGCGTACTGTTTGTTAGAATGAAAGTAGTATGGAAATTACACGTATAATCCAAATTTTATGTATGTATTCTATTCGATTTATCATTATCTATTCTCTTATACATTCCTCGATTAACTCTAATCGGACTGATTGCGTATTGTGCTTAATCAGTAGTACACAAAACTAAAAGAAAACATCTTAAATGTGACACATTTAATTGAGCGGCTGCAAATCTTCGCGTATATGATAAATGGTGATAATATTAACGTGTGAATTGGTGAATAGGCGACGAAGCGCCCGTACCTGAGGACTTTATCAAACCGACATTTACGGAGAGACCCGTCATCAGGCAATCGGATGATGGTACCAGAATAACATTCGAATGTCGATGTGTTGGCAAACCGAAACCAACCTTGACATGGTAAGGAGTAACACTCAGAACAAGTAGTTTACCTACAACTGAGCTAGCGGTATTAACATTGCACTTGATGATGCAGGTACCATGGAAAAAAAATTGTAAAAGAAAGTAGTAGACACAAAATTACGTTAGAAGAGGACCAAACATTATATCACATGGCGCGACTCGAGATTTTAGGTGTAGAGAATTCGGACAGAGGAGAATACAGGGCAGTAGCGAAAAATAAACATGGTGAAGGCGTAGCCAAAATAAATCTGAACTTCGAGGGTGGTGACAAGCCAAAGTAAGATTCCAAAATGAAAATGTTAAAAAACGGGTGTAAGTTAGGATTTTTATATTAAATATTTTATGTTTTAAACAGAATCCCCGATGGCAAAGCACCAAGATTTCCTAAAAAGCCTACAATTAGACAGGAAGGGGATTTGTTAATAATGGAATGTATACTAGAAGCATATCCCGTTCCGGACATCACGTGGTTCCACGGAGATAAGGAAATAAAGGACGGTACCAGAATGAAGATGTCCAGAAAAGCTATCGGAAAAGATACATTTAATTTAACACTAGAAATTTTAAGTCCCACAAGGGAAGACGGTGGAAACTATAGGTGTAACGCCTTCAACTTGTTTGGTGAGAGCAATGCCAACATTGCGCTCAATTTCCAAGGTAAAACAAGATAACTATATGACAATAAAATAAAATATTTAACTACAATTTATGTACGCATACAGTAGCATAAGCATGTAAAGCTTCGTGCTTTTGAGCTGCATGGAGCTTATTTGTTGTGAAGCTCGTAATTGTTAGTAATTAAACATTATTTCTTTAGGTGGGGATGACGAAAATGGTTTCGCACCTTCATTTGTGGAGAAACCTCGAATCATTCCCAACGAAGATGGCACACTCATTACGATGCGTTGTGTCTGTAAAGCAAAGCCGGCGGCCGAAGTAACATGGTACAGAGGCACGACCGTTATCAAAGCTAGCAGTAAAATTGAAATTAGATCATCCGTAATGGAAGAAGACATTTACGAGTTGTCATTGCTTTTGACCAACCCGACGGCAGCGGATGGTGGCGCTTACCGCTGTCACGTCCAGAATGAATTTGGAGAAAGCAATGCAAATCTTAATCTTAACATTGAGGCTGAACCGGAACCGGAAGGTGAGGGCCCGACTTTTGTCGAGAAGCCCACGATTCAGTCCAAGGATAATGGCAAAATAGTAATTATGGGATGCAAGGTCAAAGCTAGCCCGAGACCGACGATCGTGTGGTATCATGAGGGTAAAGAAATCAGGGACTCATCGAAAATTAAGACCAGGATCGAAGTGAAAGAGGATATTTACACAATTATCCTTGAACTCATCGACCCTGGTATTGAAGACTCCGGATTGTATAAATGCAATATTAAAAATGAACTTGGGGAGCTCAATGCAAATCTTACGCTCAATATTGAAAGTAAGTTTGTTGCTCTTACTCGTGAATTAAATTAAAAGTTATAACTGAAAATATTTATTGAATAATCTAAAATATGTTTTTCCATGTTTACAGTCATTCCAGTTATCAAAGAGAAACCAAAGATCATTAAAATAATTAAAAAGAAGACTGTTATTGTTGAATGTAAAGTATTAAGTAAATTTGCACCAGCGTGCACTTGGTTCAAGGAATCTAGCGCCGTCAAAGAAGGCTCGAGACACACAGTACTCATCGAGCCATCTCGTGAGGTAATTTGAACTTACAGTGATCTTTCATGAATTTATTTTTCTCTAAATTAAAAAGAACAGAGTATTATAATGAGTATTCAATATTTTCCAGGGCGAATTCACAGTTAAATTGGAAATTTCGAACATTTCCCAACAAGACAAAGGCTCATACAAACTCGTTGCTAAGAACGAGAAGGGTGAGGCGACGTCGCAGATAGTCGAAATCACAGACATACCTGAAGAAAAGGGTGACAAACCACAGATAATCAAACATTTCAGGAGCTTAGTAAGTTTAAATTTATCTCCTTGTTACAAAAAATAACTGTAATAATCTTGGCATAAAAAGCATAAATTTTATTGAAAATATAAATCAAGTAGTACTCCAACGAGCATTAAATTTTGACCACTAATGAGTACCCCTTTTAAATAATCATTTCATAAAGAAAGCGGAAGTTATGCTAATTCAAAATCAATCCCAAATAATTGATGAGAACAAAATTCATACAGTAAATTATCAAAAATAAAACTAACCATCTGAATTGCATGTATATTATTTTCAGGCCAAGAAAGAAAACGAGGAGGCCGAATTCATAGCCGTCCTCAAGACATCTGACCAGTCGTGCAGATGCACTTGGTACAAGAATTCCACAATCATCAGGGAATCCACCGAAGTGAACACCTCCTTCGACGGCACCAATGCAAGGCTCATCATTAGGAAGGTGTCGTCCAAATACGTCGCCAACTACAGAGTGGTGATCAAGAACGAATTTGGTGAAGACGAGTCCAGTGCTGATTTGACTCTCGTCGAAGAAAAGGTTCGTAAAAATCTTTACATAAAGTAACCGTGGAAGATGGTTTGTGTAACAACTTAAAACTATATACTAAGACCCAGAAATAAATGTGAAACTTGTTGATGTTCCTTTCTGAATAACCAAGAAAATAAAGTTTCATACAACGCAAACAATATAATATATAATAAAGGAGTTTCTATATGGCATTTCTAACCATATAGAAACTCCTTTCTTACCCATATCAACAAAAAATTAATAAATAAATAAAATAATGCAACGCAACCGAAGCGAAGGGCAAAAATCTTTCTGCATTATATGAATTATAATGGCTATTATATCCGTATCCTTGTTTACCGATTACCTACTTAGTATAAAAATAACAATCCTAACTAAAATTATAAATGCGAAATTGAGTTTGTTTGTTTGTTTTCACGCCTTAACTACTCAACGGATTATCATGGCAAATTTGGCATGCAGATAGCCTATGGTATCGAGAAGGATATAGGCTACATTTATCCCGGGCATGCGGGTGAAACCGCGGGGGACAGCTAGTAGTTTAATATATGAAAACTAGTTTCATCCGTATTTTCGAGGGTATTTTTGTTTTCCCGGGATAAAAAAACATCCTATATGTTATTCCAGAACTTATTCTATCTGTGTGCCAAATTTCATCCAAATCTATTCAGCCGTTGATGCGTAGTTGAGGCCAAAACATCTAAACATCCAAACATTTAGAATGAGAAAGTAAGGAGTAAAGTTTATTAACAATTATTTCTAAAATAATTACAGAAAAAGAAGAAGGAAGAAGAAGAGGAAGAAACAACAGTCATTGAAGAATCCGAAGAAGAAATGTCTATTGTGGAAGAGAGATCCGTAATCGAAGAAAACCACGTTGATGAACGAAAGAAGGTAAGTAATTATTAAAATTATAATGATAAGTAAAGTATTATGTACAATTTCCGTGATTTCCTAGAACAGAAAATAAAACCTATTTTTTGTACATATCCTAGTTTCACGTATATATCTATTTTGCAAGTACCAACTCTTATTATGTTGTAATTATTAAAAAATTTACGATAATAAAAGCATTATAATACTCGTACAATTTCCGTGAGTTCTTAGTAGTTCAACCACGTCATGCATTCAATCAGTAAAACTTATTTTTTTGTTGTACATATCCATTGAACTATTATTACTACTTATAGAGAAGCTATCATAAGCAAAAGTTATGTCCCATTTTTTTTAGGGTCAACTAAAGTTCTATTTAACATGAAACATCTAGCGCTATCAGAACGCTTTTAGGTGTGTTTTTCTCTCAAACACTGTGATATTCACGGCGCTTACGCGTTTCGTTCATCGTTCTACAATAATAAGTGTGTCCGAATGGCCTCACTTTAACGGAACATAGTTGTAATGTGTGGCGTCTTCTCTATACTTAGTAATAATAGCTCAATGTACATATCCCAGTTTCTATTTTATTAAGTACCTACTATTGTATGTTGTAAATATGTAATTTGTAAAGTAATGTAAATAATAAATTGTTTATGAAGGAGGAAGAACAGAAAATGTCATCTAAAAAGGTATCAAAGAAAGAAGAAGTAAAGATTGAAGAGAAAAATCAAGAAACTACCATCGAGGCAAAGAAAACAGAAGCTAAAGTTGAAGCCAAAAAGGTTGAATCTAAGATAGAGGAGACCAAAAAAGCAGAAAAAGAACTTGAAGAAACCAAAAAGATACTTGAAAAGAAAACTGCTAAGACAGAGGAAGAGAAAAAAGCACTTCTGGAGAAACTCGAGAAAAAGAAAACAGAACCTGAACCAGAAGCAAAGATTGAAGGCATTCCAAAACTTAGATCTGTTAAACGTAAAGAAGAACCGGTTGAAGAAAAGAAAGAAGCTATAAAGAAAAAAACAGAAGAGAAAAAGAAGGTTATTAAAAAGAAGGTCATTGCTAAAAAAGAGGAGGTAAGTCTGTAATTTTTTTATCACAATTTTATGCGACCTGTAAAAAGCTTCTCGTGAAAAAGTCGTAAGTACATAGTACACACGGCTACCGATCAAGCTATACATTTCTAGTATAAGCTGACCTCCCATTGTACGGAAATCCTATACAATGCGAGATCAGCTTATACTGGAAATGTATAGCTTGATCTGTAGCCGTGTGTATCATGTTTAGTGTTTTAGCAAACTTTAGCCCCCTTATTAATAAATAAGGTGTAAGTCAGTCTTGTAACACCCAGGTATTAAGATAGCTTCAGCACTTTTTGTTTATATGACATTAGAAAGTGACGGATATATTTAAAACCTAGGTATTACTATACTTGACTTACTACATCTTTATTTTCAATTAATAACACACACAAAAGAAATAATAATAAACAATACTCTAAACTAAACCTAATATTTAAAAAATAAAAACCTACATCTTATTTATTAATAAGGAGGAACATGTTTTCACCGTACACTCCATCGATGTCTCTTGTGATTCATTTATCAGATCAAGGTCCATTGTAACTTATAGAGGTTGATCTGAAATATATGTTTAGAATGTGATTATTATTACGTGATAACAAATTTTCAATTGAGTGTTGTGAACTTGTTGTGCTAAAATGTATTTGAACTTAGGACGTTATGGAGTTCGTCGATGATTATGAGCGACCAGTTTTGGAGAAATATGAAAGGATTACACCAACGCCACTCGCTAAAAAACCTAAAGAGGATGACACACCACAGGTAACATCAACAATACACTCACAAACTTGATACACATAACATTTCAAATATAATTGAATGTGATAGTAATAATATTCATAAATATATTCAGTCGAAACGTGCATCGGTATCGGAAAGTGTTAAAAGTGAACAAGAAAGTGAGGAAGAATCCTCAATTGCTGCACCGGTTCCGGAGAAAAAATCTAAACCTGAACCTAAGCCGAAGGTAAAATAGCGATTTATATGAATAAAAAATAACAACTAAGTAATAATAATAATGTATCTTTACTTGTCAGATATAATTTTTTTGGTTTCCAATAATTTAGTTAGTAATTGTCTATTATAAATGAGATAATAAATAAATCATCGTTAACGATATAGATTGAAGAAGAAAAGGTGGAACCTAAGAGGCCAAGCATTAAAAAGGGACTTCCCAAAGCTGAAGAGCCTGTGGATGAAATATCTCAAATTAAATTATCAAAGGCTCCGGTAAAACCAGTTGAAGAAAAACTTGAGGAGCCTCAAGTTGCCAAGACTAAAAAACCGGTTAAGAAGGTAAAACTAACGCTATCAAATAATTATAAAATTATCTCTTAAACACTTCCATAAAACTAATTTGAAATGTTATTTTAAAGCCGGAAGACCAGAAAGAATTCATTGACGATTACGAACGGCCAGATCTTGAGAAATACGATAAAATGACACCAACACCTTTAGATAGGGATAAAAAGCAAAATGGCGTTGCTGAGGTACAAAATAGTTTCCATATTTGTTCTATTACTGCTTATATTTACACATTGAATTTTAAAATTATATGTATTTCTTGCGATCGAATACTAAATGTAGGGTATGTTATAGGCTGCACCTGAATTTATTGATGATTATGAAAAACCTGAACTTGAAAAATATGAAAAGTTTACGCCAACACCTAAAGACAAACGTCGTCCTAGTGATACACAGGTAAACAAAATACAAGTACATAACAGTTTTAAACTTACATACATTTTCGGTATAAATATTTACTTGCTTTACTGCGTTATAATAAATTTAAAGTTAACACATTTTTCACTAGGATGATGTTGATATGATGACGGGTAAGATGAAGCCAAAAGGAAAAGAAGATGAACTTGAAATGCCTACACTTCGTAAACGTTCTTTCGCTAAAGACAAGGTATTTTTCTTATTAATTTTTTTAACACATTAAGGGTACAATTAGAAATGTTACCTACTTCAAGCATTATAAAATTATGATTTAGGAAGAGGAGAAGAAACCAGAGGAAAAACCAAAGGCAAAAACAGCAAAGAAAGCCGAACCAGATGCTAAAAAACGGCCATCTCTTAAAGAGAAAGAGGTAGATCACAATCTAATATAAAATGAACTTCTATACGGCTTAAACTGTCTTATCTTGAATTTAACTGCTAACTTAATTTTCAACACATGCATTTCAAAACAAAAACACATTCACGCCCTAATACTCTATAGCAGTGTATTTGAACTACTTTTTTATAATTTTCAGCTCTTAATTTCAGAAATAAAAGTAAGTTGTTAAGCTTTGGCTGTTCGCATGGCAAAAATTGTAAACGCTACGCCTGTCTATGTTAAAAGTTATATTTTCAGTGTTCCTGAAGAAGGAGATATTTGTCATCAGGTTACTTTCAATCAAGTTTTATTGAATAAAGAAACACAAAACATTCGATATAAAAACAAGACCCTCTATTTTCACTTCTATTCCGTTTAATTATGCACTACATAAATCAGTCTTGCATAATATGTGACTTCTTTTGTGATGTCTGTCTACCCGCTAATTATCAAGAACTTGGATTACAAGACTTATCTTATGTTCTCTGATCTAATTTCTTCTATACTCGATATTTACACATTTTTCACAACACAGGTCGTCGAGGAAGAGTTTGTTGATGATTACGAAAGACCAGTACTTGAGAAGTACGAGAAAATCACACCAACTCCCATTGAAAAAAAGAAAAAGGTACACACATTGCTAAATCTAGCATTTGCTTACACGTATAATTTGCTTTCTGACACACACACTATATTAAATATAATAAACATTTGCTAGGACGACAAACAGCCTGAAGAAGAAGTACCTTCAGCCACAGCAACTGGCAGACGTCGTTCGGTTAAAGACAAAGATAAACCAGAGGTAACACAATCAATTCAATCAATAAACTCACAATATAATTAAATAAATAATATTTGTAGAATTTAACATAAAACCTTTCTCCAGCCAATGGATGTTGATGAAAGCATCAGCTTGTCCAAGCCTAAAGAACCGGTCAAATCGGGTAAAGAACCTGAAGATGTTTCGCTCACACATAAAACACCAGCTGAAATCATACCTACGGTTTGTAAATTTTATTTTCTGTTAAAAAGCTAAAATACTCGAATACGCAACATAAAAAAATAAGTATATAAAAATAAAATCGACATTTAAAACTCTTTAGGAAGGTGAAGCTGAAGCAAAACTCAAAATTAAGAGACCCGAAGTGGTTGAAGAAAAGACTCTTAAGAGACCTTCGGCTAAAACTAAGGAAGAACCGAAGGTATCAATCATAACTTATTACATTAACAATAAAAGAAATAGTAGGAATAAAAGCTAAATACTTGGGAAATCATTCGCAGAAAGAGGCGAAGTCGGTCAACACTAATGTTCCACCATTATCAACGTCAATACTTAAACGAATATCATTCCTCGTTAAGGTATTTACCTGTATTTATACAGGTAAAAATAAAGTAGCAATTTTTTTGCTGTGATTGCAAATATGCACCAAGTATAAATGAGAGCACCAACAGTATAAAAAAGATTTATAAACTATTGATAGGAACACAGTTTACAAAACTAAGACTTCATGTATTATACATGCTACAATGCTATTTCCTCTGTCAGATATACAAAGCATTATGAAAATGTTAAAACTGTTTTCCTATAACCACACTGTTTTCATAACATTTAGAATTTAATACCACTATCACCATTTTGTGTATAGTCACTCAATATGTGCGTTTTCGGGGTTAGGGAGAGGACACAGAGGATGCTGTTAGCCTCACCAAACCTCGCACTAAGACAAGCACTACTGCACCAGGAGAGGCAGAACTCACACAAAAAACACCTGCTAAGAAAAAGCCAACGGTACTCACCTGTTTTTTGCTTATTCATAATTTTCTGAATATCCACTTAAATTTTTCAATTCTAGCATAAAAGTTTCAATCAGTAATTTTTTTACCGTAAAAAAGCCAAGAATATTTTTAAATAGCTTTATAGCTATTATATTGTATAGATCTTATAATCTATCAGTGTTGAAACTAATAAATATTTTATCTATGAAATGCTACCGGCTAAAAAGGTAGATGTAAAAAAACTGTGCATTGATATTCAATAGGAGGGAACTGAGGCAGCTAAGCTCAAAATCAAAAAGCCTGCTGTTGTCAAAAAAGAAGACGATGATGAGGTAGACAATGTTGACGCTTGAAGTGCTATGCAGTTAAAATAATTTACAACTGTAGATATTTGAAAAGTAGTTGCCAAAACGCTGGGGTAGATAGATACAGTTGAATTAATGTTTTCTAGATTAGTTTAAAAGGCATGCTTTTAAATTCACCATTTGGAATAACGCACAACCACACTAATGCGATAGTGACCCGCAAAATAAACGCTTACAGTAGTAAATCCATTTAATCATTAATTGATTCCTTAGGAACCACTGACTGTACAAGGTGGTAAATTCGAAAAGCCACAGCTAAAGAAAACTGTTAAGAAGACAACAGATAAGCCTAAAAAAGCTGAAGTTGGTGCCCAAGTGAATAAGGACGGGGTAATCACCGTTTCGATTTGTCGAATTACTCTAACTGACGTCCACTTTCTCCTTATAACTATCTCTTTCACTTTCTTTTTGTTACACACAATGCTTGCACAATGTCTACTGTCCAAAGAACCCAAAACTGATTGAAATACACCTTGATGGCACAAATCTTTCTGATATGTATTGCACTTAAAAAAATAGATTTTCGGATTATCATTTCGATGTCGTTGAAATATCTTCGGTCGTTTGTCGCATGTTGCATGTTTTTGATGCTTTTTTGTTTTTTCATTCACAGGTTGGTAACGTATATTTAATTCAAGTATATATTTATAAATGTTCTATATTGAAGGTGCCCTACTGATTTATTCACAGTAAGGTTTATTATTATAGCTGTATTTTTAAGATAACGGGAGAAATGCATCAGTATCAACGATGACACAATATTTACGAGATTAAAAAGAGGAGACACAGGCTTAAAGCTTCCGTGTTTATGATTTTTTAGAACACCATTAGACGATATTAATATATTTATCCAAACAATTTCAGCTGGAACTCGACTTTGTTGATGACTATGAGAGGCCAGTTCTTGAGAAATACGAAAAGATCACACCAACTCCCACCGTCCGGGAGAAGAAAGAAAAGGAACAGACAAAGGTGAGAATTTTAATCTTCATAATTCTTTTTAAAGTTTTAATAACAAAACTACAGTAAATGGCTTCATGAATAAATAAAGTGTTAAATTACGATATAACAGTGCTTTTTCCTCGGTGGTGATGTTTACAATGATGATCCTCTTTACTTCGTAAAACAGAATTAAAAAGAAAATTTCAATAAAACAGGTGACGAAGATAGCCCAACAACAACAGCATCTTGAAGTTAAGGTACAAAAGGGAACCACTGAATAAAAAAGCTTGTTTTTCCATACCCTAAATCTAAGGATAAATTTTACCACCATCTCACAAAGTCAAACTTAAATTTATCATTTAATTTAATAATATCATCGTTAAAGTATAAGATGAAAAAGATCATGAATTACAATTGCATTGTAAATTTAGTTTTCGCTGGATCTCAATTGTTTAAAACCATGCATCGTTTTAAGATCCATGCATTCTCAATAGGTGGTGATTTTAATCCTCGTCTAAATTACCATATTTCATGTAAAATATGGCTTCTTTTCATGATTTTATGTTACTACACTATGTATTATGTGTATCACAAAAATGCTTCTAATTATGTTAACAATATCCCTTATCCTCTGTAAATCTAGCCCCAAAGGTCATATGTAAATACGTCGCCACTGTAAGTTATATTCTAAATTATATCTGTGCTAATAAAACCAAAATTGTTTTGTTCCTATAGACTGAAAGCCGAAGGACATCTTTCCAGAGCGAGGTTTGTTATAATTTTGATAAATTACAGCTTTTTAACTCTATAGGTTTCATTAGCTTTGGAGGAGTCGACTTTGCTTTATCAACCTCGCAGAATTGAATCAACCCACTATGTGCTGAATGTTTTCTTTTACCTATATTAATTTTTGAATCAATAAACTTATAATAGAATGTTGTATTAACAGGTAAAAGAAGAAACGAGATCAGATAGCAGAAAGGGTTCTATTATTGAAAATAAAGCTATAAAGGTAAGTCTTAAGCACTAAGTTAATTACTAAACAATAAGCAATGATAAGAAGTCGTGAAATTAAAATTAGGTAATAAGTGCTAAAGAAGATTAGATTGAGAAGCGCTCGTGGCGTAGCATGATTAGCCGTTCTTAATCGATCGGCAAAGTTAAGCTACGTCTGTCGTGGTCAGTACCTGGATGGTTGACCGCCTAGTGGTATTTCAAATCGAGCGTTTCCGTGCTTCGGAAGGCACGTAAAGCCGTTGGTCCCGGTTATCACTTAATTGTGATAGTCGTTAAGCTAGTTGGATGCCTTCTAGGCAGCTTGAAAAATTCCAACAGTAGGTTGACCACTAGCCTACCTCCACCAATCCGCAGTAGGCACGCGTGGTGGTGGAGTATCGCCCAGTCCCTTTCACCCTCATTTGTGAAAGGAGGCCTGTTCTCAGCAGTGGGACATTATAGGCTGATGATGATGATGATGAATAAGTGCTAAACATAGAACAAGGTTTTATTTAAAATTAATGTTTCTTACTCTAGCTCACAAAGGAAACTGCTGAAAGCAGAAAGTCTTCAATTTCATCAGTTGCAGAACAGCAAGAAGTAGCGACACTCAAAAAGACTGCACAAAAGGTAAGTGTAATTAAAAAATACAGGAATATCATGGAACAAGATAATTTAAAGTCCCTTAAACAAGCAAACTCCATCGCAATTAAAGCAAAAGCTATCCCTTGATCGTAGAAATCAAGATTTTAGTTTGGTAGTTAGTATAGATTATCCAAGCATACCCTAAGTATTGTAGTGTTTTACCTAAAAGTTGTTCCCAAATGCTTTGTAGACCCTGTATGATTTTTACTTAAAGAAATTCAAGTTATGAGTGATAGATAGTGTATAGTAGTATTCCAATGCTTAGTAAGAGTTCGTAAAGAATTCAGTTTTAAATTGAAGAATCCTATTAAACTCCCATAATTGAAGCAGCATCAGCAGCAAAGGCCATTTTTGGCGGCTCATAATAGCATCTGTAGAAAGCAAACAAAACCTAAAGTACAACAATGATAGAGGCTCCCTAAACGCTTATTAACTTCCCCATATTGGATTTTAGCCCACCATCAAACAAGCAGAATCAAGTGAAATAGGAGAAGTTAAACTCAAGGTATGTTCTTCTACAGATACCATGCATGATTTATGAATTATAAAAATCTTCGAACAACCAATCTTCGAAACGATGAATTAAAAACTTTTGTAAATACAATTTTATATAATGTGTAAATTTCATTTCAAACACTGTTGACGTTAGTTTGAAATGTACGCTTAGTAAATAACTTTATATTGTCTATAACATAAATGTATATTTTTATTTTGTTTAATATGATAATTTCGAAGGAGTTAGATGAATTCGCGAGTGCCAATAAATTCATCGTATATTTTTTTAAATAGGACAAAACTGTGGGAGATATGGTAGAACCAGAATCTATCGATAAGCCAACAGATAATACGTATCCGTGGCGACCTACGAACACAGACACACAGGTATATACACTCACACCCACACTCATACACATAATACAACTACATATTTACATAGATAGACAGGCTTTTTTGGCTGAAATAAAAAATATATTATATTATTATTATAGATAAATGATTACATGATTTTTATTAGGAACCAACACAAAAAGTGGAACCTAAACATGAAAGCGTGGAAGAGCCTGCTCATAATAAAAAACCAAAGCGCCGTCCGAGCAAAACCGAGGTATATTTAGATATTTTAATATTGAATATAATATTATATAAGTTTATTAAAACATAGATTAATAATAAATGAAAACATGATATAGGTCGTAGAAAACGTTGAGGAAATCGAAGATAATAGTGAAATAAAGAAGAAAGTTTTAACGAATAAACCAAAAGAGCCCGAACCTAAACGCCTATCAAAGAAAGTAAACGAGGTAATAAAAATAACTTTTGTTAAATTAGTATATTTATGAAATGATAATAATAAATTAATTAAAAATACCGTCAAACAGGTATCTAAAGATGTAGATGAAACTAAAACAACAGAAAAAACTGAAAAAAGAAGAGTGTCTGTTGATAAATCAATTGAGCCTAAACGTAGACCAAGTAAAACGGAGGTATAGTTTTAGTATAGGTATATGTTCCTAATAAAGTATAATAATATAACTTCATATTTTTAATCAAATTGTTTTATATAGGAAAAAGAAGAAGTAGAAACTAAACTTACGGAAAAAGTTGAAACTAAAAGAAAAGTATCTATTGACCGTCCAACAGAACCTACTTACCCGTGGCGCAAGCCAAGCCATGTTGAAGAGGTAGTTTTTATTTTTATCAAAGTAGCTAGTTTATTCATAAACAATATGAAATTTTAATAAAACTTGGCAATGAGTAGATTTTCTAATGATTTTTTACGAATATTTGTACAGGACGAAGTAGAAACCAAAGTAACGGAAACATCCGAAGTGAAAAGGAGAGTTTCTGTTGATCGTCCTACTGAACCAACTTATCCTTGGCGCAAACCAAGCTATACTGATGAGGTAGTTAATAAACATTATTTATTAAAATTTCACATAATAATTTGAGCTTAGGGTGATTATACGAATACATTTATGTATATACAGGATGAGGTAGAAACTAAAGTCACGGAAGTCAAAAGGAGAGTTTCTGTTGATCGTCCAACTGAACCAACTTATCCCTGGCGCAAACCAAGCTATACTGATGAGGTAGTTAATAAACATAATTTATTTAAATTTCACATAATAATTTGAGCTTAGGGTGATTATACGAATACATTTATGTGCATACAGGATGAGGTAGAAACTAAAGTCACGGAAGTCAAAAGGAGGGTATCGGTTGATCGTCCAACAGAACCTACTTATCCTTGGCGAAAGCCAAGCGATGTTGAGGTAGTGATTATTTATTTAATAAAAAATATCTAAATTATAAATATTTTGTTTTGTGGTATAAATATTGATTTCAAACGTTTTAAACAGGATGAAGTAGAGATTAAACCTGAAGTAAAAAGAAAAGTATCTATCGATCGTCCTACTGAACCTACTTATCCTTGGCGAAGACCAAGCAGAGCTGATGAGGTAGATAGTGTATTTTTTAAACATTTATTTGCATTGTTTTGAATAACTAAATATAAATCATCGTGATTTTAAACAGGAGGAAATGGAAGTAGACCCTCCTGAACAGCCTAAGGAATCAATTAAAGACACAGAACCTCATACAAAACAACCTGGCAAAACTGAAAAACTTGAGGTAGAAATAAAAGTTTAGTATTTTCAACAACTTTTCTAAAATTGCAAGAAAAACTAAGTTAATTTTGTTTATCTAGGATATTAAACCCGAGGATGTGGAAAAACCTAAAGTTTTAGGTAAACCTGAACAACCAGAGGAATCCAAATATCCCTGGCGACGTCCTAGCAAACATGATGAGGTACACATATTATTTTTATCATATTACTGAATACATTTTACTGGGTAAAATAAACAATAAATACACTACTCATTTAAGATACTATACATGTAATTATACACATACACACACAAACCTTAAAAGATAGGTATGGATGCTAAATATTTTAATATTTATTTCTTATAATTTCAACAATGAACTAAATTTAACTATTTTATCAGGAACTAGAAGTTGTACCAAAGACCAAAACTCTTAAAAAGCCCGATGGTTTACCATTTTATGCCAAGAGAAAGATATCACAAGAGGTAGGCTAATGAAATTAAAAACATGCTCTTTTTTTACCGTACACAGAAAGGGGTTTTAATTAAAATAATAATTTCATAGGAACCTCAGGAGACTAAAGGTCAAATAACAGAACCTAAAGAAACAACTAAAGATACAAAGGTAGCTTATAAAATTTTAATTCGTATTAAAACATAAGCTTTGTTATTTTAATATTAACGATAAATCATTTCAATTGGTATCTGACGAACCAAAATCTGAAAAGCCTACTGCTAGAAAAACACAAATTGACTCAGAGGCGTCAGAGGTAATGCTGGTATATAAAATATCACTTTCCAAAATTCTAAGTATACGTCGTTCTTACACTTTATGCACCACTATAAACTAAAATGACTCACACATACAAACACTGTTAAAAAAGCACATTTTCCTCCTTTACCCTATTGATTCATATTTTATTGAACTAAAATCTATTAGCTTTGAATATTTCATCACATCAGTTTTCATCCTCTAAGTCTGAAGCATCTATAGTTTACTTTTTGCCTTACAAAATAAAATTGTTCGAAGTTGTAACTAAAGTATTTAAATATTTAGGAAGTTGAAATAGAAAAAGATAAAATTCAAGAATCTGATAAAACTTCTGTGAAACTGAATAAAGAAATTACACAAACAATAAAAGAACCTGAAGATGATATTACAACTGACAAACTACTTGACAAACCTCAACCTACATATCCTTGGAAGAAACCCCACACAGAGGTAAACACACCACATTAAATTATTACACTAAACATAACCTACAAAAGTCATAACACACACTACTTGTATACACTAGATGTGACAAATAAACTTTAATAAATAATGGTAAAAATTACCAGGTACCAATTGTGGCAACTCCTGAACCGGAGACAAAACAAAACGAAGTACAAGTACCATTCTCATGGCAAGTCATTCCTGAAATACCACAGGTAGATAAAAATAACTTTGATAACTTGGAAGTAAACTCAAAGCTGAGTAAAACAATAACAAAAACTTTTCCAAATCAGGCCGAACAAACGCCAGAATTAGAAGACAAATTCAAACCTACACTACTTGATACACCTGACACTAACGCACCATGGCGAAGATCTCGGTCACCACAGGTATACACACCACGCTTGCACACCAAGATTTATTCATTCACATTGCTTCACACATCATTTCATAATGTTTTGGACTCATTTAAAAGTCATACATCGTAAGGTCGCCAATAATTGGAATTTACTCTATAGGCTGAGACGAGAGATGGAAAAGATGAGCCTAATCGAGCTACATTACCAATTCCACAGCCCGCTTTTAGCAGCAAACCTCAAACGCCTGAAGAGGTATACATTGGCACCAACCAAAAAATTAACGGCACTATTTTGCACATAAGCGTTCTTCCACAGGATTTGAATGTAGCACCAGCACTTAAATGCACCGGCACAATCTTCTATCTAGATCTTCATATCACTATTGATAAATTTTAGTCTCTAGTAGATGTTGTCGTAGCGTATAAGCACTTTGAAAGTAAATTAAACTGATATCCAAGCACAATATTTGTTCTTTTAATTATAATTTGTTGTAAATATGGAAATGTTAAATATCTGCTCGCATTTTTATACATCTAACAATATATAGCAATGTTTTTAATAAGTAATCGTAGCATCTTAATCTTTATATGTGTATAGTTAATCACATTTCCCGCTTTTGCTTTGCTTATTAACATGCTTTCTCTCACATCTGTATATATTTAATTTATTATATTACTTTTTTATGAATTTACATGATTAAGGTTTATCTATAACAACAAGGTTTTGGTAAGTTTAAATAATTTATTATGACTAAGAAACGAATAAAAATACTGGAGACAAAAACAAGCAGAGTCAAAAACATTCAAGAAGACTAGGTACATGATGTTAAACAGAGAATAACGTAGCAAACATGAGATTCACCAATATAAGAAGACAAAAAAGAAATTAAATCATCAACTAATTATTTTAAACTGCAGTTAGCGTCATGTAGTCAGGTTAAGTTACTAATCATTTACATATTACAGAAAGTTGCAGTCAAAGAAGAAAAAGTTGAGGAAGAAGCCAAGAAGGCTAAAATCACAACTGTTAGGAAGAAGGCCGAACCGTTACCAGAAATTGCTGACTACGACAGGCCAGATCTTGAACAATATGAGAAGATTTCACCTACACCAACAACAAGGACAAAACCTGAAAAAGATCAGGTAAATACACCTTTTGAAATCGGAAAATAGGCACTGACAACAAACTGCATTAAAGCAACATAATAAAATGTATCATTATATGTATATTATTATGTATCATATATATATTTATATATAGCTTGTGATATTTACCCTCGTAATACCAAAATCCCTGATAGGTTGGTCTTTGTGTTAATATATAGCGATTCGATATTTCCCCGATTTTAATGTAAATTATATTAAGTCTGAGTGAAAACTATTTCTATTCCATTAAAGAATATATGGATATTGTAAATAAATAATTAAATATTAGATTATTTAACATTTATGACAGTTATAAACAATAATTAGAAAACATGTAGATACATGGATTATTATTGAGATTATTAATGATTACCTGTTTTTATTGATTTTATAATTGTATCTTATCATATTTGTAATTTTTTATAATTTTTTTGACATGTGACTATTGCTTAATAAATGTATTTATAGAAGATTCTGTTACCATTGTGTTGTGAATACAATTATTTGATTGATATAAACTGATTGTTTGATCATGTTAAACAGCCGGTGCCCAAAGTACCAGAAATCAACGCTCCTGAAGAAGAGAAACCAGTTGCACCCAAGATTGAGGTCATTCGGGAGAAATCACCAAAACCGGAGATCCCAAGGAAAACATCTTTGGTGCCTACTGGCCCAGTTGGTAGACGTGGTTCCCTTATTCCTCCACCCGAGGAAATGGGTAGACGTCCTTCCCTTATTATCAGCGATGAGGTATGCATCTTTAATTTTCTTATCCATGAAGTAATTATTTTCTTAAGACAAATTTAATTTTTGAAAGAATTTTTGTACTTTGTTTTCAAATGACTTCAATTCAATGAAGGTATGAAGTACCCTTTAGATTATATAATTGTGCCGTCATATATGTAGAATTTAGTCACATTACAATTTACTGTCCACGCGAATATCTAAATCACTCTTTGAATAATACATATCAAACATAATATAGCAATGACTAAAATACGATCTTATTCGTTAATTTCCATATTTTTATCAGCTTCATCCAAATTATCACATTTAAACTTTTGTTGATCAATACCGAATGTGGTTTCAATGAGTGATTTTATCAGATGTTTGCAAACACACAATATATCAACCCTATCTAGTAGTGTAGACCCTATTCTCTCAAGCCGAACCCATAACACTAGACTGCCGTAGATTTACTCCCATAAGAACATATCCATAATCATCTATAAAAAGATGAAGCTTAATTATCTACAGCCTCGACCGCTTCAGTAGTATCTGAGAAGTTAGTGTGATTTTCAGTGGATTTGAGCTTAGACTCCTTAATTTCCCAGCTTTTAGAACAGCATTCTCCCACACAGCGAATTATGAGAACACTGATTTTGAATCGTGTATGTAGATATTAAGATCGTGCAAAACGTAATCCACAGGATAATAGAAAACTAAGACCTGGTGAGGTGATCGAAGAGAAGAAGGTAAAAGCAAATGAATGCTATCCGTTCTATTGCCGTGATAAGTTCTTAACTGTATCTGTAAACGGAACTATTAATACATTTGCATCCGACTCGGTATATAAACACTATATTACACGTATTACTGGATAATCACATAAGCTTGAGAAGTCTCACGTTGTATATTCGAGATTGTATCAAGTCCATGTAATTATCCAGGAATTATTTTCAATAAAACGTTTTGTCGTCAAAAGCACAAAGCTAATGCACACACTTGTGAAGTAAACGCACAAAGATAAAATTGCACAGCTTGTTAGCACGAATCGCACACAATAACGGTTAAGGAGGTTGGTAATGAAAGGGTACTTTTTATGAGGAATGGTGTGTCCACGGAAGCTTTCTTACACCACGATATTAAAACGGACACTAACATAAGAGATTAACATGAAGGCGATGAAAAAATTAACGTAATAACTTCTGCACACGCTGGTTAGGTTATTGCACCAATAATAAGCTCTTACGTTGGGTAGGTAGGTGATACAGGTTCGGCAGCGGAGATTTAGGTAGGAAAAACAGTTATTATCAGTATTTTTTAACAACAGGTCACCAAATTACGTCCTGGAGAAGTTTTAGACGACAAAAAGGTGAGATCGATTGGGTCTGGTCAATTTTAGGTGGACGCTGCTCGCTTTTGCAAAGCATTTTGACTTTAGTTTTTGTTCTTCTTTTTTTATACACTGACATCACAGACGACAATTACCTTGTTCTTATTAATTAAAAATGTATGGACATACCTGCCCATTTATTGATAATACTTACTATATATACACAAAGTACATACCCTACATTCATATTTTCAAATACTATAACACTTTTGATGAAAAAAAAAAAACACGCAAAAGTGGTTCAATGGTACCGATTCTCTTGTAAATCGCACTAAACTAATTTTAGTCACATCACATCTCTTTCTTACGAATTTTATTGAAAGGATAAATAGATGGTGACTAAATTTATATTGAAAACAAGCATTGGACTAATTTGACAGGACTAAATTTCTTACATCCTTTTCTTATGTTCTTTATTAGAAAGAGACACAGTGAGATTAAAATTAGTTTAATTGTAAACAACAGAATCAGGGCCATTATCTAGTTAAATATCTAGCTTAAAAATATTGATCCCATGGTCCGTATCATTAGAAGATTTGATTCAAAGCTATATTAGATGCTCCTTTAGTCGCAAATACTGTGTCCAAACTACTGTCACGTCTTTTTCTTTTTAATTATCTTTATAGATGTTCTCTTAGAGTTAGTTGCCGCTTTGCCGACCAGTCAGAAGCATGTGATAAACATCGCTAAGCTGGCGCAAATTGTTTATCATTGGATTTGTTGATGAGAGACCCAAAGTAGTGCTCCTATATCTACATGTCAAGTAATACAGTTCATCATTAATTAAGCTTAATGGGCTGAAAAGATTATTAATTTAAAAAAAAAAACATTAAAAAAAATTGAAACATTATTTGGCTGTTGAAAGTAAGGTTAGGCTAGTGATTAACCTTATGGTCATCACCACCATAATATGATGGATCTCTCATTAGCAAAGCTTTGTAGTTTTACTTTTAGAATGGCTTTATTATTCCGTTTCCGAATTCCTTGCAACATTTTTAGTTTTAGTTTTTCTGCTAAACCATTTTATTTTAGAATGCATATTACAAGAATTTACTCAACAATAATACAAGTACTGATGTTAACACTAACGTTTTACACACTTAACTTTAGTTTTACATTGTTTGTCTTCATAGGAGATAAATAAACTAAAGCTTTGATAAAACATAACTTATTAAACAATAACGACGTCTCCGTTCTACACAATAACAGTGTTCACAACTACACACCAGTTTATATTTGACTTTAAGCACACGAAGGCACAAATTGAAATATGTACAGACATCATACCTAATTATAAGTTATGCACAATTAACAGAGAATGTTTTACTAAAAAAATACTTTTTTTCCAAAAAAGAAACGCGGCCGACCGGGTGAAGTCACTGATGAGGTATACAAATGTGTGAAACAATTATATATGTTTAGAATATTTATGTTATAGAAGGAGATATCCATTTAGATCCGTGGCTAACATAGTTTTTTACAGTGATTAATTTTAAAGTAAATAATCATTTCATCGCAGGAATAAAAAATATAGAAACAGCCATAAGTCGAATCAAGAATCCGTCCAATGGCTGATTTCTGACCAACACTTGAAAATACTTTTTAAATTTTATATACGCAAGTTATTTATTGTAAATAGAATAAAAAGTAATGCTACTAACACCTTGTCAGGTTAACGAATATAAACAAGAGCATGCATCCAATTAAATGTTCAATTATCTCTAATAGCAAGTTTAAAAGCACATACCTAACTATGTGTTTTGAAAATTATCTTACAATGTTTATTTTCATCTAACAATTAGATGAATCGATCAAAGAGTGAATCAGAAAAAAGCCACTAAAGCTATGTATTTTTTTTTTTTTTTTTTTTTATGTCAAGAGGTTGACAAACAGGCAGACGGGCCTCCTGATGGAAAGTGGTCACCGTCGCCTATAGACATTTGCAATACCAGGGGGATTGCCAATGTGTTGCCGACCTTGAAGAGCTCTTTTTACGCCTCTTTTGAAGAACCCCATATCGTAGCGCTGAGGGAAAACCGTAATGGGGAGTTCATTCCACATCCTAATGGTCCGCAGTAGGAACGTCCGACTGAAACGTTGTGTGGACGATCGAGGCGGCTCGAGGACGTGAGGATGAACTCCACATCGCCGGCGAGCAGTGCGATGGTAGAAAGGTGACGATGGCACCAGGTCAAAGAGTTCTTTAGAACACTCTCCATTATACAGACGGTAGAACACACAAAGCGAGCCTATATCTCTCCGAAGGCTGAGAGGTTCTAAACCGCCTGTGAGTATGGGATCGTCAACAATACGAATGGCCCGCCTTTGCACCGAGGCAAGTGGATCAAGCTGATAAGCGGGTGCGCCTGCCCAGAGGTGCGAGCAGTACTCCATATGCGGCCTAACCTGCGCTTTATAAAGCTGTAGCCGCTGGAGATTCGTGAAGTACCACTTAGCTTTATTTAGCACACCCAACTTTTTTGAAGCCAATTTGGCTTTACTTTCCAAATGACCTCGAAACTGGACATCACTCGCAATGTCAACACCGAGGATCCCGATACTCTTTGAGATGATTAGGGGAGTGTCTTCGAACTTTGGTGCAGCTACGAACGGGGTTTTTTTCGCGGAGAACGCGCAGACCTGTGTCTTCGAAGGGTTGAATCGGACTAAATTAAGTCTCCCCCATTCCGAGACCTGCTCCAAGGAGGTCTCGACTTCAGACACAAGTTGTATTCGGCTTTCCTCCACCATGGACCGAGGATTGTTAGCACGGCCAGTATATTGAGCATCACCAGTGCTGTCATCCGCATAGCAGTGAATGCTGGGGATTTTCAGCATATCATTGATATGCAGGATGAACAGTGTGGGCGATAGCACGCAGCCTTGTGGTACGCCAGCATTAATATTCTTGATGTCGGAGCAACATCCGTCAACAGCGACCTTGATACTCCGATCAGCAAGAAAGCTGGTCACCCAGGTGCACAAACCCTCGGGAATTCCATATGACGGTAGCTTCGATAGAAGTGCCCTGTGCCAGACCCGGTCGAAGGCCTTAGCAACATCAAGGCTAACTGCCAATGCCTCGCCTTTGCTCTCTATGGCTTTAGCCCATCGGTGCGTCAGGTATACGAGAAGGTCACCAGCTGAACGACCATGACGGAAGCCGTATTGGCGGTCGCTTATCAGCTGGTGCTCCTCTAGGTACCTGAGCAGCTGAGTGTTGATGACCCGCTCCATCACCTTAGAGAGAAGGGAGGTTATAGCTATAGGCCTGTAGTTTGACGGGTCAGTTCGATCACCCTTTTTGGGAATCGGATGTACTAGGGCGGTCTTCCACGAAGAGGGAACACGTCCGGCGGTATAGAAAAGCCTGAATAGGCGCGTCAACACTGGAGACAACTCTGGAGCACACGTCCTTAGCACAATGGCGGGGATTCCGTCTGGCCCATTCGACTTTCGGACGTCAAGGGAGAGCAGAGCTCGCCTGACCGCGTTTTGCGAGAAGCGTACTTCCGGCATCAAGCTGTCACACCGCGGGATAGTAGGCGGTGAGGCTCCCCCGTCGTCAATTATCGAGTTCGATGCAAAGAGAGCTGCCAGAAGATCGGCTTTCTCCTTTGCAGTGTGGGCCAGATAGTCATCCGGTGCGTGCAATGGTGGAAGTGACGACCGACAGAAGTTACCTTCGACAGCTTTGGCAAGCGACCAAAATGCTCGGCTCCCAGAAGGGAAACCAGCAAGCCGATCACCGATTCTGCCGATGTGCTGGAACTTCGCTCTGGCAATTTGCTTCTTGCTGGACCAAGAGGCAGAATTGTATTCTTTTCTCATTTTGGATACATCTGGGTCGTTCCGAGCATGCGCTTTTGACCAGGCCCGATAGGCCTCATTCTTAAGGTTAGTAACCTTAGCACTAGGCCGGTCGAACCAGGGTTGACTCGTTCCACCGATGGGCACTACAGAACATGGAATAAAACATTCCATGCCTTGCAATACGACATCGGCGACCGAGTCTGCGCAGCTGTCCGGATTATCCGTTGAGAAACAAAGCTGCCTCCATGGGTAGGACGCATAAAACTCCCGCAGTCCATCCCAATCTGCTGACCGGTAATGCCAAACTTTGCGCGTCTCGCGGGGTCGAGATCTTCCTGGTTGCGCAAGTGGCAACACAGATTGAACCAGGCAATGATCGGACGACCCCAGAGGGGCACCGACGGAGACCTGGTAATTATCTGGATGCGTGGTCAGCAGAAGGTCCAACAAAGAGGGCTCGTGGTTCTCGATATCTGGGATGCGGGTTACTTCCTGCACCAGTTGCGAGAAACCATAGGCCAGAGCAAAGTCATAGACGGTTTTCCCTGCGTGGTCGGTCCGCGAAGACCCCAACCACTCGCTATGGTGAGCGTTAAAATCTCCAAGGACAATCACCTCGGCTGTGGGATACCGTTCCAGCACAGTGTCGGTCGCTTCTTGAACGCGTTCAAAGAAGCGAGTTGTCTCAGCGTCGCCGCGATGAGACCTGTAGAGGCACGCGTATATTCGGGAGGACCCACCGTAGTCTACGCGCACCCAGAGAGTAGACAGGTCCCTGTCTTCTAGGTTATAAAGACGTCGACAACAGATGCCCTCCCGGGCGAACATGCACACCCCGGCCTTTGGGATGAACAAATGTTCGAGGTTGTAGCCGGGATAGTGGAGATACGATGTATCGCTCGGGCAGGTTATCTGTGTCTCCGTCAGAAAGAGCAAGGCCGGCTTCGCCGTCTCAAGATGGTGATGGACGGCGTTGATATTACTGTGGAGCCCCCTGATATTGCAAAAGTCCACTCTAAATGTGGAAGGGGTTGCCGCTGAAAATAACCTTTTTCTTTGTAAATGAATATCGTAAGATTATTTTCAAAATTGCATGAGTCAAAGTAATATATCATTGGATAATGAAGATTTAAACAAAATAATATTTATGATCAAAATATCCCTAAAATATTTCATCTCAAAACGTAAAGTTTCAAACCAGATATAAAATACTGGTATTCTGATCATAGATGTTGCTAAACGAAAAGATGCCACAAAATATGAAATAGACATAAAGACAACTGATGTTTCTAAATCAGTGAACAATTAATATAAATCGAATACATTTGTTAGATAAGTGAAAGTTCAACATAATATTTTTATAATTAACAAGCAAAGTGATTTGGAGCCAAATTTAATCTATATCGAAATTAACCTAAACACTAATATTGTCAACATTAATGACTCAACTACTATTATTGATTGGAAAGTACCGTTGGCTTTACCAAAAATTTCGGACACTTAAGTAAACGATTCTACTAGAGAAGATCCTGAAGCTTAATTAAAGAATATCAATCGAAAAGTATTCAAAATTTTTAAGTTCCAGTGTATAGATCCATTTCAAAGATTAACACACAATGTCCATTAAATATAAACATGAAGACATTTATAAACACGTGGATCAAAAAGTCGTTCATAAAAGAAAACATGAATTAATTACAAAAGCAATAAATATTAATCATGAACCTGCACCTGCTAGAAAAGCTAACGCAAGCTTATGACGTCAGTGGGTTTAATAAAGCAAATGAACCAAAACCGCAACAGAGCCAGAATTAGTAAGGTGTGCTTATGATTGATAATTATTCTTATAAATATGACTGTAAAATTTAGTCCAAGAGCGAAATATAGTGATCTTGAAATGTTCTCACCCTTATATCGCCTCGTGTTGTCAGACCCGCTGAGTTATAGCCGAAGTGGAGTACGTTTAAATAGCCATGCGTCTTCTACCGTGGACGTCCGTCCGATAGATCGATCTGTTGGATTAATAATCATCGGTGAAATAGAATGTTGTTATAATCAATCATTTAATTAAAATATATATGTAGACGTTATTGATGAGCTATTGTTGAAAACAGATTGTTATCGATGCAAGCTGGCACTGTTTGATTAAGCCTTGAGATATAAATGCCATGTTTTGGCATTAGTAATTTGAATTTAATTGTGAAGTATTGAAATTTCTCTTAATACGTATTGTCCAGCGTTATTTGTTTGTCTAGATTTGAACAGTTGTTATATCTACCAGCTAAAATTATAAACATGAAATTATGATAACGGAAATAACTCCGCATTCAAAACAGTAAAATGAAAGGTATTCTGATGACAACTGCATCTGAATTAAACATTTTATAATTAGCTACAAATAACAGACCAGAAATAGAACAAAAATGCAACATGATTGATATAGTATATGAAGGAAGATAAGAGATACCTGAGGAGGTGTGCGTGGGCACCTGGTCACTTGGAGAGTGGGCGAGAGAGGACAGTATCATCAGTCGCATGCCAAAATATTGGCTATTGGGTTCCTAAATTAATCAATCAAATATAGACATATTTATTTATGTACAATTAAAAATATATTTTTATTACTTTACAATTGAATTTTATAAAAAAAATAGTTTTATCCAAATTATTTATAATAATAAAAGAAATAAGAAGAAATTGGTGAATTGCAATAGTAAATTTAAAAAACGCGCTGCATTTAATTAACCTTAATAATCATCAACGTGTCATCGGATTCATCGGCTCGATAAAAATGTCCCAATACCTGGCACTGAACCGTTTGCCAGCGATGACAATCATTTGAATTGTGCCAATCTATCTTTCGATCTGCTTGCATAACTCCTCAATACAGTATTATTTATTGATCTAGAAAACCCACCCATCGTTACAATGTCTGCAAGTGCCTTATATTTGGCTATGACATTAAAATGTTCGCCAACGATGTTACACGCACACCACAATAACGATACTGGTTAAGGCAATTTATTTTTTGTTAATTATTAGTTTTTATAAAAGAAATTTCTTAGTTAGATACCTTGGCTCGCGGTAAAAAAAAATAACAATCACATGAATTGTTTTAATAGGACGCGCGTCCCTCGCGAGAAGCAACGGGCATGGTGGAATGTAGTTCAGTATGTAAATAAGTAGAATTCCATTTACTATTTCCTAGCTTTAAAGCCAAAAACGTCATCAAAACAGTAGATTTCGGCAGCCGCCTCCACACATAGTAAGATATTATCAGCGACAACGTCCAAGAACATGCAACGCGGATGGCTCACCTCAATCTGATAATTAATTGAAATGGTCTGCTGATTTGTGCTGTGCACAAATAGAAGCGCGCGGCCCCCTCTTCCCCCACTGGCAAAGCAACTATGTCTCTACGCGACCCCTTCTCAGTCTTTTGACATTCGCGCCCATTTTTAGATGGAACGACTAACGAACTAACTAAAACTCGAAATCCAACCAACGACATACCACATGAAACTAATAAAAATATAAAAAGACAAGGTGTAACACTTAATAATAATATTTAAGCATTTAATGGCAAAGCTTTTTTTTTAAACATGGATGACCGAGATAGTTGGGAGAGTCTTGTCAAACTGTTAATTAAGGAAATCGAAGTTGCGTGAAAGTGGACAAAAATGGTTAAAAATGAAGCTGTGATATTGTTTTATTATTTGAACTTTAGTAAATTAATTAATAATAAGTTACTTTCATAGTAAATTTAATTATTTTGTGGCATCTTAGTAATTTTATGAAATAATCATAATGGCGGCAGTTGTAAAGAAGCCACTTGCTGTTCCTAACCCCGACACGGTAAGTATACCTTTTATGTATTTTTCTTCGTATGAAAGTGAAAAATTAATCAAATTGTCAAAGGTCATTTTAAAATAATCATATTAAAAGAAAATGTATCTAATGTAATCTGTTAAACATTATTGTATGAATATTTGCAACGCAAGTTACAATATTATTCGTCATGGGGAGTATCAGCTGCTAATCGTTAATTTCATTACAATCTATTGGCTTTGATTCATAATGTTTTATTATGAATTCCATAATTTCACGCCTACCTATATTTTATTCAGCTGCTTATAACTCACTGATATTATCAGCTCTATGTTTTTTATTTCAATACATGTATTGCGATTGTTTTTCGTATAGAATATAATTAATCATTCAAAGTCTTACTTCGCAGACAAATATTTTGCTACATTATCTCTAACATCAATTAATACATTTCTAATTGTAACATTATCATGAGGATGATTTCGTATCGTATCTTATTCTGTTATTTCAACACTTGCGCCTCATTTATCAGGAAGTCCTAGTTCTTCAGTCAGGTCATTTGGCTAACAGGCTTAATGGACTGCATCTGTCATAACATGCTAATGTATTTCGTTACCTACTATATCATTTTTCACTGGTATTTGTTGACTATGTACTCGGGGTAATATTTCAATGACCTTTAATGATTTGTTAAATGTATCCATAAATAATTTAATTGAAAGGAAATATTTCTTTCTTCCAAATACAATATTTTTCTTCTTGTCTATAACAATGGCCATTACTAGTAAAGTAAATTGATATGTCCATAACTAAAATATTACTTTGCGTACCAATTTTATTAGCTTTTTGAAGAGTAGCAATATCTTTGCCTTAATATTTGTTTATGAATATCAATTTACTCTACAATTTCTGTGTCGATTTAAACGTGATTAACCTTATTCTGTTGAAATATAATATAAGGAAGTTTACTAACTGAGTTCTGATGATATAGCGGCGTAAGTCAGGAGATGCCAGGAGACCTTCGATCCAAGATCTGGAAGACCTCATCAATAAGCCTTCAGTACCACTGAAGCCTATCGGAAAGGGCGGACCACCGGTCATTGTAGATGTACAAGAAAGTTATTCTGCAGTTGAAGGTCAGAATTCATGACATCTTCTAAACTTTCGTTCTTCTTGTAAGATTTTGATGAGCAAAAGGGATGATTAAAAAAATACGAAATTTATTGTGCGCTAACCGTATATTTAGTGACCGCCTAGTGGTATTTCAAATCGAGCGTTTCCGTGTTTCGAAAGGCACGTAAAGCCGTTGGTCCCGGTTATCACTTAATTGTGATAGTCTTTAAGCTAGTTGGAGGCCTACTAGGCGGCTTGAAAACTCCAACAGTAGGTTGACCACTAGCCTAGTATCTGCCCATTCCCTTTCACCCTTATTTGTGAAAGGAGGCCTGTGCTCAGCAGTGAGCCATTATGATGATGATGAACCGTATATGACAGAACTTAAAAATTTATGCTTGAACTTTTCTTTTTCTAAATTTCATAGATTTTAGGAATATTAAAAGATATTGATACTATTATAGTAGCCGGGCAATTTATGTAGTTAATCAATTTAGGAGGACCATCAAATTATAATTGAATACCTACTTCTTCATCCAAAACAGGCCAAACTGGCTACCTAACGGTACAAGTCGAAAGTAACCCACCGCCAACGTTCAAGTTCTACAAGGGTGTGACTGAACTCATCGAGGGTGGCCGCTACAAGGTGGTCACTGATGGTGATACTGGTCTCATCACTCTGTGCATGAGGAAGGTTAACCCAAATGATGAAGGCAAATACAAGGTTGTAGTCAGCAACATCCACGGAGAAGATTCTGCCGAATTGAAGCTTTATGTGTCTGGTAAGTTTTTTTCTTATACTATACAGGTAACAAACATACATACGGCAAGCCTGATAGTAAGCGGTTACTGTAGCCTATGGCTGCTTGCAACACCAGGGGTATCACTAGCGCGTCGCCATGTTCATGAAACCCAAAAAAATATAAAAAAGAAGAGCAAAAAAGTCACGGCCTTACCATCCATAATTATGTATATTAAGTATGTATTTACAAACAAAAAGTAGTATATGTATTATATCAGTTATATGGTTTCCATAGTACAAGCTCTGCTTAGTTTGGGATCAGATGACCGTGTGTGAGGAATGTCCCAGGTTATTTATTTATTATTTATTTATTTATCCTTTTCTCGAAGCCATTCGGGCCGTTTCCACCCCTAACTTCGTTGTGGAAAAAACTAGAAGCCTTAATTTTCAGTGACCAATATAGCATTACATAGCTAGATATATTGCCAAATTATATTTAATTTGACCCAGTAGTTTATGAATTATTGCAAGTCAAAGTCACTGACTGACACACTCACTCACTCACAAAATTCTGAGGTACTTCCTGAAGTCCTAGAAAGCTATTTGGTACGTAAACTAGTATTAGTAAACAAACAACAAAAAAAATACTTGGAACTTTTACCCCCCAACCCAAAGACGGAAGGATGGAAGTTTGTATGAGACATATTCCAGGATTTTTAGTAAATCATCCCCCACCCTTTAAATTAGGGGATGGAAGTTTGTTTGGATTTTCCCATACATACAGTAAAAAAAATATGACATAAGCAACTTACAAAAAGAGGTGAAATCCCGCCAATACATTTTCATGTAAAATGTTGCCATGGCTCGCCGATGATAAAATTTTATATGATGTAAAACAGACTCCAGTGGAATGGACTTCCGTGCTATGCTTAAGGCGAGGAAGTACAATAAATGGGACGAAAAGAAGGAGGATCCAAATTGGAACCTAAAGGAGGCAGAAAAACCAATACCACCACTCAAGAAAGTTGAAAAGGTAAGGTCTATGAAACCCTTGGATGCACTTGTACTTTATTACAATACTATTACAGTTGAAGATGGTGATATAAAATGTACTAATATTATAAATACATATAAAACTTTATTGAAATCTATGACGCAAGACGATGTAGAAATTATCCCTAATGAATGCAACATTAATAATAATGTCACTGTCGTTGTTTTTAGCGCCAATGCATTGGCACAACTTCCATTGATAATTTTAACAGATGCTTCATAAAAGACAAAGTGTAACTATAATTTCTACGTTGTAATGCAGTCTATTTAAAGGTGATTCTATAAATAAACAGACATCTCCATCGGGCTTATGTCAAGTATGAAGTTCAACAAACGATTGTCTATTTTGATTTCGACATGTAGAATTTGTATCTTGAATTTTTGAATTTGCAGTCATTCCATTATTGCGCGAATCGAACTATGTTAATTGCTTCAGAATTTAGAAAACATTATTAGTTAACTTCAATATATCAAAACTTTCATTTTAAGAACTGTTAAAATTACTGAAAACATTTGAACAGACAGATTCAGTGCATGTCACATAGTATATCAATCAGGTAATAGAATTACGTTGATACTATATTAAATCTCTAGTCATCAAATGCTTTGAAGTATTCAGTTATTTTTAAACAGTGTTGCGTAGGCTCATGAGATTTTGTTAATAAGTTTAATCACTGCAGCAAAATGTTGTTAATTAGTCACAATATCGAATGCATCAAGATATTTGGTCTTTAGGGCTTAGAAACTGGATATTTTGAAGAGGACGGCTTCATTGTGGTCGTTTCTGAGGGTGTCGAGATGGGTAGATTCCCCGCTAACAGACGCAGGAGCTCTTCAAACTGGTCATGGATTAAGGTCATCAGTATTTTAGAATATAGCATCATTAATTCCATCTTACATTACCACAAACTCTATCCTTGATACACGTACAATTAAAGAACAGTCTCTCAAATTAAATGCACTAAATTTACTTGTAGGTAATCAACTAAAAAGTTGTTAATGAAAACTATAATATTTGATTTTGTTTTTAAAAAAATAAACATTCGTAATGTCAATTTAAATGTCATGTCGCATTGGCCATGGATTGAATTCATATTACGTGAAGCTATAATAGATATTAATCGAGTTGAAACGAGCGAAATAAGTGAAAGATATGGCTGGAGATTACCTTCGAAAGATAGTGAATTATTTCCGCGTTGGTATTAATTATTTAGAATCTTTCATCTTTCCCACTCTATAATTATTCCTAAATGTTTATATAAAGCAAACTTCCACAATTTTATCATCTTAAATCATGGACCATGGCTTCTAATCTGGCTTCTTCATCAGACCATGCAATTTGTTACTTATTGTAACATTTATCATACATTTTAGGATGTATACGAAATAAGAAGACGCATGTCTTTACCCGAATTAATACCTGACTGGCCCGCTTTGATGGAGGCTGTCAAAATTAAGGTTCGATAAAAGGACGACATAAAGTAAAATTTTAAATAAAAGAGATTCACTGCCTTTTTGAAATATTAACTCTAAAAACAACATTGACAATTATTTAAATATTATATTTAGATATTATTCTGCTTTATTTCAAAAGGACAGATTTTCCCTTCTAAATAATCAATGAGTTAAATTAAAATCATGAATGATAAATAACTGAAACTAAAATAAATAACCTGAAATCAGTGGTATCAATAAAACTTAAGAGCCTATTTAAATATCTATTACAAGACATTGTTTACCAGATGCTAGAAATAAACTGACCAATATTTTTAATAAATCATGTAAAAGCGAACCAAGCGGTTGATGACACTAATTTCAGAAAGATCTAAATAAAAAAGCATTAAAACTGAATTTAAAAATTAACACACATAAAGATTTTGTATCACCACTTCACGTTTCTTTAATATGAACATGATTTTCAGGGAATGTAAGTGGAATGAATTTGATGACTATTATTTTTTGGAATTTTGACGATTCTGTGTACAGGTTTATCTTTGACTTCGGATTGACGAGCTTCTGTCACGTCATTTAATAATAAAATTATATTTCTTTATTCATTTACATCATTAATTTCAGCAGATGCATCCAATATTAAGCAGATTTTGGAATTTTTCTCTGATCAATGTGTTGATTGCAATCTCAAATGCGATTGTAATCAATGCGATTCAAACAAACTCATATATTCAAAGTAATTGAGAGGTACTTAGTTCTGTGTAAATAGGTAAATGCTAACTGTGATGATAGTCATCATCGTAAGAATTAAAAATAACTATATAGAAACAATTCACTAAGAATGATGGATATTTTATAGAGATCTTCTATTAGAAGACCGTCACTAGCGGAACTGATCCCGGATTGGCCGGTGCTGCACTCGTTCAAAAGAGACGAGGTTTGACACCGTAAACAATACTGTCTATAAGACAACACAATGCATCTTGAATTGTATCACCAAATGCAATATCTGTCGCACAAGAGAAACGTGTTTCACTTCAATGCACAAAATATCCAGTACAATCGAAGAGATCTTCTGCATTAATAACTGTTTACGTTTAAATATTTTGTAATTTACTAATTTCTGCAAGAAGATTTGGTTCTGAAGCCCTTAGATCATAAACAAGTATTATTGCAAGAACGTTTCCTAAATCTGGATTATTTGATCTTTAACGACGAGGTCAACACAAACTAGCCAATATTTAGATAGCACATCTGTTGTACTGTATTCTCTTCTTTCTGTATCAGTTCTTCTGTGCACCTCGTCAATTACTATTAGCAGCACAGCGCACAGGCTAAATCTGCACAGTCAAATCAATGTTTCGAGTATCTATTTCTATCAAAAATGAGGAACATACTTAACTTTGTCAGTTGATATCTTTATTAAAATATTTAATCTTCTATAAGAACTTTCGTTCGTCATTTTTGTATAGTCAAATTGTGTACAATACTTCAAGAATACATATCGTTATTTATTAAGATACGCCCACTTTCGCACACTATTTCTTCGAAAACATTATGGAAATTCCAATTTCTGTAAAATAGCATGGAGTTTACAACTGTGGGTGTGCTGATCATAATTAAATAATGGCTGTTGTTTCTAACGCCTCGGATACTATATATCTATATTTCTATTCTACTGTTTTCGTTGATTTTTATGCATTTGATTTACTGTGCGCAAGAGACCGTTGACAGCGGTAAGGTTTAAGAAAAACTCAATGGTCAGCACTTACAAGCTTTTTGTACGAAGAGCACTTTTTTTGTAATTGCACCAATTTCGTATATTCCAACGGCAGATATATTTATATCCACCGACGCTATTTTCAGAAACCAGAAACTTTCTTGAAGCCCCTCGTAGATCAAAACGCGAAAGAAGGCAAGGATAAGAAGGTGGTATTCGAAGCCATCTTCACTAAGACCAATGCCAAACCGAAGTGGCTCTTCCGTAAGGATGTAAGTACCTATGGAATCGAATTCAATACTTTGATCATTTTAAACCGGTTCTTGTATGAATGTTTTATTAACTTACGTTGTTCTACCAGGAACTTTTCGCCGGCTCTAAATATAAGATGACAAATGAACAAGACTCATACAAGCTTATCATTATGAACCCTAAAGTAGAAGACACTGGTAAAATCACAATTGAAATTGGAGGCACTTCATGCAATGCCTTCTTGCAAGTTGACCCACCTGATCCAACCTACACCTTCACTAAACCGCTGAAGAAGAACATCACTGGTTACACGAAACATGAGCTTGTATTAGAGTGCACATTATCAAACAGTCTGGCCATCGTCTCCTGGTGGAAGGGAGATCAGAAACTACAAGAAGGTGATACACACACGATTTCTAAGGATCTATCTGGAGTGTGCAAGCTCGTTATTAAGAACGCCACGTTTGAAGATGCTGGAAAATACTCTTGTAAGATTGAGAAACAACCTGACAAGACTGAATCTGAAGTTAAGATTATTGGTAAGTGTATTGCACTAGTGACTTTTTAGGACATGTTAGATATTAAGAAAGGCACGTTAAAATATACTTTGATCTTCTCGAATCTTATTTCATTTTGAAATTTCAGAATACCCATACAAATTCACTAAGGTACTCAAATCCCAGCAAGCCATTGAAAAGGACACCATCACGCTGCTCTGTGAGCTTGACGATGCTGCTGGTGACGTCAAATGGTAAGTTCTCAAGGCGAAAAGTCAGAAATAATTACCAACAGTTGTAGATAAGCATTTATGTGAAGATATTTTTTTTTTCGAAATTATATAAATTCCTTCACAACTAAGATTAATTGTGCGGTCCGGTTTATTACAACAGCGGTTTTTTGGGGCATTAACCCAAACCAAGAAATATATGCCTAAGGAACTCCGGAAACCTTGGTGCGCGAGTCAGACTCTGACTCGCAATTGGCCGCGGTTTTTATTATTTATCTCTATATTTGCCACATACTTTAATTTTTGTATCGTTCCAACATTTTTTTTGCATAATACTACAATGGTATGAGTATTTTTTTAAATCGAATAATGAACTCTGTCAGGTTTAAGAACAACGAGCCGCTTAAGACAGACAAGCGCATCACGATCGTGAAGGAAGGTCGCAAGCGCAAGGTTGTGATCAAGGACGCCAAGGTCACTGACGCTGGAATGTTCAAGTGCGTCAGTAATGCCGATGAAACGGCCTGCGAATTGATTGTCAATTGTAAGTACGACATAATAAGGGGTAAAAGATGATTGAGCAGAAAATAAACCGGAATGTTTGATTGAATTTTGTGACAATTTCGATTATGTAAGTAATCCTTCACAAGCATAATGTAACTGCAATGATATCTAATGGGCCAAGGCACACAATAGTCTATTGTCTAAAATTACTAGACCTAAACTGCATCAATTGCTAACTGTCAGTTACCAGACTTCTTATTCTATGACTAGATTCTGATGGAATCAGTTGTCGATTACCGCCTTAATTTTAAAGTGCCGTTGGTTTTTTGTTTTTTCTAGACTCGAATCGCTTCAATAAGAAGTTGAAGGACACCGAAGCAATTGAGAGGGACAGAGTGGTATTGGAAGTGGAGTTACAAGACCAGACGGCAGAGGCTGTTTGGTCTTTCAATGGACAGCCTATTGTACCTAATGACAGGTGAGATATAATTGAAATGACAGATGATATTTGTTATTACTCTTCAGATGATATCAGTGTAGTCTTATTATTATTGAGTTCATGCAAAGATTTTGTTATTTATGGGCCTGTTAATCTTTCTATTTATTTATGACAGCGGTACCACCAAAGGTTAAACAGTTTTCATATCAATAAGGTTCTGTTATAATCCAGTGATGATTTCTTATTAGGATTGAGATCAAAAACTTGGGCGGTGGAAAGCATCAACTCATCTTCAACAAGTTGGAGATGGAAGATGATGGCGAGATCCTCTGCGAATCAGGCAAACTGAGCTCCTCGTGTAAGCTCACTGTCAAGAAGGGCGAGTCAAAGCCTGTCATCGAATGTCCGGATGAATTCTTCGGACCAGCAGGACAACCATTCGTTATTGAGGTGCCTTATAAAAGTAAGTGGAAATTATGTTGAATTGGCAGAGTGAATAGGCTTTTTCTGGGTAAGCGTGCTACATCCTCGGCCTCGTCTTAACTCCTCATGGGGTCAGTCGAAGGTCAAACAAGCCCATTTAACATAAAAAAATAAAGTTTAAATAAATTACTCAAATAACGAAGGCTGCTTTTGTGTCAGGAGAAGATTTAATAAAACCTTTTTTTCAGTTACCGGCACCCGTGTGTCACCAATTGAAGCTAAATTATGGAAAGATGGCAAGGCACTGCCCGCAAAAGAAGTTGAGGCAGTCGTTGAGCAAGAAAAGATTCTGTTCAAAATTAAGAAGCCTGCCAGAGAAGGTTCTGGAAGGTACCAAATTAAGCTGTCTAACGCTCAAGGCGAGGACTCGAAGGATGTTACAATTACCATGCAGAGTGTGCCTACCGCACCTCAGAATGTCGAAGTGTCAGAAGTATTCCAAACTTCCTGTGTTGTTGCATGGAAAACGCCACAGGATGATGGTGGTTCACCAATCATCAAATATATTATTGAAAGACAGGTAAGATTATCTCCTATCGAAATTACTAAGCTTCCACTGAGCAAACTATTAATGCTAATGGTTGATTTGTTTGGCAGGATATGTCACTCAAAGCCGGATGGGATAACGTGGCTGAGGTGGCAGTTGGTGAACCTACCAAATACAAGGTCGAAGATCTCATTCCAAAGAAGACATACAAATTCAGGATTCGCGCTATTAACAAAATTGGCTCCAGTGAGCCTGGTCTTTTCGCCAAACCTGTGCTGGCTAAGGACCCGTGGGGTAAGTTATTGAAACGTCATACTAACCTGAACAATTCTTAGTTTCTAAAACGAGTTACCTAATAATATATCATTTTCAGATGAACCTTCGAAACCAAAGAGCGTGGAGCTTGTCGATTGGGACAAAGACCACGCAGATCTCAAATGGCAGAAGCCAGATAACGATGGCGGGGCACCAATCACTGGCTACGTCATCGAATATAAGGTTAATATTTTTGAAATTCCAGGAATTTTTAACGATCTCTTTTAAAATTCGATATTCATCTGTTACCTTATTTATAGGAAAAATTCGGCAAAGACTGGGTAAAGGGTAAGGAAGTAGCCGGAGACTGTCTATCAGGAACCCAAGATGGTTTGAAAGAAGGCTGCACGTATGAGTTCAGGGTCCGTGCCATCAACAAGGCTGGTCCTGGTGAACCTAGCGATAGCACTAAGCCTATTGTTGCTAAGTGCAGATTTGGTAAGTCGATAATGACTCTTTATAGTCCATTAAATTATTTGACAAGTTAACTAGGTAATACTTGTACGCTAGTTTCAAGTTTTTCTATAACTTGACCAATGTTATACACAGTCAAGCCGTATATCGTCGGGGAGGGTCTCCAGAACATGATCATCAAGAAGGGACAGGTCATCACCTACGACATCAAGTATGCTGGTGAGCCTGAGCCCGAGGTTAAATGGATGAAGGGTGAAGAGGTAAATATAGATTTTTTGATAACTTTTATTGGATCGATGATCGAGTATCTTTATCCAAAGTAAAGTAAAGTAGAAAGGTCTAAATAAAATTTAAATATTTAGCTTTGGTATTGAAAAGCAGTTTCTGATTATAAGTAGTAGGTATTGTAGTATCTTTAGAAAAGTTTCAGCAATATACCTACCAAGGATTTATAGAGTGAGTGTTACTTCTGTAAAAGGTACTTAGATAAGTATCTTGACAAGGCAACAATTACTTTTCATAAATATAAAATGAGTCACTATACCCTATTTTTATATAAACTCCACAATTTTTATTCATTCATAAATTACGTACATTATAAACTGTGGTACCAACAACATTATAACATGAATTTTTATTTTTTCCAATGAAAAGAAACGCGGCAAGCCGTACACGGAGCAGGTCAGATGGTTGAAACTAGACGTTGTCTCACACTATATGTTCTAAACAATTTACTCATACATCTATCTTATTTCTACACCTTTATAAAATGTGGCTAACACACGAAATACAAACTTTATGTACTTTATGATGTTGCATTGATTTGAATTAATTATACTGGTGGGGATGCAGTCGTTTTAGGTACCTATTCATACATTCATACTTTTATCATAATCATAAACAATACATGATTTGAAAATAAGTATCTGCACCAGAATTAAACTTTTTATTAAGCTTGTTAACTTATTATTTAAGTATTTCAATCAATTCAGCATCATACAAACTTTTTAAAATTATTTGCAAATGACCCTACAAAATCTGGTATCGGAACAAATGTTTGTTCAAATGGCAAATAATGTAGAGTTGGTATTGGCTTTAAATGTTGTAACAGAATACTCAACTATTTCTTTGGTAAATAAGGACCTACCATAGACTGTTCTCTTAGGTGCACAAAAATCACTTACCCCCTTACTCATAAAGCGCTATTTAACTAATATACTGATTAAATGGCCACGTAAATAATGTCACATTATTTTACAATGACAATAGAGTGACGTTATTTACGTGACCCTTTAAACAGTATATTAGAAATAAAGTTTTATGAGTAAGGGGGTTACATATTTTATAGTTTGCACCGGTTAGTACTTAAGATAATTCACTGTCAATAATAATAATCAATGAGCGATTATACATTAATAATAATTTTATTTACTTTACTGTGATAATCCTGACTTATATTTGACAGTTCGTCAAATTTTGTCAAATACATAACTCTCAAATATATAACATCCTAACACTTGATCAAACATACTAAACACTTCAATTTATATGTGTCACTTTGTAGGGATTGCGTCTGATTTTTCATACCCTTCACTTATTTTACTGATCATGAAACTCATAATAAACGAGACATCAATCGAAATATTCATAATAAAAGTGAATCGCTTAACTGAGACGAATCCTAATGTAGATGTGCATTGTCAATGCGGGAGGAAGTAACTAAGGCTAATCTCGTTCCCCAATGATAGCGCAAAAAACCTCGCGAGTAGTTACCTAAAGCTCTAGCTTATAAACACCCGGCATAGTTACCTTTATCTTACCCGGTTGAGAGTCCTCTGCGCTGACCGATTTGTCCGTGTAAAGGCACACCTTTCAATTATTAACAGTTAGCTAGTAACGGATGGCACACCATCTAAGGCTAACTAACCCTTGTCAAAATAATTGGACTGTTTTACAAAGAACTTAAACCGACTTCAAAGTACACTAAGAAGTAATCAAATCCAGATCTGATGACAATGGGACCAAACGGGAAGTGTACCCTTCCAGACAAAAAAATAATTTTCCAAATCGGTTAATAAATGACGGAGTTATGAGGTAACAAACTTAAAAAAAAACTTACAAAAGAAATTGAGAACCTCCTCCTTTTTTTGAAGTCGGTTAAAAATAATATGAACGCGCCGAAATCGCTTAGCGTTCAAACAAACTATCCTCCTCGCATTGCGCAAACGCATCTTCAGGGACCGCATCAGTTATACGGTTTTCATAATCAAAATCTCCATTACATCTACAAAATCTTTTTAATGATCCAGAATACAAATGCATTTAACGCGCCTCCACATTAATTTCATTGACTTATCATACATGCAATCAGAGTAATCAGACGCACTCCTACATCTTCTCTTGCTACCATAGACTAACATTCCCTTCAACCAATAGGAGATTCGCGACGATGGCGAGCGTATCACCATAGACAAGTACGAGAAGAACACTGTGATCACCGTGAGGAGGACCACCAGGCCCGATAGTGGGAAGTACAAGCTGGTACTCACCAACTCGTCTGGCACCTGTGAGAGTATCGGAGATGTTGTAGTACTTGGTAAGATTATTTTATCTCTTATGTCGTCGTAAATAGTCTTCATGCCCATTCAACTCTGATGTGGGAGTGGAAAGAAAAACCTGGGACATTTCCTCACACACGGTCATCTGATCCCAAACTAAGCAGAGCTTTTACTATGGACACCAGATCACTGTTATAAAACATATACTACTTTTTGTTTGTAAATACATACTTAACACACATAATTACACCCAGACTCAGGACATACATGTTCATGCACACAAATGCATGTCCTGCGTGGGAATCGAACCCACGACCTGCGGCGCGATAGGTAGAATATTAACCAACTGCGCCAACTGGCCCGTCAGTGGTGGTAGGCATTGCAGGACTTCCCTGGCTGGCTACGACCCCTCAATCTATCGCCAAGCAGTTACACTTGAGAGCCAGACAATCTCCCTGATATAGATAGATAGATAACACTTTATTTTACACTTTGTTACACCAGATGAAAAACACTTTAAAAAATATAGAAAGTGTTACAATAAGCGGCCTTATCGCTAAAAGTGATCTCTACCAGGCAACCTTTTATTTAATTATAAGTATAGATGATATAGTTATAGATATAGTTAATGTCCAGACAACGGTGACCACTTCGGTGGACCACCTGCTGGAGCTAAGTGCGAATCTTGGCTTTGAGACTAATTATTACAGTAACCGAAACATACTGGTGGCATTTGCTTAGCTTAATTTTCAGTTTGATGAACTATATAATGACATTTCCAGACAAACCAAACCGTCCGAACGGCCCAATCGAGGTGACGGACATCCGTGCCGAGAAGGCAACTGTCAAATGGCAGAAGCCCGACGACTGGAAGGGTTCCGACATCACCGGATACACACTCGAGAAAATGGATATGGTACGTTTTACTCTTGATAAAAAAAAACTGCTACATGTCGATTATAGGCTCCGCTCAACATCTTCGATTCGATCAAGTGGTTAAAAACCTCTAGGCTCTATCATTTTTACTTTATTTGCTTTGCAAAATAGAGGATCTAATGTAAATAAAATGGCACACTTTATGTTGTGTAAAGTTTTGTTCTTGCGCGTGAGTAAGGTCGCCAGAGCTCATAGGGGAGGGAGGAAAGATCGGTTACGCGTGAGCGATGCTTCTTGTGTTGAAAGCGTCCATATGGCTACGGTACCCGCTTACCATCAAGTGGGCCGTATGCTTGTTTACCGACTAAGTTGTATAACAAAAAAACACAATAATGTCTCCTTAATAATTATCTTCTACTCTAAATGACTTCTAGTTTTGAGTCAAGATTAAAACAATTAAATTTGGAACATATGTCTATGAGGACAGAGTTTATTTTCGATTAACACAATCTTGAAGCTTGACTTTAAGCTTTGATAGACTTGACATAACAACTTTTATAATACAGGCCTAAGTAAAATCCCAGTCTATCTTAATCCAATTCAAGGACTCCTTGTCATAAAAAGTCGTATTACTTTCAAAATCCTTTCGAGCCATATCATTATCTCATGTCCATATCGATTCATTTCCAGGATACTGGTAATTGGGTACCGTGCGGTGAGACCGGCCCTGAGCCTACAGAGTTAACGGTGAAGGGTCTTACGCCCAACCACAAGTACAAGTTCAGGGTTCGCGCCGTCAACAAAGAGGGCGAGTCCGAGCCTTTGGAGACCGATGGATTCATCGTTGCGAAGAATCCATACGGTGAGTATTTTAAAATAATAAAGATCCTAAGGATAACCCAGGATAACACACACAACATCAAATACATCTTATGAAGTATGGCAACCATATCCTTTTTATTAGGACTTATTTTTGCCAGTGTCGAGTTATAAATAAATAACTTTCTAATAGTTCGCCACCGTCCACAAACGTAATGTTTTACTTGTTCTATTAATTATTAGTTGGTTTCAGTAAAATAGTGGTTTGAAAACACAAATCTGCTCAAAGTATTAGATAAAAGTAAAGAAAAAAACGATAGATATTAACGAAAGATAACTAAAGACATACCTACTAAGCTCTCTTCTTATGCATTGATATATAAAATTGTTCTCATATTTTTGTTTTTCTGCGAGATTCTGCTATTTAAAAAAAAACAGATTTGAACGAATTGAACAATGTTCTATCTATAGCTTTTATTTCTAGCAGTCTCAGTTGATCATTGAGATTGAGAAGTTCATCATTCAGACCATTGGCTCTAACCTTACCTTAATAACCATTGGGATAAAGGAGTTTTTTTCAAGTGATGTATGACATATTATTTTATATTCAGAACAAAATATGTATGGTATTTTTTTATTAAATTGGCTCAAAAGACATTGTTCCAAACTATAAGAATTTTTAACTCATCTGTCAAACAAATTGAAATTGACACTGACACGACAATAGCTGTCAAAACAACTTTTTGTTTACAAACAAAAACGCGGGCGGCAAATATAAACAATGTTTACTATGTTGAAATCTCATGTTTTTGACCACCAGACCCACCGAAGGCGCCAGGAAAGCCGAACATCGTCGACTATGACAACATGTCGGTGACCCTGCAATGGGAGCCACCGACCGACGATGGTGGTAGACCGGTTCTCGGCTACGTTGTTGAGATGAAGGACAAATTTACTGCTGATTGGGTCGAGGTATGGTTTCACTACATATTATTTACCTGATTACATATTGATAACGAAGGAATCTGCTTAAAACTGATACTTTCTGTAGTACACATTATATTTAATTGAAACCAACAGCATTCAGCAATATTATTAACAAATGAAAAGTTACTTAGAATCATGTGTTGTTCTGCGGTATACTATATTTAAGGCTTTATAGAAAGCATTAGCTTAAAACTTCCGGCTAGTGGATCTTTCCGTGGTGACATTGTTGCCACATAAAAACTATATGAACCACATGGAAGGTGTACGGGCGGCCGGGGACCTCGTGTAATAAGACGCCGCTTAGGACGAATGCGCGAATCGTGAGATCCCTTTTCCCGTACTTTATTTTATTTGCTGGATTGCCAAGGGCGTCATGAAAAGCCGTATGGTTGGTATATAAACGATTTATTTATTGAATTTTAACACTTCTGTGACAATCTGTCTGAATACAATAATTAACAAACTTTTTAAATTACATAAATGATTTACACAAATATACGTAGACAATGGGTGCCTGATGTTACACTGATATTTTTACTTAGCCGCTACTATGGCATCTGCCTTACAGTTTACCGATGGGGTAACTAACTAGCCGCTACTGTGGCATCTGCCTGACGTTATACTACTTGATGGTAATCTCAACTTGGCATCTGCCTTACTTGGTACTGTCCCGGTACTGTCCTACTACTGTGACATCTGTCTGACTACTACTACTACTATACTTAGTAGATACTTGCTGTCCTGGAATCGATTAATGGAATCCGATACTAAATGAGAAAAATGTACTGATTATATGCAAATTATAAACGCTGTGTATACGACTTACACAGTGAGCGAGTAACTTTTTTACGAGAGAAAACATATCTTTTTCTTGTCTAATTTAAGTGCATTTAAGTAACCTCTCTATCTTGCATATAGCGCTAACCTTGTCTAAAAGTTCTAGAAGGATCTAGTTCAAAAAGTGTAGTCCTGTTACTACATCTCCAAAGGTTCTCCGACACATTTTGTCTCCCTTTCGCATATATAAGGAAATTTTATTGTTGATATTTATAGTTCCGGGTAAAATCACGTAAATTTCAAAATATGATCAGGGTTTCATTCAGGGCTTGTAGTAAAACTTATTATTTAGGTCTCACGTTAGGTAATGCGAGTTTATACAGTAATTACATAGTAAATAGTTGGTGTGCACATATGGTGCTTACGAAACAATTCCAACTAGATTACTATGCCTAATCGAGTGTTTTGTTGACATGTTAACACTTTTTTGTTAACTTAGGTTTCAACATGAATACTAACTTTATCGTGTAACAAGTTTTACATTTGTAGAGGGTTGTTTACGATTCTAAAAGTACATTGTAAATCTTAGTTCTACCTAGACTTTGTCTAGACTTTTACCTATGTTTAGGGTTCAAGTACTGTTTATTTACTATACAATTTATGTTGATACGTATTCTAAGGGTAATCATTGTACACTCGGGAGTAAACTCTTTAATATTTCTTATTTCTAAACATTTTAATTTTAACAAATATTACGTAATCATAAAAAATAACAATAAATGTCCTGAACACAACAAGTGTCCCGAACATTCTCCCGCCGTTCTTCGACTACGGTATCGATGAAGACATTTCCGGTTGAGGGACCACTGGCTCGGTGGGCAGGATGATCAGCTTCTTCGTGGGACGTCGTAGTGTTCCGCTTCGGGTGCGCACGTCGACTGCTCGTACGATGCCGTCAGCTCCGGGGTAGATGGCTTCGACGATCCCTCTTGGCCATGTGTTGCGAGGCAGGTTGTCGTCGGCGACTAGTACGACGTCTCCAATCTTGATCTCCGCGCCTCTTCCGTGTGGCTCCCGCCGGTATTGCAAATCGGGGAGGTATTCTTTCACCCATCTCGCCCAAAATCGGTTAGCAAGATGTTGTGAAGCTCGCCAGTGTGTTCTGCCGATGAGGTCCTTTTCATTGAAGGTGCCTGGTGCCGGAACTCGCGCTGACCCGCCAAGAAGGAAGTGGTTGGGGGTCAGCGTTTCTTCATCCTCAGGATCTGTAGACACGTGCGTAAGGGGACGACTGTTGACTGTGTACTCCGCTTCAACCAATAGAGTTGCGAGTACTTCTTCTGGGGGATGTTGCTCTTGAAGTATCACTGAGAGGGCGGTCTTAACTGATCGGACCAGCCGCTCCCAGGCTCCTCCCATGAACGGAGCTCCTGGCGGAATGAAACGCCAGGATATCATCCTCTTGGTGGCTTCGTCTTCAGTGGCTGCGTCGATGGATTGACGCAGCTCTTTGTCAGCGCCACGCAAATTTGTCCCGTTGTCTGACCAGATTTCTGTAGGACATCCTCTCCGTGCTATCATCCTTCGCAGGGCCATGACCGCAGAGTCCGTCGTCAGGGATGCTGCCAGCTCCAGGTGAACCGCCCGTGTGGTGAGGCAGGTAAATAGTGCCCCATACCTCTTCTGGCGACCACGCCCGACTGTGACTGACATCGGGCCGAAATAGTCGAGACCCGTGTATGTAAAGGGCCTGACGTGGTGAGCCAGTCTGCATGGGGGGTGGTTTCCTGTGGCTGGCTGTGACGGCATATTTCTTCGTATGCGGCATGGTATACATCGGTGGACCATCATCTTCGTGACTGGACGTAGGCGTAGAATCCAATAGTATTGGCGACATTCGTTTATTGTTGCCTCTACGCCAGCGTGCAGCAGCTGTCTGTGGGTATATTCAATCCACAGCTTCGTTGTTATGTGATTTCCGTCGAGGACAGGTGGAGACTTCTCGAGGCCGTTAACATTCTTCGTAGCTCCGATGCGAGACCTCAGTAAGATGATTCCGTCGACTAAAGCGACAGATATTGGGCGCAGACGACTGCTGGTAGATACAGCCCTGTTGTTCTTCAAGTCTTCCATCTCTGTAGGGAAGGATTCTTCTTGGCTTGCTCTTACCAGCAGTTTCTCGGCTTCTCTCAGAAGGATGGCGTCCAATGGCACGAATCTTCTTGCTGTTGCATCGGGTTTGGCAGCTGTTGGCCTTGGTTTTGACGCCTTCTGTTTGCGTCTCCAATCCGGATCTGCCTCTGTGTTCTTCAGCGTGCGTTTGTAATGTGCACGCTGTTTTGTTCGCCTGCACAGATTGATGAACTGTAAGACTCTAGCTGTAGCGCGGAGATATCGTTCCCACTTGGAAAAACGAGCGCCGTCAGGAACGACGTGGCTCAGCTTCGTTTTCTCGCGCTTCTCGGTGATGTTGAGTGTCTTCTCTTCACCAGTCAGTTCCTTCTGTGTAGGTTTCTCTGTTGGCCAGGTGTTCGGGTCGTCCATGAGGAACTCTGGACCCTGATACCATCGATGCTGGCCATTGAAGTGAAGCGGGACGTCGCGAGTTGCATCGTCTGCGACGTTAAGCTTCGTAGGCACCCAGCGCCATTCATTCAGCGTACTATGTTCTTCTATAGCCGCGATGCGGTGGGCGACAAACGGTCGGTAGGATCTGGATCCCGTTTTCAGCCAAGTGAGCACCGTCTTACTATCTGACCAGAAAGTCTTGGACTCTGGTTTCCTGGGGTGCTCGTCTATTACAGTGGCTGCCATCCGACTTCCCATTACGGCAGCTTGCAGCTCCAGACGTGGTATCGACGTGAGCTTCAGAGGAGCTACTCTTGACTTCGCGATGATAAGCGATATCTTCACGAGTCCTTCCGGTGTTACTGCTCGCCAATAGAGCGTAGCGGCGTATGCAGTTTCACTTGCGTCAACGAATACGTGCAGTTGAAGTGACGTGGCATTGCTGTAGTTGAGGTAGCAGCGGGGTAGAGCGACTTGTTTTAGGCTCTTCAAGTGACCCATCCAGTCTAGCCATTGGAGTGCTAGGTCGGGGTCCAGGGTTTGATCCCATTCTGTACCACGGCGCCATACTTCTTGAAGTATCTGCTTTGCTCGTACCGTGACGGGTGATGCCAATCCGAGTGGATCAAAGAGTGACATCACAATCTTGAGTGCTTCTCTCTTTGTCGGGGCTGCGCTGTTGAGGATAGCCGGTGGTATTCTTGCCAGATCCAGATTGAAAGCAAGTTCATCTGATCCCGGCTTCCAGATCAATCCTAGTACCCTTTCAGTTCTGGTACCGTCGCTAAGGTCAATAACTGACTGTGGAGTTGCGTTATCGTCTAATGCTTCTAGGACTTTACTTGAATTGGAAGTCCACTGACGCAACTCGAAGTGACCTTGCTTATGGATGTCGCGTACTTCTGAAGCCGTCTTGACTGCATCTTCAATCGTTTGAAAGCTGTCCAAATAGTCGTCAACATAATGGTTGTTGACAATCGCTGCGGTGGCTTCAGGATGCGTTTCTTTAAATCGCGACGCATTGTGATCTTTAATGTAGATCGCTGTAGATGGGGAACTCGTGGCGCCGAAGATCAGTGACGTCATACGATATTCTTCGGGTTCTCCATGTCTACGCTTTCCGCGCCATAAGTATCTTAGCGCGTCTCTGTCTTCAGGGCGAATCTTAACCTGCATGAACATTTCAGCTATGTCAGCTGAGACAGCGATGGGGTGTTGCCTGAAACGCATCATGACCCCCGGTAATGACTGCAGCAAATCAGGACCCGTGAGAAGGTGGTCGTTTAGTGAGACCCCCTTTGTTTCTGCTGCAGCATCATGGACTATTCGAATCTTCCCCGGCTTCATAGGGTTCACCACTGCGAAATGTGGTAGGTACCACGTCTTATTAATCGTTTTCGCCAGTGGAGCCGGTTCAGCATAGCCCTTCTCAATAAGTGCTGTCATCTGTTGTTCATACTTTTCTTTCAGCTCTGGATTTCTATCGATCTTCTTCTCGGTAGTGATAAGCCTCTTCATCGCGTTGTCGTAATTGCATGGCATCGCGATGTTATCATTCTTCCATAGGAGCGCCGTCTGATACTGTCCGTCTTCAGTTCGAGTTGTGCACTCATCGAGTATTTTGAGTGCACGTTGTTCCGGATCAGTCTGCGGCTTCTTAGGTGTAATCGTCAACGCCTCGATCGCAAAGTGATGTTTCAATTGTGCATCCATACTTTCCTCCATTGTAAAGTGATGGACGAAGTCGATGCGTTTTCCCAGCGACCTTGTATGCGCACCATGGAGAACCCAACCAAGCGGAGTGTGTGATGCTATTGGTTGGTTCTTCTTTCCTTTTCGTACCTCTGAGGCTAGAAGTAAATTCCAGTTATCTTGACCGACAAGTATCTTTGGTTTGGCTTCTACAAACTTCAAAGCGTCCTGTATGTCGATCAGATGTTGGCAGTCGTCCAGATCTTCATCGGCGACTGTCTGAGTCGATAGCCTCAGGTTATCAATGGTGCGTGCGTAAATCTTATGTGGCTGGGTTGCACCCTTAATGGTGATTGCGATGCGTTGAGATGTCGAAGCAGGTACTTCTGCTCCTCCTATGGCTTCGATGTGCATTGGTTGGCAGGGTCCATAAGCGCCGACTGTGTTCGCTAAGTCGGCGTCGATCAAAGTCACAGTTGACCCATCATCCAACAACGCATGTGTGTTGACTTCTCCCGCCGGTCCGGAAATCTGTACAGGCAGTACCTTCAAGTACGTCTGCGATTGTACAGGCAGCCAAGTCGACGTAACTTTTTCCGTCTTATCTGTTCTGTCACTCGTATTCCTTTGCTTCTCATAATGGAGTAAGTGGTGGTGTCTATATGGGCATTCGTTGACGCCGCATTTGGGCGGCTTGCAATTATGCGTTTTGTTCCTGTATCGTAAACATCGGAAACAAAGTCGGTGCGTCTTTGCAAGATCCCATCTTTGGTTGATGTCGGCGTCACGGAATTTATCGCAGTCTGGCGGCGAATGTCCCTCTCTTTCACATATACAGCATCTATATGGCTTCCTGTCAACGTTCGCATTAGCGTTTAGCGTACGTTGAGTGCGCTTGTAAGGATTGCGCGAAGCTGGCTCTGTATGTGAAGTCGAGGGTATGACCTCTACTTGAGCGTAGGGTGCCCATAATTCCACTTCTCTCTCGAGGAATCGGGTGAGTTTGAGCAAGTCTGCTTCCTCTTTGGGCTGCATGGCGGAGAAATCGAACCATCTATATCGAAGTGTCGGTGTTAGCTTATCGATCGTGACCTTCGTCAGCTCTGGATTGTATAAGTACGTAGTCTTATTCAGAGCACGAAGAGTCGCCACTATATTCGTGACCTTGCTTGACAGTATGCAAAGGTCTTTAGATGAATCCGTGAACCGTGGCAGGTTCCTAAGTCGATCCATCTCTGCGAGAGCTATTGAGTCCGGTCTTCCAAAGCGGGACTCCAATATTTTCATCACTTCAGTGGGATTGGCACTATTAATGAGCAGACTCTCAACGGCCTCTTTAGCACGTCCTTTAAGTGCACGGCGTAGTCTGGTCATATTCTCGGTTTCCGAAAAGTCAGTTGCTGACTCGAAGTACGCTGTTCGGAATGACAGCCAATCCTGATGCGCGCCAGTAAAAGCAGGTAATTCGAATCGGTAACGCGACGGCATTGCGCGTTGACCTGCCTTTACAGCAATAGTGATTGCTGACGCTAACTCACTGAAATCTATTTTCTGTTGCGCAGAATACGGGGTGATTGCAGCTTCTATTCCCGTCGGTATCTGCGCTTCTGGTCTCTGAGGGATTCCTTTATTACCCTGTACAGAGTGCTGAGGGATTCCTTTATTACCCTCATCGTTGTCAACTTTTGACTGCTGTTGAGTCATCTGAGTCTCCGAGGTTGCGCCCAAGAGCACGACTGGATGCGTAGCTACGGATGGATATGGTGCCGCAACAGGTGCGGCGTTACAATTCGGTTCCACCTCTCGGTGCTCTGGCTGGTGATGAGGCTCATTCGAAATAGCAAGCAGGCGCTGACTCTTGTCTAGCCATGTGTCCACCCTCCGGGCAGTGGATTTGATGGACACGGATCCTACGTCGTCACCTTCAGACTCTTCAGATTGGTCTATGACGGCGAGGCTAGCTATTGCTAGCTCAAGTTTCAGTCTTGCTACCTCTTCTTTAGCCAGAGCTATGCGGCGCGCTCGTTGACTCTTTGTTGACTTATTTCCCCTGATGGTGCTGCGTTCGATTCGGTCATCAGGGGCCTGTCTTTGATCGGTTCCGGTTTCCTCTTCGGTAGTAGTAGTCGTAAACCCTGAGGTTAGGGTAGCTTCAGTAGCAGTGGCAGTACGACTCGACGATGGTGCTACTGTAGGGGCAGTACTCCCCGTTGGGGCGGCATCTGTGGCCAGATCGTCTGCAGGTGCTGGCGGTGGTGCGTCGCCATCGCGACTCTGCGATCTGCCTCTTGCGGTAGTTGATCTGGTACCAACCATGGCTGTGGCCGTTCAGTATCTTGGATAATCCGGCTCGAAGGACCAAATGTACGGGCGGCCGGGGACCTCGTGTAATAAGACGCCGCTTAGGACGAATGCGCGAATCGTGAGATCCCTTTTCCCGTACTTTATTTTATTTGCTGGATTGCCAAGGGCGTCATGAAAAGCCGTATGGTTGGTATATAAACGATTTATTTATTGAATTTTAACACTTCTGTGACAATCTGTCTGAATACAATAATTAACAAACTTTTTAAATTACATAAATGATTTACACAAATATACGTAGACAATGGGTGCCTGATGTTACACTGATATTTTTACTTAGCCGCTACTATGGCATCTGCCTTACAGTTTACCGATGGGGTAACTAACTAGCCGCTACTGTGGCATCTGCCTGACGTTATACTACTTGATGGTAATCTCAACTTGGCATCTGCCTTACTTGGTACTGTCCCGGTACTGTCCTACTACTGTGACATCTGTCTGACTACTACTACTACTATACTTAGTAGATACTTGCTGTCCTGGAATCGATTAATGGAATCCGATACTAAATGAGAAAAATGTACTGATTATATGCAAATTATAAACGCTGTGTATACGACTTACACAGTGAGCGAGTAACTTTTTTACGAGAGAAAACATATCTTTTTCTTGTCTAATTTAAGTGCATTTAAGTAACCTCTCTATCTTGCATATAGCGCTAACCTTGTCTAAAAGTTCTAGAAGGATCTAGTTCAAAAAGTGTAGTCCTGTTACTACATCTCCAAAGGTTCTCCGACACATTTTGTCTCCCTTTCGCATATATAAGGAAATTTTATTGTTGATATTTATAGTTCCGGGTAAAATCACGTAAATTTCAAAATATGATCAGGGTTTCATTCAGGGCTTGTAGTAAAACTTATTATTTAGGTCTCACGTTAGGTAATGCGAGTTTATACAGTAATTACATAGTAAATAGTTGGTGTGCACATATGGTGCTTACGAAACAATTCCAACTAGATTACTATGCCTAATCGAGTGTTTTGTTGACATGTTAACACTTTTTTGTTAACTTAGGTTTCAACATGAATACTAACTTTATCGTGTAACAAGTTTTACATTTGTAGAGGGTTGTTTACGATTCTAAAAGTACATTGTAAATCTTAGTTCTACCTAGACTTTGTCTAGACTTTTACCTATGTTTAGGGTTCAAGTACTGTTTATTTACTATACAATTTATGTTGATACGTATTCTAAGGGTAATCATTGTACACTCGGGAGTAAACTCTTTAATATTTCTTATTTCTAAACATTTTAATTTTAACAAATATTACGTAATCATAAAAAATAACAATAAATGTCCTGAACACAACAAGTGTCCCGAACAGAAGGTGTTACTCCTCCTTCTTTGAAAACTGCTGTCATTAATCTACATTCTATCTGAATATTATAATTCTAGCCACAAGGGTGATATCTAGACTAGTCGAGATATCACCTTCGACAGTCGAGAAATCTGCACATATATGCAGAGTGTTTGTGGTCATGGGTAGCCCCCTAATTTGCAGCGATAACTATGCACTGCTGTGAAGTTATTCCGCTAATCACAGTATAGCCCAGTTTACATGTAAAACTATGATAACATAAAAATATTCTGATCTTCTGCAGGTGACCAAAACAACAGACACTAAGACCGAGTACAAGGTTGAAGGACTGAAGGAGAAAATGGTGTACCAGTTCCGTGTGAAGGCATACAACAAAGCTGGCGTTGGTGAGGCTTCACAGCCTACCGACAACCATCTCTGCAAGCATAAGAACTGTGAGTTACATTGGACAATCCTTACAAATATTATAAGGGGATTTCAGCGGCTGCATTGGTAAAGCGGTAGATTGGAACCCTAAGATGGAGCGAGGATAATTTATTGACATCCCAGAAATACATGTGAAACTACTGGGTATAGCTATCAACTTATGCTGTAATTAATTTTAGTTTTTTGCACTCCATTATGACCTTTAACTATGCCAAATGACACACTCCTCTGTGCATGCAATAATATGCTTAAATAGTGGTACAAAGTTCTCTCTTTAACATAAAATCAGTATAAGTAAGAAAAAACATGTAAGAACATTGTGATGCTGGATCATGAGAATTAAATGTTTTGTTAAACAAAAACAAGATAAAATATCTACTATTTTTTCACAGTGAAACCACGCATTGAACGCAGCACATTCAAGTCTGTGATCATCAAGGCTGGCCGCACTCACAAGTGGTCTGTGGATGTCACTGGTGAACCAGTGCCCGAAACCACATGGTAAGTAAAAGAATAAGAACCTAAACCCAAGTCTCCCAAGTTCACCCAAAATGAACCTTAAATCATGGCTATAACTTCCAAATTCAATTGGTTGATCTTGAATAAATTTGGTAAAAACTCGATTGACATTTTACTAATACAGACTTAAAAGAAAATCTACGAAACGATTTATGTAAACATTCTAGAGGCCTTTTCCGAGGACCATAAAAATGCTGCTTGTATATTTTGAAATTGAAATAATGGTATTTTTACTCAAATTGGCCTCCACGCTTAAATATTTTTTATTTTAACATTTCTTCTACATTCAATCTTCTTAGCTGGAAGGTTGCATTTACTCTCGTGTCAAGTTTTACTCAATTTGTTCTGTCAGTCTGAAAATAAAATGTTCTACAATTGAGGTTATTTGTAGAGTTGTGTAACTCATCAAAAATACGCGAGCTGCATAACAGCTCACGGCTCAGGTGTGTGAGCCGGTTTAATGACTCAGCTCGCAGGTCAGCTCAATGTACCTATAGTCCACGATAGGCGCGCACGCTCACTGCGTACAAGTATATTCTGTAGTCTGCTGCGTACCCGCGTCGAATCGCGGCGGCTCAGTCGGCTCCGCCGAGCGACTCTTTTCATACTTTAGAGTTGGAATTATTTTATCTTTTTATATGACCTGAGAGTTATATTACATATTTAATTATTATTTAAATGTTATAGAACGAAATTTAATTTTTAGATTAGAATTACAAGAATAATCTATGGAGGGAGTCGCAGATACAATAGGAGTTGGATTGAGCCGTGAGCTAGTCATTTTGTTGTTGAGCTGCAGCTCAACGGCTCAAACCCGTGTGATCTGATTAATTGAGCTGGTTCAGAGCTGAGTTACACACCTCTAGTTATTTGTAATATTTATCTGAGATGAGAAGCGCATCAACTAACTTTTTATAAAAATAAGCGATACCTTTGTATTATATAAGATTGTATTATATTTATTTGACACTTCGTGACGAAATAGTTACAACAATTTCCGCCAGGTGTCGCTGTATTTGTTGACCATAATTTTCACATCGCGATGTTAAGAGTCTCCTGCGTTTAGTGAGGCGATTCCATTCCAGGGTAGGAAAGCATACTTACCTGGCGTAGGGGACACCGTGATCACAAAGGCGGTTCCCCCAGAGCGAGGCCCTTCCATTGCACTGCGGATGGGTTGACCTCTGTGATTATCCCTAATGTGGATAACTCGGACGCGTAATTTTTGGTAGTGGGGACTGCGTACGCGCCGTCCCCTTCATTTAAAATAACACTCGGTGGCAGCGTAGAAACTCTTTACGCAGCCATTCCGTATCCGAATGATATTATATCTCTCCTGCGCTCTTTCTTTCTTTCTAGTCTATCTAGAGGCCTAGAGCACAGAATGACATAGTTAATTAAAATAAATAATAATTAAATTATTGAAATTTTAATAAAATCGCATCGAAATCGATTGCGTGCGTAGCATACTAACACAAAAAGCGATTTTTATATTATATTTAGAGATCTGAATATTTGTTATTTAATCACACAAAACGGATTTGGATGAAAGGCACACATATAAAGTGTAGTTGATCAAAAATATAAATGGTTAAATACTATATAGCAAAGTAACATCGAAAATCTTTTTTCAATAGGTCATGGCGCGAGAGTATAAAATTGGTGAACACAGAACGCATCAAGATCGAGAACAAAGAGTACCACACAGACTTCACGATCGTGAACGCGGTCAGACGCGACACCGGGAAGTATACGCTACGCGCTGAGAATTGCAATGGCTTTGATCAAGAAACTGTCGAGCTGACTGTGCTCAGCAAACCTGGCTCGCCAAAAGGTAAGTAAAATAATTGGACTGTTTTACAAAAAACTTAAACCGACTTCAAAGTACACTGTACCCTTCCAGAAAAAAAAGAATTTTCCAAATCGGTTGATAAATGACGGAGTTATGAGGTAACAAACATTAAAAAAAAAAAAATGCAACCGATTTGAGAACCTCCTCCTTTTTTTGAAGTCGGTTAATGAACGAAATTTACATATTTAATCCATTTAAGGAGGTTCTGATTTGTTTCTTTTGCATTTATAAAAGTCAAATTGAAATTCTAACAGCTTAAGTGAAAAACCGAGTCAGTATAATTTTCTTGTTAGAACTTTATTTTTTTCCACTATCGAAAATTCTAAGACAGTAAATATGTCTTTAGACTGGGCACTAATAACAATAAACTACTGAATCAAAGTGTCCCGTGTTCTTCATGAGAGGTTTGACTCTCAAAAACAAAGATACGATTTCGAAAGTAATGAGGAATCGAGAATCGTTCGGGTTACTTCAATGGAAATCCTTTCTTGTCTAACTCGCTCACACTATAAAACTAAATATTATTTCTAGGACCTCTTGAGGTGTCGGATATCCACGCCGAAGGCTGCAAAGTCAAGTGGGAGAAGCCCGAGGACGATGGAGGCTCGCCAGTCAAGGAGTACGAGGTTGAGAAGATGGATCTGGCCACTGGCAAGTGGGTCAGAGTTGGCAGGTCAGTCGAACTTTTTTTTTAAACCACAAATGCTATGCGTAATTAAACACTTAAAAAAATAGCCAAAAGATGGCTTGATATAAACACAATATTACTATAAAATGCCGATTTAAATTCTAAACAAAACGTTTACGTATAGTACGCTGTGCAAGACAAAACATAGCAGAGATATCTATACGTCGTACTTACGTACGTTTACGAGATATTCGCAGTGTGCTGGGCCTATACTACGAAAAACGATACACGATAGTCCGATCATCGTTGTTAATCAATTAGCCAATAGAATTGCACAAAATTTACGTATCTTCAGTTTTGCAGTAAGTCTATTGGTTAATATTTGACAACTATGATCGGACTATCGTTTATCGTTTTTCGTAGTAGACCCTCTAGTGGCGCCATCTACGCATTGCGCTATATGTCAAAATTGTGTCCATTTAGTATATAAATATACGCGTATTATTGGCTATAGAGTGGCCGGTGACAAGAAGCCCCTAGAAATGGAGATCACCGGCTTGGAGCCAGGCCACCAGTACAAGTTCAGGGTGACCGCTGTCAACGACGAGGGAGACTCCGAGCCTCTGGAGGCCGAGCGGGCCATCCTTGCTAAGAATCCGTTCGGTAAGATCTACTCATTATTCTACAAAATTAATATAAAATAAATGATAAATAACCCTGGGACATTCTTGTTTACGTTCTCATTGTGTGGTTGATGATTATCAAAGTTGTTTTTTTTCGCAAGTCTGTTGAAAAACTTCGTATGACACGCGTGTGCAATGATCATTACACTCTCGGCTCCCTTATCTTAGCTGATCTCGGACTAAGCAGAGCTTGTACTATGTAAACTAGATAACTATATATACTACTTTGTTCGCATTTTGCTTCGATTTTTTTCAACCGAACTCACTTTTTTTTTAATAACGATAGCCGTTAACTAGCATACGACTCGCCTAATGGTAAGCAGTTACCGTAGCCATATGGACGCATTGCATCACTCACGCGTTACCTACCCATCCCCCCTCCCCAATGAGCACTGACAACTTTATTCACGCGCAGGAACACAACATAAAGTTATTTGACTGCAGTATTCTGTAAGATGGATGTACGTACATTCCCAGTCTACTTTATCTTAAACATGTACCCTTTTACTCTAGACTTGACTTCTAAAATCCAATTGTATGTGTAAAATCGCTGATTTTCGTGACTCACGCGTCACAAGGTGCCGGCAGAATATCAGTGTTGTGGGTAGCTCCCACAACTTTATACTGAGTCGGGACCTTTTTTTACTCCGCGACGCACAGATTATTATTATTATTGTTTGTTGCTACTGTTTTATTTTCAATATTATTGTTTTTTTTTGTTTGTACCTATTTTTTGTATTCTGGGCGTTCTGGTGGAAATAAACGTATTTCTTTCTTTCTTTTCTTTAATAAGTTGATCTCAATTGTAAATGTACCATTGTAATGTCAGACGTGGCCGAGAAGCCCGGCAACGTGGAGGTGGTGGACAACGACAACAAGAGCGCCACCATCAAGTGGGACCCGCCCAAGGACGACGGCGGCGCGCCCGTACTCAAGTACATCGTACAGAAGAGACCCAAGGGTGGGGACTGGGAGAACGCTGCAGAGGTACACATCTTACATTTAACTGAAGTCATTCATATAAAAATAATAAAAAATTAAAAGAAAAAAAACCCGACTGCTTAATCCCTTGACTTGCGGTTAAATAATTGGACTGTTTTACATAAACTTAAACCGACTTTAAAGTACACTAAGAAGTAACCAAATCCTGATCTGATGACAATGGGCCCAAACGGGAAGTGTCCAGACAAAAAAATAATTTTCCAATTGGTTAATAAATGACGGAGTTATGAGGTAACAAACATAAAAAAAAAAAAAACGAATTGAGAACCTCCTCCTTTTTTTGAAGTCGGTTACAATTGATTTCTATTGATTTCTTCGCCCGCGTGGGTCATCAAGGATTAAAAAATTAACTGAAAAGAGAAAAACAAGCTCTTTAATCTATAAAATTTTAAATACAAGTTGAATGCTATAAGGTATTGCAGTCGGGGACAATCCAATAACCTATGTAACTATGTATTATTTTTATAATATTTGTCTATCCCCGACTATATCCCCGAAAACCTTTTTTTGTTTGGAAGGATACTTCCCGTTTGGTCCCATCATGTCAGGGTTTGGTTACTTTTTACTGTACTTTGAAGTCGATTAAAGTTTTTTTTAAACAGATTTCATTTTGAAAAATGTCAAAAACAACAAAAAAACTGAGCAATAAACATGGTAGTATCGATACATTTTTACATAATACCTTCAAATAAAATGTCTATGTGATGTTTAAGAATTACAAATGAAAATAAACTTTATTGGTAGAGAGTTCATTTGTTACCATTATAAGATTAGCCAGTGATTTTCCAGATAATTAATTGTTTTTTGTCACGCAGGTACCCGGCTCAGACACGTCGGTTAAAGTGGACGGTCTGCCGGAGGGTAGCGAGTACGAGTTCCGTGTGGTGGCCGTCAACAAGGCGGGACCTTCGGACCCGTCCGATCCTACCAAGATGACCACTATTAGGCATAGATCTTGTAAGTATTGAGACATTTATTCATGCTCCTTAATGCCGAAATATAGCGGTTTATGCTTGGTGATAACTTTTACATTTTAGCGTGCTAGCCGTCAACGAAAGCTAAAGTAACTGTCTTCTTGCGGATTTTGGTCCCCATGGTAAGTGAAGATATGGCCGAAGGTAGCAAACGAAACCTAGGAGAGAACTGACTGAAGTGTAGCCGTCGACATGCCAAAAAGCCTGCAGATTGTTAACTTGAGGGTGGTAGCTTAAATGCCGGTACTACTAACAAAGTATCGTCCTCTTCTTCTTCTTAGTTTTAAATATGGCCACCAAATCCAAATTAGGACTTGCCGTTGTCGAGTTATGTTATAATTTCCAGTCACAATGAATCACTTTCACATATAGTCCTCAGTCAGTCTACTACAGGTCGGTTAACGAAAGCTGGCACGTTCACAGTACTCATAAATTTGCAATCAGTCAAGTCTAATGGACGAATGCAAAAATAGACCACTCTATATTTATGAGCAGTAGCAAAAGCAAAACAATAACTGTCTCCTTCATACTCATAAGCTTGACTTTGCGCGAGAGAGACGGTGTAAATGTGTTGAAACGTGCCAGCTTTAGTTAACCGACCTGTACATTGGTGATCATTGTACTAAAACTCTTCACGGACTTTTTGAGACAACTTGAAAAGTTACGATACACATAATTCATTTCACTAAATTGTTGCACATGGATATTGAATAATAAACTACCGATAATATGCAATAAAACTCAAAATACACGAATTTATACAAATTAAAATGAAAACGCAACGTCACTGCAAGTTCCCACCAAAAAGTCCTATTTTCCTCTTATTTTTTTCGGAAGTTTCTGAAACCCCAGACTGACTAAAATACACAAAACCTTAGCACGGTGGTAGGGTATATTCCGCGAGAGGCCTAAGCTGAGCTTTGCATTTGTGTGAGTGCACGTATAGATAGTGTAGGTGTGACGTCGGCCTAGTGTGCGTCCTTAGCTTGGTTAAAACCAATCGCGGGACGCAACTCCGCCGTGATGTGACGTGATTGGTGATCACTCACACAAATGCAAATATTAACTTGGACCTCGCGCCAAGTATAGTTACTTGGCTGGCTACCACGTTCATTTTGAAAATCTGTTTCGACAGCTGCACTTGGGCCATCTTCGGCCAAATCATCACTGACCATGGTCGAAACAGGCCAATACATTCTTCATCTTGTTTACGAACGTTTTTAATTGTTCTCCTTCAGTGAAACCTCGCATCGACCGCACAAACCTGAAGGCTCTGGCTGTGCGCGCTGGAAAGCCCATCTTCTTCGACGTGAACGTGAAGGGAGAACCCGCGCCCAAGGTGCAGTGGTTCCAGAAGTGGAAGGGCGATGAGAAGGAGGTATGTATCTGGGGATAGATGACGTTGGGATGAGGTAGTTGACTCATTTTAATGTTTAATAAAACTTTATTTATAAATAACTAGCTGACCCCCGCGGTTTCACACGTGTACGGAAACCTAATTCTTTATCTCAAATAATAGCAGCCCAAGTTATTTCTCATAACATCAGCTATACCAGTGAAAGTCCCGTCAAAATTGGTCCAGCTATTCCGGAGATTAGCCGGATCAAAAAGATATACGGACATAAATTCCCCGTTCACCCTCATTTGTGATGATGATTACTTCTAAACTAAAACTCTTCACCAGGTAACAGCGAACGTAATAAACGTGGACTACAACACGAAGTTGGACGTGAAGGAATCCGAGCGTGCCATGACCGGCACGTACCGTATATTGGCCACCAACGAGCACGGCACGGATGAGGCTGACGTGGAGATCACCGTGCTGTCCGCCCCGGGCAAGCCGGGCGGGCCGCTCAAGGTCACTGATGTCACCAAGAACGGGTGCAAGCTGGCCTGGAAGAAGCCTGAAGATGATGGTGGTACGTGATCTTTAATTACCTTGTATAAGTACCATGTGGCAAAGCACGGTGGCTGCCACACGTTTCTTACTTGTGAGCAGGTCTGCTTGTGGGGGCTGACTCTCAATGCCTATGCCGCATAATATGGTCTTTATAGTAGAATAACTTATTTATTTACAACTGGCAATAACACGTAATAAGGGGGTATTACATGAGGTGGTTTAAATCATGTCTAGCAAAAACCAGGTTTTAAATATATCCATCACTATCAAACATATAACATGAACATATAACAAGAACCGGGACTATCTTAAAACTTGGGTTTTACTAGACTTGGCTTAAACCACCTCACGTAATAAGACAGATAAAGTGTTTGGACTAAATGTGTATTGAGTCGTATGGAATCGTATGGAGTCGACTGTCGCGCTTTTATAAGCATAGTCAGCTAATTTATACTCGGTATATGCCAGTATTTACTTTCTTCGACTACTACGAAAGTCGAGAAGCTACATAACTTACTAGAAAAGCCCTGCATTCTAAAACCTTAATCCCACAGGCAAACCAGTCACCGGGTACGTGGTAGAGAAACTGAACAAGGCTACCGGTAGATGGGTGCCCGTCGGCAAGACTGACGACACCGAGATGGAGATCAAGGGTCTGCAGGAAGGCGAGGAGTATGAGTTCAGGGTCAGGGCTGTCAACGAGGAAGGCGAGAGTGAGCCGTTGAAGACTGACCATGCTATACTTGCCAAGAATCCTTATGGTAAGTGGGGTTTTAGAGGATACAATTTTATACGTGTTTTGAAATGACCGAGCGATATATGGGATATGTGGTTTCTCTTGAATCTTAGTCCAGTTTTTTTTTTTTTTAAAAGCTGTTAATTGCCTTTTCTTGGGCTAGCGTAATTTGTTCTTTCGTTAGTGTGATTATAACTTGAAAACAATTATATGGATTTTGATTATGTTTTCATAGTTATGTATAATGGCGCATCTACGATTTTTTTAAAGGGGCTGGACAAGCCGATGCATGTAAACGAAATTTATTTTAATTTGAGGTGTTCAGCCATATTTTGGCCATCGTGGAATGTCGAATTTTGGGTTAGTAACCCAAAATTCTGGGGTGCTAAAATTATGGCAGTGACCGCAGGTGCTTCATTAGGAATTTAGGACGAGACGCTAGAAGACTTTATTACTTTCCCCACTACTAATTTGATTAATTCTGTCTTACAAATTGCTTTAATAAAATGTTCTCTTATCAGATATCCCCGGCAAGCCGTCAGTACCCACTCTGGAGGACTGGGACGTGGACCGCGTGGACCTCAAGTGGGAGGCTCCGAAGAACAACGGCGGAGCGCCCATCACTGGCTACGTCATCGAGAAGAAGGAGAAGTACGGACAGTGGACCGAGGCACTTACCACTACTGTAAGTTATTCACTCACTATTACAGTTAGGAACTTGACTCTCTTATTTTCAGATCGTTAAAGAGCAGCTCGACTGTGGAAGTTACAGAATATCGTAGGAAAATAACTTTATGTTATGATTGTGTTCCTGCGCATGAGTAAGGTCACTAGACCTCCTTGGGGAGGAGGGAAGGGTCGGTAAAACCTAAGTGATATGGCTGCGGTAACCGTTTACCATCAGCATCAGTAAGCTTGTTAACATACTCTGTCGTTTTTCGCAACCTTAATTAGCCTGCTACATGTTTAAAACTTACTGATTAGATTTTTTGTGAATCAATAACAATATAACGGCAGAACGGTTTAGTTGAAACTGCACGAAGAGTTTCCTTTTTTTGTTATACGACTAAGTCTGTAAACAAGCATACGGCCCGCCTGATGGTAAGCGGTTACCGTAGTCATATGGAGGCTTGAAACACACGAAGCATCGCTCACGCGTTACCGACCTTTCCCCCACCCCTATGAGCTATGGCGACCTTACTCACGCGCAGGAACACAACTTTACGCAACATACAGTTATTTGGCTGCGGTATTCTGTATCGTCGAGCTGCTCTTTGAACGAATAAACGCTACACGCTTCCTGTCTTAAAAAACATTCCTCTTGTAAACCATAAGATCCCTCACTAACCCGGATAATACGAGGGTCAAACATGTATTCTATATACGTGTTGTATTCCAGACGCCAGAATGCAAGGCGCGCGTGCCGGACTTGAAGGAAGGCAACACGTACCAGTTCCGCGTGCGAGCCGTCAACAAGGCCGGCCCCGGAGAACCTGGGGACGCCACGCAGCCGCACATCGCCAAGGCTAGATTCTGTAAGTATCACACTTATTAGATCACCTAAAACTGTTAATACTATACCGTCCACAGTGCAAGGAGACCCGCGTGCTTGTGTAGAGACGAAAAAAAAGACTACTCGTGCCCCGTGAATTGTGAACCGCATGATTTCGAGCAGCTATCAGTCTAATATCGACTCTATACCATAGAACTATGTGTCAACGGTAATAAATGATAAGACAATACAGTAGTACCCAACTGATATGGCACGTCGTGAATCGTTCGCACAGAAAAGAAAGTATGGCCCGAAGATTAACGAAAGAATGCTTAAAACTTACAATCAACCTTAAATCACTACTATAAGGTTCATAATACACTGCAGCTGTTAGTTCCGTCTCACTCGCAAGTGACGCCCCTCCGCCATGTGTGGCGGCAGCTGACGACCAATCGCATTTCCCGCTCTTTAAAAATGTATCTTCTGCCCAGGTACATCGGTGAGCCATATCAGTTGGGTACTACTGTACATAAATGTCATCTGTTGGTAAAACCATGCCGCCCACCGACACGCTTGACTATTATGGGATCTGTTGAGCAGGGCAAGTTTTTTGTCAATGCACGTCACGTTAGAGTATACTTTTAACTCTAAAGTGACGTCTCAAGCCCCCACTCCCGAACTTTGACTCGCTCAATCTTTGATATTTTTTAATGATTTGGTAAAGCAAAAAATACAAGTCCAATATTTTTTTATAATCTATCTGACGGACTAATTAAAATTTAGAATCATCTCTATTAGCCCAAAAATGCGCAATGAAGATTATTTTGTTGTGTAACCACTGATAAACTCTGAATTTACGTTTTGCCCACTGTAGGTAGGCACTTTGTACGCACGGCTACAGATCATGCTATACATTTCCAATCTGACCTCTCATTGTACGGAAATCCTATACAATGCGAGATCAGCTTACATTGGAAATGTATAGCTTGATGTGTAGCCATGTATACGAGCCCAAAAACCCTAATTCATATCCTTTATTTCTCCCTCATAGTGAAACCTCTGATCAACCGCGACAAGATGACCGCGATAAGAGTACGCGCCGGCACCACCATCAAGTTGGATGTCGACATCAAGGGTGAACCTCCACCAACCAAGACATGGAGTTTCGCCAAGAAGGTATAGTAATCTATATATATATAAAGACTTGTCTTGACTGAGCGACTGACCTATACATTTAGGGTCGGCAACGCGCGAGTGATACCCCTGGTGTTGCAAGCGTCCGTAGATTACGGTAACCGCTTACCATCAGGCGGACCGTATGTTTGTTTGCCACCTTAGTGCTATAAAAAAAAATTAAGCTATAATAAAAATATTTGTTTCATGGCCCAAAATATTACAGAAAATTACTACTTTCCTTGTACTTGGGCACAAGATTTTTGGGAAAACCTTCCTAAGGGGTGGAAATATGAAATGTAAAAACAATTTTATTGTAAGCAAAAAGAAATTCGAATACGCCTCGCAGCGTCGCGAATAATTTGTCACGAATTCTCTCACTGAAATATGTACCTTTTTGTTTACTAAATAAAGTTCTATATTGAGTTGCTATTTTTAAAAGTCCACCTCGTCACATCGGTTCTCGGTGAGAACTTAATCTTCATCTACTTACCTTGATATGTACGCTTTTTCCATAATTTTCAATACGGATAAAGAATAATAGGTCTTTTAGACAACTCCATAGGTACCAATATTCTTCATATTATCATGTAAACCTTACTCCAGGTCCTCGAAACGGGCCCCGGCCTCAAGATCGAGAACGAGGACTACAACACGAAGATGCAGATCTTCGACACGACGTGGAAGAACTCCGGCGTGTACACGCTGAAGGCTGAGAACGACTCCGGTGTCGATGAAGCTACCGTTGAAGTCACTGTTCTTGGTGAGTTAAAAATTACTTTATATTTAATACTAGCTCTCCCCCGGGGTTTACCCGCATTCTAGAGAATAACAAGAATTGTAGGGATAGGCTATAACATTCTGGAATTATGTAACTTCCTATTACAGATAGAATTTTTCGAACCCGAGTCCGAAAAAACTTCCGCTTTATATTATTCTCGATCTATACTAGATGTGAAAGTTTGTATGGATGTGAGGATTTGATTTGTAAACATGTTTGTTACTCTTTCACGCAAAAACTACTGAACGGATTTGGATGAAATTTGGCACACGTATAGAATATGTTCTGGATTAAGATGTAGGATACTTTTTATCCCGGGAAAACATACGATCCGTCTGGAACGCGGGTGAAACCGCGGGGAACAGTTAGTATAACAAAAGCAAGGTTTTTCAAAATTCAGCCCTAAGGAGGTAAAGGGATTGAAGTGAGTGATCCCGCGGGACAGAACTAGTACCTACTATTTATAAATCGTGTATTTACTGCCATTAACAAAAATTTGGTTACTCCAAAATGAAATGTAACCTCATCTTCCAGACAAGCCAGGCAAGCCCGAAGGTCCGCTGGAAGTATCAGACGTCCACGCAGACCACGTGAAGCTGAAGTGGAACAAGCCGAAGCACACTGGAGGACTGCCGCTCAGCGCTTACCTGGTGGAAAAGATGGATGCACTCACTGGCAAGTGGGTGCCCGCTGGGACGATCAATCCTGATTCTACTGAGGCTACTGTTACTGGTGGGTACTGGAACGCACTTGCACTCGTACGATCTGGAGAATTGTTTGACCTGATGACCACGGCTATCTTCTACCATCGCAACTCTCAACATCAATGGGGAGTCTATCCTCACACATTAGAACCAAAATGGTTTCGTAAACTAACAGGCAAAACTTTTTACAAGCATGCAAATAAAAATGTCCTCTTTACTCCAACAGGCCTAGAAGCCGGTCACACGTACCAGTTCCGCGTAAAAGCCCTCAACGAGGAAGGGGAGTCAGAACCCCTGGAGACAGACCACGGAATCCTCGCCAAGAACCCGTACGACGTACCAGCGCCACCTGGCCTCCCGGACATTGTGGACTGGGACGAGAAGTCGGTCAAGTTGAAGTGGGAGCCACCCATCAGAGACAATGGGGCTCCCATCACGGGATACGTTATCGAAGTTATGGACAGAGATAGGGGCGAGTTTGTTAAGGTACGTTGATGTTCACTACGGAAATGATAATCAATATCCTGGGACATTCCTCACACACGGTCATCTGATCCCAAACTAAGCAGAGCTTGTACTATGGAAACCAGATAACTGATATAATACATATACTACTTTTTGTTTGTAAATACATACTTAATATACATAATTACACCCAGACTCAGGACATACAGACATGTTCATGCACGCAAATGCATGTCCTGGTGTGGGAATCGAACCCACGACCAGCGGCGCGATAGGTGGAATCTTGACCAGAGTCTTAACCAACCGCGCCAGCTGGCCCGTCAATAATATAACCGTATACTTGGAAATAAGGTTACTCCATTATGTTCTAACGGTGTAGCCCCCTCAGCTGCCAATGTAGTCGATTGCCATGGTAACGTCCCCTAGATCACTCTTTGAAACCATGTTTTTATATGGTTACAATCACCAAACGTACATTTTTTCGTAGTTATAAGCCCATTGTAGTATGGACTATCTCCTAAGTACATTACTAGTATTAAAACAGTTTTTTTTCGAAACTCTGTCACTATTGTCTCTTGGACAACGGACCAGAAAAGGTGATTGACACATGAAAAAATTCCTTTCCATTTTGAATGCTTACTAAGCAAATTATTTATGAGCCAAATAAAGCCAAGAAATAGAAATCAATCTATTTTCTTAAAAAAACATCCAGATATTGTCCCAAATCTGAAAAAAGTTACTATTGGCAGCTTAGAGAAGCCAAATCTCACTATGAGAAGATGTCATTTCATGGTTAATTTCTTAGTCCGAGTCGTCCAATAATGTTAGTATGTCCCACCCACAGGCGGCCGAGATCCAAGGCAACATCTGCCAGGGAACAGTCCCGAAGCTGGAGGAAGGCAACCAGTACCAGTTCCGCGTGCGGGCGCTCAACAAGGCCGGCCAGTCTGAGCCTTCCGAGAACACCAACTGGCATACGGCTAAGCCGAGATTCTGTGAGTACATTGCAATATTTGCCACTTTGGAAATGCCATCAGAATGTAGAAGAAATGGCAAAAATATGTGTTTAATATTATTTATAGGGTTTATGAAAGTTTTTTTACTACTCTTGGATTTAGATATCGAACAAAATTTGGATTTACAATGCGGTTATTATGGCGACATAAACTGTTCTTGAAATATAACTGGTACAAGAAGACTTCAAATTTGTAAATAATAACTCCACATTTATAATATCGATAAAATGAGAACGGCAAATGACCAGCAATTCTGCCAAATTATTTTTTTATCGCTGAGCCAGGAAGCTCATCGGTGAAGAGTCTTTAATTAAGGCGAAACTCACGAGGCTCGACCATCTACGAAAAGTTGCTTGCTTATCGATTTTCTACAGGATATATTTTGGAGAGTGTACGCAGGAATTGTTCACCCTTATTCCACCATCCTCATTTTTACACCGAACCACAAGACGCCGGGAAAATTTTCACCCGTACGTTGTTGACATACCGAAAATACGGACACAGCGTTTTGCATCCTCATTTGTAATGCGGACAGCAAGGGAGTTGAACTTGCTTCCGGCGTCTGTGTTTCCCGACTCTTACAATCTAGGCACTTTCAAGGCCAGAGTGAATAGGTAATATTTCTTCTGGGTAAGCGTGTTTCATCTTAGGCTTCGTCATCGCCCCTTATCGGCGCGCCTAACGCAGGCCCATTTAATTGATAAAATAATGATTCTGAAATAAATGCAGCTTAATTTCTTAAATAACTTCAACCACTCACAAAATATATGTCCAACAGTGAAACCAAGGATCGACCGCACACACCTGAACCCGCTTACCGTGAAGGCTGGTCTCCCAATCTCCCTGGACATCAAAGTGTTCGGCGAACCCCCAGCGACCGTCACTTGGCACTTCAAGGGCGAGGAGCTGAAGAACCGGGAGAATCTGGAGATCATCAACGTGGACTACAACACTAAGTTCCTCATGACCAAGTGCAAGAGGGTTAATAGTGGGAAGTACGTCATTAAGGCCAAGAATGAAGTTGGGGAGGATGAGGCTGAGATTGAGATTACTGTTCTTGGTGAGTTCATATTTTTAAGGACTTTTTAGGTTTCCGATAAAGGGTGCCAGCCAACTGGACCATATTACTAAGCCCCCACTGTCCGTCTGTCAGTGGGCTGTATCTCATGAACTGTAATAGGTAGACAGTTAAATCTCAGAATGTTGTGTTGAATGTTTTTACTGTCGCCTGTAGCATAAAATAATAAAAATGAAATAAAATTTAAGGGAACGGAACTTTTCTTTACGGAACTCCTCGTGTGCGAGTCTGTCTCGCACCTGGCTGGTTTTTAAGAACTATGTCTTTGGTGGTTGTCACACAAATAAATACTAAAATATTCTAAAACTACCACATAAGGCTGTGGGCATTTTTGAGCTGATCTGAAGATAAGATGTTCCAAGAAAGTGCAAAAATCAGCTCTAATAGTTTCCGTATTGGAGCCATATTCTTGGTGAATGTTGTATCTTTAATTTATTTTACTAGATAAACTTGGCGGATATCTATGAGGTTGAATAGACTTCCGATTTTCGTGATCTCTTATTAAATGCAATAAAAAAAAATAGGGTTGGCAACGCGCGAGTGATACCCCTGGTGTTGCAAGCGTCCATAGGCTACTGTAAATGCTTACCATCAGGCGGGCCGTATGCTCGTTTGCCACCTTAGTGGTATACAAAAATGCATTTTGAGATTGGATCTGTCGTCAAACATGACCAGTTGCTGAAACGATCAAACGGCATTCTTGTTTTTTTCTAATTTGTTGCATGTATCTCCAGGCAAACCATCGAAACCCAAGGGTCCTCTGGAAGTGGCCGACGTGACAAAGAACGGCTGCACCCTCACGTGGAAGAAGCCGGAAGACGACGGCGGCACTCCTATCGAGTACTACGAGATTGAGAAACTTGATCCGCTTACTGGTCAGTACTTGGAATTATATTTTTGATACTTGTGATATGAAAATGGTTTGAATATTGATTCAAAAGTTGTGTAGACATTTGGATGTGCTTAATAATTTTAACGGGAGTATTTGTAATATTTCGTGAATGCTTGAGAACAAGGAGTCTTAACTGTTATCGCGTAGTTATATTTAAAGATAATAAATAATAATAATATAATAATATTTATTTATTTCTCCCACAATAAGTTAAAGTAAAAAACATTGAATGAAAAATAATAATGAGAAGTACTTAAATTGTGGGAGACTGGTGCCTAAGCTAGGCAGAGCCTGTATTTCAGGACACCAGGTCTCCACCCCACGGTTAACGTAACATAACATTTTCATACAATTTTATAACAGCCAAAAAATACAAGTAAAAAATATGGAGAATTAAATTTAAACAATAAAAGAAACTTCAAATAAAAATAAATATAAATAGCCATGCGTGTAATGTGTGTGTGTGTGTGGGGGGTGTGTGTGTGTGTAGAGAGTATGTGTGTGTGGAGGTATGGGGGTGTGTGTGTCATCGCAAAACCACCAATAAATTTTCAGTGTCATTATAGTTCAGCCTTTGAAGCCAATCCTTTAGAACATGTTTACATTTATGATTGTTAAGACTATAAATCGACAATACTTTATTGATTTTGTTGTAAAGATAGCAGCCTAAAAAACAGTAGAAGCGCCTTGCAAATTCGGTGGAAAAGATGGTGTTGAAAAAAACTATATCTTTACGCCTTCTCACAGCAACACTATCCGGATCGAATGGATGTGACGTGTGCTGTCTCATTATAACAGATAAAACAAAATTTTGCCGGACTGTGAGTACTCCTGCTTTTTTGTAAAGGTCAGTCGTAGAAAATCTAAAAGGAAGAGAAAACATAACTTTCAGGATTGATCGTTGGGCTCTCTCTAGCCTTAGTAGAAAACTTTTATGGGTACCACCCCAGGAAGACACACAGTACATGAGTAAGGATTGACAGAGGGCAAAGTAAATACTTTTAAGAAGTGGAACGTCTGCTACATGCCGAAGATTTCTAAAAACGTAAATAAGTTTTCGTAGTCGGTCAGAAAGTAAATTTACATGACTTTGAAAATTTAGCTTACAGTCAAGCGTGATCCCCAAATATTTTAAGGTATCAACCTTATCAAGCCTTGAGCAGCTACAGCCAAGATCATAGGGAAACGAGCATGAGTGGCTTGTTAAATTATAGTGATTGGTTTTAAGTGACTCGTTAATAATTGAAAACTGTATGAATTTAGTTTTATCCACATTGAGAGTAAGCATATTGTTATGAAGCCATTCAGTGACAGTATTTAGGCCCAATTGAGCTACAGAATATAGCTCTTGGTATGAGCTTGCATTAAATAGCAATGCTGTATCATCTGCAAAGGTGATTATTCTACCATTTATGAGTCTTAGGTTACAGAGGTCGTTAATATACACAAGAAAAAGAGTAGGGCCAAGTATACTGCCTTGAGGCACTCCGTAAGTTGACACGGGTAGCTCCTTACTCAATTTCCTGTCCACCTTAACACACTGTGTACGACCAGTTAAATAGTCGCGTAGAAGTTGGAGCTGTAGACCACGTATGCCAACTCTCTCCAGTTTGCCAATTAAGATTGGAACAGAGACCGTGTCAAATGCCTTAGCGAGATCAAGGAAAATGCCCAGTGTTTTACGTTTCTTGTCTAAATTTTGAACAATATAATCCGTCAACTCATGCACAGCATCAGAAGTGGATCGTCCTGAACGAAAACCAAACTGAGCGGGAGATAGAATATTGTTAGTCTCTAAAAAATTAACGAGGCGTTTATTTATTAAACGTTCGAGAACTTTAGACAATGATGAAAGTATTGATATAGGTCTATAATTTATGACACGGTCTCTGTCACCACTCTTGTAAATTGGACAGACTAAGGATTTTTTAAACGCTGTTGGGAAAATTCCAGTACTTAAAGCTAGATTACAGATATGAGTTAGGGGATGGACTAGAATATTTCTATGAGTTTTGAGAAATATACTGGAGATTTTATCCCAGCCCGTAGCACAACTATGTTTCAATGAGGAAATTAAAGAAGTAATTTCCTCCTGATCTGTCGACAGAGCTACCATCGAGTTAACTATAGGTACCGAAGTATTAGGCAAGATAGATTGTTGTAATAGCCCAGGGTTCACGGTAAACTTTTCGGCGAGTGTTCTTCCCACGTTGACAAAGTATGAGTTAATGTCATCGACTGTTTGATAGCGTGTGATCAATTTATTGGCTGGTTCCCTATTTTTTGTTCTATTTGTTATTGTGTTAATCGCTTCCCATATCTTCTTTTTATTCGTATTTGCATTTTTTAATTCTATTTTTTCATATTCTCTTTTTAACTTCCTAATTAAACCGTTACAAAAATTTCTATATCTGGTAAATACTAGTTTTAGATCTGTATCATTTGGTGCTCGCTTAACTTTTTTATGCAAATTGTCACGATGTCGCATGCATCTCAAAAGCCCAGTGGTTATCCAGGGTTTAATGATTCTCTTCCGATTCGGTGAAGATCATTGCTGAAAATCTTGTAATGTTTTTTTTGGAAACTCTTTGTCATTTCGCTTCCAGGTTTAATGTGCTGACCACATAATGTCTTACGGTCACTTAAGATTGTGGATAAATACAGGCCTATAACAACCTTCCAAACCACTACAGTAAATCTCTTGCTTCAGGTACATGGATCCCATGTGGAACAGCAAAGGACACCAAAGCCAACATCACTGGCCTGCAAGAAGGCAAGCCCTACAAGTTCAGGGTCAAGGCCGTCAACAAGGAGGGTGAGAGCGAGGAGTTGGAGACTGAGAAGCCCATCATCGCTAAGAATCCATTTGGTGAGTTTATTCCTCATAAAGACTTAAAATCTGTGGTACAGTCGTGCACTATATTTGTAGTGTTCTAAGAACAACTGAACTGAGAGCAGTTGTCCTTAGTAATTTCAAACCAATCTACATACTAAATAAATACTAGCTTTTACTATACATTCGCTGTACGATATTCAACCTTAAATGCGACCCACAAAAGTGATATTGGAACAAGAGCTAAATGATACTTATCTGGCACGACAGACGAGCCCGGCAAGCCTGGCCGTCCGGAGCCAAGAAACTGGGACAAGGACTTTGTGGAGTTGGAGTGGTCCGCGCCCAAGGATGATGGTGGCGCCCCCATCACTGGATACATTGTGCAGAAGAGAGAGAAGGGTGGCAGGTGGGTCCTTTCACTCTTATCTGTAATGAATGAGGATGGTACTTAGCTTTGGAGTAAATTGATAAATGTTTTTCATAAAAGACGACCCTCATTTTCTCCTCTAAAAATATACAACACTGAATTCTCAAAAAATAATTTTTACTTTTCATACATTATGATCGAGGAAGGTTGACATTTTGTAAGACAAGTTTAAAAAAATGTTTAAGAATTCACTATTGGTCCCATAGTAAAAGTTGTTCAGAATGACTAACTCAACATAGGTTTCGAAAATATGCCATCTCGAAATCTTCACCTGTTATAATTAAATAACGTGTTTCATAATGTTTGAGTGCAGTTAATTTGATTTATTAATTTCCCATGCTTCTGGATTAAAAATGGTGTAAGTTTAATTATAAAGTCACTAGTTTTTTACCCGCATTATAAATTAAATGTACGTTAATCCAGGGTTTGAGTAAGCTACGTGCTATATGTTAGCAAAATCTATTAAGCCACTGCGTAATTAAGTTAAATGCACAAATTTTGGTAATTATCATAAGACTATTCAGAACCGGTGGTCACTTTGAATTTGGACCTTCTCAAGTACCTAGACCAATTTATCTGGTTTCCATACAAGCTCTGCTTAATTTGGGATCAGATAGCCGTGTGTGAGGAGTATCCCAGGGTATTTATGTATGATATGACCCCAGGACATGGCAAGACTGCCTTAAGACGACAGGCGACCGGCCCACCGGGCGCGTGACGGACGTGGACGAGGGTCACGAGTACCAGTTCCGTGTGATCGCCCTCAACAAGGCTGGCCCGGGAGAACCATCAGATCCTAGCAAGTCTGTCATTGCTAAGCCGAGATTCTGTAAGTACCTTAACTCTGACCTATTAAAATTTTCTGATCCAATAACAGTTTATACGGTGGATTTTCACCAGATATGCGTAGCGAGGGTGTCTTTAAGCGGTGAAAATGTGCAGTTTGATAATTATGGTGGTACAGTAGTACCCAACTGATAAGGCGCGTCGTGAATCTTCGTTCGCACAGAAAAGATGGTATGGCACCGAAGATTAACGAAAGAATGCTTAAAATTTATAATCAACCTTAGATCACTACTATAAGGTTCATAATACACTGCAGCTGTTAGTTCCGTCTCACTCGCAAGTCACGCCCCTCCGCACAAATGGCGGCAGCTGCCGACCAATAGCATTTCCCGCACTTTGAAAATGTATCTCCTGCGCAGGTACATCAGTAAGCCATATCAGTTGGGTACTACTGTAGCTTCAGCCGCTTTGACTTTATAACTCTCTCCTAGGGTCATAGTTGAGTAAATGACTTTCAGTTCCTGATTCCAACTCTGTTTTCAGGCAGAATACGTAAATCATCTCTTTCTCCCAGATTATCTCATGTAACGATGAGAATTAGTCACTAGAAGATGTCTCTGTGAAAATAAAACGACCTTTCGATTTTCAGCTGTCATAGGACATAGTTGAAAATATGGTTCTATGAGTGAGCTTTGGCAGGATCTTTACTTATTATCATTACTGTAGAAATACAATAACAAGGCCAGAGTGAAAAGGTTTCTTCTGGGTAAGCGTGCATCTTAGGCTTCGTGATCGTCCTTTATGAACGGCTTAGTGGCCATACGCAAGCCATATATGATAAAAAAGACTAACTTCGTGAATGTATCCACAGTGGCACCAAAGATCGACCGCAAGGACCTACAGAAGAAGAAGATCAAGGTCGGATCTCCGCTCAAGATGGAGGCCGACGTGAAGGGTGAACCGGAACCGACCATCACCTGGACATTCAACGACAAACCGCTTAAGGTATTATCTTGTGTATTATTTGCATTTTTTTTTTTTATTCTTGTGTTTTATTACAATCTCACAATTGTATGTGATGGCGTGGCACAGAACACCAGTATGTTTTTGGCGACAGATTAAATAAATAAATAATAAATATCCTGGGACATTCCTCACACACGGTCATCTGATCCCAAACTAAGCAGAGCTTGTACTATGGAAACCAGATAACTGATATAATACATATACTACTTTTTGTTTGTAAATACATACTTAATATACATAATTACACCCAGACTCAGGACATACAGACATGTTCATGCACACAAATGTATGTCCTGTGTGGGAATCGAACCCACGACCTGCGGCGCTATAGGTTAAGACTCCACGTCTTAACCAACTGCGCCAACGGGCCCGTCAACCGTTATCCACTTGTGGCTGACAGCCAGCCAGGCGAGTACAAAAAAGTACTCTACCACTGTGCTGTGGTTTCCACAACGTATTCCTCACTAAAAGCGCAACAAACTTATCTGTTCCGGTGCCCAAAAGAGGAACTAACGACGCTAGTTTGAAATGTCAATCTGCCTGCCATTCGCCATTGGTTTGTTCCGATAGTTACACTTGAGAGCCAGTTCCTTCTAGGCTTTGTGAGCTTACCAACTTCGGCCACATCATCATACCATAGCGGTCAAACACAAGCCTATAAACAGTAACAAAAAGCTCAAGCTCATAGGATCACTTATTTTGTCCCTCTCTAACCAAATCTTCTTTCCCAAGGTGGAAGACAGACTGAAGATCGAGAATAAGGACTACCACACGTCGTTCGCGCTGCAGCATATGACCAGAGCCGACGCCGGCAAGTACGTGGTGACCGCTAAGAACGACACCGGCACTGATACCGTCGAGATCGAAGTGGAAGTCGTCAGCAAGCCCTCGAAGCCAAAGGGACCTCTGAAGGTAAATATAGACCACCGCAACTCTCGCCATTCGACCGGGAGTCCATCCTCACACATTGGAACAAAAATGATCTCGTACTGTGCGGTTTCAAAGGAGCTTCCTATCGCGGTCGCTCAGGCTGTGGAATGAGCTTTCCCAGGTTTTCTGGTTTTCTGTTTTTCCCAGAGAGAATGGTGTAGTCATGGGGTGCTTCAAAAAAGGTTATTCCATACATTTACTTGCGCAGCCTATTTTTGAATAGATCCATCAGTTCCTTATATTTTAAGCCGCAGAAACAACCAAGAAAATCCCTTTGGAGCAGTAATGCCATTAGTTATCCAACTCGGTCAACTCGAAATCAATTGTTAGTTTGTCCTTGACTAAGCCAATCATAGCGCATAAACGGTAGTGTGGATTAAGCGAAACAGATTTCAAACAAACTAAACGTCGTCGTCTTCTTTGGATTAATTGTTCAGAAATAATCACCTTTTGAGTTCAATCCAGTAATGTTGTTTCCCATGATCAGGTATCAGACGTAATGGCAGACGGCTGCAAACTGAAATGGGAGCCACCAGAAGATGATGGTGGGGAACCGATCGAGAGCTACGTGGTGGAACGTATGGACACCGACTCCGGCCGATGGGTTCCGGTGTGTATCACCAAGACTCCCGAGGCTGACGTCACGGGGCTGAACGAGGGCAAGGATTACCTGTTCAGGGTTAAGGCTGTTAACCCTGAGGGTGAGAGCGAGCCGCTGGTCACTGAGACCGCTACTACGGCAAAGAATCCTTATGGTGAGTGGAGTATAATTTAGGTTATGTTTTTTGGTAGGAAATACAGCAGGGGTAGTAAAACAGGGTAGAAAATGTTTGATTCTGAAATTGAGCTTTTCGTATAATCACAATGACCTTGAGTTTTTTTCTGTCGACAAGCCCTCGGCCACATTATCCCTGACCATGGAAATCAAACACAGGTATATAAATAGTTAAAAAAAAACAGAAAAAAAAAACTTGTGTGAGACATCCTTGAATACAATCGAGGGAGTATAAACTCTGGTCTTATAAGACTTCAAATAGGCCTTTATTTAGCCAACCTTTTCTACTAGGAATTAATCCTTGTGGCAAAGCCGAAAGATTATCAGACATTATTTCTGTGTCTCTAAAAATTTCCCCCAAAAAACCTAAAATATGACCTGAATCCGTCGTTCCCAGGCGAGCCCGACCCGCCAGGCAAGCCCGAATTCAAGGACTGGAGCAAGGACCACGTGGACCTCAAGTGGGAAAAGCCGGCCAGCGACGGTGGCGCCCCCATCACCGCCTACATCGTCGAGAAGAAGGACCGAGACACCGGCAAGTGGGTGAAGGCTGCTGAGGTGAATATTCAATACTTTTGAATTTATTGTTCAACCTAATTCCACCATCCCCATTTTTACACCGAACCACAAGACGCCGGGAAAATTTTCACCCGTACGTTGTTGACATACCGAAAATACGGACACAGCGTTTTGCATCCTCATTTATAATGCGGACAGCAAGGGAGTGGAACTTGCTTCCGGCGTCTGTTTCCTGACGCCTACAATCTAGGAACTTTCAAGGCCAGAGTGAATAGGTTTCTTCTGGGTAAGCGTGTTTCATCTTAGGCTTCGTCATCGCCCCTTCTGGGCGGATCAGTGGCCAAACGCAAGCCCATTTAATTAAAAAAAAAAAAAATGTATTATAGTAGCTGTCCCCCGCGGTTTCACTCGCGTTCCCTTGATAAAAAATAGCCTATGTCCTTATACCATAGGCTATCTGCATGCCTTTCATGATGATCGGTTGAGTAGTTAAGGCGGGAAAGCGTAGCAAACAAACTCATTTATAATATTAGTAAAAAAAATATCAGAAAGAAAGAAAAAAAGAAAATTATTTTATTTTTCCAAAAACACAAATTAATAGTAAATATAAAAATAGAACAGTAAAATAAAGTATAAATAAATATCGAATCTGTGTGTTCGGAAAGAAAAGGCGGCCGACTCAGCCTAATGTTGAGGTACCCCCCAACGCTGATATTCTGCCGGCGCCTCGTGAGTGTGCGTCACGAAATATCAAAGTGTATTTATTTAAATTTCTATTTGGGACGGTAAGAATTAAAAAAGATACTTGGATTTGAGCATTGGTAGTTAGTTTCCAGTGAAAGTATTTATCAAAACGCATAAAAAATTAGTAAAATAGGATGGGCTAATGATCTGATTGTCATGCAGTTTTAAAAGACAAATTAATAAAACTTGTTAAAATACGATTATATTGTCAGCATAGACGATTCTAATACTATATTGTTTAAAGTCTGAATCTCCTAATACCTTTCTCCAGGTACCCGGAAACAAGACAGAAGCCCACGTTCCAGACCTGATCGAAGGCAAGACCTACCAGTTCCGCGTGAAGGCGGTCAATAAGGCGGGTCCAGGAAAACCATCCACAGCATCCGAGAACCTACTCGCTAAGGACAGATTTGGTAAGCATTATATTACCTGAGATATTCCTATAATTAGGAGATAATTGTCAAAATCCCTTTTATCTAAAGTTGAAATACTCTAAAGTTGAAAAACATTACGACGCAGTTGTCTTAGCCTACCTACTAAGCTAATTCTGGACCAAAACAAATAATACATTCACAAGATGATCCTTTAACAAAATATAGACTTCCTCACTCACTGTATCGAAACACACAAACACTTCAAAGTCAAATTCAAAGCCATTTGTTCAATGTAGCCTCCGAAGGGCACTTATGAAGGTGCAGTTACCACCGGTTCGGAAATCGGCCTTCATCTGAGAAGAATTCGGCAAGAAACTCATGGCTACATTTTTTATACAATCTGATTATTAACCTTATAAAACCGTATGCCGTATATAAATACAGACGACAAGAACAAGAAAATAGACAAAAAATATCTAAAAAAACGTCAAATGCAGAAGTCGCTTACTCTGTATTTTTCATCTGTTACTAATTGCAAACAGCTGCCCCGAAGATCGACCGCACCAACATGCGCGACATCACGATCAAGGCTGGCCAGCACATCAGGCTGGACGTCAAGGTCTCCGGCGAACCGCCACCAACCAAGACTTGGTAAGTTACATGAAGGTCTATCGATGTTTTGGATCTATGATCATACATTTTTATTTTTCTTCAATGGCGTCACACGGCTTGTGTATTTTGGCAATTTCCAGTTATATTATAAGTTCTAGTCACAATAAATCACTTTCAAATAGTCCTCAGTCAGTCACCGTCCATAAAAGTCATGTTTTAGTACAATGGTGGTCATCAAAACTTTTCATGGAGTTCTTGACACAACATAAAAAGTCACGATAATTATCATCATCATAATTCATTTCATTTCACTTCACTGGTGCACATGGATTGATCTTTATTGGATAAAATATCACCGATAATATGCAATAAAACTCAAAATACACGAATTTTGAAAATAAAAGTGAAAACGCAACGTCACTCTGCAAGTTCCCGCCAAAAAGTCCGGTCATAAACTTCTATGGAATTGTATATGCATACTCGTAAAAGGTTTGCTCGGTCCGGAACTTAATGCTAACATTCTTTTGTTTAATCAATATAGTTGAGAGTCGGCTAAATCATAAACAATGAAATATCTACAAATAAACGAATATATTCTTGAAAAAAATATTTTTTTTTTTACCTAGATGTGTTGCTAAAAAAAATCAAATCTGGGACGGATTAATAACAGACAACTCATTAACAGTAATAAGCTGTAAAGTTAATGGTATGGGGGGTTTGGGAACCCTGGATGCCACTCCATAGGTTGCGGATTCGACTCCTACTCACGACAAACATCCAAGCACATGAATATTAATTTGTTGTTAATTCAAGGTATATCAGTTATCTGGTTTTATAAAGTAGAAGTTCGGCTTGTTATGAGATTACTGTATTTTACTAGCTATTCCCCGCGGTATTACCCGCATTCCCGGGATAAAAGTAACTAATAATACTCGGGGATTATGTAGCTCACTATTACTGAAAGATTTTTCGAATCCGACAGGAAGTTTCAGAGCCCGTTAAAACAAACAAAAAAACTTTACCGCTTTATAATATTAACTAGATGTCCCACGCGGTTTCACCCACGATCCCGGGATAAAAAGTAACCTATGTCCTTTTCCATACCATAGGCTATCTGCATGCCAAATTTCATGATGATCCGTTGAGTAGTTGAGGCTTGAAGGCGTAACAAAGAAACAAACAAACTTACTTTCGCATTTATAATATTAGTTAGGATTATATTAGTACTAGTTGTCCTGCGCGGTTTCACCCGCATTCCCGAGGGATCGAATGTTTTCCTGGGATAAAAAGAATCCTATGTGTTAATCCAGAACATATTCTATCTGTGTGCCAAATTTCATCCAAATCCGTTCAGTAGTTTCTGCGTGAAAGAGTATCAAACATATAACAAACTTTCGCATTTCTAATAGTAGTAGGATAATAATAAAGGATAGATTTAAATCCAATCAATTTTACTTACTCCCCCCTTCCCCCAACCAGGTTCCACAACAAAGAGCGTCTCGCAACAAGAGACGACCTCACAGTCGACTTGGAGGACTACAAGACGAAGTTATCAGTCATCATCGCATCCCGTAAACACAGCGGCACTTACACCCTGAAGGCTGAGAACAGCAGCGGCAAAGACGAGGCCACCATTCAAGTTATTGTACTTGATGTGCCGGCTAAGCCTGAGGGACCGCTTAAGGTAATTTGAACCTTATCTATATAGATTTAAGGGGTATAACAGACAGAGAGGTGGCTTCCATATTCGGTAACGTGCGGGTGACACCCCTGGAGTTGCAAGGCTTCGGTAAGCTTACCATCAGGCGGGCCGTATGCTTGTTTTATACCTTGGTAGATATAAAAACTGGCCAAGTGCGAGTCGGAATCGCTCATAAATGGTTTAGTAGAGCCGTTTCTTGTACTTTGTTTTTTTTTTTTTTTATGTCGGCAATAGACATTTCAACAGTCTACCTATTACGGTTCATGAAATACAGCCTACTGACAGACAGATGGACGGACGGACATTGGTGGCTTAGTAATAGGGTCCCGTTGGCACCCTTTAGATAGCCGCCCCCCCCCCACCCCTTAAAAGGCTGTAGTAATTTGAACTCTGCAACAAAAGATTTAGGGCTGATTGTTGTGTACGTTAGCATCTTTGCAGTTCAAATTTTGTCAATGGTGCCGATTCTGTTGTAAATCAACAGAATCAGCACCCGTGGCAGATTTAAAATAAACGTATTTAGTGAGACTAAAAAGAGACATAATAAGCTTACTTGAATTTCTCCCTCCCCAGGTCTCAGACGTCCACAAGGAAGGCTGCACGCTCAAATGGAACGCACCATTAGACGATGGTGGCGCCCCCATCGACCACTATCTGGTGGAGAAACTAGACACGGAAACCGGAAGATGGGTGCCCGCTGCTAAAACCAAGGACCCCAAAGCTGAGATAGATAACCTGGTGCCTGGACACGAGTACAAGTTCAGAGTGTCTGCGGTTAATAATGAGGGCGTTTCTGAGCCTCTGGAGGCTGAACACTCGATTATTGCTAAGAATCCGTTCGGTGAGATTGCTATCTTTTTTTAAATAAAAAATGCAGTTTTATATGCAGCACAGACGACAGAATTTTTGAGCGAGTCTTCGGCACACAAAATGTCTGTGTGGCAAAAATAGTTGCGCGCTGAACTTTTTGCGCGTCGTGTGCGTTACTGCTTAGAATTGTATAGGTTATATTCTCACAGACTAAAAAGTGCGGCACGGACAGTCTGTCGTCTGCGCTGCACCTTAGTCGGGCTAAACCCGTCTATCTAGTAGGCCCATTTGACAAGAGTATGTCATATTGTTTGTCTCTCTTTGACTCATGGATGTATATATGCCATTATTAACTCTAGTTTTCTCGTTCTATCTGTACACCATGATGTAGGAATCTAGATGATTGAAAACTTTACAATGTTTCCGCCGGTAAAGGAAAATCGAATTATATTCTAAAGTGGAAGTCATACACTTATCTCCAAAATCCTATAATAAAAGCTCCTTCTCCCCAGACGAGCCCGGCAAGCCTGGAACACCAGAGATTGTGGACTGGGACAAGGACCACGTGGACCTCAAGTGGGAAAAACCGCACAAAGATGGCGGCGCGCCCATCACTGGATACATTATTGAGAAGAGAGAGGTCGGCTCGCCCAAGTGGGTAAAGGCTTGCGAGGTTAGTTGAAGTCAACGAATACCAAACGCTTTTTTTCCTCTTCCCCCCGGACCGCCGAAAGGTGTAAACGTCTATACTATTGATATTTTTCTGTATTTCAAATATAAATAACATAATTCATTAAAAAAATCAACATCGAAAATTAGGAGTGCATAAAGTAAAAGGAGTTGCGACGTGTCTCAGGCGGACAACTAAAATTAACCTCCGCAGGATATCTAACCGCCTGGTACTTTCAAGCAAGTCGAAAGGTACTGTAATCTTTATTTACTGTCCGCCCGAAACTACCTGCGAGCCTGCGAGTGAGTCGACCAAGCTCCGCCCACTCCCACACTATTGGCGTTACTTTGCTGCAACTGTGTGCGTAACCGGAGCGTACCGAGATCACCGCTTTGCATCTATAGTCTCCTGGTACTTTGAATGAATGAAATGAGTAATTCTTCGGATTCGAATAGTGCTGAACAAAAAGATCGTACCCCGCCTAACTTCAATGCCCAACGGAATAAACGAAGCAGGGAAAACGATGATTTTATCGCTTTTAAAGACGAAATGAAGACTCTAATTTCTTCCTTAATTTCATCCCAAAATTATGAAATCAAGAAAATTTACCCAACACTTATGGAAATCAAAAGCACAAATAGTAACATAGAAACGTCTATGGCTTTTCTCGCAGCCCAAAATGAAGATTTAAAAAAGAAGATAGAACAGCTTGAAGTTCAGTCTAGAAAAGATAAAGACTACATAACAATTTTGGAGGATAATATCGAGAATCTACAAAGGGGAAGTCGAAAGGCTAATATTGAGATTAAAAATGTCCCAAAAGTCGAAAAAGAATCCAAAGAAGACTTGATAAAGATGGCTACAAATCTATCAAAAGCGATAGACTGCAGTATTGACAAAAATGACATAAAAGATATATACAGAGTCCAGAACAAACGGGAAAAAACTAATAATAGCCCGATTGTAGTTGAAATTGCGTCAACTATGCTCAAAACTGATTTCTTGAAGATGGCTAAAGTGTATAATATAAAGCACAAAGAAAAGTTATGTGCAAAGCATCTTGGACTTACAAGAAATGAATATACTCCAATTTATGTATCCGAGCAACTTACAGCTAAGGGGGCCCGCTTACACTTTCTTGCACGGGACCTTGCAAAGTCACAGAAGTATAAGTTTTGCTGGACTGCATTTGGAAGGGTATATGTAAGAAAGGATGAATCTTCAACAATTATTTTGATAAAAAACGAAACGCAAATAAACAATCTCATGCAGCTAAAATGACTACACGGAGTCTCCAAGGATATACGATATTTAGTCAGTATTACTTTTCTACTTTTTAATCTAAATACTTTTAAATTCATATCAATATTAATATATGTAAACTTAACGCGCTCATTGACATATAATAAACAAATACATCACATAACAAACATACAAAAATATCACACCACACATACACAAAAATATCAAAAATCACATCAACAAAAATATCACACCACACATTTTCTAAAATATCACATAACACAACCACAAAACTATTACAAAATACAACTATTAAAATTACAAAATTATCGTACAGCTACTGCACACACCGATATTATTGCTTACAGTATCGTTCAAACATGTAACATCAGAATAGGTATAACTCATGGTCTCATTATTTTACAATTATGGATAGTGCCGTAAAAACTTTGGATGAAATAGATAACACAGAAATATCTCAGTCATTTAACTGTGAAATCGAGGATTGTAGTAGGTTATTGAATGTAAAATCTACCGACTTTACGATTATCTCACAAAATATTAGAAGTATTTACGCTAACATTGATGACCTAAAACTTAATTTGATAAATTTAAAATGTGACGTTGACCTAATCATCCTCAGTGAATGCAGGCTAAACTCAAATAAATACATACCCGCAATACAAAATTACACGTCATATCAAACTACCCACCACGTTAATAAAGCGGATGGAGTAGTAGCGTATATCAAAAATACACGTAAAGCTAGAATGAAAGAAATAAAACTAGTAAATGCCTCTTGCTTACAAATAAATATCTTGCCGGATCTTATCGTCCTTGGTATTTATAGATCGCCCTCGAGGTCTAACGCTGATGATTTTACCAATTCCCTAAATAACCACTTAAGTTCTATTACAGGAAATAAAAACGTGATAATTACGGGAGATATAAATATAAATCTAATATATAAACAAGAAGAACAATCACACGAGCGCTCAAATAGACTAAATTATTTAAATATGTTAGCAATGCATGGATTACTTCCAGGACATCTGCTACCCACGAGAGGCATAAACTGTTTAGATCATTTCATTATTAATTTAAAATCTAGAAATAAAACTGCAACTATCGCAGTTATTAATACAACTATTACAGACCACTACATGATTTTATTAAAAATATCAAACCTAACTAACACAAAACAAAATACAAAAATAAAAACTACTATCAATTTAGAGGGGGCACTTGAATATCTACACGCCAGTAATATCCGGGAATTAATAAAACTAACTAACCCTAACGTGCTTACTGATTGCCTTATAAACAAATTGCAACAATGTCTGTTAGCAAATACTATTTCAATGACCGTAACCTTGAAAAATAGAATTATCAAACCCTGGATGACCATTGGCTTATTACGTTGTATTTGTAATCGAAATAATATGCAAAAAAAGTTAAGATTAGACCCTGATAATGAGATACTGAAAATAACCTATAGAAGATACCGTAACTATTGTAACTGTATTATTAAAAAACAAAAACGTAAATACGATCGTGAACAACTTTTAAAGGCACAAAAAAATCCTAAAAAGCTATGGTCTACAATTAATAATATCACACAACGTAAACCGGTAAAATCACAAAATTCGGACTTGCTGGAAGTCGCCGCGAGTCCTAAAGAAGCGGCCAACCAGGTAAATAAATATTTCTGCGAAGTAGGCAAGCGTCTCGCAGAAAATATCGTAGTAGACACTACTGTGAGACCGAGTGGTATTCCAAATAAAGAAATGAGTTCGCCAGCCTCATCCTTTGTTCTTTATAATACAGACCCCTGGGAGGTTCGCGCCGTAATAATGAGCTTGAAGACTGACAGTGCCCCAGGCTGGGATAATATACCAACAAGTCTTCTCAAGACTGCACATGAACTGATTGCTCCAATAATATCTCATTTGGCAAACCTGTGTTTTGAACTGGGGACTTTTCCTACTGCCTTAAAACAAGCACTTATAACGCCTGTGCATAAGAGTGGAGACAAGACCGATCCGTCAAACTACAGGCCAATTTCTGTTTTAACATCTATTTCCAAAATTATAGAAAAATTAATTAATGTACGACTTATTAGCTTCCTCACAAAATTTAAAATTCTCTCACCCTCACAGTATGGTTTTAGACAAGGGCTATCTACGGAAGATGCAGTCTTGGCGCTTACCTCCATTGTCACAAATGAAGTGGACAGTGGAGGTAAGTGCCTGGCTGTGTTCTTGGACCTAAAAAAAGCCTTTGACACGGTCTCTGTCTCCATACTTCTACACAGGCTTGAGGATATTGGCATAAGAGGGTCACCTCTTCAGCTGTTTGAAAGTTACCTCCGTGAAAGAAAACATAAGGTCAAGCTGGGGGGTGTCATTAGCACTGAGGAAAGTGTTACGTACGGTGTGCCGCAAGGTAGCGTCCTTGGTCCCACATTGTTTCTAGTTTACATAAATAGCCTCTGCAATATGAAAATTGAGGGTGGGCACGTATTTTCGTATGCGGACGATACCGCTATTATCTTCGTGGGAAAAACATGGGACTCTGTACAAAAATCTGCAGAGAGAGGTCTGATTAAGATAAAATACTGGCTTGATTCTAATCTTTTAACACTAAACGCGTTAAAAACAAATTACATCTGTTTTACAATGTATGAGCGTACCCAACCTTCAACCGACTTCCAAATTAAAATACACAAATGTCCAAACCCTTCGGGTTCCGATTGCTCTTGCGCTAAAATAAACAAGGTACAGCACACTAAATACCTAGGTATAATGTTGGATCAACGGCTATCATGGCATATGCACACCGAACTAATAATGAACAGAGTTCGAAAACTAATTTGGACGTTTAAAATATTGCGACACATTGCCACTAAGGATCTTATGCAGCAAATATACGTTTCGCTGGCTCAATCGGTTTTGGGGTATTGTTTGCCGATCTGGGGTGGAGCAATAAAAACAAAATTTATTGAATTAGAGAGGGCACAGAGATCTTTGCTAAAGGTTATGTTCTTTAAGCCCTATAGATTCCCCACGGAAAGCCTTTACTTAACATGTGACCTTCTGACTGTAAGAAAGCTATACGTACTCCATCTCATTTTAAGAAAGCACAAGTCTCTCCCCTTTGACGACAGGAAGATTGGAATGAGAAGGAAAAATATTGTTGCCCCAATACTCTCAGTCAAAACCACATTTGCAAGAAGACAGTACTCAAGTCAATCATCTTACTTGTATAACATCTTAAATAAAGAATTAGGCATATACTCTTTGACGTACTTTGACTGCAAAAAGATTTTGACTGACTGGCTAAAGAGAAAAAGCTATGATGAAATTGAATCTATCGTTAAAACTTTTCTTTAAAACTTTTCTTTAAATGTCTGTGCGTTAAAACAATGGCTTTACCACAGTCTATTAAACCATTTAATAGACTGTGGCTTTACTTTAATTTGGTTACACATTATGTTGCGCTAAAGTTAGTGAAGTGGTTGAGTCACAGCTGTTTCAGATCCCAAGATATCTTATATCGGAGGGCTAACTACTCTACCTTCTCTTGCGCCGCTTAACCTTTTGTTGTTTGGGCTGTGTATGATGCAAATAGTACTCTTATCACTAGTAGCGTTTACTGTTGTAGTTAGTGGAATAGTTGTGACACAGCTACTTCTGATCCCAAGATTGTATCGTAGGGCTAACTCAAACATACTTACTCATTTGCTTCATGGCTGCTACTATAGTATAGTTTACGGAAGTTGTTGTTGTGTTCAGCGGCTTTCTATCCCAAGAAAATTTCGTTGGGCTTACATATACATAAAAACGCACCCCCCCACACTTACACATACACCAAACACACACTTTGCGCGCGTTTCGTATTTTTGTATCTTAGTTTCTTTATTGTTCCTAAATAAAACCTTTCAACTTATCATGAAATGTCTTGGAAGAGCGGGATCTCCTAACACAAGCAAATGTTTGCTTAAAAGGAGTTTCCAAAAATATATTGTAACCTAAGATAAGTTATTGGAAATAAATTTATTATTATTATTATTTTTAGAGTTGTAATACCGAACAAATCAATTCCGCAACTAGTAAGTGCTTTCGCACTGATTAATAACAGTGTCGACCAATCTGCATATCAAAGTCAAAGTCACGGGCCAGCTGGCGCGGTTGGTTAAGACTCTGGTTAAGATTCCATCTATCGCGCGGCAGGTCGTGGGTTCGATTCCCACACAGGACATGCATTTGTGTGCATGAACATGTCTGTATGTCCTGAGTCTGTGTGTAATTATGTATTTCAAACAAAAAGTAGTATATGTATTATATCAGTTATCTGGTTTCCATAGTACAAGCTCTGCTTAGTTTGGGATCAGATGTCCGTGTGTGAGGAATGTCCCAGGATATTTATTTATTTATTAAATTTAGGCCCTAGTAGGGGCCCACTTATGAAGTTCAAAGCTACTGAAGTTACCACCAGTTCGTAAGTCGGCCTTCGACTGAGAAGAACAGGCATGAAACTCAGCAGGGTTACATTTTTAAAATATTTTTTGACAATCTAACTATATTGGATATTTCTTCCTTGACTCAGCCAATCAGACCTCATGTGACTTAGCCAATCAGAGCGCATTGTCGTTTCTGGGGAATTGGTGGAATAGATTTCAAACAAAATGCGCTTCTTTGGGTTAATTGGTCGATGGTTATGGTTAATTGGTTGAGTTAGTCGGTAACAATGATGTCACATTCCCCAGGTTGGCCCCAACGACAACGAGAAAGCAACAGTTCCGCACCTGGACGAGGGTACGGAGTACGAATTCCGTGTGAAGGCAGTCAACGAGGCTGGACCTTCGGAGCCTAGCGATGCTAGCAAATCCGTCGTCTGCAAGCCTAGGAGACGTGAGTGCCTTTGAAACATTTATTTATAAGTATAGGTCTTATTATTCAGTTTGAATGGATTGCTCTGTCTATAACTCTAGTAGATCCAGGTGGAGCTAAGGGGCTCAAGCCCCACCAAAAGCATCTAGATCCATCCCTGATAAATCTACTCTCAGTTGGATCAAGCCCCTCAGCCCCCCAAACCGAAATCTGGATCCGCCAGTGGTCTATAAAATGATTAACTGTAGTAAATAAGTTAATTACGGTGCGGAAGTAACGCCGGTCTCTTTAAAACTACTATTATACTGCATTTGTCAAGTTTCCTATACACTCGAGTCAGTTCAAAGCCATAGGAGGGCACTTATTTAATTCAAAGTAACTGACGTTACCACCGGTTAGGAAGACGGCAAGTAAATTAGCAATATTACGTTTTTTATATATTTCTTGGTCAATCTGACTATATTGGATTTTTATCCAAATGTTTTACAACATAAAATACCTAAGAACTACATTATAGAAGATCAGACGCGTCTTTTATCCCGCGATCTTTCCCGTGGCTGCTGAAGAAATGGCTACGTTTTTAATGTACAAAGACACGGTGTAATAAACCAGCGTTCGTACGATGTTAAACATGACACGCCTTGTTATTTTGGACACAGTGGCACCAAAGATCGACCGTCGCAACCTGCGCACGATCAAGGTGCACGAAGGCGAGCCCATCTCGCTCGACGTGAAGGTCTCCGGGGAGCCGGCGCCTGAAGTCACCTGGACACTCAACGGCAAGAGCGTCTCCAGTGGTAATGGACTTAAGTGTAAGTACTTCTAAAACTGATTTCATGTTACTGGTATACCGGAATAAAGTTCATATGCTGTTTTCCATTTGAAGCGTCCTCTTAATTCTGCTGAACGTCCAAGTATCAATGATACTTGGAATGTTATGAATCTTTTTGGACCAATCTTTGGTAAAATCGCAACCAGAATTGTTTCGAACTGTGTGGTTTCAAAGGAGCTTCCTATTGTGGTCGCTCAGGCTGTGGAATGAGCTCCCCGCCGTGGTTTTCCCAAGGGAGTACAGCCCTAAGAACCCCATCTTCAAAAAGGGTGTGAAAGATTTTTACAGGGTTGGCAACGCGCGATTGATAACCCTGATGTTGCAAGCTACGGTAACATATTACCATCAGGCGGCCGTATGCTTGATTGATACCTTAGTGGTATAAAAACAAGATCACTTGGTATTTAAGACTATTCGCTGGGATGCTTTCTAAGTTTTGACCTACAACCTTTGATCGCAGTTATGAAGCGGAAGATATTAGACAATCTACCATTTCAGACTTTCTCTTCTTCGCACGAACATGTCTGTATGCCCTTAGTCTGGGTGTAATTATGTATTAACAAACAAAGTAGTATATCAGTTATCTGGTTTCTATAGTACAAGCTCTGCGTAGTTTGGGATCAGATGACCGTGTGAGGGATGTCCCTGGATATTTATTTATTTAATGTCGGTCCCAGTGGTGAACGTGCCGTACTTGAGCAAGTACCAGCACGCGAGCCCACGCCGCAAGGACTCCGGCACATACAAGATACAAGCCGTCAACAAGTACGGACAAGACACCGCCGAGATCGAGATCATTGTTACATGTAAGCATTATTTATACAGGTGCTTCTTTTTTCTAGCCAGTACGGGCAACAAAATGAATCGGAAAAGTTTTTTTCCATTTGTCACATAGAGCCTTTTGATCCTTGTCGAAGACTGGATCGATTAAGCTTATAAAAATATATTTCGAAAATCACTATTTTCTTGCTGACTGTACCTTTTTTCGAAAATCTGTAAATGCCGATTGCATTAAATCAAAAATGAAATGACAGTCACTTAAAACCATAATCACGTGACTTCAATCCTTAAGTAGCAGCCCTTACTGACCCGTCTAAAATTTCCAACTATACAGGTATAAATCCTTGTGAGTGACTTTAGGTGCCATATGTATGTTCGCCGGATTGCACTTATAATTTATTTTCCCCTCATAGCGAAACCAGAGAAACCGGAAGGCCCGCTAGAAGTGTCGGACATCCACAAAGATGGATGCACGCTCAAATGGAAGAGGCCTAAAGACGACGGCGGTGAACCTATCGAGGCCTACCTCGTCGAGAAGTACGATACTGAAAGTGGCACCTGGATGCCAGTTGGCAAGACCCTGGGCAATGTGCCGGAGATGGAGGTAAGATACCTTATGGGGTAGTTTTAAGTAATTTTTGGACAATAGGTCGTTAAAAGTGTTTGACTTCATTATTATTTGTAATCTTGAATTCAATACTATTACGGATTTTTATGTTTATTATCTCATGTGATAAAACTCTTTCCCCCTTATTGCAAAACATGGTTTAAAGCAAACCCAGGTTTTAAAATAGCCTGGTCTCTTTTCGTGCTATGACGTTAGAAAGAGACCGAGATTTTACTAAACATGCACCTTCTTTTGTAATATGGGGGTTTAAGTTTCTAATTCTCAGATTCGTAATATAGAAATCAGTCAAAGTTTTGATCATGTATTTAGTGAAATAATTGAATTTGGAACCTGGCCCTGTGACATAAGGTTTATTTTCAATTAACACAATCTATTCTAATCGATTTTACTGAAGTTTTGATACCATCGACTTCAAAAATAAGGGAATCCAGGTTTTGCATCAGCCTTGAATACTAAATGGTGTGTATTGTCTATCCAGGTGGATGGACTTATACCCGGTCACGAGTACAAGTTCCGCGTGAAGGCCATCAACAAGGAGGGTGAATCTGAGCCATTGGAGACCTTCGGATCTATCATCGCTAAGGATCCTTTCAGTAAGTATTAGTTTTATTTGGTGCCTTGTAAGAAGTTCTAGGGATAGTGTGCCATTTTTAAAAGTAGAAGGTATGTGAAGAATCTCGAAAGGGTTGGTTGGGTACTCATCTTGTAAAAGTTCCAACTTGCACTTATGGAGCAGGATTAAGTTACAAGCCAGCTTTTACTGCGCTTTGACATCAAAACAAATGAATTTGGAACCTGGACCAATAATATTAGGTTTAATTTTGATTAAAACGATCTATTCGGTATATTTTATTTCTAATTCTGTGAATTATCATCTGTCTACCTATTACAGTTCATACACCCACTGATAGGCAGACGGACGGGCCCCTTAGTAAGGAACCCTATTAAAAAACAACTTTCCTAAGCAATATTGTTCGTCCAAACAGCGGTCCCAGACGCCCCATCAGCCCCAGTGCCGGACGACTGGTCTGCCAACCACGTGGACCTCAAGTGGGAGGCGCCCATCTCGGACGGAGGGTCACCCATCATCGGCTACATCATCGAGAAGAAGGACAAGTACAGCCCCTTGTGGGAGAAGGCCGTCGAGACACATACGCCTACACCCACAGCTACTGTTAATGGGTATGTACAATCTATTGAGGAGTGAAATTTAGTTATTTCATCATACAAGCTTTTTATGGTGACTTTACTTTTTGTTGTCTGTACTGGCATTGTCAAACAGCTCAATCGGACACCGGGAAGTGGGTCAAAATTATCTTGCAAGATTCGATAACAGACACCAGGTGAAACTAAATAAAAACTTGTAAAAATCGACAAATAGTCATCGTGAATAAAAAAAAAACTTAAGCAGCATTAAAAAAAAGGAAAAATTTGATCATCTGCAAATATTTTCATAAACTTCTATGCCAAAAATATCGTCGCTCCAAATTCATTATGGCATTCTAAGTTATTACTCTATTTAGGAATCATAGATCATATGTTATTGACCGACCAAGCGCGAAGCATCTTCCTTTCAGCTTGGACGAAAATGCTTTCGTATGTCTGTCCGGATATCCGGCTATTCTCCTCAACAGGTCTCAATTCTCAACCGATTCCCGATGTGAGGAGGTTCGCTTATCGGAAACATTGACTTATTTCCACCTTCCCACCATCAGGTTAATCGAAGGCAACGAATACCAGTTCCGCGTGATCGCGATCAACAAGGCGGGTCAGAGCAAGCCCTCGGAAGGCAGCAAGAACTTCGTCGCCAAGCCTCGGTTCTTGGCGCCGAAGATCGACCGCCGCCACCTTCGTGACGTCACCATCTCAGCTGGCTCCACTCTCAAGATGGAGGCCGCTATTACTGGTGAACCAGCACCTGCTGTGGAATGGAGGTAAGCTCGAAATAAAACTCGAATGTTTAACCATAATTTCACCATGATTCCTCCATGTAGAGCTGGTGTGCGAGGACCAACGAGGTGGTGCCAAATGAAAATGTGCTTTCCCCATTCCGGCATAGTGACTACTTTCAATGACCCTTCAAAACTTTTTCAGTTCCTTTTGAGTGTGAAGAGATTTTTGCTGGGCAACTTATACGGTAACCGCTTACGATCACGGTCATTTTAAACAGGCATACGGCCCTCCTAATTGTTGCAGAAATGATAAAGAAATAACAGTTCGATAAATCTAGGATGTTACTTATCTATGCTTTTTGCGTATGTTAAATTTACCTCTGTCATGTCATAGGGGCCTCCTCAAGTGCCCAGGGCCTCCAATAGATTAAAGACGGTCCCGCTCATGTTTGCGCCTCCGCAAAATCTCTGTCACCATCAATGTAATATCACCTTCCTGCATACTGTGGTATCTTTTTAAATCTTCAACGTTTTCCCCACCAGATACCAGAACATGCCGCTACGTCCGTCAAAGGCGGTGTCCATAGACAATCCCGAGTACTTCACCAAGTTAGTGATCCGTCCAGCGAGACGCGACGACTCGGGCGAGTACACCGTCACCGCCGTCAACTCTAGCGGCAAAGACACCGTCACAATCAACGTCACCGTCACTGATAAGCCGATGAAGCCTGAAGGACCACTACAGGTGAGTTTATGGCAGAATACTTCTTCTTCTCAGTCAGGCACTCTTGTCAGAGTGGTCGTGGTTGCAAAAGATGGTGTACATGGAGGGTCTTCAACGCCAAAGTTCTCCTGGACAAGGGTTTTGGCGGTTTGTAGCGCTGCGAGTATACTTTACCATGGATTGGATTACCGTTTTGATAAGATCAGTCCAACGAGTGGGTGATCGGTCACGAGGTCTTTTGCCTTCAACCTGACTGGACAACAAGTTTCTCCGTCGTGTGTTCCTTTCTGGAGATTTGACTAAAGAACTAGACAATTCGAAGCTGCACAGTCGACGAAAGCTATCTGTTATTGGAAGCTCCTTGAGGATCGAGTTATTGGTACTCCAGCACCATATTTTGTAGTCTTAAGGACCAATAATAATAATACTGCTACCATTAGAAATGGTAAGCTAGAAAGGCTAGAAATAATAGGCATTTTCTAGACATGCGTGTAACCTCGACATCTTTCGTCCGAGTGCGAGTCTGTAGCAAAACGCAAGTTGATTTCATTAAAAAAATACTTTATTAGCTTTTGCTCCACGGCTTCTCCCGTGCTTCGCAGTGATCTAATGTTTTTCTGCATTAATAACTATCCAAACAATGACAAGATAACGAAGATGATGTTTCATCCTCGTTCATAAGTCTGTGTCGAGGTCCGTTACAGACGGGCTGTTTCAAAGGACTGGTTATCCGTAACATTTGGAAGATCACGTACGGTACGTCCGTTAATCACGACGCGTTTCATAACACGATAAACAACGAAAAGATTTGTCAATTCGTTAAATAGCAAGTCAAATGAGTTGAAACAAGCCACCTTATTTATTATTATTATTAATTCCACATTGTAATGTTCTCGTTCAGATTTCGGACGTCCACAAAGAGGGCGCGACCCTCAAGTGGAAGAGGCCGAAGGACGACGGTGGCGCCCCCATCGAGTACTACCAGATCGACAAACTGGACACTGATACCGGATGCTGGGTACCGTGTGCCAGATCGGACGAGCCCAGTGAGTACTGCTTATATATTTACCGTTTGGAGCACTATAGAAATATGTTTACCTGTAAAGATTGTGCAGTTAGTATTTATAAGTTTAATTTTGAAAATTTTGTATGTATGACTGTAGCAATAGTTGGTAAGCCTAAATAAATAAATTAAAAAAAAAATGTTACCTTAGTAACTAGGTGAATGCAATTTTGTAAATTTTGAAATTCACAAAACTGTCTTTCTATCTCCTTTAGCTTATTTCCCCCTTACTCATAAAGCGCTATTTAACTAATATACTGATTAAATGGTCACGTAAATAATGTCACATTGTTTGACAATGACAATAGAGTGACGTTATTTACGTGACCCTTTAAACAGTATATTAGTTAAATAACATTTTATGAGTAAGGGGGTTAGTCTAAGGCCAGAGTGAATAGGCATGTTCTGGGTAAACGTCCTATATCTTCACCTTCGATAACTCTTTATAGGGTCAGTCGACGATCAAATATAAGCCCATTTTACATAAAAGAAACACAGCTGTGAAGTCAGCTTATGGGCCATCTGGTGTAATGGCTACCACCCCTTTTCATGTATGGGAAAGTCCCAGATACGATGAATGAAGAATTGTATCTTCCATAGTTATAATGTTGACCCTTTGTGATTATCCAGAATGTGACGTAACCGGCTTGACTCCCGGCAAGGAGTACAAGTTCAGGGTGTCTGCTGTCAACTCCGAGGGAGAATCGGAGCCTCTGACATCTGAGACCTCAATTGTCGCCAAGAATCCGTTCGACGAGCCTGGTAAGTGTCTTAAATACGATCTCATACCTTATTCATTGTATAGAACAGGGTCTAGAATTGCAATCTTAGTTTTAACTTTAAAAACTAATTTAAGATCGTAAGAATTTGCGTATTAACTTTATAATGACGTCATTTATTAGAGTTTGATGACTGTATTTTCTTTTCCGCATTTGGATCTTATGCACGTTATATAACTTTATCTTGATATTAATATTTCATTGACCCGCTCAAGTCCAAAATCGTTAGTAACTAACACATTTACTGCTCCATAAAAATTAATGGAAGCAGCTAAGCGGAAACAGAACGAAACCTTCAACATTTTTCCTCCCCCAGGTGCACCAGGTACACCAAGCGTGACAGACTGGGACAAGGACCACGTGGACCTCAAATGGACCCCACCACGCGAAGACGGTGGCGCCCCCATCGAGGGCTACATCGTTGAGAAGAAGGACAAGTTCGGCAACTGGGAGAAGGCTCTAGAAGTTCCCGCCGATAAGACCAACTGCACTGTGCCCGATCTAATTGAGGGACAGACTTATGAGTTCAGGTGAGTAAGAAAGAGATAGATATAAAATATGAATTCTGAATTCTCTATATATGAGCAACTTTTGAATTATTTGTGTATCATTTAGTACAGCTGCTAAAATTTTAAAGATTTCTTTGGCTATACCAATCCAAATATAATTATTAGCTTTGATTGCATCAGTTCGGGAACCAACTTTCGTTGACGCCATTAAAACTGCTTTAAAATCTGTACATAAACTATCCATCTAAAGGCAATAATGTTAAAATAAATCTTTACTATACCCAGGGTCCGTGCAGTGAACAAGGCGGGTCCAGGAGAACCCAGCGACAGCACGCACCCGATAGTGGCCAAGCCCAGGAACTTGGCGCCCAAGATCGACAGGACCAACCTCATCGATATCAAGATCAAGGTCGGACAGAAGTTCGGCTTCGATGTCAAGGTGAGAATTTTATTCAATGATATTTTTAGGTCCTGAATTTTCTGCTACTAAACGTAATTTGCTACGGGCACGCGTGGTGGAGTATCTGCCCATTCCCTTTCACCCTGATTTGTGAAAGGAGGCCTGTGCTCAGCAGTGGGACATTATAGGCTGATGATGATGAAACGTAATTTACAAATAGGACAAAAGTTAACAAGATATTTCCTTGGTATTAATTTCATTGATAAATCAAACTTGCTTTCTAGAATTATCGACAAACCATTCGCTGACCTTCCATCGTCGTACTTATCTGTACTTAAAAAAAACGGCCAAGTACGAGTCGGACTCGCACACGGAGGGTTCCGTACAATAAAAATAATGTAACCTTACTCAAATTGTCTGTGAAATTAATAGTAGGCGTAAAATTTAAAAATACCAAAAAAAAGTTGTAAATTTAGGTACATTTTTGTACTTACAAGTTTTCGCGAAAATCTAAATTTGCATATACCTTGATTTTTATACACCTTATAGGGGCTATAGACCTCAGTATCTGGTATAAATTTCAACTTGCTAGGTTCCTGAGAAAATCTATGGTGACACATGGACAGACAGACTGACAAGAGAGTGATGTTATATAGGTTCCATGTTTACCTTTTGAGGTACGGAACCCCAATTAATAAAACATCATCTCTATCAAAACAGGTATCCGGTGAACCGATGCCAGAAACCAAATGGTACCTCGCCAAGCGCGAAGTGAAGTCTGGCGGAGAAATGAAGGTCCAACACACGGACTACAACACCAAGTTGAACTGCAAGGCGGCTACGAGGGCTGATAGTGGAAGGTACACCATCACAGCTGAGAACAGCAATGGAAAGGACGTTGCTGAAGTTGAAGTTATTGTGCTCAGTGTGCCCAGTCCGCCTGGAGGACCGCTCAAGGTAAGATTAGCAATCCTCTTATTCTCAAGACCTAAGGTTAAATGTACACTTGTAATTATTGAGGTAGAAGAATTTTCGAATGAAGTAGAGAGTAGAAAAGTGTGTTGGTCACAATCATGAAATTTATGATATATTCCCCTTATATTACTTACATTTGGCCCTTGACTGACACCAGAAGGAACTTATAGGGGGCTCAAGAAATATCGCAAAATTTATTCGGGTCAATCGACAAATAGAAAACTTAAATTGTCTTGTTTATTGCTTTTCGTTTTTTATACCTCGAAGTCGGTGAACAAGCGTACGGCCCACCTGATGGTTAGTGGTTACCGTAGCCATATGGACGCTTGCAACATCAGGGGTAACCCTATTTTAGGGTAATTATGTATAACATTATAAATATCGAATGTACTTATTGCAATAACATATACTCACGCGTTACCGAACCTCCTTCCCCCTCCCCAATAAGCTCTTGGCTCTTTGGCTGCGGTATTCTGTAAAGTGGAGGTACTTCCCCAGTCGAGCTGCTCTTTCAGCGAATAAACGCTACGCTCTACCTCTTTATTTTGAATAAGTGATATATTCAAACCAATTTCTCATGTTCATCGTGATTTACTGAATCGTCTAAACTTGTTTCCTCACGCCAGGTATCAGACGTGCACGCAAACGGCGCCAAGTTGTCGTGGAACCCACCGTCAGACGACGGTGGGCAGCCCATCGAGAAGTACGTGGTGGAGCGCATGGACGAGGCGACCGGCAGATGGGTGACCGCCGGCGAGACCGACGGGCCCAAGACTAGCCTCGCTGTCGATGGACTCACGCCCGGACACAAGTACAAGTTCAGAGTCAGGGCTGTTAACAGGTGAGGAATTGGTCTTGTGTATATTCTGAATTTTATGTAATATGTGACAAATATATTATGATATGGAAAAAATATAAGTTCCGCGAGAATTCTATCCGATCTCATTCTTAGTAAAAATTTACGTGGAAAAGAAGAAAACTTACCCGATTTTTCTCTTCAATTTAACTTAGAAAATAGAATTTATTACTATTTATTCATTGTAGTCTAAACAAAATAAGGTAATTTGCTATTTATTTACCGTATAGTTTTATTATCCGAATCTCAAAACACTGAAGACGTATGTACATTTTTAATTAAAAAAATAAATAAACAAAAATTAGAAACTACAACCCAAGATATTAAAAAAATATATTTGAAACAAAAGAAAAATACAGTTCAGGACAATAAATTAATTAACTAATAAAATGTAGGTAGCTAGATTGATACGCGAGTATGCAACGTCCGTCTATCCCTGGAGCCGTGAACAAAGTGGCCGAGGCAATGTGTCCGCCGGGCCCGCTGTCCCTCCGCACTCGCTCCCCACCGCTCTGACGTAGCTGCGACGTGTAATCAGCTAGCCACGCCCACTTCTTGGACTGACTATTCTAAGACGGCCTCTCCTGACGGCGGCGCGTCCTCGCCCGTACACAGTTCAGAGTGGGAGAGTGGATGCGATTGCAGATCTTCAACAGCTGGAGCATCTTCAACCATCACACTGACTGGACCCTCGTCACTGCATGATGAGTTCTGATTAGTGTCATCAGCTTCATCCTCGTCACCTGAAAGTCATATTGTTTCGATTAGTTCAACAATCCAATACAAACAAGCTGAAAGTAAGAGTTACTCGATTACTTTCTGAACGTTCGGACAGAGCCCTCGGGAATATCCAAGATGAGTGAGTTCTCACCTTCGTGTGGGCGTGGCAGTGCCCTCAGGTTGCCCGCTATGCATTGCCCTCGGGGTACACAGCAGAGGAGTACTGATCAGGTAGTCCTCTCATACTGGTGCAGAGCGCCCACTGTACACCGTACTATAGTGAAGGCTTACCCTTCAGGATGGCCTTCTCCCTCATAACATCGAACAGAGCCGGAATATTCGATGTCTTCACAGAGTAGTGTCTGTAGAGCAGAGCCCTCAGGGTGCTCGCTGCATCAGTGCATTGGATACACAGATACATTACAACACTACTAACCCGCATGGTGACTGTAGAGCAGTGCTCGCTGTATGAGTGCAGAGCCCACGGGATGCAAACATACATTACATCACCATGAACCAACACCATAAGAATAGACAGTATGACAAAACACGCAAGTGTCTGTAGAGCAGAGCCCTCAGGGTGCTCGCTGTATAAGCGCAGAGTCCATAGGATGCACAAATACATTACAACACTTTTGAGCAGACCATGGGTTTCAAAAAATATTACAAAACACTCACTTTCAAAGAATGCAGTGCATACGTCAGGCGTCCATTCTCCGCGCCAGAGTGTGATGTACTCTGTCGCAGCTTGCGTCGTTTTGCCATAAGACCCAGTGATTAGTTTGAGCTCATACCGACCATGTGGCAGCACTTGCGTGACCGTGTATGGGCCGCGCATGCCAGAGTCCAACTTGCCCGTAGCTTGGCTCGTCTTGCGGACGAACACCAGATCTCCTTTTTGAAAAGAGCGCGCCATCTTGCGCCGCTCGTTGACATAAGCATCCTGGCGAGTGCGGTTTTGGTCCAGCGACTCTGAAGCGCGTTGTCGGGCAAGCTCGCGTAAAGCTTCGCGATTGGGACTCGATGCCTCCAGAGCCACATCACGTACCAAGGATCGTATGACGGGCGTTGCACCATCGCTGCCAATTAACAAATACAAAGGTGAACATTTTATAGATTTTTGGACAGTAATGTTCAAGGTGAGCTGCAATTTCCATAAAATGTCAGACCAACGTTCTTGTCTGAAGTTAGACTCAACACGAATCATATTCATTACAGTGCGACAGTACCGCTCAACTTGACCATTACTCTGGTGCATTTCAGGAGTTATAAAGTGCACATCACATCCTAATTGTTTCACCCAGTTAACAAAAGTACTACTTTCATACATTCGACCCCTATCAGCAATTATTAATTTTGGAGAGCCAAAAAGAGACATTGCCATTTCAAAAGTCTTTTTCAATTCTGTCGCGTCTTGTTTGTGGATGGGATATAGGAGACAGTACTTGGTAAATGCGTCTACTATAAGAATGACATATCTAAACCCATTAGAATCTGGGAGTGGCCCCAGAACATCACTGTGTACCGTCTCAAATGGCATAGTGGGTTTGTGCCATGATTCGATTGGCTGCAATGGTTGTCGAGGTACTTTTTTATAAGAAAGGCATACAATGCAATGTTGTATGTATTTCCGCACAAATTGCCGTAATTTTGGAAACCAAAAATGTTTTAAAATCAAATCAGTGGTCTTTTCCGTACCTATGTGCTGATGTTCATCGTGAAAAATACGAAGTAAACTAAGGCGATAACCCCTTGGCACATAGCACAGAAAACGTGGCTGTTCACCAACCAAATCCATTTTGTAATAAAGGACATCATTGCGCTTAACGTACCGAGATGAGTCTAGATAACCGTCTTTGAGCTTTTGCAGCAAATTTTGCGTTTCTTCGTCAGCAGTCTGCGCTATCTGAGCCCAATTTAAAGGTTTTCGTACTGAACAAACATTTACTGGATTTCGGCTCAAATAGTCTGCATGGGATAGCGCAGCCCCCTTCCGATATTCAAGCTCAAAGTCATAATCTTGTAGAAACATCCACCACCTAGCGATTCTAGGCAATAGATCCTTTTTACGCTGAGTCAGTTTCAAGGCATTGCAATCTGTCACAACTTTGAATTTCGTGCCAATCAGGTAATGTCTAAAATGTTGTAAAGCCTTGACAACTGCCAACGTTTCCAACTCATAGGAGTGGTAACGTGGTTCAGCACCTTGTGTCACCTTACTGAAGTAAGCGACAGGCAGCTTATGTCTAATGTCGTGAGTTTGCAATAAGACAGCACCATAGCCTCGTGCCGATGCATCGGTGTGCACTTCAGTGGGAAGAGAAGGGTCAAATATAGCCAATACTGGCTCACTGGTTAACCTCTCAATAATGTCTTTACGGACCCGTTCTTGTTCTTCACCCCATATGAAAGGCACACTTTTGCGAGTCAGATTAGCAATGCATGCTGTCTTGAGAGAGTAGCCAGGGATATAGCGCCTAAAATATCCTGCGAGACCTAAAAACTGTCTTATTTCTTTTACATTGCCCGGTACTCGTGCGTTGGCTAGAGCTTCGACCTTATGCTCGCTCGGTCTGACCTGACCATTACTAATCGTCCGACCCAAATATTCTACCTCTGTCGTAAGGAACTTACACTTTTTTAGGTTGATGGAAAAACCTGCCTTAGTCAAAGTTTCAAGGACCTCACGGAGCGTTTGTAGCCCTTCGGCAATCGTACTACTTGGTAATAACACGTCATCTATGTATACACAAGCCCTACCCGCGTCTATATAGGGACGTAACGTGTTCGATATTATTCGCTGATAAACAACAGGTGCGTTGGCTAGACCGTATGGCATTTTCAAGTACTCGTAATGTCCCTCCGGTGTAACGAAACCTGTGCGATGAATTGATTCGCTGTCTAGCCTAATTTGATGAAAGCCTGTTGCCATGTCCAGACTTGTAAAATATTTAGCCTTGCCTAGGCGATCGATGTGATCGTCTATTAAAGGAAGTGGGTAGTGATCTTTAACCGTGTTCGCGTTCAAAGCCCGAAAGTCAACACATAACCTATCGCTACCATCCTTTTTCTTTACAAGTAAGATTGGGCTAGAAAACTCAGATTCCGATTCTCGTATGATTTTCTTATCTAGAAGGTCTTTAATAATCCCTCTAACACGAAGCTTTTCATCATGAGACATTTTATAAGGGCGATATACTACTGGGGTTTCGTTGTGTAAGCGAATGTGCATAGAACCCGTCTGCACAGTAGTCGTGGCCGTACCTACCACGAGATAATCAGCAAACTCGTTAATAACACTCATCAAACGTTCGCGATCTTCGCCTACTAATGGAGTATCGATCGGTATATCGCATTTAATAGAAATAACTTTCTCGGCTCGTGTAATACGCTGCACTCCTCTCGTTCTGATATAAGCAACTCCTTCTCTATTCAAAACGTCAGTACCAATGATAACTGGTGTACTCAAAAACCTATCGGGAACGACATGAAAGTCAACTTCTAACGTTATCTCAGGGAACTCGACTACTAACGTAGTGAAGTATGAAGTTTCTACTTCCTGACTACCTATCCCACGTAAAACACGGAAAGAAGGTGTCTGAGTACATTGGAAATGTTTCGTCACAGATTCAGAAATCAAGGAAATTGTCGACCCACTGTCTATGAGAATGTCTACAGGCACCCCTTGAATCACCGCGGTAGCAATATCGTTGTCTTTATACGTGTCTATCATTTTGTGACAAAAATTTACATTAGATTTGCCGCGAGACTCTGCGCGTTGCTTGGCGAAGCAATCCTCCACTTTATGACCTACCTTCTTACAAAAAGAACACGGATCAGGCTGCAGTAGTCGTTTATTTGTATTCGTAGCGCCTACGGACAGGGATTCTGCGCTTGACCTATCTGACTTTGCACGTTTGGTACATGACATCTGTTTGTGGCCAAAACCTCCACACGAAAAACATTTTATCTTTGAATCACTATGCTCTCGTTTCCGTGAACTAGTTCTATGCAAATAACCGCGTGGACGAACTGGCGTAATTTGAGTAGGTTTTAAATAGATTGACAAAAAATTTACTAAATCATCAGGTAGCAACTTAGCGTTTGTAGCAGCAGCTCGGATTTGAGCGTCAGTTATACCACGAATCACTATGGCCGCAATTAACTCGTCACTCATCCCGCTTACAATTCGCAATCGTAAAAGCGAACGCCTAGCATATTCCGCGTATGTAGGGTAGTTGTCAGAATCAGTTTTCATTACGTCGAATAGAATATTTGCAATATCTAAACGCTTGGGACACAAAGTTTTGAATTCGCGCTTGAAATTCGACCAACTACGGTCATTGCTGACCCACTCATTTAACCATAATTTCGCATCACCTTTAAGACAATTACCTACACGTGCTAAAGACTCGCGATCATCCCATTTGTTAATTTGTTTCACATGATCTACTTCACTACACCACGAATCAAAATCATGCAATGAAGGATCGAAATTTGATATGAAAACATGGTTAGATCTTACCGGGATTGCACTGATTGCGCTCACAAGCTTCTCCGTTACCTCGTTTATAACCATGTCTGCACCGGCGTCGAGCGTCGCGCTCGAGCACGGCGCGGACAAGTCGGTACTTGCATTGCATGACACAGCGCTAGACGGCACGGCGGCAACCGGCGGCGGTGAGTCGCTCAGTGGAACCATCGCAGTCGGGGCCAAGGCAGAGCCGCCACGCGCCGGCCGCGCAGTCGGCGTAGTCGTCCCACCCTCGCTAGCACTGCGGAACCTGGAACTACCTTCCAAAGTGTTTAAACGATCCAAAATCTTTTGAAGTTGCTGCTCCAATCCAGGAATAGGCGTACGATCACGTTTACGACTTCTACGTTTATTTCTATCCGACATATTTACAAATTCAAAATCACAAACTTATGAAATACAAGATTCTAGCAATTAAAATCTATGATAGCCAGAGCAGATAGTGGAATAGGAATCCCACTTCTGAAATTAGAAACTACAACCCAAGATATTAAAAAAATATATTTGAAACAAAAGAAAAATACAGTTCAGGACAATAAATTAATTAACTAATAAAATGTAGGTAGCTAGATTGATACGCGAGTATGCAACGTCCGTCTATCCCTGGAGCCGTGAACAAAGTGGCCGAGGCAATGTGTCCGCCGGGCCCGCTGTCCCTCCGCACTCGCTCCCCACCGCTCTGACGTAGCTGCGACGTGTAATCAGCTAGCCACGCCCACTTCTTGGACTGACTATTCTAAGACAAAATTATATTTTTCCAGTAAAAATCTTCATTTACCCAAATAAATCCCTAAAACACACTGTTACCCACAGACAAGGCAAATCCGAGCCTCTCACGACTCCTCACTCGACGGAAGCCAAGAATCCGTTCGACGTGGCCGGCAAGCCCGGCACGCCCAAGATCAAGGACTTCGACCGGGACTTCGTGGAGCTGGAATGGACCAGGCCAGATACCGATGGTGGAGCACCCATCACTGGATACGTTGTTGAGAAGAAGGATCGCTTCTCGCCTGATTGGGAGGAGTGTGCTCAGGTTAGTTGTACATTGTATTTCTCAGGAAACTGAAAGTACTGTATAGATAAGTCTTTTTAAATGATTCGATATAAAATTAATTGACTGAAAATAATTCCTTTTAGCTCGAGCATTTTGCTACCTATATTTATTCAATTTAGGCCCTAGTAGGGCACTTATTAAGGTCAACGCTACTGAAGTTACCACGAAATACTAAAACTAAAAAATTTCCAGATCGAGGGCGACGTGACATCCGGCAAAGTCCCGGACCTGATCGAAGGCAACACCTACGAGTTCCGCATCCGAGCAGTCAACAAAGCCGGCAAGGGCGAGCCTAGTGACGGAACAGCTCCTCACCTCGCCAGACCGAAGAACCTCGCACCGAAGATCGACAGGAACTTTATGTTTGACATCAAAGTCAAAGTCGGACAGAACTTCGAACTCGACGTACCAGTTGCAGGAGAACCAACACCGACCAAGGAATGGCTGCATGGTGATAATGTCGTAATGAACACAGACCGTATCAAGCTCGTCAATGATGCTCATGCCACCAAATTTAGGGTCATCGACGCTAAGAGAGGGGACACCGGAACCTACACCCTCAAAGCTAAAAATATCAATGGAACTGATTCAGCGACTGTTAAAGTCTTGGTGCTTGATGTACCATCACCGCCAGAAGGACCTTTACGAGCTGATGATATCACCAAGTCTGGTTGCACTTTGAGATGGAGACCACCTAAAGATGATGGTGGTAACGAAATTACTCATTATGTCGTCGAAAAGATGGACCAAGAGAACATGCGCTGGATACCAGCTGGAGATGTCCAAGGTTGCAGCATCAGGATTGACCATCTCATTGAAGGTCACGACTACAACTTCCGTGTCCGCGCTGTCAATAAACAAGGTGAATCTCAGCCTCTGATTGGTCACGAACCAGTCACAGCTAAGGACCCCTATGGAACTCCAGACAAACCTGGAACACCTGTCGTCAAAGACTGGGACAAAGATCATATGGACTTGGAATGGGTGCCGCCGAAGAAGGATGGCGGTTCACCTATCACTGGCTATGTCATTGAAGCAAAGAAAAAGTACGGACCATGGGAAGTGGCAGCTACCGTCCCAGGAAACACGACTACGGCTACCGTCCCTGGTTTGACAGAGGGAGAAGAATACGAATTTAGGGTGATTGCTGTTAACAAGGCTGGAAATGGAGAGCCGAGTGATGCTTCCACTCCTCAAGTGGCTAAGGCCAGATTCTGCGCGCCACACTTCGACAAAATGCTGCTGGCTGACAAAACTGTTAAAGCAGGACAGAGGATCCAATATGAAATACCTATGGAAGCCTCACCGAAGCCTACAGTCGAATGGCAGATCAACGGCAAAGTTGTCCAACCTTCAGATAGAATTGACATACAGATTTTGCATAACAGAGTCATTCTTGACATTCCATTCTCCGTCCGCTCTGATGGAGGCATTTATAAACTGACCCTGAAGAACGACTTAGGAGTCTGCTCAGCAACTGCCCAAGTAACTGTTCTAGATAAACCATCAAGACCAGAGAAGCCATTGGTTGTATCTGACGTCACAAAGGAATCATGCTCGCTATCGTGGCGTGTACCACTTGACGATGGTGGATCACCCATCTTACATTACGTCATCGAGAAAATGGACCTATCTCGTGGTACATGGTCGGACGCTGGTATGAGTACATTCTTGTCTCATTCAGTAACTAGACTGATTCATATGAAGGAATATCTGTTTAGAGTCAGTGCTGTAAATGTCATTGGCCAATCCGAGCCTTTAGAATTAGACCGCGCTATTACAGCCAAGAACGAGTTCGATGAACCTTCGGCTCCTGGCAAACCAGAAGCTACCGACTGGAGTAAGAACCACGTTGACTTACAATGGACTCCGCCTAAATCAGATGGTGGAGCACCAATTACTGGCTACATTATTCAGAAGAAAGAAAAGGGTAGCCCATACTGGGTGAACGCTGTACACGTACCGCCTAGCAAGAACAAGGCAACTGTACCAGACCTGACCGAAGGCCAAGACTACGAGTTCCGTGTGATCGCTGTGAACCAGGCCGGTCAATCTGAACCTAGTGAACCATCAGACATAGTTACAGCTAAAGATAGGTTCGTTGCACCAAAGATCATCACGCCGCTTAAAGAAATCCGAATTAAGGCCGGTCTTATCTTCCATGTGGATATCAATTTTATTGGAGAACCCATTCCTGAGGTAACATGGACGCTGGATGGAAAACCAGTTCTGACCAATGAGAGGACGACAGTGACAACTGTTGGACATCACACGATAGTACACACAGTGAACTGCAAGCGTTCAGACGCTGGCAAATATCATCTGTCTCTCAAGAATGATTCAGGATCTGATGAGGGTAGCTTTGAGCTTATTGTATTGGACGTTCCCGGACCACCACAACCGCAATTCGTATACGAAGAGATCACCGCACAGTCGGTCACGTTGTCATGGCAACCACCTAAAGACAATGGTGGTAGTGAACTTACAGCTTACGTTATTGAGAAGCGAGACTTGACCCACGGTGGCGGCTGGGTACCAGCTGTGACGTATATTAACCCGAAATACAATCACGCAATTGTACCACGTTTATCTGAGGGTACAAAGTACGAATTTAGAGTGTTCGCGGAGAACTTACAAGGACGCTCCGAACCTCTGGTTACAGACAAAGCAATAATTGCAAAGAATCAATATACGGTTCCTGGAAAACCAGGCAAACCAGAGCTGGTTGATGCGGATAAAGACCACATTAAGATCAGATGGTCTTCGCCTATTTCGAACGGTGGATCAAACATTATTGGATACGATGTCGAAAGGAGAGATAAGGCTACTGGCCGCTGGATCAAACTGAACAAAGAACCAGTTAGGTTTAATGAGTACGAGGATGATAGAGTACAGGAAGGTCATCAATACGAGTACAGAGTATCAGCAGTCAACGCTGCTGGCCCTGGACAGCCTTCAGACGCTTCTAACGTATTTATTGCCAGGCCAATGAAAGAAGAACCCAGACTCAGATTGGACCACCTTATTGGCAGGAAGATCAAGGTCAGGGCTGGCGAACCTATTAACATTAACATTCCAATTAGCGGTGCCCCGACGCCGACTATCTCATGGACTAAGGGCTCCATACCTCTGGTTCCATCGTACAGATTATCTGCTGAAACAAAGAACGATGAAACTAAACTTAGCATTGAAAAGTCTACCAGAGATGATGCTGGAAAATACACCATTACAGCGTCAAATTCGTATGGAAAGGACTCTGCAGATATCGAAGTTATTGTTGTTGATAAACCTGGAGTACCTAGAGGTCCACTTACTTCCAACCCTGTTACCCATGATGCTATCAGCCTAACATGGCATCCGCCCTCAGATGATGGCGGCAGCGAAATTACTGGCTATGTCGTAGAAGTTGCCGAATTTGGAGTCAACGATTGGCGTACTGTTGCAGGATTCTGTCCTAAATGCTCATTCACAGTTAAGAATTTGACTGAAGGAAAGAAATACGTGTTTAGAGTTCGTGCTGAGAATCTCTATGGAGTCTCCGATCCGTTGGAGAGCAAACCGACTATTGCCAAATCACCGTTCGATCCACCAGATGCGCCAGACACCCCAACGGTCACAGGATACAGTTCGAACAGCTGCTCTCTCGAATGGAAGCCCCCAGCAAACTGTGGAGGAAAGCCCATCACTGGATACTATGTCGAGAAACGTGAACGCGGCGGTGATTGGGTTAGAGTTAACAACTACCCTACGCCGAACACTTGCTATACGGTCTCAGATTTACGCGAAGGAAACCGTTACGAGTTCCGCGTCATTGCAGTTAACGAAGCTGGACCTGGTAAACCTAGCAAGCCTACAGAGCCTATCATAGCAGAGACACAGCGTCTTAAACCGAGCCCGCCAGAAGCCCCCAAACCAGACAGAATCACCAAAGATTCTATCACACTATCATGGAGACCACCAAAGAGCGACGGTGGAGCTAAGATCAAGGGCTACATTGTCCAACAGAAGGGCAAGGGAGACAAAGACTGGAAGGACGTCAATGACGTACCTATCCCGACCCTCGTACATACTATACCTAACCTCAAAGAAGGCGATGATTACCAGTTCAGGGTCATCGCGGTTAACGATGTTGGTAGATCGAACCCGAGCAAGTCTACTGGTGATATCACGATTGCCGAACAAGCGAATAAGCCTTGCATGGATTTGGGTGGAGTCAGGGACATCACTGTACGCGCTGGAGAGGACTTCTCTATCCACGTGCCATACACTGGCTTCCCGGAACCGACCGCGTCTTGGTTCGCCGACGACAACTTACTCGATGTCGATGGAGACTCGAGAATATTCCAGAAGATCACGCCAGAATCCGCGTCATTGGTCGTTAAGAACGCTAAGAGATCAGACGGTGGACAATACCGTCTGCAATTACGTAATCCATCAGGATACGATACGGCAACGATCAATGTACGTGTGCTCGATAGACCTTCTAAACCAGAGAATCTTCGTGCTGATGAATTCGAAGGCGAAGCACTTACATTATACTGGAACCCGCCAAAAGACAATGGCGGCGGTGAAATCACTAACTACGTTGTTGAGAAACGCGAAGCTCGCTCACCAAACTGGACCAAGGTCTCCGGCTACGTCACAACACCGTTCCTACGCGTGAAGAACTTGAATGTCGGACGCGATTACGAATTCAGAGTCATGGCTGAGAACCAGTACGGTCAATCTGATCCGGCGCAAACAACTGAACCTATCAAGGCCAGACATCCATTCGACCCGCCAGGCCCACCTGGTGTTCCACGCTCCGTCGAAACAACCGAATCTTCCATTACGATTACTTGGTCGAAACCCCGTCACGATGGTGGTTCACCTATCACAGGTTACATCCTGGAGAAACGGTTAATTACTGAAGACAAATGGACGAAGGCGTCTCACGCACACATTCCAGACACAACCTACAAGGTGATGGGTTTGATTGAGAACCATGAATATGAGTTCCGTGTATCAGCTGTGAACGCTGCCGGGCAGGGACCCTGGTCGCAGAGCTCTGATGCCATCAGGGCCTGCGCGCCGCCCAACTCGCCGCGTATCACCAGCGATCTCAGTCTTAGAGATATCACTGTCATTGCTGGCGAAGAAATCAAGATTACTGTGCCGTTTACTGGCAATCCAAGGCCTAAGGTGAGTTTCACAATCTTATGTCTTAACATTTATTTGTTCCCTAAAAAATTGCTTCCCTTAAAAATCTTCGAATCGTTTTCATATTTTGGGTCCGATAAACACCGAGATAATCCATCCTTTTATGAACTATTTAACGATTTTTAACGAAGCATTTCCACTCCCCAGGTATCATGGATAGTGAACAACGACGAGGTATTCCCAGACAGTCGCATCCGCTTCGTGACGTCAGACGTAAACACCGTGTTCATCAACTCTTCCGCGAAGAGATCAGACACGGGCTCCTATACCATACAGCTGGTCAACAGCGAAGGATCTGATAGTGCTACATGCAGGGTACGTTGAGATTTTGTCTTGATTTTGATAATAAAGCGTTCTAGGCATCAATGGCTTCCTGTTTCTAACCTTCGATGCCAAAAGCCATCAAAACGTTAGTTTTAGGTGACTAAATATAAAATGACCGATTGTTTTAATTATGTTCTGGTATAAATAAATAAATAAATGACCGAAAATCACATTTTGGCCCAAAAACCATCAACTATGTAAAATTTGCCAGTAGAAGAAATTATCTGTATATCTTTATTCTTTTATCCCTGCCTAATCTTTATATTCTCCCATTCTCAGGTACTAGTCGTAGACAGACCAACCCCACCAGTGGGACCCCTGGACGCATCCGACATTACACCAGACACATGCACGTTGTCATGGAAACCACCACTAGACGATGGTGGATCGCCGATCACCAACTACGTTGTTGAGAAGATGGACAACATTGGCGTAAGTTGATCTCTCTTAATCTAACCTAAGAAAAATTAACTTTTATACATTAGAATAAGGTTTATTGTATTATGGTACACACGGCTACAGATCAAGCTATACATTTCCAGTATAAGCTGATCTCGCATTGTATAGGATTTATTTACAATGAGAGGTCAGTTTATACTGGAAATGTATAGCTTGATCTGTAGCCGTGTGTACAAATGAACTTTATTCTGTACCGATAAGGCTTATTTTTATTTGACAGTCTTAAACGTCAAATATTAAGACATAAGTTCAACTTCCGTTCATATATCATGTTCATATTTCGGGATTGATAAACTGTAACTTTTTTATAGCATTCCAGTTTTGACTATCATAACATATCCTTTATTTTTATACTACACTGTGGTTTAATCCAAAAAAATAATAATGTAATAAATGCCCGGTAAAATATCCAAAACTTAAAGTTTCATAAATATGCTAACCCATAATCAAATCACAATCTATTTATTTCAAGTATGTTAAGAATTTATATCAAACGTTAGATTTTTACACGATTTCTTGGGGTGATTACCTTGGTGTGCCTTATTGTCATTTAGCTAAGGATTCCTTCATTCATCAGGTATGGGTAAAGATATCATCATTCGTACGCAACTGCCACTACAACGTGATGGGCCTGGAACCGAACCGCAAGTACACGTTCAGGGTACGCGCTGAGAACCAATATGGAGTGTCTGATCCGCTAACCATGGACGACTATATCACTGCTAAGGTAAGTTGCATTTGTTATATTAATTTTGTGGTATTAAAGTCACTATTTTAATCCAAAATAAAAGAAAGATTTGGTTTATTTGTGATTTAGAATATTCAAAACTGAATCAAAGCTTTAGTGTGTAAGGTAAAGGTGATAAAACATATGAAATTGCCTCCTATCTCTTAGGATTCTATCATATTTAAGCCCCGCATAGGGCGACAAATGAGACGGTAAATTTGGCTCATCGAACACACGGAATTTAATAAAATAGAATTACAGCGAAAGAGAGCCTAGTTAAATGACGTACAGAAAAGCTTTCTTTTTTACTTTGTAAGATTTTTGTTAAACACAGGCCGTTAACCCCAATCTTACCATGGTAAGTGATGATTTTGCTCAAAGTGGTAAGCACACAAAGCCTAGAAGGAACTGGCTCTCAATTGCAGCTGCCAGAAAACATCGATAGGTGCTTGGTGACAGATTTTCCACTTGAAGGTGGTAGCCAGCCAGGTGGGTACTACAAAATATCCACCTGGCTGATGTTTTCCTTCACCAAAGTCAAAGTCAAAGTATTTTATTGTGAAGCATAGGTAGGTACAGACGTAGGTACAGATATTATGTATTAGTAAGGCTCAACTATGTCCCGCCTCTCAGGCATACAATATTATAATTACACAAAATACAATTAGAAATAGAATTAACATTAGCATAAAAAATAATAAATAATAAAAGCAACACACAACAATTACAATACATTACATACATTACGATTTAATCCTAATAGTTTTGATGTTTATGCATCAACAATGTCTATCAACGGACTTTTTAAACAAAACAGTCTATATAGACCAAAAGCGCGGTATCCAACGTCACTACCACAGAGCTATCATAATCTAATAGCAATAATGTTGTACAGTTCCCATTCACGATCCCCGACCCGCCGGGCATGCCCCGCGTGGTAGACTGGGACGGCTCCACGGCTTCGCTCGTATGGGACCGCCCGCGATCGGACGGCGGCGCGCGCATTCAGGGCTACAAGCTCGAGTTCAGAGACGTGCTCGATGGACTCTGGAATGCTGGTGATTACCTGGTCAAGGACTGCAATTATCAGGTTAGTATATAATGTGTGGTTGTATGACCAAGTTGTAGAAATGGTATACGGGGTGGAAATAATGACAGGTCAGGGTTAGGTGACTATATCTTACTTATTGAAAAAAAAATAAGAAAGCGGCGATTTTCGACAAAATATATTATTAACCTTATCGATCCTGTCTCCAACAAGGATCAAAAAGCTATTTGGGGCCAAGATAGGTTAAGTAGGTATCACAAATTGAAGAAAACAACTTTTGCCATACATTTTGTTAGGAAAATTAAAGTATAAAGTATTTTTTATCTTAATATGCTAGTAGCGATAACTCAAAAGTAAAGTATAGTCTTTTAAGACCATATTTGCTTGGCTTCAACTCATAAAGTACATTTACTGAACCTTCTGCTTCACTTGGATATTGCTATAAAATTAAAAATATGGCGTTCAAATAAAAAAGCTGATGATGGTAATGAAATAGACCATCTGTCCGTTAACTCTATTATTAGAAATATAATAAACCATTACTAACTCATAATTTATCCACAGGCATACAACCTAGAAGCCGGTCACGAGTACGAGTTCCGCGTAAAGGCTCAAAACGCGGCCGGGTTCAGTAAATACTCGCAGAGCTCTGACCGGTTCCGCGTCAAGCCCCGTTGTGGACCTCCCAGACCTCCTCGGGCACCGAGGGTGCTGAGGGTTGGCAGGAACTACGTGGACCTGAGCTGGGACCCGCCGGAAAGCGATGGAGGTAAGCTAATGGAACTGTTAGACAAGTAATTGTCAGCTTTTGGTGCATGTTTAGGAACTTTTGAGGAACGAGAATGTTTGTCAATTTGTGGGGACCTGATGATATCGAAAGTAGCCTACCAAACAACTTAAAAATACATGATGACGGTTCTAATAACCTCTAATTTATTGCTTTCATAGATATAATCACAAATAAAGGAACAAACGGTTCACAGTAATTTTTTATAGTATTATTTAAATCAATTATTAATGGAAAATCTTCCTTTATTCACACCTATTATACTGGGTGTCCTGTAAATAATGATCCAAATGATAACCCTTGAAAAGTGAGATTATGTCTTATGAGAAAAAGTAAAATAATATCAATAAAAGTCTTATGATTTAAGAAATATTTTCGATTTTATGATTTTTATAGATTTTTCTTTTTTGATTCGTTTTAATATAAACTATATCACTTATTTTTTGACTTTTCTGAATTATCATTGGTTCAACGGTTTTGGTAATATTATTTTAAGTGTCGTAGATTTGTTAGTTCTGATCAAATAAATCATAAAGCTCGTATTTGGCCCAGGTTCCCGTGTGACCGGGTACATAATCGAGCGCCGCGACGTCGGCAGCTCGGTATGGATCAAGTGCAACGACTACAACGTACAAGACACCACCTTCACCGCCATGAACCTCAACGAGAAGGCGGACTACGAGTTCCGTATTGTTGCTGTCAATTCTGCTGGTGAGTTTGTGTTTTATTTAAATTGACGTGATTATTTTGCAAGAATTGGTCATATGGTCTTGTAACAGTCATCTAGAGGTCTTTGACTTATACCCGGGCTGGGCATGTTTATTTGATATATAGACCGGTTGGTAATATGCCTATAAGGGACATCAATAATGCTTGCAGTCTTAAAATAGCCTTGATGAACTATGGTTTGCAGTACAAAGACTGCTTATTCATATCTCAAATCCCTAGCCTGAAGCCCTAAAAACTTACAAACGTTTAACAATAAAAATATTATTTTTGTAATTTTTTGGCCCGAACCGAGTCTTTACTTTGTTCTTACATAAGTCCTGTCCTACTTATTTGGGTGTAATGTGTTTTTCTCTTTATCCCTTGAACAGGCAAGTCAGAGCCGTCCAGCTGTACGACACCAGTGCGTACTGGCGAGGAGATCGGAGGCACCAAGCCGGAATGGATCAAGCAGCTGCCGGCGACCGTGTGCGCGCCGCTGGGCCGCCCCTGCACGCTAGAGTGTGTGGCCAGCGGCAACCCTGTGCCCACCGGCAGGTGGCTCAGGAACGGCAGGGAGATCGTGCTGGGCACCAGGTATCTATACTCATTACAATAGATCGGAGGTCAAGCAGCTGACAGCCACCAAACGGAGTCCTTTCCACCAGGCTCCTACATTCCAATATATGCTTGCCATGTGATCCCCTTGATCTTAACATATTGAGTTGAAGGCAGAAATAACTGCAAGAAAGCTGGGTATCCTCTCTAAGGCTAAGCGATACTTCACGCCTGGACAGTTGATAGACAGGCGTCTGTGTTTCATGACTCTTACAATCTAGGGACTTTCAAGGCCTGAGTAAATAAGTTTCTTCTGGCTAACCGTGTTCCATCTTAGGCTTCGACATCGTCCTTTTTGAGCGGGTCAGTGGCTAAAAGCAAGCATCTGTGATCAGATAATGAATTCCTTCAAGATGTTTGAAAAATAACCCAAATTATCCGTTTCAGGTTTATATCAGAGTCCCGCGAGGGTACACTGAAGCTGAACATCCTGGAGGCGACCGACGCGGACGAGGGTGACTATACCTGCGAGGCCGTCAATAATATCGGCTTCATTTACTGCATTGGACATCTCAAGATTGGAAGTGAGTAGTCTTTATTATACCAGCAAAATAATACATAACTTACTATCCCCCGGCGGTTTCACCCGTGTTCTCGGGAAGAGTAGCCTAAAGCACTCAGGGATAATGCCTTTTAGTGAAAGAATTTTCATAATCGGATTCGTAGTACTTCCAGAGATTACCTTCTACATACAAACTTAAACTTCACTACTTTATAATATTAGTGTAGAAGAAATACTATAACAGGTGGAGATTTCGAGATGGCATATTTTCGGAACCTATGTTGGGTTAGTCATGCTGAACAACTTTTACTATGGGACCGATAGTAAATTCTCAATTTTTCTTTTTACTTTCCATACATTGTAAATGTCAACCTTGCTCGATCATAATGTATGAAAAGTAAAATATTTTTTTTTGAGAATTCAGTGTTGGTCCCATCGTAAAAGTTGTTCAGCATGACTAACCCAACACAGGTGTCGAAAATATGCCATCTCGAAATCTCCATCCAGTATAATTATGTCATTAAAATCTTAGCAAAATAGTTAATTCAATTTGGAATGCGAGTCATTTTTTTGGCGCAGTTTGCTTTTATATTTGGGTGTCTATCCGAATTAAAATAACTGGATGGACCAAACATTCGGACCAATTTCATACTTTTGAGCATCGAGGAAAAATCTCTTTAGAGTAGTAATACCGAGCAATCCAATTCCGCAACTAGTAAGTGATTTTGCACTGATTAAGAACAGTACCGACCAATCATTACATCTTACTGTTTAGTGTGGCCTTGACTTTGCCAATCACAGCGCATTGTCGGTGGTGGGGAATTGGCGGAATATATTTCAAACAAAATGACCGTCATTGCGCTTCTTTGGGTTAATTTCTCGATTATTGTGGGCCTGTTGAGCTATCATAAAAATACAAACTACCCAAAAAATGCTTACAAGCTATCCCCGACTCCCCCAGACCCGCCGCGCATCATCCGTATGCCAGGCGACCTGCACCTCCCCGAGCACGACAACACCAAGATCAAGATCCTGTACACGGGAGACCAGCCCGCTGACGTCACACTCTCCAGAGATGGACACAAGATCTCAGAGTCGCAACACCTCAAGTTCACTGTGTTCGATGATTACATACTCATCTTCATCAGGGATATTACTAAAGATGATATGGGTGAGTAGTTTGTGACCTTAATCCGTTATTTTAGGATGCTTTATCGTTTGAATCTCATTTGTCCCTCTAAGCCTTATTTACTTCGAGTTTCCGTACCTGCGTTCACGAGGGATCTTATATTTTATACTATACTAGCTGCCCGGCGCGACTGCGCTCGTGTGGTGCTACCCTAGCCTACCCTACCCTACCCTACCTACGATAATATAACCTAGATACCGACTGCAGCGCCATCTGCCGGGCTGATTTGTGAATCTAAACCATCCAGGGTGCCAACTAAACGCATACAAAAAATTCATTCAAATCGGTCCAGCCGTTTAGGAGGAATTCAGTGACATACACACGTACAGTAGAATTTTATATATAAAAATATACTATGTTTTATTCTAGAATATTATCTACTTCGTACCAAATTTCATTTAAATGTGTTCAGGTATAACGGATGAGTTTCACACTACATATATTTTTTACTAGATGGTCTAAATTTGGCAGGCTTATTTATGGTGTTATTCTTAAAAGTATCTTTGAAGACTAGTCATGAATGGAATAGCTTTGAAGCTACAGGCTTTAAGTTGAATAGAAAATGTCTGTTAACGAACTACAGATAAATTAGTTAAGGTGCCGATTGGAAGCGGAATGCATGCAGCACAAGCAGACGACACTGACGCTGCATTACTACTGGTTCTCATGTATTACTATGAAATACCTTCCGGAGCTAGCGACACGTCCCATAGTAATACATAGGTACGAAAGAGAAAGAAGTAGTGACGCGGCGACAGTGTTGTCTGCTGCTGCTGTATGCGGTCCGCTTCCAACCGGCATCTTGACTATCTGTAAAAAATCATCGCTAGTTCAATCAAAAATTCAACTAACTCCAAACTCCTCAACAGGCATATACAAGATCACAATCAAGAACAACTCAGGCGAAACATCAGATACCTTCTCAGTCACCGTTACTGGACTACCAGGACCACCTCAGGGTCCATTGGAAACCACAGACATCAACAAGCACTCTTGCACCCTCGCTTGGAAACCACCCACTTATGACGGTGGTATGCCCATCACGCATTACGTCATCGAACGTAATGACATTTCGGGTACCGCGTGGATAACTATTGCGTCATCAGTGAGGGACACTAAGTTCATGGTCCAAGGTCTGACTGAAGGACAGGAGTACAACTTCAGGATACATGCTGCTAATGAGAATGGTATTGGACCTGCTTTGGAAGGTGTTAATCCGATTAAGGTAAGGGTCTTTGATCAATGGTGTTGCAAGCGTTTTTAGGATACGGTAACCGCTTACCATGAGGTGGACCGTATGCTTGTTTTCTACCTTAGTGATATAAAAATAATGTTTCAGGTTGTCTGATTCAGTAAGGAATTATAATTTAATGAGCATCAACTTATGATAAACCGGCCACGTGTCAAAAAGAGAAGCATTGCGAGACAAAGAGAGATATCCTCAAGTCATACACCATCATAGGATGTGTCTAAGTCATTCTCATGTCTATTCTGAAAATTACATTTCCTTACGTTAATAAAAAAAAAGTTGTAGCTTAACAGAAAAAATCAGAACTCTTTGAGAGATACTCTAGTGTTGCTAACGTTTATGCTACGGTAATCGCTTTCCATCAGGCGGGCCGTATGCTTAATAGCCATAGTTTCCAGGGCACTAGCACTACAAACAAGGATACTAATACTTCCTTCTTCCATAGGCTAAGGCACCATACGACCCACCATCAGCGCCTGGCATCCCCAACATCCTGGAGGTCGGAGGAGACTTCGTCCACCTCGAATGGGCCAAGCCCGAGAACGATGGAGGTGCTAGGATTCAGGGTATGTTATAATTTTTTTAGGGAGATGATATTTCATTGGTAGTGGTAGGGTACTTTTTAGTACCCGCCTGGCTGGATACCTACTTCATGTTGAAAATCTGAAAACGAGAATCGCCAAAGCTTCCCAACTAGGGTTTTGTGACCGCATTGAGACGTCAGATCCGGGCCTTTCAAAAGTGTTCAAGCTATTTATATTTTCTTTAGACGTAACAGCATGTTGAATGAATGAATGAAAAGAATTATGAACGTCATCATTATATTTAAAATTCATTGTCTAAATGGAAGAGCTCTTGTTTTTGGAATTCCCGTATGAGAATTCCAAAATCTGGACTTGAAAGCTAATTACATTCTAGGTTTTGTGAGCTTACCACCTTCGGTTACATCTTCCTTACCATGGTAAGATTGTGGTCAAACACAGTCCTACCCAAAGAAACAGTAGGGCGATTTATATTGCTCTGTTGAAAAAGGATGATACTGAGGCTGGCCAATCAACTATCTTACACCAGTAAAGACAGTAAGGCTGAGTATACACCAGAGATGCGTAGCGAGGGACGTGTTTCAACACGTCAATAGGGTCGCTTCATTAGAGGTATAACTTGAGAATTAAGCGGTCCTATTGGTCAACTTAAACATGTCCCTCGCTACACATCTCTGGTGGATACTCCGCCTTAGGAACGCGCTGAAAAGCTATTTTCCGTTTTGTATTATTACCATATTCTACAGAGAGACAACAAGACTACAAGAATTAAATAAATAGTCTTCACCCTTTATTTGTTATATTCCATCAACTAATTTCAATACTTGTGTATCCAGGCTACTGGGTAGACAAGCGCGAAGTGGGCGCCACGACGTGGCAGCGCGTGAACCCGACCCTGTGCCTGCCGAACCAGCTGAACTGCTCCAACCTGATCGAGGGGCGCCAGTACGAGTTCCGCGTCATCGCGCAGAACGAGGCTGGACTGTCCCCGCCGAGCTCTGCCAGCCAGGAGGTCAAGGTCGTCGATCCTAAAGGTAACCAGTTCTACCACCTTCATTATGCCCAACGTATTGGCGGAATTACAAGCGATTTATATCTGTCGCTGTCCCGTCTGTCTAGCGAGATTATAAAATACAACCGAATTGAGAACCTCCTTTTTTTTGAAGTCGGTTAAAAAGTCCGTGTCTTGCCATTATGTCTACTAATTGAAGTGTTGAAGATTTTAGTCCTCTACCATGGATACAATATTTGATTTAGTTACCGAAAGCGTGAGATACGCGATCCTTACTGATAACGCCGTGGAATAGTCACCATTAAAAGACTACTGCTAGCAAGCGCCAGTGGTTCCAGTTAGTAGCTTCATGTGAGAAGAGCCTGTCGCTCAGTGGCGTGCATTGGTTTTCGGACTAGGTAGGCAGAAGAAATCTTGGCCATACACGCCTAAATATGGCTCTTAGATAGATCATGGTTTTTGACCAGATTCGTAAAATTGTTTAGGTCAGCCACACACATTTGGTATGATTCATTAGCAAACAAAATACATAATAATAGATTCGAATAACAGCACCCAGGTAGCCAGGTGTTTTCAATAAACATAATATTCTGTGTTAAAATGTCTAAGATTTTTACCTTTGTTTTGAATCCATGTTTTGGAGTTGGTCTACAGCAAGTTACCTACTATTTTCAACAAACGAAAACTGACTAAAGGACTAATTAATCAATACATTTTGCATCTTCACCACAAAATTTCTTCATTTCACACAGATACACTTCGCAAAATCACAATAAGTAAATAACAACAACACTGCATACAATGACGTTACAATGCCAGCCAAACCATAAACAAACCAACACAAATAAATTGCGAAGTTATATTTGAGTTGCTCTAATGTTGGTAAACTGTAGTTTTTTTTAATTTGGATGGGTTACCTTACTTACAACAGAGTAGGTAAGGTTACTTTTGGTCCATAAATCGCGAATGTCAAATGTCAGTATGCTACGCATAGCAAAAGCGTGATTTATGTTTTCGTCGTATTATCGTAAAGAAGTGTGTGTGTATGAATATGCCGAAATCGTTTTAGTGTGCGTGAATTTGAGAGGCGAACTCGCGAGTGCCTGCGCGGCAAAGTTTGAAATTTCGTATTGAATGTTAGGTTAGAATTTTTATTCAAAGTGATTATGTAGTTTAATTGAATCAAAATATTATTGTATTGAATCTTATATGGAATGCACGCCACTGCTGTCGCTCTAGAGGTTCTCTGATTATCGCCGAGTACCCTACTACTGTTGATACTAATAAATGTGTTTGCACACTAGCCGCCACACCGCCGGAGATCGTGAAGCCGTTGAAGAACGCCAACTGCATCCAGTACCACAACGCTAAGTTCCAGTGCACCATCACTGGATCGCCTAAACCCACCATCACGTGGTATAAGGGTATGTACTCACATATGCTATTGATACACATTATTTCCCTTTTTCTACAAGGGTTTAAAGCCATCTGAGGTTTTTACAGGAGTTCTCATAGAGCAGCTTAACTGCGGTCGTCGAGTCACGATGATTAATATGGTAGCTATTTCCTAGATATGTTCTTCGAAAACTCATAAGGCAATAAGGTCGAAAGTTCCAAATCAATAGACGGGTTGGCATATCTCTGAGAGCAGTTGCCCCTCGTAACGTCGCTAAAGCGTTATCAATAGCTTATAACCTTAAATGGGTCCCAAATTATATAGATCGCGAGTATTAGATAGATAGCGACATATAATTCATATCAGGCATTATATTCTCTTTACTTTTTTTTTTATTCCGCTATTGTGGCATACAATCATACGGCCCGCCTGATGGTAAGCAGTTACCGTAGCCTATGGACACTTGCAACACCAGTGGTATCAATCACGCGTTGCCGACCCTGCAGAAATGCTGTACTCCATTGAGAAAACCATGAATCTCTCTCAAATTCTTTTTTTTTTCTACCAGGTGCTCGCGAAATAACGAACGGCCCACGCCACCACATCTGGAGTGAGGGAGACAACCACTACCTGACAGTGAACGACGTTTTCGGAGAAGACGCTGATGAGTACGTGTGTCGCGCCGTCAACCGAGCGGGAGTCAAGAGCACCAGGGCTGAGCTGCTCATCATGAGTGAGTCTTATTTCTAGCTGTATACAGTCTAGATTTGCAGGACCAGTTTGAAATGGTACAAGACTATAAGTGAGTCTTATTGATATTGGTATAGAGTTTAGATTTGCGGAGTAGATTGTTATTGGAAGACTAGATTGATGAGGTTAGGATACTTTTGATTGGATGAGTGATTCTTATTGTGATCGATATAGAGTTAAGAATTTCGGGAGTAGTTTGTTGTGAGAAGACTTACAAAATTGATGAGGTTAGGTTATTGATTTCATTAGATATCTGCTTCATTATTTTAACGATATGAGCTTTACTGTCTCGCCACAGAAGGGTTCGATCCCCATGCATGACAATCATTTGTATGCATCAAAATATCTATATGTTTCATGTTTGGTTATAAATATTCAAATATTTTGTTAGATAGTCATATATGTCAGAATTTTGCCTAGAAAATGATTACTTTTCTCGCAGCTATAATAAATATAACAATTAATACAAATACAACTTGTTGCCACCAGCCGCACCAAAACTGAACGTGCCACCACGGTTCCGCGTGTCCGCTTACTTCGACAAGGGTGAGAACGTGGTGATCAAGATACCCTTCACCGGGCATCCGGTGCCCAAGATAACGTGGGTGCGCGAGGGAGAGACCATCGAGTCTGGGCTTCACTACCATGTCGAGAGGAAAGGTTTGTACATCTGTATTAAGAGATTATTTTTCTTATATAAGACCCAAGACCCTCATAACAAGCCTTTTCATGTGAAATCGTAACACGCCCGTAAACTGATATGGCTTACGGATGTACCTGCGCAGAAGATACATTTTCAAAGCGCGGGAAATGCTATTGGTCGGCAGCTGCCGCCATGTGTGCGGAGGGGCGTCACTTGCGAGAGAGACGGAACTAACAGATGCAGTGTATTATGAACCTTATAGTAGTGATCTAAGGTTGATTGTAGGTTTTAAGCATTCTTTCGTTAATCTTCGGGCCATACTTTCTTTTCTGAGCGAACGTTCACGACGAAAAGATTCACGACGTGCCATATCAGTTGGGTACTACTGTACCAAATATCAACTTAATCGGTCCAGTAGATTTGGAGCAAATTGGCTGTGACAAACGTAAACGTCCTATAAGGGTCTGTTTTTTCATTTAGATGTACGGAACCCTAAAAGAGGTGTTGCAAAGCTCGTTGGGCATTGCTTATTAGGGTCAGCTCACACTGAGACCTAACGAGGAGCGACTCTCAATGAAATTTAGATTAATTTATTTACCACACAAAAATGAGCACTTTTTATCGCTATCTAAGCTCCTCGGTGTGAACTGCACCTTAGACAATGAAATGTGTGTTCTCTCTCAAATAAAATCAGTAGAACAACTTTAGTTTCATAGATCTCAGAGATTAAAAGTTTTATTCTACCCATTATTATTATTAGACCATTATTTTCCAATAATCATGAATAATCGACAATGATACATGTATTGACAGAGCGTCACGCGATCCTGACGATCCGCGACGCCAGCAAGCTGGACTCCGGACCTTACAGGATCACCGCTGAGAACGAGCTGGGACAGGACACCGCCATCATCACTATTGAGATCAGCGGTCAGTTAATACTTCGCTTTTTTAAGCTTTTTGAAAACCATTGAAACCAGAATTGTTTCGAACTGTGCTAGCTAAAAGGAGTTTTCTTCCGCGAACGCTCGGACTGTGGAATGAGTTCCCCGTCGTAGTGCACCCAATGGAGTACAGCATGGGGTTCTTCAAAAAGGGTGTGAAGAGGTTTCTTCAGGGTCGGCAACGCGCGAGTAATACCCCTGGTGTTGCAAGCGTCCATAGGCCACGGTAACTGCTTACCATCAAGCGGGCCGTAAGCTTGTATGCCACCTCAGTGGTATAAAAAAAACTTGAGGTGTGTCCAACACTCTTAGGCTATATTCCGAATTGAATAATATCGCTCACAGTGTTTACAGCAATAATTTGCGTACCGAGTTAGATATCACGATAATGACAGCTGAAAACTGTCAACAATTCGGAACGCCCGTTATCGCGCTCACAGTATTCAAAACAGAACATATGAGAATTTAATTAAAATCTGAATTAACAATGCGCTAGGACTCCTTATATCTTTTATAATTTAACTCGCAAAAAGGAATATTCGCATCTTTTATTATTTTTCTCTCATCAAATCATAAAAAGTATCTTTGCCAAATAGAAAAGCAAGAATCTTATTAGACTTTTTGCCGAAAACACAATAATTAACCGTCACTTTTGACAGCGCTCACGGTGATATCAGTTTAGGGCATTGTCGGTGTGAGCGCAATATGGCGGATATCATGACGTCATCAATGACGTTTCACGGGACATCGTAATCTGTCATTATTCAATTCGGTACGGGTTTAAGCACGCTCAAATCGATTACAGCGATTATATCATTAATTCGGAATGTAGCCTTAATCTTACTTCTGCCCCGAATTGTACCAGCGAAATTGAGGCATAAAGGTTTTTCAGATATAAAAGTATTCTGTCTTAATCGAGAACATATTCTGCTTGTGTACCAAATTTAATTAAATTCAATTCAGACTTTAATGTGTAATTAAATCACGTCACATCGATTTCACGTTTATATTTGTAGTTTTTCGGTACGTGTTTAAAACATTCATAACTTACTGATGACTAACAACGAACGTAAGTTCAGAAATCTTAGACGGGATGAACATATTAGGGGTACAATATAAAAAGTTACAGCTTATTTCAACTTCTTGGTGAACATTTTCTGTTATTTTCATGGTTATGATTGTATTAGAGCATATATTGAGCCCATACAACACATTTTCAACCCAATTTATATTGAAATACAGTCAATATTGCCACCTTAACTAGAAAAAGTCTGTTAAGCCGATGCCTTAGCTTCAGATACACAAGGGGGCAAAATTACCTCTAAAATGTTCCAAGTATTGTGGCTTGCAAAATGATCCGCGACATTTGACTCGGGACATGCCACGTAGTTGTTGAGGCGATGATAGCTCAGTGGTAGTGACGTCGGATACCGAGACGAAGTTCGGGTTCGAATCCTACAATGAGCTTGAGCTTTCGGTGAAGGAAAACATCGTGAGGAAACTTGAGCACGGTGGTAGGTTATTTTGTAGTACCCATCTGGCGGGCTACCACCTCAAATTGAAAATCTGTCGCCGAGCACCTATCGGTATGTTCCAACAGCTGCACGTGAGAGCCAGTTCCTTCTAGGCTTTTTGTACTTACCACCCGACCACATCATCACTTATCATGGTGAGATTGTGGTAAAACACAGGCCTATACAAAGTTCAAAAAAACATGTTCTGGAACATCTTGCTCCGTTTGCCCGTAGTGTATTTGAAGCTTTAATCTGCGTGACCACCCACAGATCGTCCGGACCCGCCCCGCTTCCCGTCAGCGGACAACATCGGCGTGGACTCTCTGGCGCTCGGCTGGAAGGCTCCAGTGTGGGACGGAGGCTCCGACATCACCAACTACCTCGTCGAGAAGCGGGAACACCCCATGACCAGCTGGATCAGGGTTGGCAACACCAGGTAAACAGACGCTTTTTTTACTAGAATAAAAGTCACTTCAGATTGAGGTCAAAACACAGGAATAAACTATAAAAGTAAGTTTTAAGAGAGGTAGAGCATAGCGTTTATTCGCTCAAAAAGCAGGTCGACTGGGTAAGTACCTCCACCTTACAGAATACCGCAGCCAAATAACTTAATTTTGTGTTCCTGCGCGTGAGTAAGGTTGCCAGAGATCACTGGGGGAAGGGTCTGAATATATATAAAAAAAAAAATTTTTTTAAATACATAAATCATTCTTCGAATACTACTTAGTTTATTTGTTATGTATGCGTTCTTATAAGTATTGCGTATAGTGCGAAGGTTGGAAAAGTTTTCTGACAAAAAAATTGTAAGAGACGTTGCAAAAATCTTGACGGTTTCTTCTCAGTTGAAGGCCGTCTTCCGGATCGGTGGTAACAAATAGTATATTGAGTTTGAAAGCATGGACTGAAAAAGAGATGAATGGATTGTGTGCAAGAGGATATTTGTAAGAGAGGAGTGTCGAATGGAAGAAAGAATTGAGAACAAAGACAGCCGATGATTATAAAGAATTTAAACCAATCTAACATTTATATTCTCAGGTTCACAACAATGGCCATAACCGGTCTAGTACCGGGCAAGCAGTACGAGTTCCGTGTGTACGCAGAGAACATATACGGCAGGTCGGAGGCCAGCGAGACCACTTCTCTGGTGCAGACCAAGGCCATCGTCAAGAAGGAGTTCAAGAAGAAGGAGTATCCAGGTATGATTGGTCCAAATAGAAGAGGTCGGCTTAAAACTAGTATGGTCTTCCTTCCATTCTTGTGACACATAGGTGGAAAAAGTTGTTAGGATTATTCGTTGAAGTCGTCTGGGTGAATATGACTTCTACTGGTGTCTCTTGAACGGATAAAAGGCTTTTTTTTATTTGTAGCATAATTGGTTAACCAGTTTGCCAGATTTCTCATAGTTAATTAGCGAACAGATTTCAATGGAAACTTGCTTTCAAAACAACTGTTTGGTTGATGAAAATGCGATTAATGCCCGGTTTCTATAAAAAAAAAACGAATCGTTTTGCTTACCAATGGTAGGTTTTTGTATTGCCAAACTGGGCATATGGATCATTTTATAAGCTAATTTTACCTGTGATGGCTACATATCGAGGTCTCATATGGGAGGGTCTGCTATGCAAAGCTTTGAGGTCTTTGCTTCATTATTAGTAAAGATATAAGTCTTAATTTTAACCGATAACGGTCCGTAAATTATAGGAATCGGCCATAAGGGGATTAAAGCTCAGTATTAGTGAGGTCGGAAGCCGCGACGAAGGGCCCGAGTTCGAATCCTGCAATGATCTTTCGGTGAAGGAATCGTGAGGAAATCATAGCACGGTGGTTGGGTACTTTGTTGTACCCACCTGGCACGCTCAAGTTGAAAATCTTTCGCCAAGCAGCTATCGGTGTGTTCCGACAGCTGCACTTCAGAGCTAGTTCCTTCTAGGCTTTGTGTGCTTATTACCTTTGGCCACATCATCACTTACCATGGTGAGAAACTTAAATTTAATTCCCAATAGTTGACGAATCCGGCAAGCGCATACGCACAAACGCAGACCACGGCCCGATCAAGGACTACGACAGCTACGTATTCGACATCTACAGCAAATACGTGCCGCAACCGGTCGACATCAACACGTGCTCGGTTTACGACAAATACGATATACTCGAGGAGATTGGTAAGTGTACATTTGTGTGTGTTTGCATGTTTGGATATGCATGATTACGGTAGTGTTTAATTTCAGCGCTTTGGGCAAATAATAAGGATTTTTCATGGGTAAAAGAATAATAATTCTGATTAGGCCGTTAGTTAGATTATCAAAAAATATTAGACACGTATTTTTTGCTTTACTAAATCATATAAAATTGACAAAGATAAAGCGCCACACTAAATCAACACCGTATTTTTTTGTGTAATTGACAAAAGTAAAAATACGTCTCTAATATTTTCTGATTATGTAAATGTTGGAATTAATAAAAAAAACAGGAATCTAGTCTATTACAATGGTGAGAATGTGGTCAAAGAAAATATATGATAGAAATTTTATATATTTATATAATAATTGATTATACATGTTGATCTTGTAGTCATAATCCCTAATCGGAGATCCCGTTGTTCATTAAATAATTAGCATGAAAAGAACGTGTTATTTTTCTTACCTACGATGAAATAACGAATTCTGTTCATTATACAAAGTTATTAGTACTGCCATCCCAATACTTAAAAAGTAACATTAACTGCAGAGGGTTGACTCTCGCTTAAGATCGGGGGCTCAGTTATGGAGTAAAAGCTCAGTTAAATACTGTGAAATTAAAGCAATCGGTATTGGCTTGTGAAACTGTTTTTTTTTACATTTCTGATGTTGGCGATACATGATTGTATTAATGATTTAACAATACTTATAAAGATAGGAGTTTTGCATGAATAATGAAAAATCTAATAGTACAGCTGTTAGCTTGATTGTATGTATAATGTATTTGGAAATGTTAGTATTGTGTACTCGTTGTCAATATACATTAGTATGCGTACAAACGTAATAAAAAACAAAAGATAAAAAACAGTAACAGTTTTCCATTTTATTCGAATACGTTTCACTCCAAAAAAGCATGATAATTTAGAACTAAACACTCACGAAGTTGCTTATGAGAAAAGAGTTTTCATAGTTTTACATTAACATAGCTAACTAACATCAATTAGACGATTTTGAACCTTACGCGTTGTACAATAAAAATGAAATTCCCGCAGGTGACTTCGTGAGAGCTTCTTCTAGACGGAAAAAGGCCGGAGGTCTGTGTGTGAATAGATCGATGTAGTGCATCTTTCTCTCTGCATCTCTCTGTCTCACACGCATACTATTATTATTATATTTTTTACTATTATATTTAGGAGAAAGCATGAGAATAATACATTTATTTAAAAAAATAGGGTAATTGGAAAGTGTCAAAATTTTGTGATCTAATTGTTTGTGTGATTGGTCATCCAAATTCTAAAGAAATTAAAAAAAAACTATGGTAATATAAATCTTAAAAAATCTCTATGCTATTTTGGGTATTATCAGAAATTAATTAAACAATGATAAAAAAAAAACTACCAAAAATCAAAAAGCATTCCTTAAACATATTTTTCTTTTCGGCATAACTATTTCCAGTAACCCTGCAGTATCATAGTATAATATACTTGTAATTGAAACAAATATTAAATATATTCCTTCATTTTATATCAAGTAGTTCGAAAGCACGGTTTTAGCTTAATATATTAGTAAATATATTTAATTTATTATGATAAAACTGAAATATTTTATAACTAAAATGCGCATCATTATAATTTAATCTAAGTTTGAATTGGCACAGTTAAATTAGTAGAGATTGGCACAAAATTGTATTTAGTTATCGCGCTTGTCATAATTATAGATATTTATATAGAAATTGTTATATTATAACAGTTTGTGAAAAAGTAACACTGTTAAAAATAGCTCAAATATAATTTGACATAATTATGCTAAAAGTTATGCATATCGTAGACTAACGCTTTATGGGAATGCCTATATAAAATTCTATTAAATGAAATATAAGCGCGCGTATTCATTGCCATTGAGATTGGAATAATATTTAAAAAAAAAACTGATAAATGTACTCCAAAATAATGAAATCCAATCTCAATAGCACATTTAAATTTAAACTTTTCTCACCACGTATAAGACACAAAATCGTCAGACGCCTAAGGTAACGTTCAATGTTGTAGGCACAGGCGCTTTCGGCGTAGTACACAGATGTCGCGAGCGTGCTACAGGCAACTTCTTCGCGGCTAAATTCATTCCGGTCACTGGAGCGATGGAGAAGGAGCTAATAAAGAAAGAGATAGACATAATGAACCAGCTGCACCATCGCAAGCTGATCAATTTGCACGACGCGTTCGAAGATGATGACGAGATGGTGCTTATATTCGAATTGTGAGTACTTTGAGCTGGTTTTATATCATTGGCATTAGAAAATCAGCATTCTACATTCTTAGCTAATTTATGAATCATCATCAGCCTATAATGTCCCACTGCTGAGCACAGGCCTCCTTTCATAAATGAGGGTGAAAGGGAATGGGCAGATACTCCACCACGCGTGCCCACTGCGGATCAGTGGAGGTAGGCTAGTGGTCAACCTACTGTTGGAGTGTTCAAGGAGGCCTCCAAATAGCTCATCGACTCACAATCAAGTGATAACCGGTACCAAAAGCTTTACGTGTCTTCCTAAGCACGGAAAGCACTTGAGTCGAAATACCACTAGGCGGTCACCCATCCAGGTACCAGCCTCAACGGTACGGCTAATCATGCTACACCAGCAGTGCTAATTTTAGAATTTAAATGCTGGCTTACATGAAGCTGCAATATAATGTTTTTAAACCTGATCAATATTTTCGAAGTGTTATAACTGATATCCTAATAACCATAAATCATTATCAATCCTCCTGTTATTATAAATGCCCATAGGAGGACTCGTATCCATCAGGCAGGACCGTCCGGCTCCATAACCTTTCTCACATCTATACATATATAGTTTTTTGTTTGATTCTTTACTTAAACGCATTGATATCTGTACAGTCGAGGACATAAATATGTATACACTTAGTAAAATTCAACAACGGTTTCCTCTTAAACTACTGATTGAAATTATGAGATATTATAAAGGCTGAATCTTCTAACATATACTATTATGATTTGTGTAATAGTTTAACACTTAAATGTTAAACATGCGAGAAAATTGCTTTTGAATTTCAAAAAGTGTATACATATTTATGTCCTCGACTGTACCTACCAGTCGGATTTGAACATTTTTTTCACTAATAGGAAGCTACTTTATCCCCGAGTGTGATGATGTAACCGCCGGGGACAGATAGTTAAAATATAAACCCCGAATCACTAACCTACGTTACAGCTTCGATAAAAATATGTGCACCTTCCAGCCTTTCCGGAGGAGAATTGTTCGAGCGTATCACAGAGCCTGGTTATAACATGAGCGAGGCAGAAGCAGCTCACTACATGAGACAGATATGCGAGGGAGTGAGACACATGCACGAGCAGAACATCATCCATCTCGACCTCAAGCCCGAGAACGTTATGTGCCAGACAAGGACGGGAACTGATGTTAAGGTTAGTGAAAGAACCTCGAAATTAAGGTCCTCATTATAAGAACTCGAGTCAAGTTGTGAGTCGAGATGAAAACAATTTAATTTGTAACCTGGCCTTATGATATAAAGTTTATTTTTGACTAACACAATCTATTGTGACTACTTTTGTGTTTAGATTGTCGTTCTAAGAGGTAAATTGGTCCACCAAGTTTATTATGATCTTACGTCTATCTTACGATATGACGTTTATAAATACAAAGAAAAGTAATCCTTATTTCTTTACGATAAGGTTCATCTATATTATTATATAAATAACCATAGATTTAACACACCTTATTTTTTCTTAATAAGGTTATTTTTGCAAACTGATCTCGCACTATGCGGTTTCAAAGGACCACGACATATTTGGCTATGGTAACCGCTTACCATCAGGCGAGTCGTATGCCTGTTTCCTACCTTAGTAGTATCTAATCAACAGAATGCGATGGTAACTTCAAGTGGTTTACATCTAAAACTGAATTGGATTCACCACAAACATTTCACTGTACAGGTCATAGATTTCGGTCTAGCGACAAAATTAGACCCCAACGAAGTGGTGAAGATATCGACAGGCACCGCAGAGTTCGCTGCTCCAGAAATAGTCGAGAGGGAACCGGTTGGTTTCTATACAGACATGTGGGCGGTTGGCGTGCTGTCGTATGTGCTGTGAGTATTGCTGTCTTGTTCTCTCTTATTGGAGATTGTAAGGATGGAAATAATATACTTTTATCCCAAATGGATATTTTGCAGGGTTTATGAATAGTTCTATGAAAATGATTTCGAAAAATTATCGTAACTTTTTTGCCACAGACTTCATAGTCTATTGCAAAAATAGTCTTAATAGTTTCCGCTAGATGTCGCTGTATTTAGCCATTGTGTTTTCCATGTATTTTCTCCATCGCGATGTTAAGAGTCTCCTGCGTTTAGTGAGGCGATTCCATTCCAGGGTAGGAAAGCATACTTACCTGGCGTAGGGGACACCGTGATCACAAAGGCGGTTCCCCCAGAGCGAGGCCCTTCCATTGCACTGCGGATGGGTTGACCTCTGTGATTATCCCTAATGTGGATAACTCGGACGCGTAATTTTTGGTAGTGGGGACTGCGTACGCGCCGTCCCCTTCATTAAACCTTAACAAGAATATCCATATTTGACTGGTTCTCTACGTCTTGTCCTCTCTTTATTTATTGTATGCAAATTGACTTCCAAATATTTGTCCACTGCTTATTCCAAAAGGTCCTGAACGTGTCATTCTGAGATTCATGGCAAACATTGGACACTTATTATCATTCATTTGTATTAACCATACATAGTAAAACTTGCCTTATACCAAAGACCTAAAGTCCACTTCAATTACCAAGGTTGTTGAAGTCAAGGTAGGAATATCCCACAACTTACACTGATTAATATTTGACGCGCCAGTTCGTGGCGTAGTAGTCGCGCCGTAGGTCGTGGGTTCGATTCCCACCCAGGACATGAATTTGTGTGCATGAACATGTCTGTATGTCCTGCGTCTAAATGTATTATGTATATACTATACTATATAGTACTATGTAATTATGTATATTAATTCCATAGTACAAGCTCTACTTATTTTGGTATTTGGTGACCGTGTGCGAGGAGTGTCCCAGGATATTTAAAATATATTTTTTCCTCTCAGTCTATCCGGATTATCACCTTTCGCTGGCAACAACGACATCGAGACCCTGAAGAACGTGAAGGCTTGCGACTGGGAGTTCGACGAGGAAGCGTTCGTGCACGTCTCGGATGACGCTAAGGACTTCATCAGGAGGCTACTTGTCAAGAACAAGGAGTGAGTTGGACTTTGTCGTAGTAATTTTACACGTGTCGACTTGATGTTTTGTTTTTATCATTAGTTGGTTATTTTAAGTTGCTACTTATATGGCAATGAAAAATGGCAGTTAAACTACTTACTTACTAAAAAATATTTAAAATAAATCAAAGATGGCTAAAAACAATTGGCATGTCGGTAATTTTGATATTTTTATTTGGTCCCCAAAAGCAAAAGAATCTGATTATGTATTAAAAATGCCATCATATATGCCAAATCCATCTTACACACAGTTCGCACAGTGCGGTTTCAAAAGAACTTCCTGCTATGGACGCTCAGATTGTGGAATGAGCTCCCCGCCGTGGTTTTCCCAAGGGAGTACAACATGGGGTTCTTCGAGTAGGGTGGGAGGAGATTTCTGCAGGGTTGTAAGCGTTAATAGGCTATGGTGACCGCTTACTATCAGGCGGGCCTTATGCTAGATCCAAAGATCCTTTACAAACCACAAATATATATTTCAGGAAGCGTATGACCGCGCACGAATGCTTGATCCACCCGTGGTTGGCCGGCGACGCGGCCAGCGCGAGAACCGCCACCATCGACGCCAGGAGGTACGAGGCCATGAGGAACAGGCTCCGGGAGAGATACGAGGTAATATCACTACTTATATGTACTTGAATAAGTGATGATGAAAGATAGTCTGCGTGGACTGATAAAAAGTTCAAATGTGCTATTTACAAGCTTTTATTTACTTTCAACATGCATTGGAATTTTGCAAGTTAAATTTGACCCACTTTCCGGTTTCCGATTGAGCTGAAATTTTGCAATGCAAATCGCGTGACAATTAAATATTATGATGACGTAGAGCTGATATGATGATGGAGCTGGAAGGTGACCATAGGAACTCCGTAATAAAACCACATAGCCCCATCGAGTTTGTGCTCGTTTGATTCGTCTTGAGGAGAACTTTTTGTATGACAATGCAAGTACAGTCTCCAAAAAAAGCTTGTATTAAAAATGAAATTTTTAACAAAAAACTTTAATACTAATACTTCTACTATTCTGGGTGTAACGTAAAGGGTTTTTTACATCCGAAAAGGGTGAAGACTACATCGGGTATAGACACTATAAAAAGTGTCATAAATTACTCAAAAATTCATACCAAATTTTTGCATCCCAGTTTATTGAATTAAAATCATCCCCGTGCGCCTAGTACCAATAAAATGGATTACTTTAATGGATATATTTTCCGTTACATCCTGTATAGTATATAATAAATCAATCTAAAGTCCCCGTCACGAGAAGCTATAAATTTTGTAAACAAGTGTTCAGGAGTTCACAACATTTGGACCAACAAAAAAATGAATTTGTTTAAGATTTAATAAATTATTAATAAGTATTACTCTTTCTTTTTACTTATTATATATTTTAGATAAATTGTATTACGCACCTTTTGACGTTTTTTTCGTGGCGAATTTATTTCCTTAGATGTACTGGCTACTGGCTCCATTATACGTAATAACAAATAAAATTAACGCTAAAAAACTTATTATTATTAACAATAAAAAAGTGATAACGAAACAATAACAAAATTAACAATAACAACCAGATCCGCGATATATGCAAAGCAATGAAACAAACTCGTACGCATTCGAAACTCGAATGACGCGTTTATTTCAAAATGGCGTCCCGATAGTTTACAATCCCTGCGACGGACGCGTTCCGGTACCAAGAAACACAAACGATAGCGCTTTGCGTCGTTAAAATATGATCCGACTAAATTAAATAGGTTGTTACTTTCATATAACCCGTCTATATTTCATGTCGATTGAATATGGTAAATTTATTATTATCTCGCAGTATAAAATGTTTACTTAGTAAAAGATGTTTGTTTACATAATTTATAGCTTCTCGTGACGGGGACTTTAGCTATTCTAGTACCATAGAGTGCATATTTAATGAGTAATTTTCTCATGGTTATTGAAATCGACATGGTAATTTTTTCTTGCAAATAATTCTGTTACGATTTACGTCACGTTTAGAATACAGACAACGGTTTTTTTTTGTGTGTCTTCCTAATTGATGTATATATGTAGGTTTTACAAGGCGACACCAAATTTTACAATCCTAGTCAAGAAATATTTACCTCCGTAAATATGACGCGAGAGTGACTCACGAAAAGCATGAAAATTCTAGACGCGCATTTAGCTAAGCCAAAGATATTAAATCTTGTTGAACCTACCTAAAAATCCGCAGTTAGAATTTCTGACGCACTTTAATGTAATACAATACCATATTCAAAATTCAAAAAATATGCATCGATTGGACCAAATTATATTTTTACGCCTTTTGCGGTCGAGACCATGGGACCGTGGGGGTCCGAAGCTCGCCTCTGAGGCCTCTGGAGATCAGCGGGCGGGGAGCTGTTTCCGCCAACGCGTCAGCTTGGCTATCCAAAGAGGAAACGCTGCCAGCCTTCTGGGAACCTTGCCGTTAATCGGAAGCAGCGGCAAACTTGAGGAAATTTTCTATATATAGATTGTAATTTGTACATATTTGTTGTACCTAAATAAAGTTTATCTTGTCTCTTAATACAAAATATAAAATTAATACCAACATAATGGTGTTTCCAACAGAACTGGTCGTCATACCTGCTGCCGATCGGCAGGCTAAGCGAGTACAGCTCGCTGAGGAAACTGCTCATCGAGAAATGGAAGATTTACGATGGACAGTTCGGTAAGTTATTGACTTTTATTTGTATGTTAAATAATTGCCACGATTGTGAAAATGTTGTATCTTATGTATAATACGCCTACCATCTGATATATGTACCTAATTTAAAGTCATATAAAGACGCTTTTACAGTATAGCCTTTAGACTCGGTTCAACGACGTGCCATAAGAATTGTCGACGATCCCGAGCTCACAAGCGGTTTAGAGCCCCTCAGTCTGAGGAGAGACTTTACCTCCTTATGTGTGTTCTACCGCTTGTACAACGGACGGTGTTCTGAAGAATTGTTTAAGATGATGCCCACCGCTACTTTCTACCATCGCAACTCTCGCCATCGACGGGGAGTCCATCCTCACATATTGAAACCTGAATTGTTTCGTACTGTGCGGGCTCAAAGGAGCTTCCTTCCGCGGACGCTCAGACTGTGGAATGAGCTCCCCGCCGTGGTTTTCCCAATGGAGTACAGCATGGGGTTCTTCAAAAGGGGTGTGAAGAGATTTCTGCAGGGTCGACAACGCGCGCGTGATACCCCTGGTGTTGCAAGCGTCCATAGGCTACGGTAACCGCTTACCATCAGGCGGGCCGTAAGCTTGTTTGTAAGTGGTATAAAAAAAAAAAAAAAGTATAGTCTCTCCCAGAGCCATACTATTTATTCATTTGAGTTATCGCCTAAAGTCTAACGACATTAAATGCCATAAGCAAATTAGCGCGCTAACATCCGGCCATATCTGCGTACTATGTCAAATAACGTGATAATTAACGGCGCGGTTGGTAAAGATTCCACCTGTCGCGCCACAGGTCGTGGGTTCGATTCCGACACAGGACATGCATTTGTGTGTATATTAAATACATAATTACACCCAGCCAGACACAGGACATACAGACATGTTCATGCACAAACATATGTATGTTTACAAACAAAAAAGTTGTATGTGTATTATATCAGTTATCTGGTTACCATAGTACAAGCTCTGATTAGTTTGGGATAAGATGACCGTGTGTGATGAATGTCCCAGGATATTTAATATCCTGTCCCAGGATTATTTATAACTGCGTACTATGTCAAATACCGTGCTAATTAAAGGCAAATGATGGACGCAACATTTGTACCAACTTTAACATGTAGACATAAATCCAACGATCACATTTGTACACAGATCGTCGGCAAGCAGCGCCGCGGTTCGTGATCAGGCCACAGTCGGCGTTCTGCTACGAGGGACAGTCGGTCAAACTGTACTGCCGCATCATCGCGTGCGCAACGCCCACCGTCACCTGGTCCAGGAACAACCACGAGCTCAGGCAGTCTGTCAAGTTCATGAAGAGGTATGTTGACTTTTGTTATTGTTTCTCCTCATTTGCTTTATTTTACAGGTATATTTGTACTTCTTTCCATGTGAAAAGTAGCAACGATAGAGTTAGAATTTCATAAAGTGATAGCGTTAACCACAGATTACAGAATAAGGCAGATGGAGCGCGCGGAACACGAAAGTGAAGCCAAAAAAGCAAATACAAATTGAAAATCTGATACCTGGTATTCGTTTTCCATTTTGTATTTGCATTGTTTAACCACAGTTTATTAATAAACAAGAGTTTTTTGTTACATAAAGTTTGTTAAATAAAGCAAATACCAGGTACGTGTTTATCAATTTGTATTTGCTTTTTTGGCCTCACTCCCGTGTTCCGCGCGCTCCATCTGCCTTATTCTGTAATCTGTGGCGTTACAACGATACTTTGCGCGAAACGTGATCAGTTTCCATATAGACGCATTTGAAAAAACATTTGGTCAAATGTAAAAAAAAAACGATATCCGCCATATTTTTTGGCAAATGTCGAATGATACTTCGATATAAAATGACGTCGAAAAAGTATATTTGAGACGATGGATTGAATTTTAAAAAAATGCATGATTCATCGCCAACACACAATGATAAGTGGATGTTTACAGAATTATTTTTGACAATAGGTACGCGGGCGACGATTACTACTTCATAATCAACCGCGCCAAGTTGGAAGACCGTGGAGAGTACATAATCAGGGCTGAGAACCACTACGGTTTCAGAGAAGAGGTTGTCTTCTTGAATGTACAACGTGAGTATACTTACATTATAATCTGCTAGTTTCGCACGCCCCGCGGTTTCAATTGCGTTACCGGGATAATAAGTAGCCCATGTTACCTATGTGCAATTAATCACGCACATCCGTTGCTGCGTGTATGTTGGACAAACCAACATACACTTCGCATTGATAATATTGGAAGAATCATCCTAATTATAAATACGATGCGAATCCTAAGGATGTATATAAAAAAAAGAAAACGATTTGAGTTGTTTTTAACCGACTTCAAAAAAAGGAGGAGGTTCAATTCGACTGTTTTTTTTTTTTTTTTTTTTTTTTTTTATGTTTGTTACGTCGTAACTCCGTCATTTATTAACCGATTTGGAAAATTCTTTTTTTGACTGAAAGGGTAAACTTCCCGTTTGGTCCCATTGTCATCAGATCAGGATTTGATTACTTCTTAGTGTACTTTGAAGTCGGTTTAAGTTTTTTGTAAAACAGTCCAATTATTATTCATCCGCATCAGGTGAAAATTTTGTGAGTTATTGTTCGTAGGCCGGGGTAGGATTATGAAGGCTTTGCGATGCATAGTACATCGGGCATTAGCTAGATACACGTCAAAATGAAGCAAATTCTCGTCACCTTTAAACTTTGTGTTCTCTAGCGAACTCAAGAATTGATTTAAAGATCAAAATTAATCCTTATGTAAATAATTTAAATAATAGTTATTTATGCAACCGTCGTATAATAAGGGGTATTACAACACGAATGTGGGTTTGTGATAATAGTATCACACGAGGGTTTTAATAACTAATTATGTACATTTGCATACAAGACTTTATCTACACCCATGATCATTTTTGTGAACAACAAAGTAATATATTTCTGCAATTCTAATTTTATAGAGGATTTATAGCATGGGTGTAGATAAAATTATTTATTTTTTACTTGGCCGGTTTGTAATACGAATCATTAGGTACAAATTGGGTTATTATTAAACACAGTAATTCACTCAACGATAAGTGAGTACACAAACAGTACCGAGTGCCTCGGCTCGCCCAACGCCTGCCTAGCGGCAATAGGCGGCGCCTGGCCAACGCCATACAAATTGGAGTTAGAGCACTTAAACACGATCGAATAGGTTAAAACACTCGCACTAACCCACAGAATATTATTTGAGTTGGTCGATTGACACATGGCAGTTGATAAAATTCAATAGTCTATGCATTTCCGCGTAGCGTCGCCGACTTCACAAGTGCTCAAATCAAAATGGAAGCAAAGACAAAATATCTCCGAAAACGTTTTTTTAAGCTTTTATACCTATTAATATTTTTATTACAATGATAAACTTATGCGGTACCCTGAGTGTAAAGAATTGACGTTATTAAACGCTTACTAACGCGTTGTGTTTATGACATTTCTCTATAGGAATGGGCACAGTGCCTCTAGCGGAATATTCATGGTACTAATTTCTCCCATACGAATTTATAGTTAACGCAAACGCGTTAGTAAGCGTTTAATGAAACGCAAATCTATGGCAAAGTAGTCTTAATAATTTCCCCTAGATGTCGCTGTATTTAGCCATAGTATTTTCCATGTATTTTCACATCGCGATGTTAAGAGTCTCCTGCGTTTAGTGAGGCGATTCCATTCCAGGGTTGGAAAGCATACTTACCTGGCGTAGGGGACACCGTGATCACAAAGGCGGTTCCCCCAGAGCGAGGCCCTTCCATTGCACTGCGGATGGGTTGACCTCTGTGATTATCCCTAATGTGGATAACTCGGACGCGTAATTTTTGGTAGTGGGGACTGCGTACGCGCCGTCCCCTTTATTAAACTGAAATTAACTTAACTAATATATCACGAGATTTGATTTATGATCTCTCTTCCTACGTATTTCATTGGATAAATTTCATATTTCATCATAATACTGTTAACTGTATAGAATTAGGTTGAAATTCAGACTAAAGATGGGTTAATCCGGATTACTTTCCGGATTAGTGCTAATAGCCTGTAACATTTTATTTAAAAGAGTATTAATATCAATTTTGATGGTTTGCGTTGTGATTAGAATATATTTTTTATACTTAACATCATAAAAGAATGTTCGAAACAGTTACATCCAAATGTTTGAGAACTGCCTGTATGTGTGTAGTAACCGGCAAAGTTGTTGACACAACGTAAACTGCACAGAAGCCAAACTTTAGGCCTCTTTGGTGGTGGGGTTCAGGGTCCGGTAAGGGGGCAGGTGCCAGACAATAAATTTAAATAATCCAACGAGTATATTTATGTTGCTCGCTTAGTGTATCTACGCAAACCATTCCCCACTAGGCCCAAATTGTGCTAAGAAGTTTGCCGGTTACTAACAAAAATGTCCTGTCCTTCGATGCTTTTTAATATTATTATAATTTGGACACGGCCTTGGAGCATTGTGCCGTATCTGCAAGCTTAAAATCAATTTTTTGTATCTAAACAGCGATTTTGTCCATATGTAGCTATACCCAAAGTACAAAGGCAGCACGTGCCCGAGGCGCCGCGCCGCCGCGAGCCGCTCCCGTACACGTTCTGGCAGGAGTCGAGCGAGACCGCGCCAGTGTTCACCTTCCAGCTCAGACCTCGCGTCATGCAGGCCAGAGACACCTGCAAGCTGCTCTGTTGTCTTAGTGGAAAGCCCACGCCTACTGTTAAATGGTAAGTTTAACTATGTGGATGGAAATTATTCGATATTGTCTCTAAAATTATGTGGTAATAGAAAGTCTCAGAATCTCTATAGTTATCTTGAGCCAACTCCGTATAAAACGAAGTATACTCTAATAATAAACTCAATAGAATTTTGTAAACACTATCCAACTAATATCGAGAGCTCAAATTCAAACGGTCCCTTCAACTTGATGCTGTTTTTGGGGGAAAAATTGCAAAATATCTCTTGCTTCTGGCTTAGGATATAAGAATAAAACTTTCCATATTTTTTCACTGTTAAGTTATTAAATTATACTTAGACTAGGAACCATAAAAATCCCTTAAAACTATTGCCGTCACACTTTGCGCCCGCGCTCCTCTCACGGAAAAGCGTTGCAAAGCACGTTGGATTGACCTCAGCAAGTATTCTACAAAAAATCATTGAATCCACCAGGTACAAGGACAGAAAGGAGCTTTCTAAGTATGACTACGCGATGACGCAATCAGACGGTGTAGTCACGTTAGAGATTATCGACTGCCGACCTGAAGACAGCGGCAAGTACACCTGCATCGCGACCAACGTGCACGGCACTGATGAGACCTCTTGTGTCGTTATCGTTGAAGGTATGTTCAACTTTATTGTAGTGCAGTAAGAGTGGTTTTTGAATTGTCTTTTTCAGGGTTATGATTGCTTGGGGAAAGAAAGCATGATGGCTACTATACAGGGTTACTTTTCATGGGGTAGCCAAATTATCAGAGGTTAGGGTTTAGGGTCGGCAATGCGCGAGTGATACCCCTGGTGTTGCAAGTGTCCATAGGCTATGGTAACCGCTTGCCATCAGGCGGGCCGTATGTTTATTTGCCACCTTAGCGGTAAACAAAAAAAAAAAATATTATATTCATAATTATGAACAACTTTTATAACAGGACAAACAGAATACGCGAAAAAAAACTTCGCATACTCAAAATCAACGAAGCACCATCAAAATGAATGAGAAAAAGCATTTTTTTCATGATTTCAGAGTTGTTCTCAAAGTAATATTGTTCATAATGATGAACACAACAACCCTTCAAAAATCTTGCCAGGCATACTCAGGTGTATTTGACCAGTCATCTTGCAGATCTCACTTGCAACATTTGCTCACGTCATCACTTACAACTTTGTCGTGAAACAATCCTAACTCTATCGGTCAAACTACAATCGCTAGATAATCCCTGGATAAGTCAATTCTATACAAAACGGTTCTAATTTCAAATTAACAACCAGATACCGCTCATTTGTCCATCGAAAAATCAGCCCTAAGCATCGAACTCGTCAGTACTTTTGCGCAGATTTTGAGCAGTAAGTATCAATCACTGCATCGTTTTGACTTGACCAATCAGAGCGCATGTGTCCTTGACTTTGCCAATCAGACTGCATTGTCGGCGGTGGGAAATTCGCGCTTCTGTGGGCTAGGTCCTAAGTCATCCAATCCAAGTCCACCAATCATGGCAAGAGCTATTTTAATTTCGTATGACCAATATTTTTTTTTATTACTTCCCTTGTCATCGTTTTCATGACGTAATCATTATCGAATGACTGTGTGTTTGTAGGCGAGGTGACGTCACCGGAGCAGGCGCAGATGGTCCACAACTTCCTACACTCAGGTGACAGGAGGTACATTGAGAAGCCACTCAAACCTGCACCGCCACCTATCATTACCAAAACTAAGGTTTGTTATTGATGTTTATTACTAGCTTATGCAAGCGTCTATATGCTACGGTGACCGCTTACCATCAGGCGGGTTCTATGCTTGTTTCACCTTTATGGAAAAAAAAATGAATTCATGTGTCGCAAAAAAAAATACGCGTCTATTTCGATAAATGTGTGTTACAGTAGTACCCAACTAATATGGCTTACCGATGTACCTACGCAGAAGATACATTTTCAAAGCGCGGGAAACGCTATTGGTCGGCGTACGTTTTCGCTGTGGTTGTTTATTATAAAAAAATCAACGCCAAAAGCTGTTTTGTTCCTCGCAACTGTGTTGTAAAACGTCGTATGACACGCGTGTGCATTGATCATTACACTCTCGGCTCCCTTATCGCTGACCAACTTTGCACACATTGATAATAATGTACTATTATATGACAGGTGACAATAGACCCACCGTCGAAGGCCTCGCCGAGACCGAAGTACTCACCTCAGAGCTCGATGGACGTGGGTAAGAAGAAGTACGGCGCCAAGCTGGACTCTGATGCCTCCTCCAGGTCGAGGAGTACCACTAAGGAACTAGTTTGTGAGTATTCCTGCATTGTTTAAGAGATAGGTGGAAAGAGGGTGTTGTTTCAAAGGATTGGATTAGGTTATAGATAACGTGTCCCAAGATCCAACGATAAGCGGGTAGCAGAAGGCAGACCTGCTAAAACTGTCTCAAGAAAAAAATAAGTTTTTTTTTTTATTAATTTTTGTTTATTAACTTTAGGCATTCTAAGATTTTTAAGGGTTATGGAGGATAGCAGTGCTACTAAGGTTGACGAAACAAAAAAAAAGAAAATTGTCGTCTTGGTAGTTAATAAAAAATTCCGAAGAATTTTTCTTTGTAATTTCAAAAAAATAAGAACTTTTTTCTCGAGTAGTCATGAGCAGGTCCACCCTCTGGTACCCGCTTATCGTTGAATTTTGGGACACACAATTTCCAAAGAAACTCCGATTAATTAAATTGTAGTCATATTTCGGGATCGAATACTACAATGTGCTTGAGCTGTACCGGAACCTGAGTGCACCGAAGGTGAAGGAAAACATCGTGAGGAAACCATAGCACGGTGGTAGGGTATTTTGTAGTATCCGTCTGGCTGGCTACCACCCTCAAGTTGAAAATCTGTCGCCAAGCACCAATCGGTGTGTTCCTACGCCTGCACTTGAGAGCCAGTTCCTTCTAGGCTCTATGTGCTCACCACCTTTGGCCACATCATCACTTCAAAACTCAGATCAGGTCAAACACAGACAAAAAGAAAAAATGTAGTAACTTATCTAAAACATAAGTGTTGTGTACAGTACCAGCGTCAGACTCGTCAATGTGCCTGCCGTCGTTCGCGCGCACGTTGCCCGACGTGCTGTCGGCGCGGGACGGGGCCCCGCTGCTGCTGTCGTGCGCCGTGCGCGGGGACCCGGAGCCCCGCGTGCAGTGGCACAAGAACGGGAAGCCCCTGCACTCATCCGAGGTAACAAACACTATACTTGAACACGTGCCTCGCTCGCTTATGTCGCGCGTACTAACATCACAAATATGTCACACACTTGTCATGAATTTGACATCATCTTTTCAGGTGTTTGAATATATAGGGTGACTGGTAATTAGTAAACGATACTTAGACACATGATTGTACTCATGATAACAAACGACTTTCCCAAAGATTTTTTTTTTAATTTTCTTAGAACATGAGCCCATAATATTTAGTACAGAACAAGACTAAGAATACACAATCAGCTTTTGTTTAATTTAGTTATTTATCCCTATTTGTTTCTTTGTCAAAGTTGTTTGTTATTATGAGTACAATCATGTGTCTAAGTATCGTTTACTAATTACCAGTCACCTTATAATACCATAAGTACTCGTATCGAATCCCTTTTTTTTAGTTGGTTGAAAGTTAGCGCAATGTGTGTTATTTATGTTCAATAAATCAAAAGTGGACTGTATTGGAGACAGTAAAAAAAGCTGACTATTACAAATTATTGAATTGAGTTGGTAATTGAAATTCATTTGAGAGATTTGCGGAAAATATTCTTAATTAAAGCTCGGATAAGTTATTCCTGTACAAAAATCGTTCTAATTTCATAATGACAGCATAATAATAATAATATAAGCCTTTTATTCAGACACAGTATTTTTTCTTTTTTACAATAGTGTAACTTAATCTAACAACTCTGGCGAGTCGATGACACCGACAACCCGGTCTGTTTGCCCAACTTTGGCAAAGGCCTCCTCCATATCTTTCCAATTTATCCTATTTTGCGCTCTCCTAGTCCATGTTTTCCCTGCTATAATCTTTATTTCATCTTCCCACCTTCGAAACTGTCTACCTCGATTTCTTTTCCTATTTCTTGGGTACCAATATAATATGTTTCTATTCCATTTTTCAATGCCTCTTATTATATGGCCAGTCCACTTCCACTTCAGTTTCCTTGTTCTCATTGATACATCTTCAATTTTCGTGCGTCTTCTGATGTTTTTGTTGTTTATTCTGTCAGACTTCTTTATATTCAGCATGCTTCTTTCCATTGATGTCTGACATCATAATGACAGCACCACTTATTTATCTATTACAAAGAAGAAAAAAAAAACATTCTCTCTTTTGATAAACCACAGTTTATGTGCAAAAAGTGTATCTTAAATGCGAATGTGAGTTTGTTTGTTACGCTTTCATGCCTATATGTATGGAGAAGGAGGCTACTTTTTAACCCGGGAACGCGGGGGCAGCTATAGTACTATAAGCCCAAAACTAAAATTAAATTTAAACCACAGGTGGTAGACCTCAAGTACAAGAACGGCGTAGCTTCCCTAGCGATCAACGAGATATTCCCGGAAGACGAGGGCGAATACTCGCTGAAGGCCATCAATAGCCAGGGAGAAGTCGAGACCAAGTGCAAGGTCACTGTTAAACGTGAGTACCATTTTGTGTTTTATTAATTTTAATATAGAGTCGATTTTTGAATAAGCTCGTGACAGCTATCAGTTTCACAAGTATACCACTAGAGGCGCTGTACAAATTCATATAGGTTCCTACACTAACTCTAAAATCTGGTGTAATAACGTTTATTATCCCACAGCAATGACAGACGGCGGAGCGGCGAGCGACAAGCCCAAACTTGGCGACAAGCCGCCCAGAATAGTGGACCATGCGATCTCACAGCTCGTCAAAGATGGCGACGCTGTCACGCTATCCTGCAGGTGAGATATAGCTACGTTTATAACTATTATATATAGAGCCATTATCGCGTCAGTTGATATTTTAGTCGCTAGATGGCTCTGTCTACTATTGAACACAAATATATTTTTATTCACATAACTACCTAAATTCTCAAAAGAGAACCTACAAAAGTCCCCAGAAAGAAATCTCATTTAAATATTATGGATCCGTTAATACCCATAAAAAGCACTAACGACTCTTTCTTATACCATAATATATTTTATCCAGGATTGTGGGAGCGGAACGTTTCGACGTAGTATGGCTGCACAACAACAAAGAGATCAAACCTTCCAAAGACTTCCAGTACTCGAGCGAGGCGAACATTCACAAGCTGCACATCGCTGAGATATTCCCTGAAGACGCCGGTATGTAGATATGCTCATGCATTTAGTTCACGCTGGTGAATATAGATGGCATTAAAAATAAAAGGCTAGCATTTTGTTCACGATTGTGATAATAGATGGCGTTTAAACTAAAAAGGCGTTTAGTTGCTAATGTGTTTAGTTCACGAATATGAATATCTATATTCATATTCGTGAACTAAATGGCGTTGAAAGTAAAAATTACTGTTCTAATTCTTCAGGTTCACAAAATTGCCCTTTTATTTGCGACTTTCTTTCAGTAGTCACAATACAGCATACTAGCTTACGCCGCGTGGGTTGTGAACCGTAATAGATCGATTTGTGTTTACTTACATACAAATTTACCATAGAATGCGTGATGAAGTAAACAGTAACCCCCTCCTTATTCATAATCGTTTTATAACTAAATCAATGTTATTAATGTCGTCTGTCTCACTCTTTCAATTACCTTACATCACGTACACATGAAGACTTCGGAATTTTAACTAAAACATTTCATATATTATGAATAAGCAGCTTCCAGAACAAACCGCTAGGTGGCACCAAATTTTCAACTAGATCGTAGTATACATGCGCCAAGCGGGTACCGCAAAGTACTACCGTGCTTCGGATTTCTTACTTCCTTCACTGAAATTCAAGCTGCTTATAGGATTCGAATCCAGTACCTTCCCTCAAAAACAGACCCGGTTGTCTTTTAGACGCATACCCCATATTATGATGACCACTAACACTCCCACCGTGTGACGCAGGTGTATACACATGCGAAGCGTTCAACGACGCGGGCGAGTCGTTCTCGTCGTGCTCGCTGGTGGTGGCGGTGCCCGGGGAGTCCCCGGCCGCGCCGCAGTACGCCGCCTTCCCCGCCTCCACCACAGTCGCCTCGGCTGAGCCTGCCAACTTTAGCGCTGAGCTGGACAAGGTACATACCACCAACATTCATTTGATATATTATTAGCCGATAATATGTAGGTATACTTATTTAGAAGCAGATATACCCTTTTGCTTTTCGTTTAGGGATCTAATATTTTCACGGAAATTAATTACTGTTTTATTTGAGTATGATTAACCGAATAGATAAATTACATTAATGTCCAATTACAGCGAGATAACAACATAAGCTTTCACATTTATAATTAGGATTAACTCTACTGGTCCATTGTTACTTTCGAGGAAGTTAAGATTAAGTTTAAAGAATTAGAGAGATATGCTTAAAGTTCATTGTGAACTTAAATTAGTAATTGTATCTAACAATGACAGCATTCAAGATTTGTTTAAAAACTAGTACCACTTCTGATAAAAACATTGACGAAACGGCCTGTGTAAATTGATCATGAAGTGTATAAACGAATATCATTCGTTTTCCCCACAGCCACCACTCCAGCTGCAGTGGCTGAAGGACGGCAAGCCCATCGACGAGTCGTCCCCCAGGTACAGGTTCACCATGGAAGGTTCTAGATATAAGCTCGAGATCGTCAAATGCACCAGCGACGACAGCGGCCAGTACCAGGCCCGCGCCGTCGGCTCCAAGGGAGACTCCTTCGCAGCCTTCTACCTTAACGTCGCTGACATTTAAAACCACAAACGACTGACAATAATAACATGGGACCCAAGATGCTACCTTGCGGCATCCCCGACATTATCTCTACAAACTGGATCATAATACGATTATTGATTATTGATAACGATTTTTTATACAATTCGAAGTCTTAATGTGTAAAGGAGTTGTTTTTTTATGTAATAAATTATTTATTTATTAAGTATCGTTAAGTGTTACACCCTGTCGAATGCCAATGAGAGGTCGTTTGGACGATCGAATCCTCTACGCTCTCTAGTCACTGTTAACGTTTAAATGTTAATTTTATTTATTTGAACTCTACTATTATCCATTGTTATTTTGATATTTTTTATTCGTCCTTACCTAACAGATATTGCAGCTTCTCATTTAAAAAAATAAGCTTGAATTTAATCAATGTTGGCGATAGATTTGGGTTTGGTAATGGAGGTCACCTCTCGCGGGATATTTCATTAGCCACCACGGGATGTCCCGGGACTGGTCGCCGCCGATTGCCTGCCTTTATCTGTAATACTATTTTTATATACAAATAACTGTATTATTTAATTGTACATAAACAATTTATAAATAAATATGTATACCTAAAAATGATAATCGTGTTTCATTTTAAATTCTACAGACTTATAGATAAAAATAATTTGTGTGAAATATCAAAAGGTAATTTTTATGTCTTTAGTTTTTGCAGTAAAATAATACCCGTGACTCACTTCAGACAAAAACAGAAATCTATTGTCTTTCAATACCTACACATCGAATGTTAGTGTTTATAGATTAACAATCCAAGCACTAGGAACTATTATTTTTAGATAATTTTGCTAGATAAAATGACGCAGCCTTTTTTCTCGAGGCGTATGTGGCTGACGCATCAAGTACCTATTTGATTGTTTTAGAAGTTCTCCACTGGAGAATATAAAGTGTACATAAATAAAATTAGCGTACCCAAATATTAAACTTATTAGGGTTCAGACACGCAAACAAATACCAAATACCATAAATATAAATATATTTTCTTTGCAAAAGGGGCCGAATCGACCGAAATTTCAAAGTAAGGCTACAAGTTTAAATGGGGTATCATAATATGAAAGAGCTTCATCTGTACATTCCAAAACAGGATTTTATTTTATGTTGTGTAGGTTTTTAAATTCCAAGATGAAAAATTAAAAAAAAAAAAACCATTAGCCTTATATCCGAAGTTCGCAAAAAATATACTATACAAGGTAAAATTAACTTACGAAAATATCTATATGCCCAGTTTGGCAATAAAAAAAACCTACCATTGGTAAGAAAAACGATTCGTTTTTGTTTATTGAAACCGGGCATTCTGTTCATTCAGGTTCAGTAAGGTTCTAATTTACGCATCCCAAAGAAACGCAATTTCGTTCATTTTGTTTGAAATTTATTCCACTAATTCACCAATTCCCCACCCCCGACAATGCGCTCTGATTGGCTAAGTCAAGGTCACATTTATTTTTCCACAATCTCACCATGGTATTTAAATTATGTGTGGCCGAAGGTGGTAAGCACATAAAGCCTAGAAGGAATTGGCTCTCTAGTGCACCTGTCAGAACACACCGATAGGTGCTTGGCGCCAGGTTTTCAAATTGAGGCTGGTGCTACAAAATATACTACCACCGTGCTATGGTTTCACGATAGTTTCCTTTACCGAAAGCTCAAGCTCATTGTAGTATTCGAACCCGGGACCTTCGTCTTTGTATCCGACGTCACTACCACTGAACTATCAACGCCTTACGTGCGCTCTGATTGGCTAAGTCACGGAAACCAAACATTTCGATGCAGTATTTGGTCGGTACTGTTCAGTGCAAAAGGACCTGATGGATTTACGAGACCAATGCGGGTAGTTAGAGTCATCGCATCAATCAAGAGCTATTTCCAGTTCTCTCTGAATCTCTCAATGCAACTTCAAACCATAGAAACGGTGAAGTTATGCCCGGTTTCAATAAACAAAATCGAATCGTTTTGCTTACCAATGGTAGGTTTTTTATTGCCAAACTGGGCATATAGATCATTTCGTAAGCTAATTTTGTAATAGCTGGGAGGTTCTGCTATAGCTTTGAGGTCTTTGCTTCATTATTAGTAAAGATATAAGAGTCTTAATTTTAATAAATCTTAACTCCGTAAATTATTGAAACCGCGTGTTAGTCAACATAATATTTTGACTAATCTGTTTGCGTATTGGTTGTTAAGGAAGAAAATAGTGATTCATAAACAACTACTATACCAAATTAGAAGTAAATCATCCAACTGAACACAATTGGAACACAACCCTAACAAAGCCAAGAATTTAAAAATAAAAATGTCCATAGAATAGACTTGCAAAGAACTATAAATACAGGTAGATCTTGAGGTATATACCTACCTACCTACCATCAACAATTCGATATAACATTATACAATCTGTAACTCTGGAACGTGACTTAGCACTAACTCGTATATTCAAAACACAGATTCTTATTTTAAAATATGAAATCCTCGGAGGAACGAGTTATAACTTATGTTTTTTTTATTGTTATTTTTTAAATCAGACTGCGCCGAGGCGATGAGTGAAGTGACGAAGCGGATTGTGGTGCCTACTCTATATTACGTAAAGCGAGGCTTATGTAGGTATAGATTAAGTTCTTTTTTTTAACAATCCCGTATGTAGAATAGACAAGCTGAATGTGGAGATTATAGATCGATAAAAAAGGTGAAGTATTCGAATTCGAATTGGATTTCACATTCGACGACTGAGTTGAATTTTGGAACGAGTTTAATGTTACAGTAAATAAATCATCGGCTACTTGCATTTATAAGTATTATTTATTGATTGTTCTAATTAGCAGATTCTAGGTATTTAATTCTTAGCCAGAACTAAGATATTATTTTACGCAATCGAATTCACGACTTTTTGACGCGTCAACCTATGGCATTAGTTAATACTAAGTTACTACTGGTGGTAGTACCTATTAGGTGGTAGGTTAGCAACGAAGTTATAATGAAGCTACCTTAACATCGCAAGAACCCTAAATTCTGTGGACAGGTTTATTTAGACATAAAAAACATTATCTTCAACTTAATAATGAATTTGAATCGTTTAAATAGTAATATTATTATTATCATTACATAAAACGTTAACGCACCAATCCGAGATTCGTTAGTTATGATACCAAAACAGGGCATTCAACGAGGTAAGCAATAAAATTTGTATATCACACCGATATACGTTCCAAAACACGAAACCATAATAGTTTGAGCGCCACTAAAATTAATAGTCAATAAAACGGTAGCGTTCACCGCCCCGGGATTCAGCCATTAACCCGTGTTCAAACGGCCATTAGGAATCGAGAAGATTTAAAAAAAGTTTCACCAAAAGGTCGAAGAAAGAAATGAAAACAAAAAAGTATCATATCTCCATTCCATATTTCAATATTTATCACGAGATCGTTCGTTTTCGAACGAAAATTCAAGAAGGGTTATGCTTTATGGTTTCGTTTTTTTTTTCTCCAAGTCCGTTCGGTTTCTCTTATTATAAATGAGTGCGGCCAGCTGAATGCATTTTTTAAGAATCATTTCATTTTTGAATTTCTTACGCGGTTCTTGGAGAACGTAAGGATTAACGTTATGCTAAGGTGGATGTACCATAAGAGACTTATCTTTTTTTTTTTTGTATATTTTTTATGTTAGATGGGCTTGCGTTTGACCTTCGACAGACCCCATGAGGAGTTATGACGAAGCCGAGGATGTAGCACGCTTACCCAGAAAAAGCCACTCTGGCCTTAAATACATCAGGGTTGTACGTGTCGAGAAACAGACCCCGGAAGAGAGTTCCACTCCTTTGTTGTTCGTATAAGAAACGATGAAGCGAAGCGGGATGTCGACAACGTATGGGTGGAAATTCTCCCGGCGTCTTGTGTTTCGATGGAGGAATTAGATTGAACAATTTAAAATTGCCCTCAAATTGTCATCAAATAATCTGTGGTACCTATAGTATATTCCATGCCTTCATATTTAAATTTTCTAAACAGAACTGTTTCACGTTTCACGCTCTACTTTAAAGAAAAATAGAGTTCACATACATATCCAGATTTGACTTTGAATTTAAAATAAGAAATAGGCAGTAACTAAGTATAAATCTATGTAGTAAATAATAAAACCACCCACCATTTCTTATAATTCTTGCCTCTACCTACGGGTATGTCCATAAAGTATTATCCTTCATCCGAGTCATTTGCATAGTACATCTTTTGTTTCATAAAAATCATTAACCGCCATATTTTTTTTCACAATTCTGCATTCTTTACCAACATTGTTTCAATTTTAATTTGAGCATTAATATATGAAGAAATAAAAGAACACCACTTTTAATAGTCGACTAAAGTCTACGTTACATTCCTGAGTGAATACATTTAGAAAGTGACTACGTATATCAGCAGATCTGTCTTTCTGTTTGTTAGTTTGCTCTACAAAAAATGCAGATTAATTGAATTCTGAACTGCACTTATTCATAAAATTAAAAGGCGTTGTAGAGTCATTTTGTTAACGTTCACAAGTGCCTTATTAGGACCTAAATTGAATAAATACTTTTTGATGTTTGTCGATGATAGCTCAGTGGTTGTGACGACGGATACTGAGACGAAGGTCTCGGGTTCGAAACCTACAATCAGCTTGAGCTTTTGGTGAAGGAAAATGTCGGTGGTAGGGTATTTTGTAGTACCCGTCTGCCGGGATATTGCGTATCTTTGGTGGTAATCGTAACGAACACCATTAATTATTTCATCCAATGACACGCACGCGGTATGACGCGACGATGACCATTCGTGGGCCCTGATTGGATGAAATTCTTAATGGTGTTCGTTACGATTACCACCAAAGTTACGCGGTAGAGCCCCTGGTTGGCTACCATCCTCAACCTGAAACTCTTTCTACATGCAGGTTCTTCAGATCAGTGTGTTCCGACAGCTGTACCATCCATGGTGAGATTGTGGTCAAACACAAAAAAAAGAACTTTCAAATGTTTGACGGGCCAGGTGGCGCGGTTGGTTAAGACTCTGGTTAAGATTCCATCTATCGCGCTGCTGGTCGTGGGTTCGATTCCCACACAGGACATGCATTTGTGTGCATGAACATTTCTGTATGTCCTGAGTCTGGGTGTAATTATATTAAGTATGTATTTACAAACAAAAAGTAGTATATGTATTATATCAGTTATCTGGTTTCCATAGTACAAGCTCTGCTTAGTTTGGGATCAGATGACCATGTGTGAGGAATGTCCCAGGATATTTATTTATTTAATAAAACATATCCTAGCTAGGGAAAAGTACCAAAGTAGACAGTAATATGAAATAGGTTACTCTGAAATGCGACTGTATCAACGGGTGGAACCTAGTCTTACATGAGAGCTTAAAAATCTTTTCAAACTTTGAACCCAGCCATTTAAATTTCTACATAATGAAAATGGCAAACTCTATGAAAAGATTTTGAAAATTAACACCCACGCAGATAAACCACGGGGCCAAGTTAGGTAGTATTATGATAATCTATCTATCAATTCTTATCTTAGTAAAGATACAGATCGATCGTTAGATAGCAAAATACTTCGCGAACATAACATTACGAGGGCGGAGTCACCGTCAAAAGCTATTTAAATAATAAATCTCGAAATGTAAAATTTTATTATTTTAATATTTATAATCTGTAAATGCGTTTATCTCCGTGTGTAGCGTGTACTGTGTACGTTTTAACTCAGTTTTGTTACTTTTAAATCATTCTTGATATGTTAGGGTTCCTTAGGAAAAATAAACGTAAATATTAGTTTTCGGTATTTCTGAATATACTTCGCCCCCTGCGAATGGCCAAATGATACAAAATTACCTACTAAAATATATTTTTCCTTTATTACATTGGATTTTGGATTTTACTCCAAGAAACATCTTGAAGTAAAGATTTGGAAAGAGAATTGTCATTGGATTTCCCACTAACTCGGAATTTTTATGTTATACTTGTTGCGCCCCGCGGTTGCACCCGCGTACCCGAAGGATATCCTACCCTGCCCTACGCTACCATTGTTTTATTAATTTTTCTAATTTTCTATGCAAGTTTTGTAATATTTTTTTCCGTACGAGCCTTCTCCAGAGAATAAGAAAACTTTTAAAACAATATGGATGAAATCGGTTAAGTCGTTCTCAAGTTATGGCGTGACCAATGGAAATATGGATTCATTTTGCCTATTTCCCAGCATTCCAGCTCTCAACAGAAGGCGTGTCTTCTTCATCTGAAGATGTTGAAAGGGTAGGTACTTCTTTCTACAGCTGATCAGCACTATGGAATCAGATTTTCTGGCATCTACCTTATCTTGTAGGGCAATGATGGTTGTTTGTTTCAGCTAGCTCCAATGAAATCAATCTATGCCATAGATTCGAATTGATCGAGGTTTTTGAGCAGCCCTATAATGGATTATTAGAATGGGTTCTTGATTTCTATGGTTTAAAAAGCCGATGTCTCCTGTAGTAATTCTACGTGGGATAAGTAATTTTTTTTTTTTATGAATGATGAAGATAGTTAGTTTTAAATATTTTATGTACGAAGTTAAACAAAAATCTATAAAAGAAGAAAATTGATTTGTTATCCAGGTCGTCACCTGTATCACCCTATTTCAAAAAATAAATAAGTACCTAATTAGTTATGTAAGGAACCCGCATGGAATAAATTTTAATACACGCATGCCTTAGTTAATTTTTCCATATCTTATTCGATTCTTGGAGTCTGGACAAAAAATATTTAGAGTCGTGACTCGCGAGGAAGTATTTAAACCATTTTTAGTCAAAAAACTGACAATTGGCGGAGCGCAGTCGAGCGCGAGCCGAACGGTCGTTCGAGGCTCGCAAGTCCGTCTAAGCTACGCGAATTCTTGCTCCACGTATACTCCGCTCGTGCTCGGTTCGCGAAGCGTAGACGCACCTTTACATCCCAACACAAGACTAAGGTGCTATATAACAAATTAAATTACAAAATACCTTCTAATTACGAAGATATGCCAGTATATAGTATTTTTAATAACTTTCATACAAAGTATTTTTGTTCTTAGGGATCAATTCTACTGATGATACTGAGCAATCTAATTAGATTAGAGATATTTCTAGAACAATAAAAATGAATAAGCTTTTATTAAAACAAATTACACTTGGCAAATCATATGTATTTTATTGTATTCCTAAAGTAATAAATGTTTAAGCTCAATGTCGACTCCACAGCTCCACTGTCCTTGCACTTACAATACTTTATTACGTCGTCCGCAAAACTCTTTTATTTGCGCGATCGACTCGTACTGATTTAAAACGCATGTGTCTTCGGTTCGATTCCCGGGCCGGGTGCGCTCTGTGATCGCACACACGCCTAGCGATCTACTCACCTTGCAAACTTAATTTTACCTTTAAAATACACTCTACTCGTCATGAAATAAGGTCCTTTACATTTTTTTTAAATTGAGTTATGTCGGTTTCATTTCAGTGATCAAAGCTGTGCCAAATATGATTTACGGTTGACATAGACTTTATAGCCTTGATTTAGAGTTGTTATTTCAACGTCGAGTTTCCTAGATAGCTGGTTATCATTGCTACAATTTAAGTAATACCGAGTTATCTTTGCGTTTGAAATGAACTCTAACTTGTTTGTAATAGTGTTGATATTTGAATGTTATATTAAGTAAATAAACTGGTTGTCATTGCAACAATTTAAGTCATACTATTTTATCATTGCGATCGATTTGTACCTAAATAAATAGACATTAAGGTTGTTTTTACAGATGTAGGTTGTATAATAAACTGGTTTTACCACAATACATTAAGCATCGACGTAGATAAAGGTTATTGATATATTTGGAATTTAAATTGCTGTAAATTATTTACATGGAATATGGAATTATAGTTTACGTGCTTTTGTTTTTAATGTGAGAAGAGAACCCGATTAAAAATAGTTAACAATGTGAAATAGGTACAAATGTAGCATTTTGTGTAAAATAAGCAATAAAACTGTATTATCTGATGGTAAATGCATATGAATGTTGGAAAGTTCATTGCTTTTATAATCCTTTAATATCGTAAGTACGTAACTTCGTATTTTTGTAAAGGCTGAACAGATTTGGATGAAAACTTGGCATTTGACGGGACAGTTGGCGTGGTCGGTTGAGACACCTATCACGCCGCAGGTCGTCGACTCGATTACACTCAGGACATGCATTTGTGTGCGTGAACATGTCTGTATGTCCTGAGTATGGGTGTAATTAGATTAAGTATGTATTTACAAACAAAAAGTAGTATTTCAGTAACCAGATGGTTTCCATATTACAAGCAGTGTCCCAAGTTTTTTTTTTATTTTTTTATACAACAGTCGGTAAACAAGCATACGGCCCACCTGATGATAAGCGGTTACCGTAGCCATATGGACGCTTGCAATACAAGGAGCATTGCTCACGCGTTACCGACCTTTCCCCCCTCCTCTATGAGCTCTGGCGTTTTTTGGTTGGAGTTATTTGGCTGCGGTATTCTGCAAGGTGGAGGTACTTCCCCGGTCGAGCTGCTCTTTGAGCGAATAAACGCTACGCTCTACCTCCTTATTACTTATAGATGAGGGTTTTTGGCACCTTTTGAACATGTCTGCATGTCCTGGGTGTAATCTCATCTCACTAATATTATAAATGCGAATGTTTGGATGTTGGTGAGTTTGGATGTTTTACCTTAATCACACTTCAACATCTAAACGGATTTGGATCGGTTCTTCTTTTTATACTATAGATGAGCAAAGAACACCGTGGGGTGATATTAGTACCCTGAGTAACGCTGTATTACTGTTCCTGCAATGAATCATATTTTTTCGATATACTATTTTTTATAACTATGAATTTGTTTGGTTACAATCTCACCATTGGTAAATGACGATTTGGCCGGTGGTAAGCACACAAAGACTAGAAGGAACTGGCTCTCAAGTGCAGCTGTCGGAACACACCGATAGATGCTTGGTGGCAGATTTTGAACTTGAGGGTGGTAGCCAGACAGGCGGGTACTACAAAGTACCGTACCACCGTGTTATAGTTTCCTCACGCTTTTTATGAAAGCTCAAGGTCATCGTAGGATTCGAACCCGGCATTCGAATTCACCACCACTGAGCTATCTTATAATGAGGAAGAAAGACAAAGAAATACCATCAAAGAACTCACCATATACTAAAGCTACCCGCATTTCCAATCCGTAAAAAACCAAAAAAACCGTGAACACAAAAATCAATGGTCCTTTATTTCTTTTAAAGTAAATTTGAGGCAGACGGCGGAATTTAAGGGTTTTTATGAGAAATGATCAATGACAGGCCCACAATGATGGAATATTGGATCCCTTTTTACATTTTTTTTATTCTAAACGCCTTTTCATAAGGTCTGGGCAGAGACAATAGGGCCGCGGGGTCAACGGTCGAGGATTAAAAAAAATGAAAGCATCCTTCGGGCTATATGTAACTTAGTTCATCACATGGATTTGTTTGAACTAGTTGGTAATATCTGGATGGAATATATGAAACTGGATCTTATTACAGTACATTTATAGCTTTTTTCTTATAACAAATTATCTCTCTCTTTGTTTCATCTCGATACGATGAACATTTGGATATTTTTCACACACGGCCATTGCAGATTTCAAACTAAGCGGAGCTTACCATGGAAACCAAATTATCTACTCAAAATTAAGAAGTAATGAAGTTTAGGCCCTGTTAAGCCACTTAATGTATTGCTAATAATACGTATAAAGCCGTATGTGTGTGATTGGAGCCATTATACGGTTAGGTTACCGTTTGAATTATGGCCGATTTCAATAATTTACGGACCGTTACCGGTTAAAATTAAGACTTTTATATCTTTACTATTAATGAAGCAAAGACCTCAAAGCTTTGCATAGCAGACCCTCCCATATGGGAGTAGCTATCACAGGTAAAATTAGCTTATGAAATAATCCATATGCCTAGTTTGGCCTACCATTTTATTTTAACCATTACCATTTCATTTATTGATAAGCCAAACGATTCGTTTTTAGGGTTCCGTAGCCAAATGGCAAAAAACGGAACCCTTATAGATTCGTCATGTCTGTCTGTCCGTGTATGTCACAGCCATTTATTTCCGAAACTATAAGAACTATAATGTTGAAACTTGGTAAGTAGATGTATTCTGTGAACCGCATTAAGATTTTTACACAAAAATAGAAAAAAAACAATAAATTTTGGGGGTTCCCCATACTTAGAACTGAAACTCAAATTTTTTTTTTTCATCAAACCCATAAGTGTGGGGTGTCTATGGATAGGTCTTCAAAAATGATATTGAGGTTTCTAATATCATTTTTTTCTAAACTGAATAGTTTGCGCGAGAGACACTTCCAAAGTGGTAAAATGTGTGTCCCCCCCCCCCTGTAACTTCTAAAATAAGAGAATGATAAATCTATAAAAAATATATGATGTACATTACGGTGCAAACTTCCACTGAAAATTGGTTTGAACGAGATCTAGTAAGTAGTTTTTTTTTAATAGGTCATAAATTGAAATTAATATCAAATACTCAGGTCTATACTACCATTTACTTATATACCTACAGGTACGGAACCCTCGGTGCGCGAGTCTGACTCGCACTTGGCCGGTTTTTTTTTTATTGTTTATTGAAACCGGGCACTAGTCAATCCCATCTGCCCAGATTGCACTTATGAATAGGTACATTGACTTTGATATTACTAGTTATAATATAGAGTTTTAAGAGAGGTAGAGCATAGCGTTTATTCGCTCAAAGAGCAGCTCGACTGGGGAAGTACCTCCACCTTACAGAATAACGCAGCCAAATAACTTTATGTTGTGTAAAGTTGTGTTCCTGCGCGAGTAAGGTCGCCAGAGCTCATAGGGGATGGGGGAAAGGTCGGTAACGCGTGAGCGATGCTTCGTGTGTTGCAAGCGTCCATATGGCTACGGTAACCGCTTACCATCAGGCGGGCAGTATGCTTGTTTGCCGAATTAGTTGTATAAAAAAAAAACTTACTAAGCACAAATTTGTCTTGGACGGGAATCGAACCCAAAACCAATGGCGTGGATGTCAAAATATTTAAAATAGCCCTCAAAGTCGGTACAAACATACAAACGGTACATGATTATTAGTTAGTGGACTTGGTCAAGGGGATAGTTATAAAGAAGTAATACCTCGTTTGGCGGCGCGAGTGTTGCGGTTATTAGTAACATTTGGACATTATACACTCTGTCTGTGGAATGTAACATGAAATCAAAGATATCTTTATGTTTTTCGATAGTTTATTTGTGGGGGTGAACGTCAAGTCGCTTTAAACACACCTCGTACTTTTCAGTATATAACTATCTATATGTAAAAATAAGTTTTTTGTTAAAAATTTCATTTTAATGTATTTTTTATTTATTTTAATTTGCATTAAAACTGTCACCAAAAAATCTCGTGTTTTTTTTTGGTGACTGTACTTTTTGTTGACTGTACTTGCATTGTCATCCAATATACTAATGTATACCAAATATCAAGTCAATCCGACCACTGGAAGTGGGTGAAATTCGACTTGCAAGATTCCACCCGAACATAGTTACATTCATTGCAAGTTAAATAAAATTTGTAAAATACATGTAACCTTAGTATCGAATTGATGAAATCTCGAATGTAATTTTTATGGCGCTAGGTTACAAATGGACAATGCTGACTGGTTAGGTCGATAAAGACATTTTTGATCACACTTTTATGCTTCGATTTTGTGATATCATAAGTGATTCGAACGACAGGATTATGATGCAGCATCAGCTCATGAGCAACCATTGCCACTAGTATAGACAGATTAGCTTTTTCCTATTTTTTACCTGCGATCCCCATTTCTACCTCCTTAGGGGTGGAATTTGCTAAAATCCTTTTTTCATCGAAGTCAACGCCATAAAAAGAATTTTTATTCAACAATTAAAGATTTAAGTAAGTTTTTTTGATAGGGTAGTCAGTCACGAAAAATCAATCTTAAAGACTCATGGACTTATTAAAAAGAACACTCGAATATATTTAATAACTAACACTCGAATTTTTAATTAAACCAAAGCGAATGCATACCGTTTAAAAATACCTAAACCAAAAATTAAAAGGTACAAACATAAATTAATCTAAACTAAATTGCCCTATACAAATACAATGTAATGTAAGAGTACGTACAGACAGAATTACAACAATGTACTCTTATTTATAAGTAAAATATATGGTACATCCGCGCGATAGCATTGCCTTAACCCATACATATGAATTTTATGAATCGTGCTTAGGAAAGGTGTGGAGTGGTTGTTATTCGTATATTTTTTTATCAGTTTTGGATTATAGATATAATGCTTTATCCTTGCTTTTTCGTATCAAGCCATGATTCTCGAAGGGATTCCAATCCCGTTCCAATCCCGTCTGTGGACTGACAACCCTGGATAATAATATTATTCAAATTACAAAAACTAACCTATAATGTATCTTATTTCTTTCTTTTTTCCGCAAAACTACTGACCAATTTTGATATAATTGGCCAGAGTTATGAAGTCCACTTCCACTTGAAGCCCAGAAAATAATATTTGAGGCGTTTTATTTGGATTGATAATTGGTGAGCTTATTGTGAAGTAACATACAATCCTCCAATCCTACACCCTACAATGACCTTGAGCTGTTGGTGAAAGAAAACATAGTGAGGAACCCATGACACCAACCGTCCTACAGGTGTGTTGAAACTGAAATACTTGAGAGCCAATTCTTCTAGGACTTGTGTGCTTCCTTTGGCCACATCATCACTTTTGGTGAGACTTTGATCAATCACAAGTATATCTACTATAAAAAACACCAGATCACAATAGAAACATCTCAGTGTGTATATTTGTAGTCTGACAACGACTCATCGGATGCGCAAACGCAGCTCGGCGGCGGGCCCGCGGCGACGTGCATCGATTTATGCCGATACTCGATAATTAAAAACAATCCGCCATATTGCTTTTTGTCTTTCGTTTTATTCCCGTTTTTGTGCGTCCCTCATTTGATTGTGTTACTTTTGGACGTTTTTCCCTCCGAGTCCTTAAAGGGCTCGCCGTGGCTATCAGCTCGTACCGACGTCTGTAACCATGCCATTGGCATCGGGACGATTTCATTTATATTTTTAAAGGATTACGGGTAACAATAGGTATATAATCTGTCTCGACTCGATAACTGCTGTTGTACAATCGTCGAAGTTTTGTTTAATGCTTTTTATTGGGGAGAAAACGGGTAAAACTTTACGTGTGAATTCTTTAAAAACTAAACTAACTGTAACTGATTGTAACTAAATTAATTTAAGACACTATTCTTCTAAAGGATCAGCTACCGATGCTGATATTATGACAGAAAAAATGGGTCATAAGAGTAATAGTGACACTTACATTTGTCACCTATCTGACATTAACTGTCTCGTACGCATTGTCGAGGTCAAAGAGTAATGGGCTCATTTGAAATAGTTCAGATAACGAACTTCTATTGTGTGGCAACATTATTTGGAGCGAAAAAATCAATATTGACCCCGAAATTTTGCACTTTTTTAAAATATTAAACACAAAAAGCCCGAATAGTATAAAGCGGTCCAGGTGCGGCGAAAGGGTTGAGCTGTTTCTATTCTTGTCTGACGCTGTATAAACCGTTTTCCGTCCCGCTCTCTAACCCTTTGATGAAGGGTGATTTTTTTCTGTCAAATCTCGTATTTTCTCATTGATTTTTTTTTGTTATAATGAGATATTGTGTTACGGGGTCTTTTGTTGAAGTTTTAAAGTTTGGAATTTGGATTTTTATTGAATGCATGTGTGTATTTTGTAGTCAAACAACTTTTTAACGAATCATACTGCTGTATTAAATACTTCAGACATGTCTCATGTCATGCCACCTCTAGACGTTCCTCAAACCTTTCAAGGATTGGAACAAGGAACGGCCAAGAGCCTTTTGCTTCCAGAAGCCCCAAGCTCACCTAAAGGCCAATTAAAATGTCTGGTAAATTTTGTGGAGCCATTTTAATCTTTCCCAATTTCGCGATTGATTTATAAGTTTAGTGGTGAAGATAACAGTCATGTTTTCCCCATTGGAGTACAGCATGGGGTTCTTCAAAAAGGGTGTGAAGAGATTTCTTCAGGGTCGGCAACGCGCGAGTGAGACCCCTGGTGTTGCAAGCGTCCATAGGCTACGGTAACTGCTTACCATCAGGCGGGCAATATGCTTGTTTGTCAACTTATATAAAAAAACTGGTATAAAAAAAGAAAGAAGACAAACAGACATAGATTTACACTCGCATCCATAATTTAAATGGGGATTTATTGAAATCCTTTCTGTTTTACCAAAATTTTGTTAAATATCCAAACATCTAAAGCTTTTTAACATTAGACAGATGTTTTGCCTTCTACTATCTTCTTTTTTTGAGTCAATTTATTCTTGAATGGTTTAATAAGTCAGCCTAATGTTTAATGAACAAATATAAGCTAATCTACTACTTAAATCTTAAATCAACTTTCTCCACAAAATAGTCATAGTATTTCTAAATAATATAACACCTACAATTGTAAATTAACAAGTCAAATTTAATTTCGGCGAGTAACGGCACGCAGTCTACAAACATGACATTTGTGATGTGGTTATACCGCGATTGTCTTCCATAACTATAAGGCACGTACCTAATCTGTGAGCAGGGTTGTGTCCAAGGAGATTTTTTCATACCACAAGGTCGGCTATCAGGCATACGGCCCGGGGCTCCCGGATAAGCTCTGGCGACCTTAGTCACGCCCAGGAACACAACATTCAGTTATTTGGCAGCGGTATTCTGTTAGGTTGTGGTACTTCTCGACGGTAGCCATACTACCAGTAAGAGCTACCTGCTGCTCAGAATTCAGACAAAAATAATACTCATATGCTAGTTGTAACTATAAATGTTGCAGATACAATAATCAGGTTCTAGTGTTATGACGTGTCTCTCACTTGAAAATGAGAAACAGTCTACTAGTCCAATGATTAGCAGCACGAGACTGAGACAAGAGATTCTCCCGACATTCAAAAACAAACTGTAACCCCCTATGATTAAAAACTGCGATAAATACCGACAATCTTCGGCTCAGACGTAACGTGCAACAGTTGCAGTAACAGTTGTGTACCCGGTATTAGGTATTGTGTCGTGCTATAGTGTACCATCTATGGTGTAGGGTGTAGCCTCTGTTCGTTTTATTAACATAATTGCGTCATCATCATATTCAGTCCAAGGATATTCACTACAGGCCCTCATCTAAGTCGGCAGACAAGCTTACGGCCCACCTGATGGTAAGCGGTTACCGTAGCCATATGGACGCTTGCAACACACGAAGCTTTGATCACGCGTTGCCGACCTTACCTCCTCCCCAATGAGCTCTGGCAACCTTACTGACGCGCAGGAACACAACTTTATACAACATTAATTTATTTGGCTGCGGTATTCTGTAAGGTGGAGGTACTTCCCCAGTCGAGCTGCTCTTTGAATAAACGCTACGCTCTACCTGTCTTAAAATTGATTGCCACAACGAACAGTTTTGGGCCGCTTATACTCCTCTTTATTATCTGGTGGAGCGACTTTGTAGTCGAATATTACACTTACCGTAAATATTATTAGTATAAATATAAAAAATACATAGAGGCAGCCCTAAGATTCTGACTAACACGACGCCCACGACCAACAAATCCTAAATAACAAACGACGCGAGAAAAAAATAATTAAATAGAATTGTAATTGTGTAATATGCGCTTGCCCCGCCATCTTCTGAACATCTGTTATTGTCAACACACCTGAGAACGACGAGGCTACGTCTGTCTGTATCACACGCTGGGAAAGTGCTTAGGTGTGAGCGAGACGGAGATGTAGAGTCGCTCCACGCGAGATGTGGAAGTGACAAAAAACTCACGCTTCCTGTGTCTTTCGTATCATTTGAAAAAGGCATAATGCTAGCGTAGTATATGGAATAATTTCAGATAAAAATTGAAGACTGCTGAATTGAACTTTATACTGAAGAAATAATAAGACACATTTCGACATTCTGAAAATTATTAGGAAATTGTAATATTTTTTTGCGAATAAACAAAAATAGACGAAATTTTAAACATAAATATTATTATAGTTGGTAGATAAATTTGGTGGAAGTTATTAATTTCTTAGTATTCAAAGAACTCTACACAAATTAACGCTGCAACATGAACCATGCAACTGAACCATCGTTTGAAATCTGTCTTACTAATAAAATAAATGCGAAAGTTTTTGTGGATGAGAGATTAGAACCCACAACGTAACACTGGGGTCGAGATGATAGCATTCTTACAACATGAACTGGTTCACGCATCGAGATGTCTGAAAATAGGAAAGGGAGAGCCCATCGGTGGGACAGCTATAAATAATAAAATGAGAAAACGCTGCCAGCCTGTTGGACCCCTTGCCGATCCGCTGCTGGTACTGCTGGATAGCTGGTTTTGTATATTTGTTGTTATGTTATTGATTATCTTATTTTTGCCAAGTGCCATTCTAATTTATAGCCATAAGTATGTTACTATTCACACAAACATACATACACTTTCACATTTATAATCGTAATAGGATGGTAGGTAAAAAATGAAGATTATAAATAACTTTACATTAAGGAAAATTGCAAATAAATAATTAGATAGAAGAATTATTAATTTTATTATCATGTTTAAATAATATTTGTTTTATCGTTATATTTTACATTGACTATGTTCACCGTGTATGAAGTTTTGACGTATTCCATACAATGTGGACTTTTTAACAATTCCAAAATAGAATGTTTTTAACTTAACCCTTCCATATTTGACAAAAAAGAGTTTTTTTATTTTTTATATTTAGAACACGACGCGGCCGGAATGAGGATTTAGTTCTTTTGAATTTAGAAACAGTTCAGAAATGGAAGACGCGTTCGTAAAATCGAAATATGGATTAGAATAACGGGTTGCGTTCAGAAACTAAAGGGAAATAGCAATTTTTTTTAAATGGAGTAATTGTTTAAGGTTAAATAAGCATTTCTATATAATAGCTATTACTACTATTACTATTTATAAATTACTTATCTATATTCATAATATCTACTTGCATAATATAAAGCCTTAAATATAGATAAGTAAATTAATAAATTGTTAAGTAATTACCTGTATGATGTGTAGATATAATACCGATATTAATAAACATGTTAACAGACCTAATAATATTAGAAATCAATAAAATGTACCTGTATTAGTAGTAAAGTTAAGAGAGGTAGAGCGTAGCGTTTATTCGCTCAAAGAGCAGCTCGACTGGGGAAGTACCTCCACCTTATAGAATACCGCAGCCAAATAATGTATTTATGTTGTGTACAGTTGTGTTCCTGCACGTGAGTAAGATCGCCAGAGCTCATAGGGGTAGGGTCATAAGGTGGGTAGCGCGAGAGCGATGCTTCGTGTATTGCAAGCGTCCATATGGCTGCGGTAACCGCTTACCAACAGGCGGGCCGTAAAAAATGGTGAAGACTTAAGTATGGGTAAATAATTCGTATACCTACATAATTCTTATACCTACTTCGTCCAAAAAACCCGTTATTAACATTAAAAAGTTGAAATATTTTTGTAACATTTGCGTCAACCGTGTCATTATGGCTGTTATCTAAGATTGCAAATATATCAGATGTCTTATAACGGCAACCCTTTCAATGCGAAGGGAATTTAAAAAAAGGGGTATTTTTTGTCAAAAAAATTGTATACAGTGTAATATTTTGACAAAACTGCGGAGTCACGTTACAGCCCGGTGTGAAGATAGTAAAAAACTATACATTGTAATAAAAGGACATTTCTTTTCTTACCGGATATGGGAAGGATAAATGTGTTATTTTGAATTATCATTTTCGGGTTTTTATTGCAGTATGCAACATCATTAATAAATAAAATATTGAAATTACTCATATAAGTAATTAGAGTTACTACTGCCAATTAACGTATTAAGGTTACTTATCTGCCGCTGTCCGTCCGTCCGTCTGTCTGTCAGTAGGCTGTATCTCATGAACTGTAATAGGTAGACAGTTGGAATTTTAACAGAATGTGTATTATACCGCTTACAAGAAACATCTTTACGGAACCCTTCGGGTGCGAGTCGGACTTGCACACGAAGGGTTCTTTCTTCTTCTTTCAGATTACTTAATTGAGCTTGCTTTTGGCTATTGGCCTGCCCATAGAGAACAATGAAGAGCCCTATTCGCTTCGACCTTGGAAACGTCCTAGGTTGTAGGAGTCAGGAAACATACGCCTGACTTACGATATCTCAATTGATTTTAGTGAAGACTCATCTGGAAATGGAGGTATTTCTAAATAAGTTCTGTCGTGTCCAAAATCATTCATAAGTACATTAAGTGTTAATCTCAGAGGTAGAAAACAAAATAAAACACAAAATAAAATGTTGTCTTCCAGATATAAAATTGACTAAAGCTGCTAAAGCTCAGAATTTCTATCGCTTATATTTTTACCTCGCATTTTCATACCGATATGGCGTCCGCAAAAAAATGTCAAATCTCAAAATATTTCTAATTAAATGAACGGACGGCGGACGAGCAAAAATGCGGCGGCTGTGGCTCGTTTATTAATTTTCAAAATTTAAACAAAACTGACATATCTCAGTTCGTCAACTATGCCGGCTATTTTGGGCGGCGGACATTTTTGCTTTCCATATTTCTGATGCCATTTCGAGTGAGTGAGACGAGGGGTGGGTTTTCTTTCATGGGAGCGAGATAACAGATGGACGAGGAAAGGTACCTATCAGATGTGTATAAGTTGGTTTTTGAAATTTCTTAGGACGCAATTGCAAGAGTCCCTTACAAAATTTGTACAGTTGTTCTTTCATAAATAAATCAAGAATTGATTAGGGAAGTGAGAATAGCCCTTTTACAGCATTAAGGGAATGAAAATAATTAAAAAGAAGCAATAAAACAGACTTACAACAAAACTAAGCGCGACTGTATGAAGATAGTTGTTTAGAATGTTAGACTTCAAGGCGCCATCCATGTTAGGTCTGACTTATACTATGCAACAACTTACGGAGCAGAAGCACATTTATCTTGCATGTCACCGGTGCTGGGGACTGAGCTGAGACGTGTTTTAGTCAAATTATGTCCGAAATTATGAAAAAAAAGAGACATTTGACAGAAAAAAAACAATTTCACTTAGAAGAGTAAATACTAATAAATAAAAAATTTAATAAATATATATAGGTACTTAGAAATGTTACAATTCAAAGTTATCCAATTTTGCACCGCAGACCCCATGGCGACCGGACGCGGCGAATTTCCGAAAACGTTCCGTTTTTGTTGGTGCGGTAATTTTTGGAAAATTCGCATGCGCCCGCGCCGCCCGCTTAGTCCCAAGTGTAATTATACCTATTTCGATCGAACACTTTTTCGCTACCGTCGCACGGCCGGTAATAGCTGGTATTATTCTCGTTTCGTCGACACAGTATCGACATTGCACTTAATTGTTTTATGTATGTTTTATAACAATGGTAAATTATGTTGACACATTTTTAGGTATTTTAGTTTTAATTAGGAAGATTTTTAATGTATGTCATGTGTGAATGGATGAATAAAATGATTACATTCCGAATTAACTTAGGACATAAGAAATTAGATAGAGTCAAATCCAAAAAAAACTAAAATTATTTAAAACAGGCTAAATAGATTAGATATTTGGAACAATTAGTACTACAAATTCAAAAATGTTTAAATAAATCAAGCAAAATATATGTATTACTAATCTTAAAATACAATTTGAATTAAAAACTATAATTTGATTTAAGAAAATGATCTTCATAACCCAAAATTGAGATCGCGGGCCCATCTGACCCACCTGCTTAATCTCAACGCAGACACAATGCTCGGGGCGCGCTCAATGAAAGGCCTCAACCCCTCGCCAAAGCACATTGGTTGCGCAATAAAAAAATATATAAAAAAACGTAAAGATGGCAAAGGTGTCTCAATTTTTAACAAAAAAGTTCGCCGAGGTTAAGACCCATGGGAAAGAGTTAGATATGCTCCTAAATCTTCCCTTTTCCCGAAAGACGATCCTTCCGCGTGCGTTTTTTTCGCGCTAACTGTTTAGCAAGGGTACCGTTTATTGTGCGTATTTTAAAAATTGCTCAAAATTCACCCCTTTTTGGAAGCAACAGATGATGCGAGACGCGTGAGATAGTTTTTTTTAAAGATTTTTCGTACTTTGATTTATAACTGTTTGCAGTAATTTGAGAGTTTTATGGATATTGTGCCGTTGTAGGCGATTCTTGGGTGGATTAAATAACGGTTTTTGGATAAAAGATGCGGAGTCATTTGTTATTGAGGTTTTTTAGTAACTTACTTATGTCAGTAAAATACCTATTGCTATTTCTGTCTTGTATTTAATGGATTATAATAATAATAAGTTTTATTTTTATTTATATTATTAATTGAGAGCTTAGTTTGCACTAATGAATATTGGCCCTTTATTTATAGTATTATTATTTTTTATGTTCATTCAAATTACACTAAGAGCTGTGGATTTTATTTGATTAATAAAAATAAATATTCCCGATGTAACGACTTCTTTTCAGTTTTGAAACTGGGATCCTCGAATTTACGAGCTAAAATTGTGATGATAACTTGATTCTTTTGATCATGCATTTTTATGAATTAAAGATATCGTAATAATCCACTTCATTGATAGGTCACAAAACGCACTCCCACATTAAAAATACAAATAAATCTATTATTCAATCGATTAGCAGAACTAGAAAAAAGTCACACGTCGTTGATTTTTTACAATCGCTTTATTTAGTGATTGCCTATTTTTTGCGTTTCACCAATCAGAAGCCATTGTCCACCGAGTCACAATCGTGGTCGAGATGCCCCTTTTTGACCACGCGTAAAAAGACGAAGAAAAAAGGTCACTTGGGTCATAAGTCACACGATTTTGTATTGAAGTATTTCTTTAAAAGGGTCAGCTCGGGTCTATTTATCGAAATGAGGTCACTGGAATTGTATAGCATTGCAAATTTTATTGATCAAATTCCGGGATTGTGTGGTTTTCTTAAAGTAATATGATACCGGTGTGACCTTGGGTCAATTGGACCGAAGGATCATGGTTCGTTATTTTATACGACGTTGCCATTGTAGGGTTAAGTTGGACAATCAATTTTAATTGGTGATTGAAGAATTATACTTTATTTATTATATGAAATTGGTTAGTTGTGAAACATTTTATGGTAAATTGTAAAAGACATGTAATACTTTTATTTCAAAATAAGTTATTAACTGTTACTTATTGACTGGCACATTTTAATATACCGCTGAATCGATAGCCATTATATTGTTTGACGAGCCAGCTCGCTTCCACCTATCGCGCCGCAGGTCGTGGGTTCGATTCCCACTCAGGACATGCATTTGTGTGCATGGTCATGTCTGCGTATGTGCTGCGTCTGGGTGTAATTATGTATATTAAGTATGTATTTACAAACAAAAAGTAGTATATGTAGTATATCAGTTATCTGGCTTCCATAGTACAAGCTCTGCTTAGTTTGCGATCAGATGACGTTGTGTGAGGATATTTATTAATTATTTATGTGTTAGATAGAATATACTATCAAGACTTTTGTGTCAGCGAAAGTATTGAAACATCACAAATAAAAAACTATTCAGACAAATACAAAATAAAGTATGTAGTTTTTAATTAATAGAAAAATATACTAAGACATTAAACCTTGCAATAAATCTTTAAAAAACTAAGTTAATGCAGGTTAATCTCGGATGATTCTTTTTATTCGCGACCCCAAGGTAAAATTGAAATTTCAAACAACCAGTATCATTTCCCACGATTCACCCCAATTTTAGGGTTATCTGTTCTCGGCGAGTATCAAAAAGTAGATCACTTTAAAATTGTCAGAGTTCATTTTTTTTTTTGCAAAAAATGTAAAAAACGTGACCCCATTGCATGATGAGGTCTCGACATTGTGAACTAGGTTTAACCCTATGCATTTTTTGAAATTCGATCCGGTTATTTTAGTTTTTTTTTCTGTTTTTTTAGGTTATTGATGACGTTTAAGCAGGTACGTAAAGCGTGGAATTTTCTTGTGGGAAAATAAAATAAAAAAATAGGAATATTTTTGCACTGTTCCCAAAGTAGAGACTCCATTCTTTTGTTCTAAAATGATAAGAATCCCATACATTAATTCTCAAACTGGTCCAAATAAATTTTATTATATCTATTGATTTTAAAAATACTGTTTATGTTGTATTATACTCCACGGGTATCGGGATTATTCTCAAAGTACTCCAGTGATTTTTCATCATCTATCAAACTGCGCCATAAAAGTTATTGAATTATGATTAAATCAAAATAAATTATGTTTCATTCTATTACTCAAGATGTTGTCCCTTTCACCCTCATTTGTGAAAGGAGGCCTGTGCTCAGCAGTGGGACGTTATAGGCTGATGATGATGATGATGACATAAGATGTTGAAGGTTATGGGGGTGTGACAGTTAGTCACAGTATTTATAAGCACACTAACATATAAAAAAATATTCAAAATTAAAAAAAAAACAAAATCTATTCTAATTGAAGGTCTATTCAAATGGAATATTAATAATAATTAATAGAATATTATTATAAAGCACACAATATTTTTATGGTTTTGATTTCGTGGAGTAGTTCAAGAAATTTTCTTGGACTTTTTTATTATTATAATTTGAACACATAGGTATTTCTTCGGTTGAGTTACGTTAAAAGTTAAAGAAAAAAGTATGGCGTCTCCTTGCATTATTATTATTAAAATTTAAAGAATTCTCATTCAACGGGTGAAACACAATGTTCTCGAGAAAGACCGTACAAGACGGGATGCCACTACGCTTAATTGCATTGACACTAAATGAATTTAAAAATATATATTACCTTATACTGCCCTGCGGCATCGCTTCTTTACGTCATAATAATTTTCAGGTCATTTCAAAAGTAATTTGCAATTTATCATCGATATCATTTTAAATTGTTAATTTGCTCTATCTTACGACAAATTCACCACTAGAAGTAGTATGTAGTAAGTTTGTAGTATTAGACATCGAAAAAACGTACCTATTAACCACTTTTTGAGGTTCCGTTTATTATCACTAGTTGTCCCCCGCGGTTTCATCCGAGTTTCCGAGGGATCGTATGTTTTTCCGGGATTTAAAGTACCGTATCTGTTCATCCAGGACATATTCTATCTGTGTGCCAAATTTCATCCAAATCCGTTCAGTAGTTTTTGCGTGAAAGTGTAACAAACATCCATACATACAAAATTTCGCGTTTATAATATTAGTAAGGATATTCATATCATGGGAAAAATTGTGAAAGAGAAAGAAGATTCACAATTACGAACTACGAACTATCTATACCCAACTTTACCGTTATGTCCTGCTTCTACATATCACACCAGTGTCTTCACCAGTTATTAATTCTACTCGTAATAAACCAATACAATAAACCGGTAATTATTTATAAACGCACTCGTTCCAAAAGAAGTAAATTCAACACAAAACGCGTTATCTCGAAAACACCATCAAAATACATTGTGATCAGTTAAAGATAAATACAGACAGAACTCTGAAACAGTATTTCATATTAATATAACACAATATCTCTGCAAAAAACGTTTCAAAGAGTTGTTTCTTGGTAAAAAAGGCAACGCCAACTCGCATCTGCGGGACTAAAAATAATTTCCAACGTTTAATACAAAAATCGCAATAATTAACTTCGTTACAGACCAATAAATTACAATACGAGAAAGAAATGCAACACGATACACACACATGCATGTGATAGTGTGAATACGCGCGCACACATGCGCGAATAGGGTGGGGCGATGTCTAATCGAAGCGTCAATAAATTTATCTTTTGATACCGCTGTGGTTGTGTTTTTCGATGTATTTTTAATTTATTTAAATATTTTAGTAATATGTAGTGAAAAGCTACTGTAAAATGAAAAACGATATTCACTTTAATCTGAAACATATACCAATAATATTTTTTGGGTCTGTGATACATTTTTGGTTTTCGTAGCACTCGTAGCGTAGTTATTAATATGCGATTAAGAAAAGACATCAACGATCACTAGTTGATAAATTACATTGATGCTTTTTTTTTATCGGTGAAAGAAAATGTTGATTATATAGTATTAAACCCGATAATATCGCCATATTTATAGACATTGCTTATATTGGGGCATATCCTTGATTTACAAAGAGGTGGTTAAGGGAGTTGGTTTATCACTAGGCAGCGTTTCTAAGCTAAATTTGTATGATACTTAAAAATTCAATGAACTCTATTTTTATAAAAAAAAATGTTAGGAGGCTAACAAGGAAGACGGTCTACCTGATGGTAAGTGGTTGCCGATATTTTGAGACATTTGAAATATCTTCTAGGGGAATTGCTGCGGGTTTTTTTTTACAATACTTACTTACTACTGGCTGTCAACAAGTGCAACTGCTTGAAATCACAGCTAAATACTTAGTAAAAGATCTTCAATTTGAGGTAGCCAACCAGGCGGGTACTACAAAGTACCCTAACATGATGCTATGATCTCCTCGTAATGTTTTCTTCCATTGAAAGCTCAAGTTGGATTCGAACCACCGACATACCACTGAGCTCTCATCGCTTCAAAATAATTTAAACATATCGACATACAGTATAATAAATACCATCGATATCGACAAACAATAACACGAATCTACCACAACCCTACTGATACTGCGATCACAAATACATTCGCATGATTTATTGTTAACACGAGTAACAACTCATGTGTGGAAAGTATCATTCGCTCACACACTCGCACGCACACACACTCTCACCCGCAGATTATGCGAGCGAACTGCATCGGGGTACATCGGTTTACTTCGGAAAATGTTACATTTTGTACGACGGGCCCGCGGCGCCGCCCGGGGATTTTCTTTAATTGCCCACTGCCCGGCTCCTCTGTGTTTTAGCGTTATGATTTATACCACAAATCAGAGCTTTATTATTGAGCTACAGATTCATTAAATAATTGTCTGAAATTGTTTCATGGGTATTGAAGGGGACTCTAGATATAATGACTCTTCTTAATAAACTTTTTATTATATAATAAGGTCGTTGGTCCTAATCTTGAAGTACCTTAGACAGCGTTGAAAACGAATTATACTGTATCTGTAGGTAGCTTAACTGTCTACTGCTACCTTATGGGTGATCCGAGAACATATAAAAATACTTATCTCAACTATTTGTATAGTTTTCAGTAAATGAAAGTGTTGTTATTTTAAATAGACATCTGCACTGGGGCCTACAAAACAAAAAATATAAATCGTACACTCCTTTTTGCTTCGCCGTAGTTGAGTAATTAAGTTGTAAGTTAATAACTCAATCATTAAGACAGTATCCGATTTGCTATTTGAATAACGTGTTTGCATTATTTGTTTAAATTATATTTAAGCTTTTTGTAAAAAAAAGGTTGTGCACATTACCAACCTGAAAAGTTCAAAATTTACTTTGTAAATAGGATATTTGATCAAAGTATCTACCGAATATCTATTCTCAATTAAAATAGTGAGCAAATTGAAGATAATCTTACAGAGGATTATGCTACTATCCATTAAAATAGTAAATATATGATTGAATTAAGAAACCTCCTCCTTTTTTGAAGTAGGTTAATTAATCTTGATTTTCATTTAATAATATTATATCGAATAATGGATATTATTATAATTTTAACGTAAAAAGGCAGCTGAAGTGGCGGCGTAAATAATCGCTTCGTTCCGACATCGAATTGTTCAGTAATATAATTTTCTTTATGGATATTTTTAATTAAATAGATTTAAGTTTGATCACAAAGTATTTTTAGTTCCTATATTCAATTCAAAGTATAAGCATGTATGTATGTTTGTGTATCAATCACACCGTAAGCTGAACTGATTTATAAATGACCTATCATTCTTTAAAAACAATATTTTTGTTTCAAGTATTATTTTGAACATAGATCAATTTAGTGATTAGTGATTTAGTGATATTCGGTCGGATGCATATTTTACTCAAAGATTTTCTTTTCTTTAAATATATATCAGGAAATCAGAGAATGCATAACTAATCAGATGCATAAAATGGAGGCGACTTTTTAAAATCATTTAATTTAAAAAATACACGTAATTCCGGAATCGTTTAACTATTCGGATGCATATTTACTGTAAGAGTAGGGCTAGTGTGAGTTTGTTGAAAAAATAACATGAATTAAGATATGTCCGATACAAAAGTGCATTCCATAATAGACAACACCTCAACTTTAGGCAAATATGCACCCTAATATCCGTTCACTACAGATCAAATTCTGAAAATTACTAAAATTACTTTGTACCCCGGGAAAGTTTTATGTCATCTTCAACCACCTGACCTGCTCCGAATCACTTGTGGTCGGTGCAATATGTACGCTTCTTCCATTCAATATCTTCTATCATGACGGATAGAAGATATTGAATGGAAGAAGCCAGTATCAACTCCTTTCGTACCCATATCATCTTTCACACAATCCATCCATCTCTTTTTCGGTCTTCCTCTTCTCGTATCTATCACCTATAAGTTTCATAACTCTATTAGTCACGTGGTTTTCCTCGGGAAAGCAGCATGTCCCATGGGATATTCGTTGGGCAAGTTTAAAAAAATATTAAAGTTTTAAGAACTATTCTACTTTTATCACTACAAGAGCTCATTCTGTTGACAATGGCCCTGATTCTGTTGTTTACAACTAAACTAATTTTAACCCCACTATGTCTCTTTCTAACAAAGAACATAAGAAAAGGATGTAAGAAATTTAGTCCTGTCAAATTAGTCCAATGCTTATTTTCAATATAAATTTTGTCGCCATCTATCGCGATTAAGTCTAAATACACGCAAAATAAGACGGGAAAGATTAATTTAACAGCTTTAAATATATTCTATCCTTTTTCAATAATGTACGTAAGAAAGAGATGTGATGTGACTAAAATTAGTTCAGAGTGCGATTTACAACAGAATCGGCACCAATTACACTAAACTAGTTTTAATCAGATCATTTTCATTACAAATATTATTGAAAAACGAAAGGAAATCTTTAAAGCTGTCTATGACATTGTCATTTACGGGGTCATGAAGTATGATAGCGACTCATTAGAATAATTTGACAGACCTCAATTTCTTATATCCTCTTCTTATGTTTTTGTTTGAAAGATGTAAGATCATCAGCCTCACTGCTGAACACAGGCCGCATTCACAAATGAGGGTGAAATGGAATAGGCAAATACTCCACGCGTGCCCACTGAGGATCGGTGGAGATAGAGTTTTAAAACCACCTAGTAGGCCTCCAATATAGCTTTACGGGACCAACAGTCTTACGTGCCTTCCAAAGCACGGAAACGCTCGAGTTGAAATACCACTAGGCGGTCACCCATCCAGGTACCGGCCTCACCGGTGATAGCTAAACTTTGCCGATCGATTAAGAACGGATACTCATGCCACGAGCGCTTGAAGAAAGCGACAAAAGACTTATTTAGTTTAGTTCCTAAATAACAGACTCTGCACAAACTAGATAAGTGAGAGAGGTAGAGCGTAGCGTTAATTCGCTCAAAGAGCAGCTCGACTGGGGAAGTACCTCCACCAGCCATATAACTTTATGTTGTGTTCCTGTGCGTGAGTAAGGTCGCCAGAGCTCATTGGGGAGGGGGGAAAGGTCGGCAACGCGTGAGCGATGCTTCGTGTGTTGCAAGCGTCCATATGGCTACGGTAACCGCTTACCATCAGGTGGGCCGTATGCTTGTTTGCCGACTTAGTCGTATAAAAAAAAAAGTGATTACTAATCATTTGAAGATATTATTATGGGCATTAGGGAGTGGGGGCCAAGGTCTAAAGTGAGGGTTAGGTACTTTTAAAAAAGGGTGGGCATTGGTCTGACATTGAGTATGAAGCAACTGTCTGACAGGACATATAGCTAATATGAATCACTAGAATTCTGCGTTGTGATAGGTATTATGTCCGGCCGGAGGCGTCTGTCCGTCATGTCATCAAAATGATGATAGTCATAATAAACATTGTAGCTCGACATTAAATGAACAAATGTAATGCAAAATAGGAAACAAATAAATGATAATTTTAAGGGAAAGTTAACCCTCCCTTTGGTCGCGCAAAAATCCTAACTTTTAATATTATAAATGCGAAAGTGAGTCTGTTAACTGTGTGTTTGTTTATTACGCCTCAACTACTCAATGGATCATCATGAAATTTGGCATGCAGATAGCCTATGGTATGGAAAACGACATAGGCTACTTTTTATCCCGGGAACACGGGTGAATCTGCGGAGGACAGCTAGTATCTAATAACTATTATTTCTATTTCTGACGTACTTTTTTGTGTTTGACTACAATCAGTCCTCACTGACTATAGTGGCTATCACATTATCATGTGGCCGAAGGTGGTAAGCACACAAAAACTTGAATGGGACTTGTTTCAGATTGTAGCTGTTCAGTACCCTATTATCGTTTTCACAAATAAACAAATGCAAATGTAATCGTGCAAAAATATTACTTTTTTTAGGTGTCCTAGTTACTAAAATCCTTAAAACTTTTCCATTTAACATTGAAACAATATCTTGAGAAAACCATAAAAACATATGAATGTTACATAAATAAAAAATTAAAAAAGTTTGAGCATTATTGTTGTAACAAAGTGCATGGCAGGTATTCGCGCGCGCGCGCCGGCTGACGGACACAGACGCCCGGACATAATGTCCCAACGCAAAAATAACCGGTGACATTTTCGCGCCTTAGGAATCGAACTATTTAGTTGTGAGTTATGCGATGTAATTATCTAGTGCAGCTAGGGTTGGGTTTCTTCCCGGGAATAAACCCAACATCGAGTAAATTTCCAATTTAGTGGGAAAGAACCCGGGAATTTTCCCATTGGGTGGGAAAATACTCAAATGGTCATATTTAGTAGATTTTGCGTATATAGCGAGAAATACCTTTACCAAATCGTTTGAATAACATTTAACATGATTTCTATTAGGGTCATACTCATATCATACAATAAAAAAACAATAAATTATTTTTTTTGCGTTGTTTTTAAAAAAAGCGACGTTTTGGGGTGTAAGGGTTGTGGTGGACAGTCGGTGGACAGTCGGACAGACGGTCTCGTGCAGAAAGAGCACGTGCACATGTACGACGCTTATATAGCCCGTCCCGGGTCCCGAGGGAGGTGTTGCAAGCGTCCATAGGATACGGTAACCGCTTACCAACAGGCGGGCCGTATGCTTGTTTGCTACCTAGGTAGTATAAAAAAAATGTGTGATAACTTCCTCCAAGGTCCGCGTAGGTCCGCGCGTAGATGATGTAGGTACATACAACAGCGAGTATGATTAAAATAACAATCAAAAGCATCAACAAATATGTTTTTTGAGGAACATAAAGCCATTTGAGTATTTTCCCGCCGTTTGGGAATTTTCCCGTATTTTTCCATTCTTTTCCGTATTTTCCCGTATTTTTCTTTTCTTCCCAATATTTTTCTTTCCCTGCCCATCCCTAAGTGCAGCTGACGATTGTCGGTTTTTTTATGTTTGGTTTAGTTTTTTAATGGTTTTAACCGGTTTTTGATTGTTCGTGTTGGTACTGTTACTTAATTGATTTTTTTTTTGGAAACTTAACGTTATTTTTAGTAAGTGTTAAAGTTAATCTTTTAAGTGTGTTACTTAAATGTTAAAAAAGGTATGTCGAAAAGTTTGAACTTAAAATTATATAAATATAGATAGTTTCAATAAGTTTTATTTTTTATCTGTCATTTTAATAGTTTTCAATAATTATAGTGTACATTAAAAGCATGTAAGACTTGAAGAATCTATAATGTGACACTAATCATAGCGAATTACATTTTTGATCTATTTTTATAATTAATCGTTATAATAGTAATCTACCTGATAATGTAAAAATGTTACCTACCTACTTCATGATTTTTTAACGAGTATGATAAAAAAGCTACTACATTACAAACTACAGCCTACATGGTATAAAACAAAAAACAAACGAAGACACAAAAACTAAGCACATCGTCATTCACAGTTGAACTCGATCGGGCGAAGGTCAATCGGCATACGCTCCAATTTTAATCGCAATGGTTCTTACGCTCATAAAAAAACCTCCGCATTGGACCTTAATACTTAACCCTAAGTTAAAAGGACCCTTTCTTACAGCGTTTTTTGGCAGTGAAAAAAAAACTCGCGCCAGATCTCGCCGCGAACTGGGTCCGTATTCGTGGCCGAGCGGCTGGAGCGCGCGGTCGCACCACGAGCATTAAGTAAACACGATTCCCTTATCGAGTTTCCAGGAGCGCGGGAAAACTCGAAGCCGAATTTCGAAACGTCAAAAAAACGTAATTAAAAACCGAACTCGTATTCGGCGAACCGATTTATTTTCGATAGCGCCGTTTCTTACCGGCCCGTGTTTATTATTATGATTCGTACATATTAAACCGTGTATTGTTTTAAAATATTTCGACATTGTCGGAATTCTATTGTGCGACTCTTTAATTGTTTAATGTTTTGCTTTAATCTAGGGCTTTGTCGAGATGAATCCGTTACGGTTTACATTTTTGTACGTTGATATAAACAATTGATAATTTCGCGGAGGAGTCGAGCGTGGTTTTTATTAATGTTTTTGCGTATCGGCCGGTGGTGGGGGTAGGGTGGGGCCTCGGTCGACTCGTCCCTCTCCTAGCGAGTATTTTGATTTAGTTTCCAAGTCTTACGCAGATGTGGCAATTTTTTTCAGTCGCGTGTGTAAAGCGCGCGCGGCTGTTGCATTTTCCGTGTTTCGGACGATTTTTTTGTTAAAGTTTCGAGTACTCCCGCGGGCCTGGAAACTTTTCGTGACATAAAGTTTTTTTTGTAGGTCTCTGTAAATAGAAAGCGTTGTACAAAAGACTTTTGTATTTTCGTCGTTGTTGAAAACTGTGCTTTTAAGCTGATTGTGTATTATTTACTGTGAGTGCGAGTGACACTAAGGATTCATGGTGTATGACCACATGTGACATTGTGACCAGTGAGCTGTTCCGTTATCGTCACTTTAATTTCAAGTTTGGATGTCTTAGATTAAGGTAAGATTTAGTTGTAATATTTTAATATTTTTCTAAAAATAAATGTTTTTATCAGGCAGTACAAAAACATTAAATAAGTGTTCAAATTAAACAATATGATAACTTTTTGTTGTTTTCCCCGTAGAATTAATATTGTTTGTCAAGTTTAATGCATTTAAGCGAAGCCTTACAAACAATTTTCGCAGTAACATTAATATACTAAATACCAACGTTTAAAGGTTAGTTAAGTTAGTTACTATAATACAGTTAAAGTAGAATAATTGAAGGTTAAATAGTTTAAACAAATAGTTTTAGATAACATTTGCAGTTAACGCGTAAACTGAAGCTCAAAAAAGCTTATGAATTATTATAATTATAATAAAATATTATTCAAATTATTATTTATGTATCATAATTCAGTAGCCCATTTGTTTATAAGTTCGTAATAAGTAGTTTTAGTAACAATTTAGGGTTGAATTATTTACCTAATTTAAAATATTCTCAGTTCTTTATAAGCCAGTAATAATTTACTAAGCTATAGGTAACATAAATTAACATTCAATGCAATAATTTCTTAATATTGTTACTAACTTATTCCTATAACAATCTATTTCAATCATTTACAAATTAAAATGTATTTTAAGGTTTCTCAAGAATATAAACCGAACCGACATTCATTATCTTTTTATAATGATTCGAATTCTCAATTTAGACTTTACAATTTTAAATGATCTTAATAGCCTATAATACCAGAAATTATGCTATAAATAATACATGATAAAGTAATTATGTTTTATTTATAAAATGTTTTATGTTTTTTTTTTATTTAGAACACTAATTATTTAGAACAATATTGACGGGCCAGTTGGCGCAGTTGGTTAAGACGTGGAGTCTTAACCTATAGCGCCGCAAGTCGTGGGTTCGATTCCCACACAGGACATGCATTTGTGTGCATGAACATGTCTGTATGTCCTGAGTCTGGGTGTAATTATGTATATTAAGTATGTATTTACAAACAAAAAGTAGTATATGTATTATATTAGTTATCTGGTTTCCATAGTACAAGCTTTGCTTAGTTTGGGATTAGACGACCGTGTGTAAAGAATGTCCCAGGATATTTATTTATTATTTATTTAGTTAACTAAACTTTAACCAACAAGTGGTTTATTTGTTATAAGAGTTTTACAAAAAAAATCTATTGATTTGACGACGAAGAAGTCGAGAGTGGTAACCATGCTGTCGGCACATTCAGCTAGATGCTTGACAATAGATTTTCAACTTGAGTGTGGTAGCCATCCAGGGGGGTACCTACTACATATCTATCAATTCACAAGAAATAGGGATTTATTTTTATTTAATTCATAAAATTATGACATAGAGACAAGAAATGTCATACCGTCTTATAAGAAAGTTGATGTAATGTATCGATTGTCTATGTTTTAGTAAATGGGATGACTTTAATGTAAGAAATAAAAACTAGCTGCTGAACTAAATAACTAACCATGGGATTGTTTTAAAAGATACATTAGTTAAGTTTGGTTTATGATTATAAGTAATTGTATATTGTTTTCATGAAATAACGGTTTTCTTAGTATAATCTCAGAACGAGACACAGCACTACCACAGGATTTGATGGCAAAAATATATTTAATAAATTAAAGTAGTACACAAACAAAATGTAACTAAGAAAGAAAAAAAATATTGAAATTACATTATTATTTCAAATAGTAATATTTAATCAGTTTTTGTGATATTGAGCTAACTGATTACTGTAATATATTGAATAACTATGTGAACATAGGTAACTTCGTTTATAAATTAATATATTCTTGTATTGAAATAATACTAATTCTGTAACTAACTTTACTAGCCGTCTTCGATTTACGATTCTAAATTCGACGCGTTAATCTTTTTTTAATTAAAATAATCACGTGTCAACAAATAACGTAAAAAGACTGATAAATGAACTTATTACAATCGAAACATGTAGCTTTCAAAATTTAAAATAGCCTTTGCATTGCATTCTTGTCTATACTAATCTACACTAATATTATAGAAGTAAAGTTTGTAAGTTTGTATCTAGGGGGTAATCTCCAGAACTATTGATCCGATTTTGAAAATTCTCTCAATAATAGGAAGCTACGTTATCCCCGAGTTTTATAGGCTACTTTTTATCCCAGGAATGCGGGTGAAACCGCAGGTGACAGCTAGTCATTTATAAAGTCAGAATCTCATAGCAGAGAATATTAACTACTTACTACGTAAAGAACGGAAGAATTTATCATCTCACAAGTCACAACGTAATAGCGTGACAGTAACTAGTATTGCCCGACACATCGACCAATGGCCTCTCCTTGTACGAAGTGCCTAGAACCAAAGATCAAGAAACTCCACAAATCCACATCTTAGGTTTTATAAAAAGAAATATAGTTTCTAGCAATCGCCATAACATCACAATCAGATAAAGGGAGGCTGCACATCTAGAATTCGGGGTCACAGGTCGACTGGTTAAAAGATCACGCCGCACCAAAACTGTGTGGAATTCAATTCCGTACGTTTTGTTACTTGGATATTTTTTGCCGTAGATTTTACACGATAAGATTTTCTAATGATCTTTAAATTGTATCTTGTTATAGCATGATGACTTTTTGACTTGGTAAAGGTTAGCCATGGTATTGTTAAAATCCATAGATGCTTCTATAAATCGGTCACCAACAGACAAAAAATCTAAATAGATAACGCAAGTCCCTCCATACGTATGAAAACCTAGCGTGTAACTTTTTTTGTACCTACCATAATGTCACAAGATTGATTTAGTTAGGTTGGCTTTGATTTTTAACCGGAAAATGAAGCTATTCTATTTGTCAGCTAAACACCCCTCGTTACACATCTCTGGTGGACATCAACGCAAGTTCCCTGTCCGCGCGAATCAGTTTCAAAAAAAGAACATTGTTCTCCCCATAGAAATAAATATACCTAGAAAGAACGTCGCCATACTACACTAATATACAAAACAGGCCAACTTTTATAGGCTGCTGCGCGTAACAGCTACGTTTTACGCTCCCTCTGCGTCATTCTGCTTGTCATAATGACGTTCATAATGGTAGTAGTTGTTAAAATATTCCAATAAAAATCGGGAGAAATTTAAATATTGATCATTATTTTGCATTTTTATTTATTTTTATTTGATTTAGCCCCTAACAGTTAGAGCGTATTTTTATCGACGCGTGCACAGCTGCTACACTCTATCTGGATGTATCCTTAATCAAAGGTTCTCCCTTTTTGCACAGATTTTGACACCCGAAGTAGGTACATACACTCGCGTCATCTATTAAGATGTATATCTGTGGTCACCAAGAACCTAAATAAATGTTTCGTCCATCTAACAGATACACTGGATGGCTTGTTATCTTCTAGCTCTCATGTGTAAATAAAATGTAAATAAATAATATTTCTATAAAATTCACGCGAAGAATTAAAAGGACGAGGTTGTGTTGCTATCTCAACCAGTCGCGAGCGCCTTGGTGTGACGGCAATAGTTTTCATTTATTTTCATGTTGAATTTAGTAACACGATAGATATTGAAAATAAAACTTGAATATATACGATATTCATTATACGTCACTGGCAAGTAAAAATATACAGTAATCTTATTTTTATCCTTTAAATACTAGTTAGTGTAAAATAATGATATTGTTAATAAAAATGAGTTGTTTTAATCGTTGATATAAAAAAAAGGAACTCTGTATAGAGCTGGCTCGTAAGTCGTAATGTCCTCTTTATATCTGGCAAATACATTGGCGTCACACAAAAAAGACAACAAAACTTGAATTATGTTTTTTTCCCCGTTAATTCTTGGAAACATTCGCGGTATGATGGAATCCCAAAAAAATATTTGCTTAGTCAAGATTTTTTTTATCGTGTTACCTACGATATTGTTTCCAATGATTATTATAAAATAAAAGGTATTTTATGATTCTGAAAATTATAAAAAGGTTTTATAATAGTACATTATGATACATGTGTGCAAAGTTGGTAATTACAGACGAGGCGGTTTAAGGGAGCCGAGAGTGTAATAATCAATGCACATTGCACACGCGTCATACGACGTTTTTCAACACATTTGTGAGGAAAAAACAGACTTCTATTTCTTGGAGTAGATTTTTCATAATCACCACACAATGAAAACGTTAACAAATATGGCGCGCAGGTTTTTTTTGACAGCTATTCTCTGTATAACTGTTTTACCCGTTTAAATTAAAAATGCTTCGTCTACACACATATCAATTGCATTGCGGTACAAACATAATAATCAGGATTATACTTATCATAAATACTGTGCAGTAATGTAAGCATAAGTGCGTTAAGATACTAAAAATGGTGCAATAAATGTCACTTTACGAGCAAGTGTGTTGAAAATATTTTTTTTTACTGTATTATTTTCTGCAGGGGTTATACAGACAGTAGCAGGGCATTCGCCAGGACCCATATTCAGGGGCTTGTGAATAGCAAGGAACCATTTTAGGGGTAGTGACGAAATTTTCTGAATTTGGTTTGTTAAACATGAAAACATGGTGGTCATTACTTTTCTTTAACTAAATTCAATTTTACTTAGGTATGGGTACATATCCCAAGTAGCATAACAAGCTGTTTAAAGGCTGTATTAAAGTTCGTTCTTATACTAAAAGCTGAATATTCAGGCTGTACAAAGGCTGTATAAGCGCTTATACAGACCTTATAAGTGTAAAAAAGGCCCACATTACACAGCTTATTTCGTTATTGGAGCTGTATAGAGGCTGTATAAACAAAAGACAAGTATAAAAGCTGTATTAGAGCTGTGATTAGGTGTATAGAGCAGCCTATACTCTACGGATATCCTCTTGTAAGTATCTTGTAAGAATAAGAGTTCTAAATAGGTTGTTGAAGAGAATTATGTGAGAATAAAATAAATAAATCTATTTACGAAGCCATACTGAATGGCGACATAATATTTAATAAATGGAAAGGCTAAAATCTTGAACATGGATATCTGATGCTGTTAATTGATGAATTCAATGTGCAAATTTTAATTTATTGTGAACCTGTGTATGTTTTCCGTCAAAATATTCACGCGCCAACAAAATACTCGAGCCAAAGTAAAGAAATTATACTAAATACAGTAAATAAGTGTTTGTTTTTAAGGTTAGAATAAAAATATATTTATAAATAATAGATATGAGTCTACATGATATCATTATTCAAGCTAATAACCATGATACGGCTATAGTTATTATCAAATATTCCTTTAATTGTAATTTAAATGTTGTTATTGTAAATGTAAAAATGTCGACAATTTGCTATACAGCCTAGACGATATTTGGAGTGTGTTATAAGTCTTAGTAGCTGTACTAAGTAAGTAATGAACGTTTATTGCTGTATTAAGTAAGTGAACACATGCTTAATACAGCCTGTATACAGCTTTAACGATAAAACCAGCTTGAAGTGTCAGAAAATACTTAAGGCTGTATGGTAGAGTTATAATATCTGTTTAAGAACCCTAAGCTGACGCGGATCCCTTTATACAGCCTGTATACAGCTTTAACGATAAAACCAGTTTGAAGTGTCAGAAAACACTTAACGCTGTATTATAGAGTTATAATATCTGTTTCAGAACCCTAAGCTGACGCGGATCCCTTTATACAGCCTATATACAGCTTTAACGATAAAACCAGCTTGAAGTGTTATAAAATTCTTAACGCTGTATAGTAGAGTTTTGATATTCTGTTTAAGAACCCTAAGCTGACGCGGATCCCTTACTAAGAATTTTATACAGCTAGAGCTGTATAATATCTCATAAATCACTCTTATAAGTATTAAAACTGTTCTTTACACTCTTGTAAGTGTCTAAAAGAACTCTAAGTTCTAAATGGGCTGGTTTATTGATGTAGAATACGCTTGCGTGCTGCTTGGGATGGGTATACCACTATAGTTTTATGATACCTAAATTACCAGTCGTATATCTAAATACTAGCTGTCCCCCGCTGTTTCACCCGCCTATAATATTCGGAGATAATGTATCTTCCTGCTAGTGAAAGAAGTTTTCGAATCCGATTGGTAGTTCCAGAGTTTAAACAAACATAAAATACTCTTCCCCTTTATTATATTAGTACTAGCTGTCCCCCGCGGTTTCACCCGCGTTCCTGGGATAAAAAGTAGTCTACATCCTTCTCCATACCAAATGTTATCTGCATGCCAAATTTCATGATGGTCATTAGTTTTTCATTAATCGTGGGCAGTTACTTAGCACATTGTCATCACTATGTTTTATTATAAGAGAGGTAGAGCGTAGCGTTTATTCGCTCAAAGAGCAGCTCGACTGGGGAAGTATCTCCACCTTACAGAATACCGCAGCCAAATAACTTTATGTTGTGTAAAGTTGTGTTCCTGTGCGTGAGTAAGGTCGCCAGAGCTCAATGGCTACGGTAACCGCTTACCATCAGGTGGGCCGTATGCTTGTTTGCCGACTTAGTAGTATAAAAAAAAAAAAAAAAAATCTTTTTTAAATGACATTGAATATTACAAGAACATGTGTACATGGATTACTTCATCAGCTTCTTTACCATGTATTAGAAACTATTGTCATTTTCATGTTTTTTTTTTATTATTATTTTAGTGTGAATTTTGGAGCATTCCCTATCTTAGATTTTCTATAGGGCCACGTTACCCACCCTTAGGCATAAAAGTGTGGCACACTCCTGTCAATCCCTTACGAGGCATCAGGGATCATCTCCGGTAGGTCCTGCCACCAGAGCATCCACACTGGTACTGGTACTCACTTTGAGAGTTGCACCGTGAACACTCAATACCATTTGTCCTGAATGGTTCCGGAGCTGTTAAAACTTTGACTTATGACTTTGTGACTTTGATTGAAACTTAGATTACCGCTGTTTTTGGTTTTTATGGTAGGAAATAAGCATCAAGCATACGGCCTGGCGTTGCCGCGTTGTTGCTATTACCTTACCATAATAAATCGCTTGCGACATCCGATCCTGAAAAAAAAAACAATACACATGAAGACTGCACTTTTTACACCCTTCATGAAGAACCCGAAGATAGTACGGTTTTACTTAGAATTATGCTTACGATTGATTATCTCACGATGGTAAGTTATGACCGTGGTTATGTATGATACGGCCTAAAGTAGTAGGTAAGCATGCAAAGTGTAGATAATATATCGGTAAGTAGGTACTTGACGACAGATACTGTGCGCCCGGAAAATCGCGATCCTATAAGTACATAATAAAAAACTTGTAAACTGAAGTTGCATACTACCACTAATGTAATAATCATCTTTATCCTTTCCAAATAGAGTTCAAATAATGTTGCAAGAGATGATGAGAAATTAAAAAGCGACGTACTCTTTGATCATACGCAAGTTTTCCGCTTAGTTTGAATTTCGAAGCCCACAAAATATGATAGTGACAAAGACTACGTTACAAAAAAAAACAAAGGACTACAAAATGTGATTGGTAGGATTGGCGTATTGGCAAAACTCGTATTATAGAATATTGTAGGTACGCGTATCGCGGTTGGAAGTCGGAGAGCCGCGGTGTTTGCGTTTTCGTGTTTATCATGTCTTCTTTAAATGGATGTAATTAAAATGAAAATGTATAATGCGTCACCAGTTTGAACCATAAATATGGCGGCCATAACAAAAATAATAAATTGATTAACCAAATTAACACAACATAATATTTTCGTCAGTATAAATTTATTATTAAGTAGGTGTCGAATGATACATTACTAATATAATTAATATTTTATGCAACACATTATCAAATTGGCTTCATCGAATGCATTACAATTGAACCTAAAGAAGAGTTACGAGAAAAATTCGTCCTCGTGCGGTGTAAGGTCGCTCATTCCGTTCATTCGGTCACTCATTCACCCATCGGTCAGGATTTCGACCGGAAGCGGCCCTTATCAGGCGGGCGGAGGTGACGTCACTACCTCGCGAACAATCAGAGTGAGCCGAACGTGATTGTTATATAAATAAAATATTTTATATTTTTTTCTCGAACTGCTTCTGAGTAAAACAAAGCAAAACGGGAAATGTTTCAGTTTTACTTACAATAAACATCGTGGAGTTTACTCTTTATGCAAAGTTTGAAGAGGATGTTAGTTGTTTTTGTGTTTAAAACAAACGGTTCACGCGTAAGCAACATTAACTTGTTATTTAAAAACTGAATGTTAATTTAATTATAAAGAAAAAGATGTGACGCGCCGCCGCAGTAACATCGTTCATCGATAATATTCAAATACTCTCACGACACTAACTGGAAACTTGTACGTGTGTCATATATTATTCCCAATTGTAATTCCACATGCCTTTCCAATAAAAAACACATTTCCTAATTTACTCGGAGTCGACGTAAGTACAGAGTATTGTGTCGGAACAATGGACTTGACTCACATGACGTGATTCATTCAAATATCGAACTCTTAAACGATTTCGATAAAACAATTTTCGATTTTCATGTCCGCCGCCGCCTCAGTGTTCCATTTTTTGAAAATGGAAAATCAATCGCTATTATGTTGTTATCGCCCTTGTATACAGTGATTCATATTCAAATGTCGAACTTGCAATACAATCAAATATTGTAGCGTTCTTTCAGTTGCACTGGTAATTCATAATTTGAACAACTCAATATTTATGTTTGTATTATATTTCATAATTTATTTATATTTCCAATTTTTTAAAAACAATTGGAAATTGGAATACATGCCTTATTAAACATTTATTATCTATGTAACATTTATTTTAATATTTTCATCTCAATTTTTACCTTCGACCAAGCTTAAGATACTACTATTATTCCATCGGAGATATTAATACAACTGATTGCTAATTAAATACTTATACTGTAAAGCTACCGCATCGTAAAAGCACACGTATCCCTACAGTTTTCCGTGCCATAAACGTTTGACGGGGCCCGTCTGTCTGTCCGTCACATTGCCAGCGGCCCTTTTAAGGGCTATATTAACTGTTTACAATTGTAAATAGGCAATTTATTTATTATCGACTATACTGTAATGGAAATAATTATTTTTGACGTCTGAAGTTAACAGTTCAATAAATTTGTAGAGTAAAATCTTATGAGAATTATTTGTAGACTAATCCAAGGACTTGTCAAGAAATAAGAACATAGTTTCTAAATAGAATTAATAACTCTCAATCGAAAGTAAAATTAAAAAATGTGGCAACAAAATAAAATTTTAATAGATAAAATACCTAAGCAAACATTTAAATGCCAGTGGCAACTGGCAAGTATTGCAGATCAATTAATTGGAAATACTTAGATCTGTATTGGAATATGCCACTTGTATATATACTCAAAATGACTTAGCAACGTTTTCCAACAAATACTTAGACTTAGACTTTTGAACTTAGTGCAATCAAGTAATTGTCGCTTAAACTTACTCTAATTAAAGCTTACATCTGCAATAGCTTAGATCTTTTTACACTAATGAAATAAATATTACTTAAGATGTAATGCTATATGGCCTAGGTAATAAAAAAATGCGAGTATCTAGCCAGTTGACACTTTACAAATGGACTTAATTAATGAGGTGACGATCCAAATGTGGCTCACGCGTTGTAAAAACGCCGCGCTTAACTAATAATGTTATTTCCGCCTATATCTCAATAATTTCATTATCTTGTCATCATCTTTATATGAATTTCAACAACTATAACTTGTTAAACATTAATATCTGTATAATTCGATTTTGTCGTCGCATAATTATCATAATAAACGGACACATTGCAAAATCGTGCATTCCCTACGTCTCTTTTCAATCCTCTATCTATCTCTCTCGTTACACATGCAGTTCCCGTAAAACCAATTAGTAAACAATTCTCACTCTTTATTCCTTGAGATAAGATCCCTTTTTGGTCAAGCAAATAAACTTCAAGGAATACAGCTGTCTTTGTGCCTCCGATCTAATAAATGCTTTAAGTCATAAGTTTAAAGTTCAATATCGTTTATGCACGTGTAATCAATGAGGCACTCGCGATGAAATGCGAAATGGATTATTTTTTCAAAAATGGAATTAAGAAGAGACAATAACGTTCATTGTTTTTCAAGATGGCGGACTCAACGGGCTCAAATATGAGATTATTACTTGTGTGTCTGGCTTATGATAATTTTATAGCTTTAAGAGGCAGAATAGCGACTTTATTTCAATGCAAAATTATTGTGCTATGTATGGCGAAAACGGAAATCCATCTTGTTATTCCGGTTGCCAAAAAAATAAATAATAAAATGAGTCTTTCAAAAACAGGAAACGCGATGTTTAAACGTCTTTCCCCGACGTTATACAAATTAAAAGACGTTATTTATACAATAACAAGATTATTGTGCGCCGAATGAATCTCATTATATGAACCAGTAGCATTTTTTTATATATTATTAAACTGTAAAATTTTATTACCGATTAGAATCTTAATTTTATTGCATGAGGAAACTCTTATAAGAAAAAAGCAATGCCTAGCTAGCCCACCGTTAAATAAGAACATTTCTATTAACTAGACATACGTACGCTGGTAAAAACTGTATTAGAAGTTCTAATCTTGTTATTGTTTAGATAAATGTTGAAATAATGAAACAAAACATTACGAAACAATTATAATATTTTTTATTATCGTCATTAATTACGCAAACAACAATTGAATTGTGTTCCAATAATTTAAAATTATAATTGTAATTCCAATAACATTATTCCAATTTAAAAATTGTCCAAGTTTATTTTTTTGTAGAACAAACGGCTCGTTGCTCAGCTGCGAGATAGATTAGTGACGTGTCACACGCTTCCAGAAAGCTGAATAGTACGTTACGAGTAATTTAAATAGAGCAGTCCCTCAATTGGGGTTAATTCTCGTGTTTAAGGAATATGTGGACTTTAATTATGAGAACGTGAGGACGTGTGTATGAGACATTATAGCGTAATGGATGATATTCAAATGTTTTATTGATTGATTCAGCCAGTTAATGTATATTGGAGCATGGAGACATCGTAGAATATTGTCTTGTAATATTATTTTGAAGATTTTGGTCTCTTATTTGAACGTGAATTAGTAAATTTAAGTCACTAATATATAAGAACTCTAACTTGTATGTTTTTGTCTGCGTGTATAATTGTGTGTAGTTAACCAGGTGCGCTTACAAGCACTGAGTAGACAACATAATGTGCTCTATATTTATAATTGAGTTTCTTGTAGTAAATTCAATAAAATCAATTTGCTGGTAGCTAATAGTAGACCCGTTAAAAACTTTCAAATCAATCCGGAAACTTCAAATTCTAATAACATAAAGAGCACGTTTGCTATCTACTTACATCACAAGACTCGTTTCGACTTTTTACCGAATCGTGATCCGACTTTTTGTGAAGAACACATATTCAGATGTGTAATGACCAATCTCCGGGCGTCGAACAGAAAAAAAAAGAAAGAGATCATTCGAGGCATTAATGCATCAGTTACTAAACCGTCAGGCGCATGCTCTTGCGCATCCTTAACGCATTCATAATAAGAACAAGACGTTCCATTTTCAAACGGACGAATTACAAACACGGGGAGCATTCCACGTTCAAATGTAACTTTCGGTTCATATTCAAATTTCTGTTTTGAAAATAGAATGGGAACGTAATGTGAGTTGTGTTCAAAAGCCGTTGCGACGGATGACTTTTGATGGGTTTAGTTTAATCGATTAATTTCTTATACTGATATAGGTACAAATCTTGTTATAAATATCACATTTGATTCTTACAGGAAATTTCTCTACACGTCAACACGGATTTTGTTTTTTTTAGATACGATTTATTTTCTCTATTAACATTGTAGTAATAATTCTAGCAAGCAAATTGTTTATTATTTCCGTTCTACTTACAGTAAGATATTAACGTATATCAAAATTATGTATGCCAGAAATGCTGACTTACACGAGTAAAAGCTTAAAGTTCGAAGTATCAGCTGTCTAAAATATTTTAATCTCTTCAACTGTTACAAATCTTTTAAGAACTATTCGTAACAATATCTCTCATCTCAGAATTATCGTCCAGGCTGACTCAGATCATCGTTTGACGAGTTGCGTCATTAAAAATCTGACACGAACAGGAAATTAGATAAATACCAAGAAAACATTTTTAAACTTTTATTAAACATCTTAAATGCGAAGTGACAACAAAATTGTCCTCTATTAGATTCAATTGCTCATAATTAAAAAAAAAAGATTCTGCTCGTCTATACCACGGGGGCGTATTTGACACGATATAAATTCTTTATACATTTTTAATTAAGTTCAAAACATTGTACTAGTCCACGCCACGATCCGGGGTCAACACACTTAGAAAATAACTCGACCAATTTACAACGACCTCAACTCACACAAATCATCTAAAAACTACATACAATGTTACGCTGGTCGTATTGAATCCACACGCAGCGCGGTCACCCATCAATCAATGGGATCATATCGCCTCGCCGAAACGAGCTAGCTACATCTAAGATTATGATTTTATAAGTTTGAGTAATATTTTATTCAAATTTTCGGTTGATTGAATGTTTCGGGTCTGAACGCTGTGGTTTTACGAGATCAACTAAATAGCTAATGATTAATAATAACATTTGCAATTCAAATACTCGTATGATTTAGAATAACTGGCATTCAAATAATAAGTCTATGAGTAGAAGAAAAATAAAATATATGATTTGTGGCGTATCAAGATAATAGTGGCGTATCAAGATATAGTCCATCCAGTGTTCCGTCCGTCTCCTCACACGCCCGTCATAATCCATCTCGAGCCGTTCGATATTTGGAACGCGCGCCCGTCCGTAATATGAACTTAGTTCGTTTCGTTTTTCAATTGCTTCACTTAATATTATGAATTTAGAACGACGGCTTCGAGATAAGAATTCCATTTTCAAACTTCACTGACGTTCGAAAATGTAAAAATGTTTTTTTCATTTTTATTGTTTCATATTGATCACGCATGCTTTTTTCGTCTAGACGTTTTTTAGTGTCCAATAAATTGTCTAGCCATTGTATTGTCATGGTTTCATTGGCGTATGGTATGAAAGGTGTGATAGAGAAATCGCGGTTCGGTAATTCTGCGCGCGTTGCGTGTTACGTAAGTCGGTGTATTGTGTATGCTAGGGGCCGGCACGCGCCACCTTCACGTATTCGCAATAAGGCGCGCGGGGTGGCCGCCACATTCTTTTACGCGCGAGTCGCGACTCATAGATACAAAAAAATCATTCCATTATTTTTTAATATGGTAATGGAATTCAAATTGTAAAATGAAGAAAATTAGTTCTTTATTAATTTATTTAGTTTTATTAGTTATTATTTTAGTTAATTATAATTAGATTATTTTCAAGTTTTTTTAACGTTTCGTACAATGATGAAAATAACCAAATAAATCTGAGAAATACAAAAAAAAAACAAAGCTCATCGCAACATACGAATGACGTGGAGCTTATAGAACTTCATGAAAGCCCACTAACTTAACTACAGTAACATATAGCGATCAAAAATTATAAATATAAATGACATAAACATGGCACATCTAATATCCTTATCCACATTAGCACGCAGAGGTCACAGCCAAGACAATGCTGAATGAAGTCACGGGAAGGCACTGGCATGGCACTCGAAGGGAGGTGTAATTATTCGCTGCTAGCTCGAGAACCCCGCCCGCCATTGTGAGCCTGTGAGCCTAACCATCGGCTTTTAAGTGTTGAGGTCCGCTGACGTGCAATATTGGCTATTTAATAGGGACTTAATAGAAACGGTATTGGGGATAATACTTTAGAATTATAGATGGTTAATAATTAAATTGCGTTCGTTGTGTCTACTGAGGATAAGACTGAAACGCGCTGCCAGTTAAATTTAAATGATTATTAGTTGATCGAAGCGAAATGTCTGAAAATTAAAGTAGAGATGATGGCATTTAAAGAAAGGATCGTTGAGATTGAGATACTTCAGAAGTGACATTAATAAGAAACAAAACATACTTAAGTAACTTAGATATTAAACAGAGTAAATGAAGAATTGAAACCTCTTCAATAACTTCAAAGTTGAACGACTCTAACTCAAACAACTCCCTAAAAATACATGTTGGGATTATAAAACAATTATAGTATTATGAAGTACGGAGCACCGTAAAAAGTATAAACCATTCATCCGTCTGCTTAAAACACCGCATCAATCTAACTTATCTCGTTCCGAACCACTCAAAATATCTATTTTTAAGCTAAAACCCGGAGCCAGAGAAGTTATTCATCGAATGGAAGGCAATTTATGTAAAAATTTCATATCTCCGTGTATCGTAACGGAGGAAATGATTGATTTTATAGCTGCAGCGTTTCGTTTCGACGTTTTAAAATACTTGAATTCAAGGGTATGTGTTGTTTTTTCGCTGGATTTTCCGTGAACGTTAGATATGATTGGAATTCTTGCATCGTGATGACGCCACTGGATTTTGTAGACATCTTTTATTCAAATGTAGTTTGTGTGATTGAAAAATAAAATGAAGGCTTCAAGAAATTTATTAGATTAAGTTTATCACCAGCAGAAATAAAACCACTTCCTAAGTATAATTCTCCGGCTTTAATGAGTCCAATAATTGGATAAAATACGTGATTTCTAGATTAAAATAGACATAAATTCATTAAGCATCGTACATTTGACGCAGGCAATTGTTTTTCCATGGAAATTCGATCAATGCAAAGGGAATTCCAATTGACTGTAGTTTACGATCTATGTGTCATTGAATTTAAATAGCTAATGAGACATCGAAATCTTAACGTCTATGTTTATCCTGAATGAATATTTACTTGCAATCAAATAGTAACATAAGACAAGTGGTAGATGATATACAGAATTGGGAAACATTGCAATTATGCATATTTTTTTTTTTATTTCAAACCTAATTTACGTTGCTTTTACATTTTGAAATTGAAGCTTTGACGTTCATAATTGCTACTGAAGTTACCAATAACCATAATACTTGAAATTATAAATTAAACCGTTCTGTATTGCGATAGGAAAGCAGATAAACTATATTATTACTTAAATATACATAAAACAGTCTGGGAACCGACAGGGTTTACTCATAAAACGCTTAAGCAAATAAACAATTCGTAAGAATTAGTCATCTCGTTGGAACTCGTACAGCGCGTCTGTTTATTTTCAATATTGGGAAGACATCTGGTAAATTTTGATATTCTTAGTTATGATATTGGAATCGGTGTAATTGATCAATTTGTTATTGTCTGGAACATTTGGAAAATCGTAATTGGTGTTTCTGAAAGCTTTGTTACAAATCATTCCTATTTTGAATTTGAATTGGAATCGTTTTATTGAATTGGAATGTTTTATAAAACATTTTGGAATACACTTTTTTAAATATCTTTTAAGTCAGATATATCTAATAGTGTCTAATTTTTTTTAAAGAATTGATTATCCTTATTTACTCTGTTATCAATTAAAAGGTGTCGATTTTAAAATAGCTTAGCAATATCTGAAATGGTTATACGAATGGTATGTGTTTATGTGAAAAAAGTTCTATTCAATTTTATATTCGCTTATGGGACACGATCCGTAAATGGAAGAATATCTATAAATTTAAATTAAACATTAGGCAAGGAGACACATTTAGCAACTATAAAAATGGAAAAACGTAAAGCGACAAGAGTAATAATACCCTAAATAGGAATACCTCGATGCCAATAACGATCTGAAGACTGGATTGGAATTAAATGATGAAATTAACCCGCTTCGTGATTTATTGCTACCGAACGTGAAATTCAATAATTCATGTACAAACGGAAAAGTAATTAAGGATTTATAAAAATTCCACGCCTGTGCCAGGCTGAATTGATTTTCAATAAAAATGAATATTCGTTTTTCGTTGAAGACACTCGAGAGGCGCTCTCAATCACCATCCGTGATCCGGCCAGACTCGCTTATGAATCTGGAATTTGACCGTTTTTAGCCCCATTCCGCGGTACCAAATTAAAAATGTAAGAATTCTCGCTTGCAAAAGGAATTTATATTTTATTTCATTTCATTAAATCCGCCATCTTTTGTTTCCACGGGACCGTTCCGATCGGAATTCATATTTTTCTGTGTTTTGTTTCGGTTTGCGAGCGGTGTATTGTTTTATTGTTATGTCCGTTCTAAATGTTTCGTTCTCGTTCCGAACAGAGTATTAATTATTTTCTTATTTTTGATGAATGCGCCCGGCGAATTTTAAGACGACTTTTAGCGGTGATTAAAGAGTCCACGATAATAACTTGACTTTTAAAAACTCAATCACGATTTTCATTAAAAATTTTGCAACGCGGCGGAGTCGTAAAAAGAATTAGATCCAATCATCAAGTGAGTGAAATCGGCGTTGCCAGTTAAGATTAGTCCGCGGCCGACCAAAAACTTACTATACTTAAACTATTAAACGCAACGTCGAATTCGAACAGACAAGAGATGCGTATCGTTTACCGAAAATAATACCGGCCGTAATCTGACATTCTCATACGAGTGTTCCGAATGTTACGTTACGCAAGTGACTTTCCGCCTTCCAACAACAACGGGGATTATTTGTTACTCATCAATCTTAAATAGACACGGACACTCCATTGTTCCCGTGACATTTAGACGAATATATAAATACGCCGCTCAATAAATTCTCTCACCTATTTATAACTTAAATTAAATTTATACACACCCTTGCATAATTTGAAGGATTTTAAAATTGGACCGCAATTTAACGTAAGTCGTACGTGTCGCGTTCCTATAAACTTGATTGTTTGTTACCATTTTAATTTATTCCGAATTCAAATGCGGCGTTCGTATTTGAATTTGGAATAGAGCGCATTCCTAATTGTTTGTCGCTGGTTGGCATTTTGGCACACGCTCTAGCGCTATTGGCTGATACATTTTCGTATTTCGTATGTCGCTTTGTATTCGAATTTAGAAAAGGCGATTATATTGCTTTCTTTCTCGCCGTTGAACGTTATTGTGTGCAAATGTAATTGTTGCCGCGTCTGGTTATTGCTGTAAATATGAGCGTGGACGGATAGTTTCGTCTCGCGCTTGCATCGCGGCTCGGTATCGAGTCGAGTGTCCATAAAGATTACGATGTTGAATGCGAGTCCTCGATGACGTATGCTTGTGCTTACATACTCTGAATTAAGGTTACACTTGTCAATTTTTATACTTTATGAAGTTTTTGTGTTTCAGAGAACATTCATCATTGCTTATTGAGTACATCATAGACTATTTTTGTATGTAACGAGATGACGAAAAAATCACGCCATCAACAAGTTGAAATGCAAGTAAACAGAAACTGCATTCTGTATAATGTATCTATTGTAACATTGCCAATGTGACATATTGCCAAATTTCGCAGTCTGCACCGATTTCTAGGCTATACGCGTTTGATGTGATGTGACAATTATTTTATTTGTGTTTTCTGTGTTTTAATGGCCGTTTATAATGAGAGTCGTTAAGGAGTATTTCATTTGCATGGCTATTATATTATCTAAGGTGTCACAGGCGTGCTTCAAAACAGACAAATGTCCATTAAAATTATTCTGCGTATAAATAAACATTTTGTTCCTGGTACTATTATAATGAGCAGTCATTCCTCGCAATGACAGTCAGCGTTGTCGCTAAGCTGAGTAGGTACCTATGTGTCTTTATTATCATAAACTAAACGCACTAGGTCATTCTTTATACCTAACGTTTAGATTCTATATATCATGACGATATTATTTGAATTGAGAATTTGAATAAAGAACACTATAAAATCTCGCTAATGCAATATAAGAAAGAATTCAAATAATAAAATCGAACATGCACGTCTATTTTCACAAATAAAAAAAGAACAAATTTGAATTCCCGTTCTGGCCAATAACACTGGATGAGTAAAACAAACAGTTGGATAATAATGTTCTAGAATCAAATCTATCTAAACTGTAGTGCGCCGGCTCGAAATAGGGCGCGTTTGCAGCAATTATTTTAGCTCTGTCTTTCTGAAAATTGGCAGCCGTGTGAGATCTTTTGCGAACGGTATTCGGTTGGGAAACCGTTGTGGTTGTGACCAGCCTAACTAGAACCGTGATGCGCCCCCGGCAAACACAAATTAGTTTGAAATTAACACTGAGGATGTGTCCGATAATATTGGGCGGGTTTTATAAATAAAGTGCCCTGATATGCGAATAATAGGTAAGTCTGTCTGTCAGTCCGCCGACGTGCGTAACTAACTCTACACTATTTTATTTTCGTCTAAGTTGCATTGGCTCCGACCGCTTTGTTGAGATTAACTAATCATTGTCCATTACAAATTACTTTAAACTATTTTAATGTACATTACGTGTAATAATTTCGTAATTTAATGCATCCGTCGAGCTGGGATCTTAAGCTTTGTTCAAGATAATCTAGAATCAATCCTTAAAGAGATAATTTCACAATTTACCGCCGTTCAATATTTTTGATATAGAACCGGTTTACATCGAAGTTAACAATAGAGCTTTTATGTTTTGTAAAAAAATATAACTACCATACGACTGTAAAGGTAAGCTATTAATTTCTGCTACAATTTAATACCATACAGAGAAATCGAACAGAAAAAAGCCGACCAACGCCGTCGCGCGCTGAAAATTTACATTTGTAATCAGAGCCATTAACGTCTACAATAAACTGCATTGACACGCGTTGGAAAAGGACAGCGCTATCGCGGGGGAGAGAGGTGGACAGGCCTCGCGGAGTCGCGCCAGACACAATAGCGGCGCGTGCACCGATAGAAAGAGATCGATGTATCCGGCCAGAGTAGGATGAGCATACTTTTGTAATTGTCGTCGCAATTCAATAATAGGTGCGTTTGGATTTTATGCGTTTGCGAAAAATGCGCTCAGATTTATCGTTTCGCTTTCCGCGTAGTCTATTATCGTGCGTGTATGCAGTGGACGCACGATTTTATTGTGTTTATAATGACCTTTTATTAGGTAAACAATTAAATGTAAAATCGCACATGATTTAATAATTATTGCTTTGAGCACCTCAAGTACGACAACCATTGTATTTTCCCAAAAATTAAGTAATTCTTATTCATTAAAATCCCAAAAAAAACGACGGAAATCACCGTCGCTAGGTGTCGATAGCGTTCACGTATTGTCATAAAACTGATACGTTCATATGCAAAAAAATAACAATACAATACAATAACTTGCGAAAATCGCGTCATGCATACAAAGTGAGCGACATAACAGAGTGCGGGACAGGTGCCCGTGCGCATTCCCGCGCGTTGTGCGAAAACGAGAAACTCCGATTAAAATGAAATACGCGACGTACGCAGGTTAATTAATATTAAAGACTATTTTAGGTCGCGCGACGAAATATTGTTATTATTTATCGGCCTATGTTTCACGCTGAATTCGTCTCTGGCGTGAATTTACGCTTTCATTTGAAGATTATTGACGATTTAATGTATTCATTCCGCTTATAGAACTTACCGACTTCCTGACTAAGTTGAATAATGATGTAGGTATTATTATACTACAAAGTTTCCTAGACAAACACAAAGTTTTTTGCTTTTTTTTAATTTTGATGCTATCCAAGCCCCGAATTTCTGACAGGAAATACTGTTAATAAAGTATTAACAGGTTGGTTAATTTTATAATTTAATATAATTAATAAAAAAACAACAATAATTTCCCATTAAATACGTAACGTAACATTTGTGAATTGTATTGTGAATTGGAACAACAAAACGCATCGGCCGCAAATAGCCAGACGTCTGCCGCGTTCGGCTGCAACGCACTCCTCTATTAGCAAATTATTGTTTTACGCTCCGTGTTCTTTTTATGAAAAAGACATAAATTCCAGGAAACTGGCCGTTTGTGACTACTTCAAAAATTGTTTTACATGTTGAAATTGGAATACGTTTATTTGAATTCTAATATTAGAATGTTACGCAATTGAAATTGTTAATAGATTGAATAAGGGTGGATGTTATCTTTAATTTGTCATTTTTAATGATACATTGTCAAATTGACATCTTCATTATCCGCCAGATTAATTTTCAGAAATTATAGCCTTAGAAAGTATTTATGGATTGGTTTTTATTACTTGGAAATAAAGACAAAATACCTTTTATACATGCTCTGTTTTGAAGATTTAACTGCAACAACATTGAAATTCCAACTGTATGTTCGAGACACAAGAACTAAAATTGATTTAATCAGTTCATTTCTAACAAATTGCCAGTTCTAGAGATGTAACAAAGTGGGAATTGCAGTGTTTATTGTTGGTGGCATCATAAAGTGTTTACAGCTGTTTTATTAACACTTATCTCGTAAACTAGAGGGATTACAAGTAATTCTAGACAAATACATGTTTAATATTTTATTTGATAAGTTTATTAGCGGGGATTGTTGCCTATTAGAATTTTATTAATGAAGACTCAATAATTATCAATCACGTCTGGGCATTATGTTCAGTTATGGAGTGGACTGTAATGTTTCTGAAGCATTTTCACACAACTGCCGGAAAAGAGTAATGTTTTCATGGTACATGATTGTTTCTTTTCTTCTTTATTCCAACCGTTTAAATGCTTGTAGTTGATTTAGAAGCAGACATTGTCAAAATCCTTGTCATCAGATAATAAAATGTCAAAAAAATAGCGACAAATAATTGAAAGCAAACTTTTCAAACTTTGAAACGACAGTTGTGTTTTGAAAACTAAAAAATACTATCAACTCATTTCCATCCTGGCCACAAACCCTGGGGAAAATCTTTTTCAAGTCCCGATTCTTGACGCAAGACTTTCAAGGTGAGAGTGGTATCCAGCCAGGTTACCCCAAGGTACCCTTCGCCGATAGCTCAAGTTTCTATAAGATTCGAACCTTTCAACCTTCGATATCACTCTCTACCACTGAGCTATCATTGCGTAAAACAGTGTTACCGGCATTAACCTAGCAAAATTCAAAATTCAAAATCATTTATTCAAATAGACCTTCGCAGGCACTTATGAAAAGTCTGACTCTAATACTCTAATACCGGTTCGGAAGGTTGCATTTGCTGAGAAGAGCCGGCAATAAACTCAGCAATTACTCTTTTCAAAACAGGCTTAGATTAATTACATAATATTTACATTCTAATCGCACTGAAAACAATTGCACTAAAGCACTAAAAGTAAACTAGTATTAAAATCTAAGCTAGATTATAATAATAATAGTATTAATGTACATATTTCCATTTTTATAAGCACGTGTTCTAAAATAAATAACGTTCAATAGACTCGGTTAAACACATCTGTACAATTTTCCCAAAACTTTTTTATTGTTAACTTCTTATACGTAATATTATTATGACACCGACAACGTGTGTTCATTTGAACTTCCTTTTTCAAATTTCGAACTAAATTTACACAATGTTCGTTATCCATTGCTGCTTCAAAATGTCGATGCAAAAGTCCCATGGTATGAAACCATCTTTGAATTTCGAACACATTTACGTTCCCGTCGTTTTTGTACGCCACATGTGCTCCTTTCCAAGGACATTCACCCTGCTTTTTTTCTTTGTTTTTTTCTAAGAAAGCGATCGCTTCCTTTTTTTCCGTACACGTAGGTTTTTATTCGATTTTAATTTGTGAAGGGTTAAGTTTTTATTTGTGATAATGTTGACAAGTCATTTTATTTAATTGTTTTTATTATGTTCTTCATTTGAATTTTAGAATAAATTGTACCGAGTTTATAGGGACGCGCTTTTGTTGTTTGATAAAGGTTTTCTTTTTTCGCTTTGAAGACTTTGATAGTAGAGAAACTAAGCTCTACCCTTTACCTAGAGTCGGTCTATTATAATATTCTATTTTCATCATCGTGAATTCTAAATTCACAAGAATAATAAAAAGAGCTGCATATAAAATAAGCGCTTCAAAAATCTATAACAGGACGTCAACCCTTCAATTCAATTCAATCAATTCAAAAAATTTATGCCGCCGAGCGCCCGCCCGCATGTTATAAAAGAACGTAACATTAAAAATATAACTAAAACCCCTTTTATGAGAACACCCTCGCCCTGAAGCTAAAAATTGCTTCCAGAAATATTAAAATAGTCAAAAGAGTTAAATATAAAATGGAGGGTAATAAGTAAAAACGGTTTGGTAATCCCAAAACCAACACAGCTGAGTTCTCACAATGACTGGGTGTTTGTAAAGATCTTTAGTTATGCAGGGCTTGTTTGTGATTATTTGTTGAGTTATTTAAGGCATAAAATTCCGCGCGAATTAAAAATTTTAAGAACTTCACTTGCGGATACCAAATCGGAAGTATTATTTCGTCATTTTCAGATTTATCAGATACATAACAGTGAAAGATAATTGTATGTGACGTTTATAGGATCGAGTTTTCCGGATGCAATATCCGGTGCATGAAACCGGTCTGTAAGATGAAATTACTTAAAAAAAAAAGTCTATTGAGGTTCACCCAGAAATATTGGCATCAAATTCGAAATGATTGAAATGTTACTAATTTGAAAACACACTTTTGTTTTGTTTATCATTTCTATCTTTCTCTGTGTGTCAAATTTCAACCCCATCGTTTTCTTATTTTAATTTTTGATATTCAAACAGGATTACAATCAAAATACACGTTCAAAAACCATTTTTCTTTGTGATAAAATAAAAAAATAATCCACGTTTTGTTGTTGCATTGAATAATAGTGGCAAAGGGAGACGGCCATGACGAAAGCAATTTAAAAAATGGAAGGGTTTCACTTTTCCTTCCAATTTTATAAAAATGAACCCGCGACGAGTGATTTGACGATTCGGACGGATTGTAAAATGAATTTTATGATGCGAGAGGGAACTAGCGCGTTCATCATTTTATTTTATTATGATCCATTTTTAGGAATAAAATATACGAGCTTATAGGAGACCCAGTATTTTAAAATGGTTTTTATTCAAAAAGGCATTCGCAAGCACTTACCAATACCAATTAACAATGAGAGAGGTAGAGCATAGCGTTTATTCCCTCAAAGAGCAGCTCTCTGGGGAAGTACCTCCACCTTACAGAATACCGCAGCCAAATAACTTTATGTTGTGTAAAGTTGTGTTCCTGCGCGTGAGTAAGGTCGCCAGAGCTCATAGGGGAGGGGGCAAAGGTCGGTAACGCGTGAGCGATGCTTCTTGTGTTGCAAGCGTCCATATGGCTACGGTACCGCTTACCATCAGGTGGGCCGTAGGTATGCTTGTTAACCGACTAAGTTCTATAAAAAAAAACCTATTCTTACTTGAATACCACTGAGCTATCAACTCCTTAAACCAGTGGGTAAAGGTGACCAGGAAGTATGACGGTGATGAGGAAATATACTTAGGGAAGGAATTATACCTATGATTTTTATGGGCTTAGGAAAATAAAATCATAGAAAGATACATAAAATTCTTAATATGTTACTGGCATATAATATTGATGAGTTTAACTCCTGACGTTGCATAAGTACACGTGGTACTATAATTAAAACATGAAAAGAAATTGAGTACTGAAAACGTTCCCATCCACTTGAAGCATGTTACTTTTAAGTAATTTCACTTGTGTACATAAACCCCTCGACGGCACTCACTTCACGAAGTTCGGAGTTCGGAATAATACTCACGCACACACACACACCCGCGGCCGCAGATGTTGATTCCATAAAATAATATTTCATGTAAAGCACTAACCGACCGACCGAGGGCGGAAGGATTGCGTTCTATTTTTATATTTCGTAGCAATTTAAAACGTGGAACCAGACTCATGGTTTTCAATTCCAATTTCGAATAATGGATAGTTACATTCAATTTTTTACACTTTCGAATTTCGATTCAATCTCGTAAAATGCATTAGTAATTAATAATACGACTACGATTTGAAATGTCAAGTTAAAATTGACATCTAAAATTGTTCGTACATTTCGCTTGTGACCATTCGTCAACGCGGGGACTCGTTATTAAAGCGTATAAAAAAGAAATAAATCTTGAGGCGAGTTTTAAAAAGCTCCGTTTCGAAGTAAAGAATGTTGTGTACAATCTCGGTTCGGACAAAAAAGTGACAACAAATAAAAAAAGGGAAGGCAACACGGCCGAAGAACAGATTATCAGCGCTAAAAGGGTTGCTCCCGCGCTCTCCTCCTTTTGTTCCTGCCAAATTCAAACTCCAGATCCGTACAAGGAGCGTTCGAATGCGAATTCTATTTCTGAATATTCTACCGAGAATTTTTAATTAATGCCGCTCGGCCGTGCTCGTATTTTTAAAATTCGTATTCTGTTTTAAATCGACTCTGATATTCAATTTTTGCGTTCGATTTCAGTGTTTTTCTTTTTTATTTATGTTGTGCGATAATGACGTTTCGCTTTAAGTGCTTTATTCCGATTGCCGATTTTATTCCGATGTTCTCCTTGAAGGTCGGTAGTTTTAGTGATTAATGGTCGAGATATGTGGAGTGCTTTTTAAACGAAATATTGAATTTAATGATGTTTTGTGGAACTCTCCGCGATCTGTTTTTGTTTGGAGGCGCGTAGGCGGTATTCTATAGGCGGTCTCAATGACACAGTAATGTTTCCACATCGTAGATAGGCTGCGCTGCACTGCACTATCGATCACTTCTGCACTCCGATCGAACGGTCTTCCTATTATATTAATAATACTTTCGATGCGTTTCGATGATAAAGTTTTATAGCTGCTGTTTAAATAATCAGCGGCAATTTACTGTTTATTGCTTCATAACACTGAATTGGGTCCTTGTGAGATTCGTATAAGAAGAGTCACAGATTAACGAAACCTTACCAATAAGAACTGTATAATATCAGCAAACCGATGCTACATGAGACATAATATTCAGTCTGTGGCAGGCTGTGCACTTTAAATGAGTAACCAATAAGTCGCATTAAGGGGTCACTTGACGCATAGCATCACACGCAGCCAGCATACTCAAGTCGTTGACCCCGATACGCAAATGGGGTCTTCTTATTATGATACTATAATCGATATTTTATCGATTACTATTCACTTAAAGGCGAGAGACGAGGACTAAAATGATCGGGTCATCCTTACGTAATAGTACATAAATATAGTTTTTTTAATAACACGTTGCCTGCCGACTAATAGTAATCATTCGATCGTATAATGGCTTCACTTAATATTCCATTTTGAAAAATATTTGAATCGTCATGCTCATTCCATTCCTTTGTATCGAATAGGTTACCAACACGGCTGCAGTGAGCTATCAGTTTTTTAAATTCGGAACTGATCGATCGGCTCTTTCGGTTGAAATTTTTCTTAATTATGGTACTCTTTTAGCTTTAATTAAATTAATTGAAAATACATGCATTAATGTGTTTTTACATTGTGTTTTTTTTTATTTCCAGGTATTTGGCGGGATGTCATGTTTAGAAATTGGCGCGCAAATGGATCGAGAGAAATACGAAGTTTGTCACGATCGCTTCCCAGAATGATTGGTAACTAGATCCAATAAGAAAACCATAGTCATAACATAAAATGGTTGAAAACACGTTTCAAGTTGGAGGTCCCCCTAGCGTCCCTACATAATTTTATTACATTCCCCTTCGATACTCTGGGTTTATTTAAAAAAATGGAAAGCTGAGCGCGTTTACAAAAATAATTGATGATGGAACTGGACTCACCCCTTCGTAATCTCGTTGCGTTGTTCGTATAGATATGGGATCGGCCATCCGCCTACAAAACTAAAATAAAATTATGAGTAAAAAGTTTTAACTTTATTCAATGTTGAGATTTTAAAGTTTACCTTAATTGCCAACTTTAGTTTAAAAAAATATCGGAAATAATTATGATTGATTTGATTTATATTATTCAAGCTATTCCTCTGATAAGTCCAAACAAAATCAAAATATTAAAAACATTATAAAATTATAGCATCTTAAATGTTTCGTTTATGAAATAAATAAAATGCATTATTATTATAATATTTTCGAATTTTCCATTAATTAGAACGGAGCATTATTCGTTCATAATTATAATCGAATGTGTATAATTACATCTGAGAATCGAATTCAGATGTATTGATATTTAAAAAAATGAGTTTTTGTCCGTCGAACGTTGAAACAAAGCAGCGGTAATTCGTATGAAGTGACTTGCGTTTAGTGCGTTCTTTGTCTGTCCGTCTGTATTCACAAAACGATGTATTTAATTCTTTTTTTTTTCATCTCAGTTTCCGAAGTTAATTGTCGTTAATAATTGCGTTCGCCGAGATTAGATGTCGATTGTAGCCGCAACAATGTGTTCGAGAGTTTAATTTAAGAAAATATATTTTTGATTGGGCTACACAGATGAATCGAAACTGGCGACTAATGACTCCCATATAAGGTGGACGATGAAAAATTCAAAAGTATACGTTCGAAATTTGAACACAAAAGTGATATTAACAGAAATGCAACAGTGACTAAGTTCCATAAGTATATGTTGTCATGAATAATTTATGAACAACTTTATACTTCCCGGCCGAGGTTTCGCCACAAAAGCGAACGTTTTTGGGAATAAATTCATCGAAAAACGCCTTTTATACGGCATTAACATTATTTATGTTCTGGCCAAATACCGGGCACTACGCGAGACGAAATATTATTGTTCGAAAGCTCTCTTGTGAAAATCTTTAAACATAATAAACACGCCTGCATTGTATCACGGCTGTTATATATTATGAAAATGTTAAATTATATATTATTAGGTAATGCGCTGATAACCGCAAAGATTAATGTCACATTCCAAATTGAATCATTAAAAAAACTTACTTGGTGGTATTGTCTTAAAAGGATAACAGGATAAAATATGACTCGATGAAATTTGGCAAGACCGATAAAAAAAATATTTCTCAGATAATAATAAATTTTATTTTAACAATACTTCTTATTTCCTTAATTTTTCATCTTTAGCATAAATCTTATTTATCGGTGACAAAATAAAATTTGGAACGCGCTTCGCTTCTCCGCGGCCGCGGTCGGCTCGTAATCGCGTGCGTTCTACGAAAACATTCGCCATTTTATGAATACCATATTTAGTTACAGAAAAAGTACGACGCTTTGGTACATCCCAAAAATCAACCGATGATTGCACCGTGAGATACTTTGTAACAATGTGATTGTTTTACTCTTTTTAGTAAATTATTTGACGAATCGAGAATGTAACTCGTTATGGAAAATTCTTTGTTGCATAAATATATTTCTTGACGTTATAATTGATGAAGTGACAGTTCAGAGTGTTTTTATATTATTCAGCTGAATTTATATAAGTCAGCGTTTTTGGGAATGCAGTTACTTACTTTTTAAAGGTTTAAAAGTTATACACCTAAAAGTAGGTTAATCTATTCACCTTGCATTAAACGCAGGATACGACACCCTTATACGAACATTGTCCATATCGCACGGTGGTGCGCAAAACGTATATAGTCGTCAACCGTTACCATCGGCAAAGAACTAAGCTTAAACAAAACGGATATTGTAATAGGCGCGTCCCAGTTGAAACTCAAAAATGAAATAAAAAGAACAATCAGAAAACGCCAACACGTCGCAGCGATAACGCAACGGATTCGAAATTTTAAATAGTTCCATATTCAAACGTGTGATTTCAAATATGGAACGGGCCGATTGTTTCCCGTTTTCGCTCGTAGTTAGTTTAGTTCGAGCGTCGGATTTTAATATGCGGGCTACGCATGCGCGTTATTGAAGTTTCACAATAGAATCAAGTGGCAGTATGGCGACGAGGATTGATGCCCATAATGTTAGTTTCTATTTTATTGATATTTATAATGGTACATGCGACATATTAGCCTTTGTCTTTAAAGGAATAGATACCGCACAGATCGTTCGATGAGGATAAGCATCGATAGATGCGGATGGTGACTGGATGCATGACCATTGAATACTGATTCCCTATACCAGTTTCAGTATAACCTTCGTAAAGGTATCCATCATGGTTTCCTTCCATCACCATAAAACCACCAACTAGCGTCAACTGTTGGTTAGTATCATTTTCGCGGATTCGTCATCCAAACTAAACAACTTTACCGCGGAAACCGATTCTTAATTTAAAGATAACCGATCCCAAAGTGATTGGAAAATGCATGGGTGATTGACAAAAAATCTTAGTAAAATTAAAAAGGTTTGCGTAGCTTTTTTAACCCTTGAAAAGCATACTGTTTAAAATCACATAAATTTATGCAGTTTTAAAATACATCAACAGTTATCACGTCGCGAGTTTGAAATCGCGCGATTTTATTGGAATCGTGTCATGGAAACGTATGCGTTAGTCGGAAAAGTCGCAATAACTCAACGGCAATCAGTATGCAGGTCCCGGGGTTCGATTCCCGCTCACGTATCAGTGAAAATATACGTTCATGCGTAAGTGTTCATCAAATATGTTATTGCTACTTTCTATAACCGTTTTTGGTGTAACTATCCACCATTATAAATTGATAAAATTATTTTTTGCTTATATACGACGAACATTCAATTCGGTAGGCAAAGTTGCGTCATTTATATGATATGAATACAAATATGTAATGTAGTCACGAGTAATAAATAACGATTAGGGTTCGCATACAAAATTATGATTATACAGTCAAGTACAAGTACTGTTTATTATTTATTACTTGTGTGTTAAGTAATAAATTAGTTTGGTTTTAATCAAACTGGTTATTTTTGCTAGATTTTAATATTGGCAGCATTTTCATTGCTAATGCAAAAAGTCAAAATTTGGAATTCAGCTGATTTTTAATTTTCTTCGCAAAAAATATCTTATAAAATTCAATGCGTACATTTGGCGTAGTAAATTATCACCTGATGAGATTTTTTTTATTTATTTTTTTATTTTGCTGGTTGTAGTTTGTACTAAAGTCTATAATGTATACCTACGTTTACCAGACACAATGTGAGAACCTCCTTAAATAGGCTTAATCTATTAAATACTATGAGGTTTATAAGAAATAGACAAGCACCTACATCCAATAAACGCATCCCATGTGAATAAAGGACTAATTTAATTGATTTCACAATCTATCGCGAGTAATAGCAACGAACCATATTATAATTTAACTCTAAACATTAGCGCTTAAAGTTGAAATTCATCTGTACAACAGCGAGCAGCGCCTCGTCAAAACGTTGCTACAAATTGGTGACTTCCTCGAAGATTTTTATTTTTATTGATAAAAGCGTCTCTGACGACAATTGGTACGGATTTGGTCTTGAATTGGTCGAATCACGGAACGGGTGGCCTCAATCTCTTCAACAAACATCACTGTGCTGTGTTTTATTTGTTAACAGTTAAGAAACATAAGCTTTATGTTCTGTTTATTTACGTATGTACCAAACGCAGTTGCAGGGTTAAATAACGAAACGCTTAATTTTTTTATTTCAGCTGCCAGTTGTATTAAATTTTGAATTCGATTGTTTTTATAATCAAGTAAATTTTTTTTTGTAACTTTAATGGCTACATGATTCCCTGATGCACGTGTTCTATTCTTCTACATTTGCATAGCCAATATTGATTTCAAATATGGCGGTCCAATCCCCGAAAAACTATTCTGGACACAAACATGCAAAGTTTCACCCTATTTTTTGTGAGTGTTAGTGTCAAATTTTCCATCGGTCCCCGCGTCCACTTACGCAACCCTTCCAAAAAATAAACTAAAAATAAAAAAAGCGGGAGGGGACTTTAAAATCGTTATTATAATCTCGGACGCCATTTTCCCTACTATATGGGGACGCGCCCTTCAATTTTAAATCTTTTTTGAACAAAAACCCCTTTGATGTTTATGCATTTCGGCAATATCTCCCGCTCGGATAGATACGCGACGCGACATTTGGCCATTCCGGGGATTTTGTTGATGCATATTTTAGATTAAAACTTTAATACATTCTGCCCACCCGTTCACAAACTTGTCGCCAATTTATTTGATGATAATAAATCATGGAGGTTTCACTTTTGTTATAAGCTCCACTCTATCAAGTCGCAAGTGTTAATTATATCTGAGGGTATCTTGTCTATGGAACTGAGGACACGCCGTGCAATGTTGCTACATCTCGTACACGGCCGTAAAGTGCAAGAACAATCAGCGCCAACATAGCATCCTATTAATCAACTCATTTAAAAAGACACTTGAAAAAAAGAGTCGTGTGGGAAAACGTACATATCCAACCGACGCATTCCAAATTCGAATGAATCTGAAAGGCGAGCGAGATTTGAAAAGAGAATGAGATTTGAAAATAGAACACGCCATTAGGAGCGAACACAATGGTCTCATTGGTCGATTTGAAAAAGGAACAATTTGTTAAACGTCAAATATGAACTTTTTTATTTGAGTTGTAATGAAACACGCTCAGTATGATGTCTAGTACAGCATCTTTGAGGTTTTTTGTCGGGATCTCGCCAGTCGTTATTCATTTGTTTTGAACATGTCCGCCGTACAAATTAATGTCAAAATTAAAATGAGATTCCGAATTGTGTGAATGTACGAAACGCTCCGGGCGACAAGATTATATTACTAAAGCGGTTCATCTGCTGGCAACGTACTAATTAGCAATCGGTGATGCGAAAATTAGCTTTCCGTATGTATCCGCACGAGTAAACGCTTATCAATTTTTATAATTTTTTTTTTTTTTGATAAAGTTTTTTTGCATGTACTGCCTACACGGTATTCTCTTGCATTCAATTTTGTTCTGTCATACTTTCTATCTTCATATCGTTTATCAGGTGATCACAACACGGGCAATGACATGAAACTATCAATATTTCTAATAACATTTAAAAACAAAGTATATTAGTTTCTTATACGGTCGACGGCAGCCATATTAATCATTGGAACGAATTTCCGTGCGCCATGTCATACGAAGTTCGTTTATTAAAAATGTGACGTATCAAGATCAACATCTCATTGGGAGAGCGGGACGGAGGTACATGTTTAAATAATGACTGAAAGAGATAAACACGTGCTGACATTTCATCGGGTCATCAACCCTACGGGCGTCCTGCTCTAACGAGAATTCGAAGATTTGATTTGAATTGTTTTTAATTTGAAATATTGGCTCGTTCGATCCGGCCGGCAATTTTATAATGTATCCAAATCGGTGCCTTTTCCTTTTTTTTTCAATCATTTTTTATTTCCCATGGTCTAATTTTAATAAATTTATTTCTAATTGACATGATTTTATGGAGCTTCCGTTTTATGTTTCTAATGAGTTGGGTAATGGGTTTATCATAGATTATTTTTATCCAACATCATTATCGTAAGGAATTTTGTTTTCTTTCCGTATGTCTGTGTGTTTCAGTTCTCTTCCACATGCTTTAAAACCATTGTTTATATAAATATCACGGATGGATAACAATGGAGAAATAAAATAAAATCGGGAGAAATTTAAATATTCAACATTATTTTGCATTTTTAATTATTTTTATTTGATTTAGCCCCTAACAGGTAGGGGCTATTTTTATCGACGCGTGCACAGCTGCGACACTCTATCTGGATGTATCCTTAATCAAAGCATAAAGATTACAAATTTTATCCAACCCTATTTATTACAATCATCAGACTATAATTTCAATGGAATGAGCAAATACTCCACCACATATACCTACCCTGCGGATCGGTGGAGGTTAGCTAGGGGTCAACCTACTGTTGAAGTTTTCAAGCCGCCTAGGAAGCCTCCAACTAGCTTAAAGACACACATTTAAGTGATAGTAATTAGTGAAGAGGTGACTGTATAAATCACATTAATGTTGTACTCTATCTATGACATTGAAATAAACTCTAATTTATTTAAGTATGAATGAAACATAAAATATAAAGCAAGCAAAGACACAGCTTAAATTGAGCGGATTTAATATGAATCATGGCGGACTATAGCCCTAAGACCGAATTAAAATGCATGAACACAATCCCATACAAAACAAAAGGAACAAAAATGTTAAGGAACAAGTATAGAAGAGTCATAAGCAGTCATAACTGGTTATTCCGAACCATTTATGGCTATGTTATCCTATTGTAAGATCCCACTGGCTTCATAATACATTTTGTGTAAGTGTGTGCGTACACATACATTAAAAATTTGTGTCCAATCATTAATTTCGTCGGTAATTGAGCCAGTTGCGATCTGTGCCCGCGCAAAAACCCGAGGTTTCTCCGAATCCAGCCGATGTATGAAAAGCCGATGTGCGCCGATTGGGGTTCGGGCCCCGACATGTCGAATTTATACGTTCATGAAATTCTTTTGTCAAATTTACGTCGGGGTTCCGAATAAAGTGGACTCACTTGGTGTCCCATGGATTCTTTCTCGAAGTAATCTTCTACTGTGGCTTTTTTCCTACGGTTATTATGTACCGAAACATTGAAATATATCTTAAGGTACTTCGCATTCCCATTATTGGAGGTTTGTGTACTTACTTTTCTACCTGAAAGAAAATCTTACACGTAAAATCAGATGCAAAAAAATTACAAGTGTAATAGAATCGTCATTATCAATACGTCCCTACTATTAACCACCACTCCCACCGAGCGACAAATCAACCAATCAAAAACTGTCCCAACGCAGCCAAGAAGAAAGTACCAACAACAAATTCCATCGATAATTACTTAAAAATAAACTGAACCTATCTACCGAAAACGCATTCATCATTTATCTAATACCGATATCGGCTACTTGCGACAGTCCGAGTTTTCTATTATTCATTAACTCATTGTTGGACTTCGATAGACCGTACTGCAGCGACCTGAAATTCGGTAACCGCCTTTACATTAATAATTACTTCTCAAAATAATAGTAAGTCAGATCCACGACTGAGATACGAAGTAGCGTCGGTATTGCTACTTGTACACATGCCACAGTCGATGAAAGATTAGCAGTGAGTCAATGGTCGGGCTACTTGAAGTCCGCGCTGTGGAGGACATGATTGATTAAAAAAAATCTCTTTTTGATGTTACATAGCTGCAACAGATAATGGCCCTGATTCTGTTGTTTACAACTAAACTAATTTTAATCTCACTATGTCTCTTTCTAACAAAGAACATAAGAAAAGGATGTAAGAAATTTAGTCCTGTCAAATTAGTCCAATGCTTGTTTTCAATATAAATTTAGTCGCCATCATTGAATTCAATGGTCGCCATCTATCGCGGTTAAGCCCAAATACACGCGAAATAAGACGGCAATGATTTATTTGACAGCTTTAAATATATTCTATCCTTTTTCAATAATGTTCGTAAGAAAGAGATGAGACTAAAATTAGTTTAGTGCGATTTACAACAGAATCGGCACCAAATCTAGTTTGGAAACATGGAAAATAATCAGAATAATGGATTGGTGATGGATGATGAATACCTTTTCGAAAACAAAACATTTCATCATCAGTTTCTAATGCTACATAACATTAACTTGCATTTTGCTAACTCCTTTAACCTAGGATAGAAAGACTGATCAACTGTCCTCAAGTTATTAACCAAACAGTTTATATTATGAATATATTGAAATTGGAATGCAACATCTAAACTTGTCAAAACGATTTTGAAAAAAGAATACGACTACATGGCATAGCGTGCGTGAACCACATTCTAAGCTACTGTAAATAATTACACTACGGTACATAGTGTTGCCACATCGCTTAATTAATTTCATGCAGTGTCAGAATCGATCACATGGGGATTTAGTCGGCAGTGGCGGCCATAGATCAAACACTATTCTGTTTTTGTTGACATGTGACATCTATACCTACAAGAGTCGTGACGTCACGTCTGTCCGTAAATCGGATAAGTTTTTTTATATATCAATCGTATATCAATGTTATTATTAATTATTTATGCGGTAATTGTGTTTGACTATGCGATGTGTCGCAAGTTTTTTTTTTTTTTTTAATTATTTATTATTAAGAGAGAACTTCAACTATTTTTTACGGTGGATGTGGTCTTTGATGATGTGGGCGAATAAAGCCTAGAATAATAAATAAATAATAAATATCCTAGGACATTCTTCACACACGGTCATCTGATCCCAAACTAAGCAGAGCTTGTACTATGGCAACCAGATAACTGATATAATACATATACTACTTAATATAAATAATTACACCTAGACTCAGGACATACAGACATATTCATGCACACAAATGCATGTCCTGTGTGGGAATCGAACCCACGACCTGCGGCGTTATACGTGGAATCTTAACCAACTGCGCCAGCTGGCCGTTCAACAGGAATGAATGGAACTAGGGTAGGATGAATGGTATTATTTTTTATACCACTTAGGTGGCAAACAAGCATACGGCCCGCCTGATGGTAAGCAGTTACCATAGCCTATGGACGCTTGCAACACCAGGGCCACTCACCGTTGCCGACCCTGAAGAAATCTCTTCACACCCTTTTTGAAGAACCCCATGCTGTACTCCCTTGGGAAAACCACGGCGGGGAGCTCATTCCGCAGACCGAGAGTGCGCGGAAGAAAACTCCTTTTAGCCCGCACAGTTTGAAACAACTCTGGTTTCAATATGTGAGGATGGACTCCCCGTCGATGGCGAGAGTTGCGAAGAAGATAGCCGTGGGCATCAAGTTGAAATTCCCGGCATTCGACGTCACTACAATGCCTTAAACCGAATCTTTTACTAGTCACACCCTAGGCCAAGTGTCTAATACTAGCAATTATAACAAAATATAAAGATTTCTGTCAATAAAATCAATCGAGCGATAATGAGTCTTATCGCGAACAATTACGCGAAATACCTAAAGCTCACACCGACCAGCAGTGGGCCGGGCCGGCCACTCATTACCATAAACAAAACTTTAGCATTTATATCGCGAAGAGACGACATTGTTACGACACGACTCTACTTGATCGTTGATAGAAAATAATGGACCAACGAAACACTGAAAAATCAAAAGTTTGGAATTCAATCGAAACGTTCAGATTTTCAGTGCTGTCTTATGTAACAGGCTAGCTCTATCATATAAGTCCTACCGACTTTTTATACTTAGGTCAAGATTTCAACTGTTTTCAACACATCTTAAAAAAAGGTAATATAATCATCCGCAGGGTTTAAAAGCCATTTTAGGCTCATACCCTTATCGTCGATAAAAGCATGAATGACAATTAATTATTAAAGCTCAATCGCGTCGTTCGCGTCCCGCACCGATAAGAATAGCATTTTGCTCGTTTAAAGCGGACTTTATTATGATAATGTAAATATATTATTGCCAACTAACAATTTGTATTATTTGTTATTTAATAACGAAACTTAATGAAGCGAGACGTTTTTATTTCTTTATTATTTTTCAACTAAAACTTGTTCTCGGTCTTTTTGTTGTAAATTTAATTTATCTATTATTAGATAATTATCTTGCTATTGCTTAGGTTTTATAGTAAGTAAGTTGAATTAAAACGAGGAAATAATTTGATTTCATTATTCACCTTCTTAAAGCATAGACAAAATAACAACTATAACTTCCAAAATCATATTCAAATTAAGTACTATTCACATCATAAACAAAAACGTTTTAACATCCAATAATGGGCGAATAATAACTGTTTTCCATCAATGTTGGATTTCTAATCGGAAATCTTTGAAAGTGTGTACATTTGGAGCAACATTTATACCGTAATGCCTCCGGGCGTCGCGTCGTCGAGTTAGTGTAATAATACGTTTAATTTCGTATGTTTGTATGTGTAAAGTGAATTAAGTACCATGTTGCAACTGACAACGGAATTTTTTATGTATCAAGCTTTTACTTTTTTATATTAAGCTATTTTGGATGATGTTCAATCATCTTGGATAGTTTCAAGATTGGTGACCGCCATTGGATACCTTCCTTCGCGTTTCTTATGTACAAGCCCTATTTTCTTATGCCCGGTTTCTATAAACAAAAACGAATCGTTTTGCTTACCAATGGTACTTATCTGTGATATCTACTTCTAATGGGAAGGTCTGCTATGCAAAGCTTTGAGGTATTTGCTTCATTATTAGTAAAGATATAAGAGTCATAATTTTAATAAATCTTAACCGATAACGGTCCGTAAATTATTGAAACCGGGCAAACCTGAAAATTATTAAACACTACGATCAAAAAAGAGCTGTCAAAAAAGAGATAGAACCAAAGAGGGATTAGAAAGGAATCGTCTCACTTTACGCTTCCTAGCATTCCTATTCCTAGTATCAAGACTTTAGAAATGATTGTACTCCCCAAGCGTTAATGTAGGAGAGGCAAGACTTAGAAAAAACTTATCCGACGACGTTCTTCAAGCACCATCTTTAATAGAGTATTGTTTTTAAAATCTCCATAAGTGCGTTAGTCATTCCTAATTCTTTATGTACACACATAATAATAGAAGAATGTAAACGTTAACTGGCGACATCGGAGTGTTTGCCTCAATCTTGTGTCTCGATAGGTAATATTTTACCATTCCGTATAACAACATTTACGAGTATACTTCAACAATTATATTTGTTTTTCACCGTTCTAAAAAGTTTCTTGAAGAAACTTAAATCAAGAAACCAGTAGTCTTGCATACAAAGTTTTTAAATAACATTAAAGCCTATTATGTTACTTTTTAAGAGACAAAACAATGCAAATAATCACAACATTCAATCTCAAGTCAAAATATATATTCGACAAAATAAATGACTGCCAATTTCTCTTGCGAATGTCAAACAACAATAGTTTATTACACAAAATATAACAAAACGCAGCGTCAAGAACAGGATTTGAGAATAGAAAAAAAACAATGTCTATGGTTATATCAGATACAAAAAACTGGCCAGTCTCTCGTTACTGATCAAATCGAACCTCACGTATGTCGAGGAATTTCAAAAACCATAATGATTGATTGTCAACCAATGACAATCGCGTACCTATTCAAATTCTATTCCAATTTGAATGTCGAACGGGTTCTTTTTCCTGCTGCGTTGTTATATTGCCAGTAACATTTCCATAGGAAAAATACAATGAGCAATTATTATTTTAATATCGATTTTTCTAAGAGTTGACATTAATAAAACTGCGTTATTGTTACGGATGAGTATGTTACATTCCCGAATATGACCGTGTGGCGCGCACTTAATTTTATTTTTTCAAGTGAAAGATTCACTGTAACCGCAGGCACAGGAAAGTAACCCAATATTCCATAAGTACGAGTATCAAACTAAAAAAATGATGGTGCGCTTAAAAAGCCATATGTTTATCTTTTAATTACTCATGTACGTATGTGTGCGTGGGTGCCTAAGTACGTAATTAAAGTATGGAAATAGTAATATTCGTTTTGAAGTGTTTTCTCTATAAAACATTCGAGTGGCTGAGAACACTCTTGTGTCAATGACCTCGTAGATTTTTTCCCCTTCTGTTATAATAACAGCTCTGTTTACTAACTCGCGTCTGTTACTCCTTTTTTGGTATTCTAGAAATTTCGACTTTATGAAACATACACAAAATGTACATTTCCTAGAATAGTGATGTAACAATCATAGTTTCTAAGTCGATGTTATACTTTTTTTCTATAATTTGGTAGACGAATTGTTTATGACCAAATCGGTTTGAACCGGTAATTTGTATGTTGCGAAATTTGACTCGTACGGTTAGCGAGATCATTAATCATACGTTGATACGGGACTGTCTGTTTGTTTGAAAAATGTGCACGAATGTCGAAACTGGCTCAATGACGTCACTCACGACTATAGGTGATTATTAAGTAGCTGCAGTACATTCATACTGATTAATTTATACGTTTAATAACTCTATGTTTGATTAAAAAAAAGAATCAGTCACCATACCTACATTTTATAGTAATTTTTCTTTTACGTGAAAATGGTACGCTCATTTGAATACTGCCTACACACAAACTCACTTCGTTCAACACGAAATAAAAAACAAGAATAGTACAATAGCGCATAGAGCTTGCCTCGCGACCCACGGTAAACAAGTAATTGAAAATAATAATTGAATTTGAATTAATAATACGAAATCAGAATAATGCGTTCCATATTTGAATTTCGCGCGGCCGCGGGCCTACGCCGTTTCTTTTTTATTCTATACTTGAAATGTGAATTTGGAATCGTGTGTGCTCTATTGTGTAGCAAAATGGAATTCTTTGTTGTATGCGTTGCATTGCCACCAACGAGTAGAGATCCTCAAGACAGTTAACAACCTTGCGTCTGATGTTCCATCTTAAACTGGATTAGGTGGAGCAATTTGACGCAATCGTTACGTTACTTTTGCAAAAATTGTATAGAGATAATTTTGCCGATAAATTTTGTTTATTTTATTAGTATTACACAAGATTGCATGTATATAATTTACTGTTACACAATTTTGACCTAGAAAATAACGAGAAACTAATATATCTGTGTACACAAATTGAAAGTGTTTTGGATTCGTTCTATTCGATACTAGTTTTGTGCATAAAAGCGTAATTTGAGGTCAATTGAGTTTGTATTAAAATTGTATTGATACATAATGGCTGGTCTGTTAATTTACTTTGACATAGTTTTGGAAGGTTACATAAATAATTGGGTACCTATGTTCTTTAATATTAGAAATTAGCTTTCTTTTGTTCCATAATTGAAATTAAAGTTCATATGAAGTTATTCTTTAGCTATGATCTGTTTATTTTTTCAAATGGACTGATTTTTTTCCAACGCTTTCCTTTTTCTATTCTAATTGCTGAATGCTCGCTCCATTGCGCTATGACATCTCTAGCTTAACGATCGATGGCGTGTTCGTTTTACAAATCAAGAGCTAACAACAATTTTCAATCCGCCATATTGTTTTATAACGCTACTGTCGATTCCCGCCGTATTGCATCCTGCTTTGACCCAGCAACACTACGCTTCCTTTCTTCCATGTCAGTCATAATTCACCATATTGAAGTGTATTGACATAAAATGTATGTCTCTAGGTATGTGCACGCGTGTGTGTGTGTGCAATCGGTCGAACGTGATCAGTATAACAATAAATATAATACATTTACACCGGAAATTTATGAATTTAAATGAGAAAGTGTTGGGAATTTAATGACAGTGGTTCGAGGTAAAACCACTCTTCCTGGTCGTATGTCACTTGCTTATTGAATTGATTTTATTGTTTATGGATACGCGAGTGGCGCATAGACAATTTTGTGTTATTTCTTTTTAATTGTCGTCGTTTCCTTTATGTTTAGTTTGAATTAGGAATTTGATTTTTTTTAGCTTCACTATATTTTGAAAAGAACTACCTATATATTTTTCATCATACTTCACGACCATCACATAATATTCCAAACACATAAAGTAATAAATCGTAGACCTATCAAACCTGAGACGACTAAGGAACCTAGAACAATAAAGTATACCTAATACCTATCATAATACCTAATAAAGTGCAATGGGTTGCCTAACGCACCAACTCATGCCTAATTAGGCTACATATGACAGCTACAAGGCGTGGCCACTATATACCTATGTGTAGTGACACGGACGCACAGTAAGACGGTAATTCTCCTTTGTATGCTAAACAGAGAATTATCTAGCCACTCGAAATTGTAATCTTAAAACTTGCTTGGAATTTCTTCATCTCTTGTTTATGTACGGAGCCCGTGATGGGTATTTGTCAACTTTTGAATTTGGAACCGCTCCGTAGCTTTTTAATTGTAACAATTGCGTTGTCATATGAGATGGTATTAAATGTCGTTGTCAAATGTTTTGATCTTGGTATTGTTATAAATTAGACAAGTAGGGTATGTGACGCGATAGTGCTGATTGTATTTTGATTTGAATATATAGAAAGCTGACTGACCGTCTATATATCTATGTTGCCACAGTGGCCTAATGGAAGTGAGCGTGAGCACCAAGAGGATTGCCTATGTTTTGCTGCAGTGAACCTTTTAAAAAAGTTTAAAAGGCAGCCAGCTTTAAATTTGGAATTCCAGATTAAAGTTTTTCAAACATGATCTTTTTGAATTTCGAATACAGTCTATGGACAATGTGCGTCAGTGTAACTTGTTTTCAAAATGCGAAATCAAACTCTAATCACATAGCGAACTCAAATTTTTACTTTAGGGACGTACTTCCTTAGATTACTGTTTGGTAATTCAATGGCATAACATAATGCTCTTTCGCAACGCAATGGCAGCTTAAGGGAGTTAAAACCAAATTACGCAACTTAAAAACTGCAGTTCTTTTAATTTGTCACCGAATTTCAACGTATCGACACATCAGATCTATTGTCGACAAATCCCATTGTGTATCAAACTGGTTAGTTGCTTAAACATTATAACTTTTATAATAAGGTATAATATAAGTAGATTACGGTACTGGATCGTCGTGTGTGGTGAAATTTTGTGAAAACTTTTTGTTAATCTGATCGACGTTTGACAGTTGGCGTGGAACATAGATTAGAAATGTAGAGCGATTGTCTATCGTTTTACTCTATGATGAGATTAATTACTTACCCCCTTACTCATAAAGCACTATTTAAACTAATATACTGATTAAATGGTCACGTAAATAGTGTCACATTATTTGACAATGACAATAGAGTGACGTTATTTACGTGACCTATTAGTTAAATAATATTTGATATGTAAGGGGGTTGAACTAAAGTTTTTTTCATAAGTCACCTATACATCCGTATGCCAAAGAGAGACAAAGATAGGAAGGCAAGGAGTACCGATAGTATACTACATCTTGATCTTAGGTACATAAAATAACTTCTAAGTTGAGGCTGTTTTAAATAAATAATGTATTATATAAACACTCTAAGTTGATACATACACTCATCACGATATATGAACAATTGCAGAGCTCGCAAAAATATTTAGGTTTCACAAGTTGTTTAATACATACTCGAGTTTATTTAAACAAAATATAAATTAAAGACCAATTGATACTTATAAACATGGCGTGTAACTTGATGAGTGACAAACAAAAATGTTATAAACAATGACTGTATAGTACTGGATAATCTTGATACTTTATAATAGCTTTAAAGAATTCAAGTGAGAATGATAATGAAGGCATTGTGGTAGGTAGGTATATAACTTAAATCCATGGTCAATCAATGAGTTGGGCATAAGTACCAGTAGCTGATGAATGCACACGCCAAAAATCTGTCGCTCTATGGAACCTGGCAGTAGAACTATGTGGATGATGATGATAATGATATGAAACTTAGGTACCTACCATTTCTTATAAAATGCATATCAAATAGTTGTACATCTTTGGATAAAAGCTATGTTTTTTTCTACGACTAAGTCGGCAGACAAGCATAGGGCCCGCCTGGAGGTAAGCGGTTACCGTAACACGGGTGTTGCATCACAAGGGACGCTTGCAGCATACGAGGCATCACTAACGCGTTACCGACCCTTCCAATACCCGACCCCCAATGAGCGCGTTACTCACGCGCAGGAACACAACAAAAAGTTATTTTACTGCGGTATTCTGTAAGGTACTTCCCCAGTCGAGCTGCTCTATGGGCAATAAATGCTATGCTCTACCTACCTAATCTGCTAGACAAAATACTCACATTTTCAACAATATAGCCATAGAGTTTGAATATTATAGAGTGATGGCTTTAAGAACGTTGTGCGGAGCGTGAGCACTTTTCATCTATATGCGTTTATAGATATATCGTACTCTATAGTTGATTTACAGTCAGACCAAATGTCGATTGATATGGATTCCTTTTCATTTGTTCTCGTTAAAAATATCGATAAAAAACGAGAAATTGACATTTCTTTGATGTATTTTAGTCGTTCTAACTATGAACGCGCACTTCTTTTCAATGCATTTTGCGTGTACCCGCGCCCATGCCCGTAACTCTATGCATAAAACTATCAAGTTACAAATATCTATATTATACATACCTACGCTATTAAATGTGCGTTCTCCAGTCTCGATACAGCTCTCTTCAGGTGGTCCGAAGATTATAATATTAATCCAAGGCACAGTTACACAGAAAAGGCCACCGTACATGTTTTTAATATTAAAACTTTAGTTTTCCAACTACTTAATCGATCGCCATTTTCCTGTCAACGAAGGACGGTGTGACAGACGATACATGTTGAAATGCGGCCTGATGCAAACTGCGCATAGAATTATAATTATATTATTTTATTATAACAATAAGACGAATGGCAATTCATTTTAATGCGTACAATGTACATAATGTGGCACCCACTTACCTAAATAAATACAATGAAATACTACGGCGGTAAGGCTATGTTCCGAGAAACTTCCATATATAAAAAAATAAGTTATGGTTTATGCAGCCTTGAAACGAAGCAATTTGCACATATCCATGGCAACTGATTAAAAAATTCCGTATAAAGAGCAATAAAGACTTGTCAACGCACGCGTTCCAATTTGAAATTCAAACTTAGAATAAATCTTTGATATCACAATTATACAGTTTTCATTTCACACATAAAATCATCGTCTTTATTCTTCAGCCGTTAAAACTCATTTTAGTTTCGCAAGTGAACTGTTAACGGTAAAACAAAGTTGGTAAGTGATGTTTTGATATGGAGAATGCTTCTGAGAAGAAACTTAAGGTCCTCATTTAGGTAGTCGGTTAACAATAACATTTTTGCAAATGTTTACAAGAGCAGTGTTGTGTTACTATGATTGAAGGCGATTCGCAGATTTGTGCGTAGGAATTGTTTATTGCACACGCGGTAGGTCTGACCGTTTCTCGGTGGTCTCACTTATCATACCTATCACCTCATTTTTAATGACACAGTAGAACATTTGTATTAAGAAGAAACTAAAGACTATGATTACCTACTAATAATAAAATAAAGCTAACTTTGCAGAGATATAATCTTATAAGTTTATAAAGTCAACAAACTTAAATATTATGTACCGTAAAATCTTCCAATTAAATTAACGACTAAATCTTTTGAAAGTGACATCATTCAAAATTAATCCGTGCCACAATTAATAAAGACTATTAGTTTGATACCTAAGTCACCATCAGACTACAAACCATGTGGGCTGGCCAGACGCTGACTAAGTTTCAATGTAGCTATCGCAGCATTGTCTTGAAATAACAACTCGACACATTCTTACACAAATTCTTTTTACAATGGCATAAGCGAGTGTTAAATTACATAAATATAAGGCAACGTTTTAGAGCTATAATCCCACTTATTAACTTCAGCTTAATTCTTTAGGTCTTCAGCCGAAATTAAGTCATATATGCCGTGAAACTAGGTTGAAAGTCTATTTTAGACATATTTAGGGTATTTAGGGTGTATCGGGGGTTCAACCATAGGAAACAATTGTGTGGATGTTGAAATTAAAAATGAATTTTAGACATTAAATAAGTAACAACGTTAAATACATAATAAACATTTCTTCAAACAATTAACAGAAAACGAACAAAAACTCGTGTTTCACTACCCGTCGAACACATTTACATCTCCCAATAAATCTTAAAGAACAAAAATCCTGGCCGAAAATGAATTAAAAAAGCATAAAGCCAGTAGTCGAAACGAAAAAAGAAATTAAAAATTCAAATAAAAGAACGTATTCCGTAAGATAATGCTTATTCATTCCACATTTAAAATCAAATTTTCAAATAAAGAACTCGCGGCGGTCGATCGAGCGCGTAGGCTAAAGCGAGATAAAAATACTGTCGTAGATATAAGTTAGACAGAGATAGATAGCGTATTATGATTGACAGCTGAGAACGGTTAGCCTTGAAATATTTGAAACATTATATTATTATAAAGTACACTATCTTCGTTAGACACGATAGCTAAGCGGACATTGCGCTTGGAGCTTATGAAAATGTATGACTTTTTTGTAACCGTCGTTCATGCTTTTAACTATTCACGGAATCGATTATTAAATTTAATTATTAATGTGGTTAATAATACAAATAACTCACTTGTAGTAAACTGTTTTTTTTTCAATATTTCTGTTATACTATGAAATAAGTTATGATTGATTAAATATGTCTAATTATTTTTGTATTAATATAAATAAAAAGTATTACCGCAAAGGACTTACTAGGTACTTATCAATAAATTACTTAGCGATGTCCGAAATGCTGTGGTGTGTATCACTCATTACCCGTGTGTATAATAGCGGGCCGTCGCCGCTAGATATACGTTTTTAGGAACGTCGAGTTTCTCCGGAACACGTTTTAAATCATAATTCGACCGTCGTTTTTTTTTAATTTAGAACGTTGACTTTTTAGGTTTTATTTTGTTTTCGGTCAGTGTTACACCGAATTAAGCGCGAGAAGCGATTAATTATTTTACGTTTCAAATATTGTTTAAGGAAGTGTTGTTAATTAATTAAATTCTCACGAATTTTAATCATACTACTAGATCCATTTGTCTAAGTAGTAAAGTAACACAAAATTTGCTCTAATTCTTACTTAAAATTAATAAACAGACATATTTAAAAATCACGAGGAAAATTCTTTTGTTTTTTTTCTATTACGAAGTCTGTAAACAAGCATACGGCCCGCCTGATGGTAAGCGGTTACTGTAACCTTATGGACGCGGTACACACGAGGTATCTCACCGTTTCCCCTCCCTCTCAATGAGCTCTGGCGACTTTACTCACGCGCAGGAACATAACATACAGTTATTTGGCTACGGTATTCTGTAAGGTGGAGGTACTTAAATCTTTATTTTTTATTTTTTTCTTAAATCACATACATGATCGCACCGCAGCACGGCAGCACACTGTGCGCGAACCTATTGTTTTTTGTGGCCATTACCGAGACGGGTTAACAAAACACGACTAACTACTGGTTTACGAATCCAACATTACACGTTGACAGCGGCCTAAAGGTTAAACCAGCTGGTTCCCTACATTCGCCACGGACAGTTAACCCATTATCGGCTATTTTAATTGATGTTATTAACTTTTATAATAATTGTTCGGCTATTAACTCTTCTTTAAGTGCCAGAAGCGGCAGAAAATACAGAAGTTTTGTTATGAATAGGGAAACGAATTGGTAATTTTTTTTGGAATTTCGGCCCTTTTTAATCGGTTTTGATGTTAACGTCAAGATTTGAAGTCATTTAAAACTGTTGTTAGTTAACTGACTGATACGATATGAAATGCTAAATTAGTTTAATTTAGTTTCAAAATATCACAATAAAGAATCCATACAAGATCACGTGTTAGATAAAGAAAGTTAGCGTTAAACAAAATTCACATTGCAAAATAGACAAAAGCATAAAAGAAATGAGTTACAGAATAAAAGCGCAATGATCGGCCGCTAATAGGCGAGAAAGCTTGCGTGCGCGCAGTTCCGCTTCCGAGCGTAGAGCTACGAAACTCGTAGACACGCTACGAAACTTGTAGCGATGTACGCGAATGACGTTTGTGACAGTTTTGTACGGAGTAATTTGTAATAACTTTATTTACTTGATCTAGACATTTATTTCTAGAGAAAACTTTAGACTATCATGTAATTGTCACGTAAATTAATTACTACAATTCTACAACATACATTTTTTTAAGCTGGTCCCATTATAAAAGTTATTCGGACTGACTAACTCAACATACGTTTTGAAAATTTGACATCTCAAAGACAATATAATCAAATTTTAACAAAAATCTAAATTTTACGATAGTTTTCATAAAATATAAATAAATACACCATTTAAAAGTTCGTTCTCCACTATTACCAATGAACCTAAACAATTTCATTTCATTCACATTTTGGAAGCGAGCATTCGATATTTGAATATTCAAATTGCCGCTAATCGTTTTTATTGGTGACTTTATGGCCTATAATGATCACGCGTTGAATACGAGTCTTTTGAGTTATTTCCCTCCGGCTTCCGAACCGTGGCATCGCCATCGTCATAGACGACGTTGGATTGTTTTTAAATTAACGCGTTCTATTTGACATTCAGTTTTGATAATATATTTTTTTAATTGATTTATGCAACGGTAATAATTTATTCGACTTTTAAATATCATTAGATTTTGGAATATATAATATAATTGCATGGTTTAAATTGTAGAGAATGTAGTATTAAATTAGGTCGTGTTTAGTTTTTTGGTTGCGTTTAATTTACTCGGCAATTTGTTTTCTTTTTTAAGCAACGGTATTTTTATCGATTATGAGTTATCGTCTCTATCGATTCTAAATCGGTGTATAATTTAATTAGATCGAGTTACGCACGTGGGCAGCAATACCTTATCTATTTTCCATATAATTTTAAAGTTATATCAAATCGGCAAGTTTTCTGTTAGCCATAATTTATTATGTGCCCACGGCGATGTTTTTTGTTTATAAATTATTATGAATTTTATTCAAAACACTATGTAGGTAGACATGTATGTAAGTTGTTATTATCTTATACATTTCAAACCTATAGTTATTTATGAAGATAAATTTAATACCTTACCATTGTGTAGGCTTCCTTATACAAAAAAAAACTGAAACAGTCCGCAGCGACGGTTGTCGATTCGAATCCTACAGAGACTTAAATTTTTATGTGGAAGAAAACATCTTGAAGTATTGTATATTGGTATATGCAAACATTAATGTCTTTATATTTAACACGACACACCTATTAAACAAAAAGTATAGGTTACCTTTTAGTAACAAGGTGTCCTACGAACTCGCCAGCACCACTATCGTCCTTACCACCTTCATTTAAATTATTTGGTTAAGAGAGACCTATAAAAACGTTGCAGAAATGGACCCACGACCTCTAGATCTGCTGACACACTAGCTACCATACTAATAGTCATATAACCTTGATCACATATTTTCGATTGCTCAAAGGAATGTATCAACTATTGTTATACTTATATTGTGTTGTTATATACCTTATTGTCTAATGATTAAGCATTTAATTGTATCATTCCATTATTTCATAATTCCATTTCATAATTCCCATGTCAAAGGTCATTGAAGATAATTAACTTTGAAAAAGTCCTTTCAGACCTGTGTAATATTTAATTGTGATTTAATAAGTTATTAAAAGATAAAAGATAAGATAAAGATACGGATTAGAAGCGACAGGGAGCGTTCACTCAATTATCTAAATAGTACGGAATTATTATTGTATTATGTAGTTTGATTGCCGAACCAAAAATATAAATTTATTATGGTGCGTCGATGCTACTCGAAGCGAGCACGAGCCGAGGCTCGAACGAACAGCATTCGTTCGTTATATACAGATATAGATATACCCTTTTCGTTACACCCGTATAAATAAAAATCAATTGCCACAACCAAAGAATTTAAAACGTCCAGAAGGATAGTCGCCTCTATGGCAACATGAAATAAACAAGCCAGAATTGACAGTATTTGACAGCCGTGCGCAGTACGAACTGAGAGCGATTTGCTCAGGGAGCCCCTCAAGCGGAGTGAAATTAAATGTCATGCTTTAGTAAGGCGGATTATCCATCTGGGTAGAGGCACGATGCCCTATGAAAATCTTTGGCCACAACTTACATCACTAGAGAACGGCTCGACCGATTTGACCGTTTTTTTTTGTTGTGTTCGTATTGTCAAGACAAAGTTTTTATGAAAGAACATTTTTTGAAAATCCAGTCGGAAATGTCAACAGGGTGACGCCGGGCACGATCTTTAGAGTTTAAAATAAGAACGTACTCAAATAAGCATTATTTAAAAATCCAACAATTAGATTAACTTCCGCCGGCCGCATACCGCCGCCATATTGGATTCCCGATCAATATTAATATAATGCGGCCGCGCATGTAATTGTGACGGTTTTATTGTTATTATTGGATATTGTTCCGGCCAAGGCTGTGTCCAAAATGGTGAGGTTCAACGGTTATGGTAAACTTAACTCATCGATGGCTTTACTTTAGCTTTACGTGTTAAGGATATAGAATGAGCCCTTTATTTCTTTTATGTCGCATATTTGGATAAAATTATGGACGTGTTTGTTTGTTACGAAAATCTTGTGACCATTCTATAGGGATAAATTTAATTATCTAATAAAAAAACAGCAAATGTTGGAACAAATATTTGTCCCAACAAAAAATTTACAATGTAGTTTTCGTAAGTCAAACAAGTTAGAAAATCATTGAGATCTTCAAATGACGATATAGATAGTAGATGTCACATCACTACCGTATCGACACGCGACATCGACAACTGTCAACGTGTCATGAAACTATTTAGGGTGAGGTTACCAGTTTTTGGCATAGGTATATATTCAAATAGGTTTTGATCAATTAAAATTTAAAGCGTGTGCGTGATTTTATTTTAATTTTTTACTGTTTTGTTGGAAACTATTTTATGAAATATGGTTAGAAATAAGAAGGAAGGAAAATAAATGTAGGTAAACCCTAAACTAAGAATTTAAAGGTTTCGACGCACAAGCTGTCATTTCAAAAGTATGATTTGGATATTTTATGTCTTTTACTCTTATATTTAGCAAGTTACTTCGAAAATAGACGTCTGCCTATTGACCTTTACTGAAATAAAAGACCTATTTTCAAGTAGCAGACTGTTCTAAATGCAGTAAGCAGTGACCCGGATAATTTGACGCATATATTAAGTTGTTGGAAAGATAAAAATAAAGTTTTATTTATATTTTATTTTTTTACTGAAAATCTATATTTAATCTGAATTTCATGTCTGTCGCAATGAGGGCTTATCGTTGCGGTAGCCAGCAGTTGGCGCCACTAGCGAGCAAGGGCCTATCGCTCTCGTAGAAAAAGTATGTTTAGCGTGCCAGGGCCAATATAATTGCTAATAACCAAATAAATAAAATATTGATTATGCCTCAGTATTGCGCAGTCCTGTTTTGTTCAATAAACAGGAAGAAATACCTAACGTTGTCGAAAGATAAAACTAAAAGAGCCTAAAAGAGTTGGTAGCGATTCGCCATAATTAATCAGAAATTATTATAATAAATTTATTTGAACCAAAAAGTATTTACACAAAATTGCTTTTTTAATAGTGCACTATGTGCTGCTGAATTAGGTTTACAGCCTGTATTTCATGCAGCTTACAGCGCCTCGGGTTTTATTGTTTTACAATATTATAAAGTTCACGCAAAAATACATGGATTACAATTTTAAAGTGTCTTTTTCATAATAGTTATGAATAACTAATGAAAATTCGCGATTAATAACATGCAAACAGTAAGCGTTCGGTATATATACATTAGGTAGCGAATTCAAACACGTTAACCCCCATTAGGAATTACCTCCGGCCGCATCATCGAGCATTCTGTCAGGGGCCCTATTTTACCCCCTCAGGGGTTTAATTCATAAACTTTACTTTGTGGATGTTTTATAAGGAACTTGTGCTGCGGTTTGTACATAACATCAAAAATAATTATATTAACAAATTTATTTTTTTGTAATCTCGTACACGGACGCAAAGCGTGCCCTGTTATTAGATCATTCACTTATTATAATGTTAAAACCGGAGATAAAACCGGATGACGCCATCCAAATCATTTTTGTCACCTTTGCTTTATGCACTGACGGACATACTTTATAATAATTGTCTATATAATACTGAAATACGCAAGTAGCTAAAAAAATACATGAATTAACATCTTTTTACGTCATCAATTATCATTATTGCTCAATTATTTTAGAGGCTATTTCTAAAAACAAAGTGTCTCTCGAAACTATTTAAAGTGACAGCATTCAATCGAGTATAAATGTCAAATCTATTACTTGCTTTCCGATACTTAAAGATAAGTATGACATTATTATTTTTAATGTATGAGATGAAATATAAAAGTTAACATCATACGTCAAAGCTTCAAGATTTAATAAGTTTACGTTCGAAATTCAAAAGCGTGCAACAAAGTAGGGTAAACTCACTAATTTCGAGACGTTCCAATTCACGATAACGAGATATCGATAGTTATTGTGACCCCGCGAGCGGCGAAGGCCGTATCTTTGTATTAGTTTTTAATAAGTAATTGTACACCCAAACCACGTTACCAATTTCGACATGAATACACGTTATTTTTTTACCTCTCTCGCCTCGCTTGGAGCAATCTCGTTTTCTCGAAAATAGATCTAATATGTTGAATATAATTAATTTCATACCGACTCGGTTGATCGATGCGTGTTACTTGGCGTTGTTTTTTCGTATCATTATTTTTAAATTACAGTGTATTACGTCAATTCGTCTAGAAAACGGAACGGATTTTTTACATAAATTAGTTTTACGCGAAATTCTCATGTTTGAAGCATTTTTTTATAGTGTCTGGTTCCGTGTCAGCACAGGTTTTTAACTTCCATTTCATTATAAAAAGTAATTTTAGTATAATAATATGCTATTAATTGGACTAGACTAGATTATCTAGCGTATATTTTATATTCCGCAATGTGTAATTTTACACAATTTTGGCACAAACTCGTTTCGGCCATAAATTTAATGAGATTTCACTCAACATTAACATGTTTTTTTTCTTGTTTCAGATGATGCACAATCATTGGCTGATCTCGAAGACTGATTAAAGTATTTATTATATCGAATAAGAAATGATAGATCCATGAAGCTTCTCCCCAGGTAGGTAACTGATTTGATCAATACAATTTTGTTATTTCCAAACAATGAAGAGAAAATTTAAATTCAAAACATTCCACAGTATTCAGCTAATCTTATTGTCAACAAAGGACTATTGTTTCTTCTCAATACATTGTTTCAATTTAAATCGAACGAAAATGAATCACTGTTATGATTGAGCACTAAAATGTATTGAGTTAATTTTGATTGTTTATAAAAAACTAAAAGGTGTCCACATTGTTTTCGCAGGTCGGACTCGTTTCAGGTTGTGATCCTCGAAAGAGTCAAAATTTTGCAATGACTACTGCGATGGCTGCACATCAAGAATCTATACACGAGAGACTCCAGCCCGCGCCCGAGGAACCACTTTACCTTCATCATGGAGCTGCATCGTGGCCCGACTCCTCGGACCAACAAGAGGAACACAGCGCCGATATGTCTCCTTATTACAATATGCCAAAAAGGAATAAGAGAAAGAATTTCAAACCGCGATGTGCTCCCAATGCTTCAGCATTCTCTGATGACTCAAACGGCGAACACTGTAATGAAACTGGAAGTCCCATGAATGGAAACGATAGGACTACTCCCGATCAAGCTGACCAAGATAATGACGAAGCGGGTTTCGCAAAAATTGGAGTCAAAAACTTCAGTCTCTTAAAAGGAGGTGCAGTCGACCTCAGTCGGAGACTAAGTACCGACTCTAATGAAAATATAGATTCAAATTACCAAACTAGGTTACCGGAAGATAAGAAAGTAGATTCATTTCAACGTTCGTATATACATAGCTTACACATAAATCAGGAGCCCGACAACGACCGGACTGTCCTGAATTTTAGTAGTTTACAAAATAAAACTTTCTGTGCCAAAAATCCTTTTGCAATATCGCAGTTAATTAAAACAAATTCTCCACCTAGAAGAAGGGACTCAAATTCTGATGATGATGATAAAGGGCAGGATATAAATGCTAATGAGAGGTTAGGTGAAAGTCAAGAACCGATAGAGACTAGTGAAACGCAACAGAATGGTGACGCCTCTAATACCACGAATAGAATTTTGAGGGATTACGCTATGAATACAATGAAGGAGCTGCTCGGTATTTACGGTTTATCATCAAACGAAGTTGCTGATGCTATCAGTGGTCAAATCAGGGTTTTAGAAGCGCTTCAAGGTGAGTTGACTGTTGAATTAAACATCGTTTTGATGACGTATAATTTTTCGATAATACTGATTTTGTTTATTTTGTCCAGGTAAACCGTTTACGAATCTGCCTCTAAGTTTAAAAAGAAGACATGACTCAGGAATGGAAGATGGTACTGAGAGAAGTCTTCGAAGATCATCATCAGCTACTGAGGATGAAGGTTCTACAAATATTACTCCACCGAAAACACCAGATAATGACATTGAAGTTCAAAGGTACGTAGAGCTATTTCATTAATGATTTTTTTGTTATTCGTTATGAGATAGTAAGAATTTTATTCTTTCAACAGACAAAGAGCTCTACAGATTATCAATCAACAATCAATGAGGCTGTTCAATAGATCACAAGGTCAAGAGGAAGACGGTAGCGGTTCTGATGATGGAGACCAGACCCTCGATCTTAGCGTGTCTAGAGATACAGATGGACAGGTAAGTGTTCAAAATATTGAAAGTTTCTTAACTGATTTAGGTATTTTTGAACATGTGAATAATTATATAAAATTATGTAGTGATATTAGAACGTTAAATTAGATTGAATTGTTGATATTATCAGCATTTATAAAAATTTTTGCTTAGGAACAATCGACGACCTCGAGCGCCGGCAACAGTGTTTCTGAGTTCGAACAACAAAACCTACTCATGAGGAAAAATTTAGAGGATCTAGCTAATTTACAAATGCAAGTTAGTATATTTGTAGTTCTTAAAAAACATATTTGATCGTACGATTTTATCAATGCCTTCATTTATATTAGGAATAGTTTCAGTAAATAATATAGGTAAAACAAACATTTTGATACGTCTGAAAATTTTAAACGAAACTCAATGCTTAAATATGTATATTTGTTATAGGGATTCTTCCAAAAACAATCGTCAATGGACGCAGACGATTCACAAGAAAGAAAACTACAAGCTAGTGGTAAGTTTCTTTCTACAATTTTGTTGAAGTTTAATTATTTCCATGCATCATTTTCGAATTTCGAAACTTTCTTAAAAAAAATCAGGAGGCTATTTTTAGGTATCATTACCTTACAACAATCCACTTTTGAAATAATAAAGAGACTTTAAAATTAAGTAGTAATATATTTTCATCCATAAAAGGATAGGCAAGGGTCAATCAACCATTCAGCCTCTATAAAATTAAATTATCACTTTGTTTTATTTTCATGCGAGTCTAATAAGATACCGTGCATTTTGAGCATGTTTTAAATTGCATAATTTATACAAAACTAGGACATTTTAGCGGTTGTGTACAGTGACATATTTACATATTCGCTAAATATGACGGGTTTCTCGTTAACAAACTAATTAGCAAGTGTTAGTGACCACGTTTCAGTCGCTCTGTTTATTTAGAGCCCTCTCACATAATATTTGCTTGCATATTTGTACAACAAATATTTTGTTTTCACTTTATTCTTCAATATTCAAAATTTGTATTGGCTACGAAGAAAAAGGATTATTGTAAATTACGTTAATGTTTTGATACAATGGCCTGTAAATATAATTAATTATAGTAATATATTTTGATAAACAATAGCAAAAAAATCACTAAATTATGAGAATTAACAAATCTTAAGCATTTTTTTTTATGTATTATTAAGTTGGTACTTATAACCTCACTAGGGCCTGATAAATAATCGGATATATAATTATGGTTTTTTCGAAGTCTGTGTCACCACAGCATTTTTAAAAACATAACTGTCACCAAATGAGATGCGTTCAAGTTAAACAGAATTTAAATAAAATTACAACTAGCCGATACGCCGCGGCACCGTTCGCTTATTTCTCCACAAAATAGTGAATTCTTTACACTAGCCCGTGAAATGTGACATGTTACTAATTTATTCAATGATCAGTTATCCTATGTTTCTGTACTAATTAACTATTCCATGCAAATATTTAGTTTTTTTTTTAAGTTAAAGTAGTTTACTTGTGAAATGTTTGGTTTCGGATATTAAAACTTACATTTACAAGTCAAACGGAATTTTGAAACATGTGAAAAAACTTAACGTTAGCTTGTGTTCTAATGAAGTATTAGTGGCGTAAAAATTTACAGATTTGAAAGTTTTGGTAGTCTACCTAATTTAATATGGCGTCAAAAACCATTATGACTTTAGTAGGCAACGCATATCGGCTCAATGTCAGTGGAGCACAGTGCAATGGAGTCGTAATTAGATCGTGTCAGAATGTGATTTTTAGTTAAAATAGCATTCTTGACCATTGAGCTATTATTACTATGAATAGAGAAGACTCCACGCATCACAACTATGTTCCGTTCAAGTGAGGCAATCCGGCCACACTTTTGTTGTTGCAGAACGATGAACGAAACGCGTAAGCGCCGTGAAAAACACGTTGTTTGCGAGAAAAATACTCCTAAAAGCGTTCTGATAGTGCTACGTGTTTCTACTGTCTGCTCAGACGACTTACTATTGTTTCAGCGCGCTAAAGATAACTTTAGTTGACTCTAAAAAGGATTCGGAGTTTATCCATAAAAAGATTGTTCATAAACACTAATATATGCATAAGAATTTAAAATCAATTGTAACTAGTTTTTTTTTTTTATACCATTTATTTTTTTACTATTTCAGAGGAATCTAGATAGATAGATAGATAGATATCCTGATAGATAGATAGATATCCTGGGACATTCCTCACACACGGTCATCTGATCCCAAACTAAGCAGAGCTTGTACTATGGAAACCAGATTACTGATATAATACATATCGAGGGTGCAGTGTTAAAACCCGATAAATGCCAAAAAAACGAAAATTCGTTTTTATAACCCACTAGAATCAGAATTTTTTGCTATTCTTAGTGATGTTTCCAGTTAAACAGATTAAAAGTGTAACATAGAGATATACTAACCAAATAACCCTGTAAATGCATATCTAAGAAATTATTTTATTTGAAAATACTCTAAAGCTACTTATGGCTAAACTTTATATTATTTGTTTTGCGAGAGAACCATATAATGTGTATTTATTGGTATTTAAAGCTCAAGGATAATCAAGTTATTCAAACTAACACAAAAGATAAAAGCAGACAATTTTGTTTAACGGATTTTAATATGAGAATTAATTCATGACAAACAAAATTTATCTAAAATTAAAAATACTTTGTGGGTTTTAAGCTCTATATAATTTTATATGATGTATTCATAAAATGAAGATATGAAATCCTATAAAATATACTTATTGGTATTTGATATCTGAAAAATATCGTAAACATTCATGTATTACTGGATATTTCTATTATTCGACAGTCAACATTTTATTCCAACTCTTGTCCGGTGAAGAACCCAATAAGAGTGTTTGATTGAAGCCTGAGTTCACGCGCAAAACGCGTTATGTCATGTCTCGTACGCGCAGCGGAGACTGACTGCGGGCGGGGGCACGCAGTCAGTTGGGCTGCGTTCAGTGCCTACGCTCCGGCTCCGGTTGCAACCATTCGCAGCATTGCCAGAATGTTACTTTTGTAACATTTTACGTTACTTTTGACCCACTCATGTTACCTCCATGTTACAATACTCTAAATGTTACTTTTACGTTACTTTTAGGACATAAAAAATATTCAAATATTTTCCAGCAAACAAAAAATAACCGTGAAACGCAACGGAACGGAGTGGATCGCACCACACCCAAGATAATTTTCATTTGTTGTGTTGCAACACGACGAATTTTCTATGTTTCCTAGGGTGCGGTGCGCGTTGGTGCACTTGCTTAACGAAGTTATAACCGGGACCAAAATCATTTATTCAAATAGACCTTCGCAGGCACTTATGAAAAGTCTGACTCTAATACTCTAATACTGGTTCGGAAGGTTGCATTTGCTGAGAAGAGCCGGCAATAAACTCAGCAATTACTCTTTTCAAAACAAGCTTAGATTAATTACATAATATTTACATTCTAATCGCACTGAAAACAATTGCGTGCCCCTGCGCGGCGGCAAAATTACAAAGTAGACTGAATAAATATTTAATAAGCAAATAAATAGCAAACTTAAGCAGACCAGCCCCCACAAGCAGCACCTGTTCACAAGTATGACGCGTGTGGCAGCCATCGCCCTCCTCGCCATATTGGAGGGAAGTGAGCGACCCGTCACACGACGCCGCCGCAAGCAAAGGCTTTACGTGCCTTCCGAAGCACGGAAACGCTCGATTTGAAATACCTCTAGGCGGTCACCCATCCAGGTACCGACCACGACGGTGGTAGCTCAACTTTGCTGATCGATTACGAACGGATCATGCTACACGACGAGCGCTTCACATAGTATATTTCCAGTTTTATACATAATATGAGATAGGTAATGTTACTTTTCTCATTAAAATTTTACTTTTTGAGCTGTCTCATGTTGCTTTTGACTAAGTATCGGCCACTGGCAACACTGACCATTCGCTCTATCCCGTTCAAAGGCTCGGTTAGAGCGTTCGTGTTTGGGTTTTCATAGGTGGATACACAGCCTGAAAACATTTAACGACATACCTACATATGAAACCGACAGTAATAATTAGATATTTTAATAGAAATTACTGTGATTTTCATTTGTTATTTTCATTAATAAAGCCAATAAGTCATTAAAATGTATATTTAACTTTGGCGTAAATCCAAATAAGTCAGCCCCCCAATTTACAAATTTGAATTTTATGCAAAAGTTTATAATGTAACATAGACTAAAAACATGAAAAATATTATCATAGATGTATAATCTTACTAAGTTACTAAGTAATTTTCATTACCTTTATATATAAACCTAATATTTATTGCCAATAAACTTAAACATCGATTATCTCGAAAGCTACTTTGTCAAACTTATCGGGTTCCATCACTGCACCCTCGATATACTACTTTTTGTTTGTAAATACATACTTATTATACATAATTACACCCAGACTCAGGACATACAGACATGTTCATGCACACAAATGAAGGTCCTTTGCGGGAATCGAACCCACGACCTGCGGCGCAATAGGTGGAATCTTTACCAGACTCTTAACCAACTGCGCCAACTGGCCCGTCGAATCTAATATTATCCTTTCATACAATTTAATGTATGGCATTCGACGTTACAACTACTAAGCTACCATGGCCTTAAAAAATTAATATACTTAAGCAGAATCCACAACAAATCACGCACTGGAAATACACCTAGTTTCAACTTTTAGGAAACGTTGCCTACATCCTGAGAGTCCCCTACCAGTAATTTGTAGAAACCTCGGCGGGTCTAATTTGTTTCAATAGAGGCGAATTCACTCAATTGACTGTGCTGGGACCCGGTTGACGGCAATAAAATCCTATATTACTTGTTTACTGCGTATTGGATGTACTTTGTTTGACTTTATATTTAACAAACTTTTTTTTCTCGGCAACGCGCTAGTGATGCCCCTGGTGTTGCAAGCGTCCATAGGCTACGGTAACTGCTTACCATCAGGCGGGCCGTATGCTTGTTTGCCACCTCAGTGGTATAAAAAAAAACTAGCTGCCTGGCATGACTTCGTTCGCGTGGTGTCCTACTAACCTATACCCTACCCTACCCTACAATCTTACCTCAAAACTCATTCCCGATTTCCGGAGTTTTCAGGGCACCAACATTAGCCCGCTACTATTATTAATCTCTAAACCTGCAGTTAATACCGATGTATCACATAAATACATAATCAAATGCTACATATTTCAGCATAAAGTACAGGGAGGGGCCTAGTTATCAAATAGGCAAACACCGTTTCCCATTTACTGTATAATGGTCTAATTTCAGTTCGTCCGGTGCGCACCGATTTGTGTTTTATTATCGTGCGACACAGTGTGTATATGTGCGTCACTTTATATTTCTGTGGACGTTATTTGTGGTACTTTTGATATGAGTTGAAGCGAGGTTTTTTATTTATTTGCAAAAAATATTTTAGTAGATTTGATTAATTCTCTACATTTCCACATCTTCTTCAATCTCTCCTTTTCCTCTTACTTCATTTATATCACTTTATTTTAGTGAATGAACACCCCCAAAATATCCCCTTAAAAGGATTATTAATGGATTTACTAATTACTCATCGCGAGTAACACCACAGGACATTATAATAGTTTCACAATTATTATTTTTAAATGCAAACGTTTCGAGTTGTGAGCGGGCATTAATTTAGTTAAAGAGAATAATTTAGATAATTCGCGCATAGGAAGAAAGTTTCCAATGCTAATTGCCTTTTGTCTACGGTCAAATGATCTGTCAATGAGATGTTTATAACTTATCTTGTCTATTGTTCGATAAATGAAATTTTAAATTTAATTAATAGATTTATATTACTGTGAAGAGGTCATAGGCGTTAATGTTCTTAAATTTAAGACCTTTGCCATTTAGTAAAAAAAACATCACGTAATTCTATAGGCCTAAGCCTCAAAATAGATTGTGATGTGTCCAATGATCATTTCTGCATCTGACGGGAGGAGGTTACTTGTAGAAACTCAAAAAGTTAATAAAGACTTCTTCTACACGAGTAAAATAGTCACAAATAAATTACAAAATGACATATCGATTGTGTCATAAAAATCGATTATCTCATGTTCACAATATACCTGTCCTTATTTATCTTCAGAGAAGGCGTATATCCGTCTCTTTCTGAGAAATTTTATTAGACCGTGCACTCCCGAGGCGATAGAGTTATAATTTATATAAAAATCAGTTAATAACAGTAATTAAAGATCGGCTCCTTCTATGTTTTTGTTGTTTATTACGATATTGTGAATATCTATCAATATTACTTTATATTACGTATAAAATCAAGTTATTGTTAGGGTACCGAGAAGTTTTAAGAAAACGTTTAAGCTAAACACTTATGATACAGCCTTCACTACATTATTCAATATATTGAATGCAACATTAATATACCTTTTATAATATTCACTTTGTACACCCCAAAAACATATTCATTAAAAGTATTGTGAAAAAAATTATAAATATTGAAAACTAACTTTTCGATAATCCCATACATTTTCTTCGCAACATTATGGCTTGACTCAATTTAGTTAAAATTATATTAAGGTTAAATTCTATTGCAATCAATTATATTAGTTTAGTATTCAATATAAGTAAATTGAATAACTTCTTATTTTTTTTTAATGCTGTATTAAATCTATTTTCTGCTTTTTTTTTTTTTTTTTTTTTTTTTTTTAGGTTGATATTCTTTATTTAATAACACACACAAAAGAAATAATAATAAACAATACTCTAAACTAAACCTAATATTAAAAAAATAATAATATTAATAATCCAAAATAAGAAGTTATTATAGTTAAGTATTTATAGTTAGACGAATTAAACAATCATACGGAACCGTCGTCGTCAATTGAAAAATTACACACTTGACATGATTTTAGAATAAAAAGCGTGTTATTACGTGTACAGTTGTGTATGTTCTAATTTGGTAGATAAACGAGACCACGAATCGATTCAAATCGGTTAATTTATTCGATTAGGTTGTTGTGCCTTTAATTAGTTTTAACCACTTCATTTTCATATTTAGTTTAGTCTTTATAAATGTGTCGCTATACAATTTAAAGTCATATAACGATTTATTTATAACCACATTGTGGCTTATTGACAACGACGTATTACTTCCAATTTGTAAGCGTCTATAGGCTACGACAGCCGTAAAGCTGTTGGTCCCAGTTATCACTTAATTGTGATAGTCGTTAAGTTAGTTAGAGGCTTCTTAGGCAGCCTAAAACTCCAACAGTAGGTTGATCACTAGGCACCACCGATTCGCAGTGGGCATGCGTGGTGGAGTATTTGCCCATTCCATTTTGTGAAAAGAGGCCTGTGTCCAGCAGTGAGATATTATAGGCTGATGATGATGTAAGCCTTGGTCGAATCCACCCGTAATGAAATATCGGCAAGTCAAATGTCACAGCAATACGCGACTTCAATTTAAACAATGAACTAGGAGATAGGAAATATGTTCCATATCTCAAAGCAGGATTGTTGTCGATATAAAATCCGACATCCTTTAACAAGATAAACATGCATATCCCGGGAAAAGAGGAACAGAATGGCCATTCAGCATCGTAGCATGTGCTGGCTTCAAGTCACTCTTTTGTTAATTAACTTAGGCCCCGGCTTGCATATCCCCTCACATATAGGACAGGAAAAGCTGTGGAGATGACATTATCTTGTTATTTGTCTATGTAAGAATTTTCTTGAGTGTCGGAGTTTTGAGAGTGAACTAATATTTGAGTCGGTGGGAATAATCTGAGAGCTGACAGCAGCAGTGGCAGAGCGCAAGTTGTCCTTTATCCTTCATTTGTAGCTTTAATCATTATATTTAAAAACATCTTCACCTTCACGCACGTTATGCTAACAAAAAGACCCGTAGATAAAGAAAGCGGAGGTCACAAGTAAAAAAATAGTGTAAAAAAGGTTTCACCTCCACGGATTTAATGTCCGTATAATTTCTTTGTGGCACCGCGCAGAATGTGAGCAGACGTCATAAAATATGCATTTCTTCGGATGCGTGTGCGCATTACACGCACAGACACGTCTCACGCATACACTGGAACACTCTTACAGCATCGCGATGTAAACCCCGGCGCACACTAGCGCGCTATTACAATAACTCAATTGCAATACACGGGCATCGCTTTTGCATATTCATTTGACTCTTGCAGTTTGTATCTTTGTATAAAATTATAATGCATTATGTGACCCCAGACGCGCTATAGTGGTCCTTTTTATATTATAAAAGGTAAAAGGTAGGTTGTGTTCAAGTACGTTGGCACCGCTAAGATTTTATGATATACATATCTTTTTTGCAATATATACTTTATATGGTCATCCATGGGAGTATTTATGGAGTTGTTTATTTTTAAATGGGATAGCTTGTTGAATGTGGAGGTAATTTTTTATTAACTGCAAACTGTGATAGATATGAAGAGTAAGTTGTAATTTTATGGACTACTTATAGTGCTGCGAAAGTTTTGTGTTTTTTACGGGTTTTTTACTACTTGACACCTCGACCAATGAGTATGAAATTTTGCATGGAGATAGCCTATATGGTAGACCATTGGCTACGCTAAGACATTTTAAGTACGACTATATTTTAGAATCATAGACGTTGATTGATGAGTACCTATGACATTAAAATAAACAACATTATTTGGTCTAAGAAAAATATCCTAACTTTAATATTGTTGAGTTTGTTTGTTACGCCTTCACGCCTCAACTACTCAACGGATCGTCATGAAATTTGGCATGCAGATAGCCTATGGTATGGAGAAGGACATAGGCTACTTTTTATCCCGAGATCGCGGGTGAAACCGCGTGGGACAGCTAGTAATGTCATTAATTACACAGATCTGCATACAACCTAATTTTGACATTGGGTTTTTATTTATTTGATCACAATTGTTAAATATGAAGGTTGAAAATGTATGTTGTAATAAGGAAGGATATGTCATGACATGTTTGTCTGTGATTGTCGTGGAATTCATGTCGTACGACCTTTTATGTGTACGACAGTTGTATTAGAATATTATTCAGATTTGGTATCTTGTATGTGGGATTTCGCTACATTTCTAGACTGAATATGTATAATTTAATGTGAAGTATTAAATTGTACTGCTTCTTAGTATTCCTGTGAGAAAGCAAAATGTATGAAGCAATGGATCACGCACGGCAGATTAAAAAAAAAAAATTTTTTGAGAACTTATCATGGCGTCACTATTGATCCTTTTTGCTTAAAGAACCACACAATAAAAATATGATACTTATTCTAAGTAAATAATAATTATAAGACGGTAAAACCGAGACCAAACAATGCCATTTATATCATGGAATATTATAATAATGCAAGCTTTCGAAATACTTACATGTTGCTGATGTTACTTCAACATTTAGAAGACATTTAAATCCTCATAATCTTCTCCTTTTTACAAATCAATGTATGTTTCTCGTTTCATCACACGAAAAGCACCCTGAAATGAGTGTAACATAACTTTTTATATTATCTTTTTTCAAATATTTTGATTGATCAGCAAAGTTGATCTTTTATATGAAAAAATTTGAAACTTTTTACATGAACGAAGTTTTCGGAGTGATGACATATCACAAATTGTATATCCATCCATTCACTAAGACATCACAGTCAGTATCAACTTCAGACCGTCAGTTCTTCAGTGTTCATATTAAGCAGATTTTCTCATCTCATGGTGTAGTTAGTAAATTGATGACTTTTAATTTAAAGTGCCGTGAACGCTTCTTCATATTCTTACCATTTATTAAATATATAGATACTCTTTGTTCATGTTTTTAATATTTATACGGAAAAGGATTTAACATGTTGGAATATAATGACTACAAACAAAACAATCATCATCATCATCATCATCATCAGCCTATAATGTCCCACTGCTGAGCACAGGCCTCCTTTCACAAATCAGGGTGAAAGGGAATGGGCAGATACTCCACCACGCGTGCCCACTGCGGATCGGTGGAGGCAGGCTAGTGGTCAGCCTACTGTTGGAGTTTTCAAGCCGCCTAGAAGGCCTCCAACTAGCTTAACGACTATCACAATTAAGTGATAACCGGGACCAGCGGCTTTACGTGCCTTTCAAAGCACGGAAACGCTCGATTTGAACACGGTCACCCATCCAGGTACTGACAACGACGGTGGTAGCATAACTTGCCGATCGATTAAGAACGGCTTCATCACGGCTACACCACGAGCGCTTCAAAACAAAACAATAATGTTTACCAAAAGAGAAAATTCTAAATGTTTTTTTAAATACACTTTACAGCTCTACATAAATCGTTTTGCTAAGCTAATCATTTACAAAATGTAACATTAAGAGTAATCAAGATGTAAGTCTGTCGATAAATTCCATTAGCATCTTTTAAAACGAATACAATCGCCTCGCAAGAGCTGCAACTCTACATGGCAACGTAGATATCACCTGCCGAAACAAAAAACAATCGATTGTGATACGAATAAAAAGAATCGATTATCGCCGCATTAATCCACATAATCGATCCGCTGAGTTGATTCGATCGGAGCGCGGTCTATCCATCTTTCCTTACGTTCTATATGTGGATATTTAATACTTTTTTGCTTTTTACAACAGTAGTTTTAATCATGTTCTTATAGAATAATGTGTTGCATCAAAATTGTAAGTAATATTAATTTCTCAAATAGTATTTTAAATTTTACCAACATCTACATCTGTACTAATATAATAAAGCGGAAGAGTTTTTTTTTTGCTTGTTTGTTTAAACGGGCTAATCTCTGGAACTAACAGTCGGATTCGAAAAATTATTTCTTTAATGGGAAGCTACATTATCCCCGAGTATTATAGGCTACTTTTTATCACGGGAACGCGGGTGAAACCGCGCGAGACAGCTAGTAAGCTAATAAAGCCAAATGGATCAGAGTATATGGTAAAAAAGCCATGACTTATTTAGTGATGTCTACTCTCTCCCTATGCCGATCACGCTACTGAAAAACCTATCCAGCATATGTTATATCTTGACTTCCAAAATGTTTCCGGATCATTAGCTACACCCAGATTACTATACAATTCAAAAAAGAAGGCGGAAAAAAAACGATTCCTCAAAGCTTTGGTGAAACGAAACTCTTTCTCTCTAATTGACTACTCGTACACGTACAAGATAAAGTGTAAAAACAAACTAAAAGTCACTAGCCGTCAATTGCGACAGCGTAAACAGAGCAAAAACCAAACAAGATCATGCGGAATCATTTACTCCAATCACTGCGCCCGCGCAGGGGGAGGGACTGACGGAGATGACCGAACAAAGCCGAGGATCTACAGACGGGCCGCCCGATTACGTGTTTTGATAGCTTAGAGATTTCTATTACGATAGAAATTGTTAGATGCTATTAAAATATGTAATTGAAATGTTTCACTTCTAAACTTGAATTTTTAGACCAGAAGCTTCTTACACTTTGGTATAATTTTCCCATGAATTCGATATATTTATCCCGTAAAGACAATAGATAAGATTTAGAAAATTAAGTAATCATAAAATATCTTTAAGTAATGTCGATTAATAGTATAATGAAAATATCGCTCGTTAATACTATAGGATGTAGTTGCTATCAACATACGTAATAACAACAAGTGATCGCCAGCGCAACATATCTAGATCCCTTATCGATCGATGGATCCCGATTTGATCTACGCATGCGTACGTTCATAATTATCAGTGCTCTTTCATCCGCCGACCAGAGTTTATGACCGCCTGCATCGTGTAAACGTCTCAAATCATATTGCCAAGTAATTAATGGACGTACTTGCCTTTAAATATGGACAATTAACTGACACTGGTACAACAAAGCAATGTAATTATACCATAATTGATGGAGTTAATAAGGCATTTGGAGATCATGATGTTGATTTTACTGTTAGTGATGAGATATGTGATATTAATATGCTTTGGTGTGGCTGTATCAATGAGGAATAAATGTGGTCCCAATGTGTAACCTAGTGAAATACTTAATTTACATACAATTAATAGAAAGTAATATTTGATTCAGAATAGAATAAACGCTCTCTTTTAATTACTTTTTTATATGAAACTAATGTCAAATAGATATAATACATATTAAGAATAAATATAGTTATATAAAAGGTTGAGTAGATATGTAAAATACTCTTGAAGTAACTTCTTTTCTATTCTAAATAAATATAAATCTTGTATTACTTATACTGTGAAGAGTCATAAAGCTATCACAAGAAGAGATCATGAGGAAAATATAAGAATTAAATATAACACATGAATAGGTAAATTTAAAATTAGAAGAGTTTCAAATGCCTCAACACACGCAACAAAAAGATCTCAAGATACTGATGCAAATAACAACGCAAGAGAAAAAACATATCTATACAGGAAAACGTTAGAACATATTTCCAATCTTGTAGCAACAATACATTAATCGATCTAAAGAAAAATAAAACTAGACACCTTATCTGTACATCTCGAAATATTCTAATAAAAAAGTACGCAGCACGTTGCAACCTCAACTTTGGAGCCATCAAAAACATCTGTTACACCAATTTCAGTCATAAAACCCGGTGATACAGGTCAATGTGTTTTTTAAATTACATATTTATCTGTAAATTCAAGATGGTCATACATTGACGTAATGTTACATGGAATGTATTATGATTCATCTCGGTTCTATACAAATTGGGACGCGAGATTCAGATTTTTATTCAATTAGATTCGCTCATTCCTTATAAGTCGGGAATTCAACATGTTTTATTTGGTGTCTCATCATTGTCCAATATATTTTTATCTTACTTCAAGTTTTAAAACAGATTCGACTTCATAACTGGTTAATAAACTTTGGTACCTACATAAATATGGATCTTGTCAATAGTCAGATCTTTGTACGTACATACACCCATCGCCCCGCCTCATTACCTCCTCTATACGTTACACAGCCTTACGCCAATGTACTATTACATTGACCATGCGTACCAGCATAATTTGATCTCCGGTTTCAATAAAAACATTAATAAAGTAATCGACATCACATATCAGGTTACGTTGGTCTCGTATTCCCAAGACGTTACGGATATGCCATTGGTTTTGTTGGGCTTTTCCTTATTGTGGTGAAATAGAGTCTATAATTGAATGACAATTGGATGGATGGGTGCAGTATGTTGGTCCCGTACGTGAATTGGTGTGTATAGTAACCGCATTTACATTTTAGAGATGGTTGTAGAGAGTAAATGTCAATTTAGATGGAAGACGGGCACTGATGCAAAGAATTGATGCAGTTATTGAACCCCACGAAGATGATGAACTGATTATTGACGTAGACAATGGAATGTATGATGAATGGAACTTGGGCTTTTTCATTGATAAGATTATTGGTTAGCTGTAAAGTTCATCGGCCCTTATTTATAACGGTAAACATGTATGAAAGCGAAATGACAAAGCTTTCAGAAAAGCTTAATCAGAACTATTGCATTCATGCTCGTAATTAAATAAGTAGCTTTTCTATTTGTATCTAACAGATGTTCAATCAACAAAACATCATACACCAAAACCCAATCATGTTGCAATGATTTATCAAACTCAACTACATCCGGTACTCAAGACCGTTCGGTCGCCACTTCAATCCAGTTTCCATTATCCGCATTGGCTTCTTAAAACTACTGTTAACTTCCTAAAAGTCAAATCGTTTTATCTAAATCTGTAATGACATTTAACTTCAATTAGTCAGTACTAGAAAGATGGAAGCATTGACATTCGTTCATTTTCCATTTAAATGCCAGAAGGATTATGTTTTAGTTCCCAGGGCGCTGCTACATCTGTATCAACTTTGTCGGGTTTTTTGTTGTTTTTCATTAATATTACAAGATTGTTTTTTGTTGTAATATCGTCACGATTATTTTCGGACTTAATGTTATTTGCTATTGATATTGTTGAATTGTTATGAACATGTTTAATGTGGGTTTTTTTTAAACAGCGTGTTCTTAACTTTATTGAAATTAATGGGTGATTTTTCTTAATCATTTTAAAAAGATATTTTTGCTTGATTTTTATCTATACTTGTAACCTTATCAAAATAAGTTTTAATGTATTATGAAATCTGTATCTTTAACTTCATCTGTTTTTAAATCATAAGTAATTTTATTTAAAATTATTCAACCTGAGTCCAGAATTTATGGGAACAATCAAATACTTGTCCAACGTCGTCAGATATTAAAGAAACAGTAGTCAAAGGTGATCTTTATCACAATCAAGTACTTACAAGTGGAAGGAAGTCGCACACCCTGTTTTCTTCGAATCATAAACTCACATACCGAGAACTTTCATCAATCACAGCGCGAGGTTCCATTGACTGAGTTCAAAAACCCATTATGTAGAACATTATGAGGACCCCATTGTTTCGGCTGAATGAACCGACACAATATCTTACGAAATTTCCTAAAAAACCACCTTAGTATTATAAATGTTTATTATGTCGAACGGACATTATCAGATGCGGTCTCCGGCATCGTCCATTGTGTTTTTTGTTTTCATCGACGAATTTTTATATCTCATAACCGCGGTTAAAATCGAAATTCACATTTGTGTGGACCGGAGTTTCATCTTCAACTTTAATACCATCTTATCTGTAATCTGCCTGAATTATAACCAATAAATAAGATTGTTTGAAATGATCAACGTGTAATACACAGTCTTCGACATTCGCACATGGAGTCGTGAGCTATTAACACTAGGAACGATGGTACGGAGCAAGTGATCTTTCTAGTTCATTAATAATAACCTGCTCTTACTAAAACCTCTCCTATTATTACAATCACGAGTATTCATGCACGACTTATGTAACGTACCAAATTATCAAGCCGTATGTTAACATCCATTGTGTTGTGAACGCTAATCTACATAAGTATAGGTATTAATTCGTCTTTCAAAAACGATTTTGTAAAAAAAGGCGCAGAGGTGGTATTTCGACATGCTGGTACTGTGTCTGACAGAGTTTAATCTCGACAATGTGGCACACAAAACTGAAATTTCGATACAATGCATCGCATGTACACGATCTATCCGAGTATTGGTATCGAATGCACGTAGCGATGAGTGCACAAGTGTTTTCCCTTAACATTTATATAGAAAAACTTCTATTGAAATAATAAGCAGGAAAACTTCAGGTTTCTAGGAATACAAACTTCTCACAAAATTGTTCGTGTACAGTGAAGTAATTTAGAAATTCAATAGATATATTCATTCCTATTTAACCGATACAATCTAGAGTTGTGTCGGTAAAAAAAGAGTTGATACACAAAAACACTTTCGTGATTTAATGTACGTAGACGGAGAGTCAACGATCACTCACAATGGCCCGCTCCAGAGTGACTAGGAGAAAACATTGATTAATTACCATAATAATTTATTTGATACTCCAAAACTTGATACGGGGAGGGGCCGCTTACATAACCCGCGAGACGTTTAAGTTCTTTTTGAACTAAAAACGCTCAATAATAGAGTTAGAAACGCAAACGCGCCAGATAAGGAACATACAGACTTGGTGATTTTAAATATTTCCTACACGATGAAAACACTACATTGTTCGTTTGAATATGATGCATGGAGGTGATTTGGCTGTTCCAAACAAAAGAATAAGTTTGACGGAAAAGGAATGGTTGAATGTATCGTTAGTTATGATTGTTTCGATGTGTATTAGCATAATATAGTTTTTTGTATCAACGGATTTATGATCTTTTTTTCTGTTTTTGTTTAGGTTTGCTGTCTGCGTTGAATCATTTGGATCAAGCTCGAAAGAACTCTTTGCAGACAACTGTAGACTACTCTAGATATGTCAAAAGGTATTGTGGTCTTTAAGCACTTCCTTTTTAAGTTATTTTTCTTTGTTATACTTATATTGACTGTTATTTTGTCTTCACTAGAGTTAGCGGTAACTTCTATATAAAAAAACAACGCCAGCTATTTGATTTTGTACATCTATGTATCAAACATCGAATATTTCCTAAATTATTCTCAAATTACATTCTCCAATAATAGCTGAGTGATAAGTAGGTCCCACCCTCCCACACTATCGTGTACTTTCTATTGCTCACAGTTTTGAATATTTTGTGTCATGCCTTTATATTTGATTGTACCTATGGTTTAGAACGGAACTTCAAAATGAAATAATAGTACATATTGTATAGTAGAACAAAGTACTGAATTGAACATGGTTTACTTTCATACCTTTAACACCATGATGGTGCCCTTATTTTTTCTCCTTAGAGCACTCATAAATTTTTCAAAAAGACATAGGTACTAATGTGTCTATCTATTTTATCAGGTACAGCTCAACTTTGGAATGTGGCTCGTCGTACTGCAAGGATCTTGGGTACCGGGAGCACTTCCACTGCATGGACTGCACTGCAAGGGTCTTCTGTAAGAAAGAAGAGATGATCAGACACTTTAAGGTATGAACTTTTAATCTTGTTCAGTTACATGGCGTCCGAAGCTCCAACTTTGTTTAATCAATTGCGACACATTAAAATGTTTTCATTAAATTTGAAGGGAATCGGAAGAAGACACTGTACCTATGTACCTAGCTATCAGCTGATGTTTCTATAAATTGCCTTTTCTTCGTAAAACAAGGGGTTTTCTATCAAGAAACCGTACTAAGGTTTGACCAAATATGATGATTTTACATTATGTTTAGTTGATAAATATATAAAAAACAATTGTTCAATGTTTGTTATTTAATAATGGTCTGTAGATAAATAAAATAAATGTATGTGAATATTTCTATATATACTTTTGCTTGCGATGTCAAACGCTTTACAGAAATCAAATCTAATCTAATTGTCACAGAAGTTACAAAAATTCATCCAAGTCTATTATTGTCGTATGATTTCAGTTCGTTAATATTGACCTAATTTGACTTACTTCTTCAACAGTGGCACAAGAAACGCGACGAGTCTCTTGCTCATGGCTTCATGAGGTACTCTCCCCTCGATGACTGCTCAGAACGGTTCAGCGACTGTCCTCACAACAGGAGTCAAACTCACTACCACTGCATCCAAGATGGATGTGATAAGGTAAGAGGAGTAAGAGATAAGTGTTATATTATATCACAAGTATATGGTAGAGACTGTTAAGTTTCACACACACAACAATGTTAAAGCTACTTTCAATCAGTTTATTACACAGTAATAATTCCTCGTGAATCGTTTAAATACAGTTTCTAAACTAAGATACTATGTGATACTATTTGATGGGTTTATTTATTATCCTTCAGAGTTCTATTGAACGACAATCCACTAAGCATAAACATATTGCCTCCACATTTTAATTCCTCTGTTTTATAATAAAAAAGCTTTGACAGTTAGCTGAATGGACAAAGTTGGCTTTAGTCCCGCCGTCTACGAAACTTTACAAATGGCAGAAATTTTTGAGCTGAGAAATTTAATTAATATCGAAAGCAAAGAATCCTTCACTTTTGAACAATCAATATTGAGAAGGCTTCACTTGACGGCATTTTAAACTAATGGGACAACTTCTGCAAGTTATAAAATCTGACAACCCGCTTTTAACAAAAGCAAATTGTTCACTACTAATTATAACTGCAACATTCGAATAACACTTTTTTTGCACTAGGTATACATATCCACGTCAGACGTCCAAATGCACGCAAACTATCATAGAAAGGACTCTGCAATCCTTCAGGAAGGCTTCCAAAGATTCAGGGCTACTGAGAGCTGTGCTGCTCCTCACTGTATCTTCGCTGGTCAGAGGACCACGCATTTCCACTGCAGGAGGACCGGTTGTACATATACCTTCAAAAATAAGGCTGATATGGGTGAGTTTTACTTTTCAAGGTCGTAAATACATATTCTTATTTTTTTACTTTTTATAGGCCTGTGTTTAACTGCAATCTCACCATGGTAAGTGATGATGTGGCCAAGTACACAAAGTGCTAAGCACGCAAAGCCTAGAAGGAACTGGCTTTCAAGTGCAGCTGTCGGAACACACCGATAGGTGCTTGGTGACAGATGTTCAAAATCAGGCTGGTAGCCAGCCAGATGGGTACTAAAAGTACCCTACAACCGTCCCACCGTGCACCGTACTATGGTTTCACGATGTTTTCATTCACCGAATTTCAAATTCGAATTCTTCCTCTTGTATTTAGAGTAAGGTATAGGTGGAGGTGACCAATTACCATCAGATAGATCGTCTACCACGATGTCAACCACTTCAAATAAATAACAAATGATTAAGTAAACAGAGATAGTACAGATAGTACCCCCATATTTATTTCTCAAATTAGACCTTACTGGAGATTGTGAAACAGAAGTTCCACTCCAATAAGTGATAAAAGATAGTCTAACCATCGTTGTGATTATAAACCAATAGAATTGCGCACAAAATTGATGAGACAAGAATTTTGAACTAACATGGATTTTCGGAAAACCCTTTGTCCAGTATTCCAAATTAACTCAATTGAACCAACTGCTAATGACATTCACAATAAAGCTATTGATATTAATTGAAACGTGTGAGTGAACAAACGTTGACATTACTAGTTTATTCAATCTGCTTATTTGCATTTTAATTTATGTCAAAAAATGCTCAGCTGCTAATTGTATCACACTTCTCATTAAATAAGCTACAATGATTAATAGAACGATGAGTTTTAAAACTAGTATTAGTTTAAAACTTTTAAAATCATCGCTTGAACCTTTATTAAATTACTGACTTTCTGATACTTCTTTTACATATTCAACCAAAGCCACAAAATTTACCATCCCATCTTTCAACAGAAAAGCACAAGACCTATCACATAAAAGACGAGGCTCTCTCAAAAGACGGTTTCAAGAAGTACATGAAGAACGAAGCCTGTCCGTACAGGGACTGCAGATTCAGCAGGACCTGTAACCATATTCACTGCATCAGGCCTCACTGCAACTACGTGCTGCACTCCAGCAGCCAGATATTCACTCATAAGCGGAAGCATGAGAGGAAAGAGCAGGAGATGAGTTTTGGGTGAGTTGGAACATTAGTAACTCAATTCGTTAATTTTGTTTCATCATAATCATCATCAGCCTATAATGTGTGGGACATTATAGGCTGAGCACAGGCCTCCTTTCACCAATGAGGGTGAAAGGGACTGGGCGATACTCCACCACGCGTGCCCACTGCGGATTGATGGAGGTAGGCTAGTGGTCAACCTACTGTAGGAATTTTTCAAATTTTAATTTTGTTTAATCGATGAATATCATTAGTTTAACTATGGTGATCGTGTCCCCTAAAACATACGCCTGTTCATCCTCTGCTATATTCAAGAGCTTGGCTGTTGTCTGCTGTAACTTACGCCATTGTGTTATTTGGAAATCCCTAACCCGACTTACACGAAACGATTTTATGGTGGGTCTTCTTCATTTGGTCGATCTTCAAACTTTTTTCATTTATTTGTAAAATTTTCTTTAATTATTACTTCATGATTAGGTATACATTTAAATAAATAGACATACTAGCCTTCTGTTACCATATTTGGTTTTGTTTTACTTTTCAGTCATTGCCTCTGTTCCTGCTGTTTTTCATTTTATGTCTGTACCCAAACAGGTGAATAACAATACCGAATATTTTATTCCTCCCAGATTACCAACGTCAGTGATACAAAGTGCCTTAATGCAGCAAGGAGCCGACCTGAGCATGTACTCTCCCGGCGGAAACCTTCATGTGGATGACGATATGTCCAACCCCATGATGGACTCTGATTATGGACACCCATTTGTAAGTTTACGCCTTCTTTAACTTATAACTATTATCATCTCTTGCTTCGCTGAAAAAAACCTTTTGCCATGCCAGATTTAAGATTAAAAGAAAACTCAATAGATTTTAAAGGTAATAAAAAAGAAACAGCAAATTTATGTAGAACTTTATTCACAGAACCCAGCACTAGTAGAGGAAGTATCTAGAAAGTACATAGAAACCTTCAACGGAGCCAAGGAAGCAGAGGATAAATGCAACAAGTGCAGTGCCTTCAATAAACATTACCATTGCTTAGCTGACGGTTGCAAGATGGCCCATAGGTAAGCTGCATTTATTTCTAAAAATATACTTGTGATTAATAGTTTCTCTAAAATTAATGAAACATTTGAAGAAATTATAAACATATAATGAAAAATAGAACAGTCTATGTTTCAAAGGCCTTTTGTTGTTAAATATTGTGACGCGTGTAAATACATAGCGTTTTATTTAATGTGCTTAAAGACTTTGCTGACTTTAAAACAGTACAAAAATGGACTATTTTGTCCTGATGCCGTAAGGATCAAATTATTTTAACAAAGTCAAAACCTGTACCCAATTCAACCGTACTCACACCTCCTTCTTCCAAAAACCAGCTGCCACACAACAATGGTGAAGCATGTGATGGAGCACGAACAACAGAACCAGGTGACTGAAGCATACTTCATGACTTTCTCGAGGAACAACCCCTGCGGGAACTCCGCCTGCCAGCATCTCAGGGATATCACACATTATCACTGCATTTGGGTAAGTTTAGTTATTTAACGAAGAATTATAGATTGAATGATTCACTGATGTTTTATTAACAGCTCTAGACTCTGCATTATTCATAGCTTAAAAGATATAGACTAGTTTTTTTTTTTACTTATTACAGTTTATCGTAAGAATCATTATTAGTGCAATCAGAAGTAGCCACGATATTATGATGTTTCAGTTAAACAAACTTATTCCATCCTAACCTAAAATGCAGAAACTACATACACTTCCTGAGCACTTGATGACCTGATACAAGATATAATTATACCAGCTTCAAGAGGGTTACTAAGTTGCTTCTTATTTTCAGGAAAATTGCGGCGCAGTTATTCTATGCTCAGAAGAACAACCATTTAGACGTCTTGAGCACCATAGGCAGCACGCCATCCTTAGTCCAATGTCTCCCAACTTGGCCGCACGATTTGCACCTAACTTTACTCCGCAACTCTCAGCGCAGTTGCACCCCAACATGGCTGCACAGCTTGGCCAAGTGCCAAGTCTCCCCAATCTGCCTCCAAACTTGGCGCAACTTGCTCAAATGGCGCCAAGCTTAACTTCTCAGCTGACGCCGAATTTACAGGCTCAGTTGAATTTGGGACCAAACCCAGGTGTTGTTCCGCAGCATGTTAACCCTTCGAGTTCTTTGGATGAGATGTTTAGTAGAAAGAGGGGACGACCACCGAAGAATAGGGTTGTTGAAGTCTGGACTGATAATGTAAGTACCTTCACTATTGGTATGCGTATATTCTCAGAGTTGTATGAAGTATTAGGATCGTTTTAATCTATATTTTCTTTGCAGATAACACCTCAAGCGATATTCACATCGTTCAAGTTACCGAAAGCCAACCAGCTACCACCAGTTATTCAGTCTCCTGTCATTGCAACCATTGAAGAGTTTCCTGTAAGTTATTTCAGATTAAGACACGTTTGTATCATTAAAAATTATCTCTTTCTATTTACTTGACGAACTTGTTTTAAAATTCCGAAAATCTAGATTCAGATCATCATTTACTTCAACATTTTGGAAATTGAAATAATTAAAAAATATACAATGGAATATGGAGCCGAATTTTCATCTGGAGTTTACCTATAATTTCTTTCCACAGCGCATCAAATTCCAACACTTCGAAGTGTTTACGAGCCCTGACATCTGCGCTCAGTCTTACTCCAACTGTCAACTACGTATGACCAAGCTCCACCTTCACTGCTTCAACTGTAGTTTCGCTGGCGAAACCCACATTATTATGGAAACCCACATGAGGGAATCTCACTCCATCTGCCCATTACTTGATGGCTTTGACTATTTCTCCTCATTCGACCAGTGCGGAGGAAAGAGCTGCTTCAAAAACCAGTTAAGATCTCACTTCCATTGCGCTCAGGGAAACAATTGCCCAGCAATTTTGATGCAATACTCAGCTTTAGCAACTCATAAACATGGAAGAGGTACACCAGTAATTAAGAGTGAGACAGAACATGAGAAGCAGTTTGAAGAGGCCAAAGATTATTCTTTGAAAGAGAGAGCGTCAGTTGACAGCATGTGTTCGACCAAAGAGCTGGATTTTGGACCAACAAACTTTTCTATCAAGAGTGAGTTTGACAGAGAACAGGATAACGTTTCGGGTGAGTGTTGCTCTTTGTTAAAATTAGAATACTAATTAAGTACTACCTATCTTCAATTTTGACTTCAAAATAAAAAATATTCCTCCATGGATGCAGCTCAAGACTGTTTGTGGTGGAACTCAATGATTCTCAATGAAACTCAGCGATGATTATAATGACCCCACCAAGCACACAACTTACCCAAGTTAATATTTCTTCCAGTAGTCAAAGCGACAGGCACGTTTTACCCGTCATCACACCTCAGAAGTAATACCTCTTCGCCATCCCCAAGAAGTATCTATGACGCATCACCATCTAAAGACATGAAACTCCGTATGGAATATGACAAGAAGCAATTTGAGCCTCCAAAAATGACAGGACCAACAATTCCACCTTCTTGTCATGACCAGAGCTGTCCATTAAATAAAAACACTGGTGGAATGAACCTGCATTACCATTGTCCCCACTGCAGCCAAGCTTATGTGGATCTGAAGCTGCTGTTCAGCCATATGGTGAAGAAACACAGCAATGCTATGGAGCCTGGGCCAGTGGGATTGGCTGCAACCAAGGTAAGAGAGGTTAGAAATATATTTTATTAAACATTTTTATTGTTACTAACGAATATAAAATTATAATTTGTAAATTTGTCAGGCTCCTTCAAGCTCCTTTCTTTGGGTCATCCAAAACGTTTAGTCGTTTTATGGAATGAATAAAAAATTGGAAAGACACGAATCCAAAAATACATTCGCAATTTTTGGATTTCTTTCGCGATGTTGGAGCCAGTTGGAATAATTGTTGGTTACAAATATGATAACGCCATTTTGTCTTTACTGTAGATTGCATGAAAACTCCTTTTAAACAAAATCGTTAAGTACCTAATTACTTTGAAAACGAATATCTATGTTGAATCATTTTCATCACAGGAAACCCTAGAACGAGAATACCCGGAGATATCAATTCTACCTTCGACTGCATCATCATCGACCAGCCAAGCGCCATCTCCAAGTCAGAGACCACCAAATCCTGCTGATCAGGTAATTTAACATTTAAGGAATCAATTCATCTACATGTGTTTTCATCAGTTTATTTGTCACACAATTTACCCGCTTCCTTAAGTCTTGAAAGCTTCTTAATACCCTTTATTATTTTTATTACCCCTAAGTTCAATGGTATCTTAAAAAATAACAGCATTTAGTCGAAAAACTATCAATTCTTGAAATTATCAACTGTAGAACTGATCCTAGAATTTCCATATCACAAAATATTTAAGTTTTATAACTTCATCTTCTTCTTCTCCAGGTCCAAGCTGTCCAAAGCCTGCTACTCCAGCAGTACCTGGCTGGAGGCCGTAAGGGCAGCTTGCAGGAGCAGCTGAAGATTCAGCAGCAGTACACAGCCTCTCTGGCAGGGTTACCAGGACTGGCCCAAGTCGCTTTGTTCTCGCAAGGGTGAGTATTGAGTATTATCTACTTCTTATCCATCACTAGGGCTATTCAAAGTAAGCAACACATCGGCAGTCCCCCTGATATTGTCAAATGTCCACAGGCAATTTGTCAACCTGTTAAATTTAGGATATGGAAGAAGTGGTGAAAATCTGTCGCCGTGTTCTCACAAGTGTGTTTTGGGACCAACTTGAAAACCAGCTTAACATCGAAGGCATACCTATCTCATATAACTCTTACGATCTTCTCAATACTACCATACCTTCTAGGCACACAATTAAGGCGATGATAGCTCAGTGGTAGTGAAGACGGATACCGGGACGAAGGTCCTGGGTTCGAATCCTAAAATGAGCTTGAGCTTGCTTGAAGGAAAACACCGTGAAGGAACCAAAGCATGGTACTTTATAGTACTTATCCATCTGGCTGGCTATAGCTAGGCTTCGTATGCTTACCATCTTAGGCCACATCATTACTTACTTTAAGTGTACTGGGAATTGACATCAAGTTTATCTTACAGTGGCTCCCCCTTTCCTCTATACCCAACGATGCTGTACCCCCCAGAGCTACTACTAGAACAGAGTCTTCTCCAAGGTCATGGTCTACCTCCAGGAATGGACAAAGAAGCGGAGATGATTGCCAAGTCGTGAGTAGAAGTTATTATTATTTATTTATAAGATGCATTTTCAGAAATATGAAAAACTAGCTGTCCCCGCGGTTTCACCCGCGTAACTAGGATAAAAAGTAGCCTATAACAATTAGGGATAATGTGAGAGAATTAATCGAATAAGATTAACAGAAGAGAGGTTTTTAAGAGAGGTAGAGCATAGCGTTTATTCGCTCAAAGAGCAGCTCGACTGGGGAAGTACCTCCACCTTACAGAATACCGCAGCCAAATAACTTTATGTTGTGTAAAGTTGTGTTCCTGCGCGTGAGTAAGGTCGCCAGAGCTCATAGGGGAGGGGGGAAAGGTCGGTAACGCGTGAGCGATGCTTCGTGTGTTGCAAGCGCCCATATGGCTACGGTAACCGCTGACCATCAGGTGGGCAGTATGCTTGTTTACCGACTAAGTTGTATAAAAAAAAAAACAGATTTCAAACAAAACTCTCTTCGGCTTTATTATATTGGTATAGGTAAATTTTTAGTTCATAAAAACCAAAGATCTTGTATTTCCAAGATAAACAGAGACAGATCGAAGTGCGACGAAGATGAATTCAAAAATCAAAATCATTTATTCAAATAGACCTTCGCGGCACTTATGAAAAGTCTGACTCTAATACCGGTGAAATGAATGTTAGGGATTTGTATGGAAAAAATAAAAACAAGTCTTGTGTTATATTTATAGAGTTATCCTGTTGTAAAAACTGATTTTGGAGCCGATTATTGATAATATTGTAAGAATACGTATTTACCTGTATCCATCGAGGAAAAATTCCTTAGAATAGTACCGAGCATCAACATTCCGCAACTAGTCAGTGATTTTGCACTGATTTTGAACAGTAAGGACCAATCATTGTGTTCTTGACTTGGGTAATCAGAGCGCATTGTCGGTGGTTGGAAATTGGCGGAATAAGTAGCGCTTCTTTGGGTTAATTGTTCGATGCCTGTATCTTAACGACAATATTGCCATACGAAAAAAAAGTTGTATGTTTGAAATAGTGTGTTGTGTTGTTAGCAGGCGCACGCACACACACACGCACAGCGCGCGCGGGCCGCACATGCGCGTGCTCAAGGACGAGCCCATCCCCGAGGGGTACCTGCGCTTCCGCTTCAACGAGGACTGCGCCTACCAGCACTGCGGATACAGGTATACACACTTACACTTCCGTATCTACCTGTTCGCCGTACACGTATCTGGGATTGTCTTCCAAGGGGGGCCTGGCCAATATATGGCCTGGCTCCTAAAAGGTGATGCATGCCGACATGCGAAAGTTTGTCAATGTGAGGTGTTCAGCCACATTTCGGCCATCGATTTTTGTAATGTGAAAATCCTGGAGTGGACACCACAATTCTGGGGTTGGCCCGGCCCACCCGGCTCTCCCTTTATATATCCCAATGCTGTCCGCCGCGGTTCCAACCACGGTCCTGGAATGAAAAGTAGTTTATAACACTCAGGGATAATGCAGCTTACTACAGCGATAGAATTTTAGTTTCAGATATTACCTCCTAAATCCAAACATGCAAACTTTACTGATAGTTGTGGGGATATTATGTCCCCCTCAATCCTTTAAACTCCTCAAGGAAATCGTGAAGAGAGCCGCGTGAGCCCTTGTGTTGCAAGCTACGCACGGTAACCGCTTTCCGTGAGGCAGGCCGTATGCTTGTTTGCTACATCTCTCTCTTTCTATAGTCGCACCCTCATGCCTGAGGATCGTGGTAAGCTTGGGGTTTACTTCTAGAGCGGATGATTTGCCTCCACCGGTTTCTGTCCAACGCGTCCCTTACGACCGTGTCAAATTTAGAGGACGATGAGTCTTTTACATGATCAGATAGGTGAACGAACTCGAAGTCCTTCCGTGTACCAAACTATGATCAGTTTTTCCAAAATTTCATCGCCTGTTTAATTAAGATAGGTCTATATTCCAGGTGCATACAAAATTGAATTATCATTAAGTCTTTATTTACAGGGAACATCAAACCCACTTCCATTGCACACGCAAAGACTGCGGCTACTCGTTCTGCGACAAGACAAGATTCGTTCAGCACACCGCAAGACATGAGAGGTATATGATAAAACTTACATTACCTATTAAATGCAGTGGCCAAGTTTAATAGTTGGTGGATATTCTAACGTAAATTTTTATTTTTCAGGCTGGACACTCTTATGGGCGGTGATTTCCAACAGTACCGTGCCAATGTCTACTGTCAGAGGCCTGACTGTCCTCATGCATCCACTTTTGGTAAGGACCATAAATAACATATATTTACAATTGAACGGCTCTACGTGCCTTCCGAAGCAATGTGTTAAATAACAAGACATTTTATATAGTTTAATGTGTTTAATACTACATACTAATATACTCGCTCGTAAAGTGACATTTATTGCACCGTTTTTAATATCTTAATGCAGCTTATTACGCACTAGTGCTTTTTACTTTACATTACCGCACAGTTCTATGATAGATATAATCCCGATTATGATAAGTTTGTACCTCACTGCAAGTGATACGTGTGTAGACCAAGCATTATTAATTTAAACGAGTAAAATAGTTTGACAGCTAAATTAATTTAAACGAGTAAAATAGTTTGAAGAAAAAAAATACTTGCACGCTATATTTGTTAACGTTCTCATTGTGTGGTTGATTATTATCAAAAAATCTACTTAAAACAATACAAGTCTGTATTTTTCCTCGCAAGTGTGTTGAAAAACGTCGTATGACACGCGTGTGCATTGATTATTACACTCTCGGCTCACTTATCGCGTTCACCTTAATACCGCCTCGAGTGTTAATAACCAACTTTGCACACGTGTATCATAATGTACTATTACATTACGATTCTAATTTGATTATCAATTACAGGCACCGGACAAAACAAGGCGTCTCACTTCCACTGTCTCAAGTGCGAGTTCGTGTGCACCGACACCAACAAAGTGGTCGCGCATCGCCGGCAGCATCAGAAGCTTGACTCCATACAAGCTGCTGGCTTTGAGAAGTTCCCACCGAGTAAAGGTAAGGCTTTATTCTCATCAGGTTCTCACCCTTAAGGACACTAGTTTCTCCATACCACCATGCGGGTCCCCTTTATTGAAAAATGATATCTATAGTTCAAGAAATCCGTTTTTTCTTAAACACTCTTTTATTAGGTGTAAGAAGTGGTAGTAATTTAGCAATTTTCTCTTTCCAGGCTGTGGCTACGAGCCCCAATGTATTCATAGCAAGAAACAAACCCACTACCACTGTCTACAGTGTGGGTTCGCCGTACTAGGCCTCTCGCAGATGACGTCACACAAGTACAAGCACCAGGAAGCGAACCTGGGACCGTCCACCAGCGGCACCAACTGATATACAGTAACATTAAAATTACTTTTGTTACTAAACAGTAGCAGTTATTAGAAAGTGGTACATTTTATTATGTGCACAAAATATTAGACTCAGTGGATTATAGCGACTTATAGTAGTGACTAGTAATTAGCACTAAAAGTGGTAGGATTCTTAATGTGACACAAGTGAAAATGTCTCTATTATGTTATAATGAAACGTGACAAAATGCGTGAAGAATACCAAAAGTGGTAGATTCCTGAACGTGACGAGTATGCAGAGTTATACCAAAAGTGGTAGTTTTATAAAATAGTGATTTCCCTCAAAATTGTGCCTTAGTCGCAAAACACTGTGGCAAAATTAGTGCCAAAATACAATTTAGAAAAAAAATAATGAATATTTATTACTAAATATTTTAAAACAGAGATAATTATAATTTATATTGATGACGTCGATATTGAGTTATTAGTGCATGTTTTTTTTTATTATAGTGAGATGGTGTTGGTACAAATAGTAACACAGCTTGTTTTGCGTTTTGCTTTTTATTGCAGTATACGTGTAAAAATCTGTGTTGCTGGTTGTACGCTTAATATAAGTATTTTCCTAAGAATATACGAACAAATTAATTTAACATTAAAGCTGTATGTAGACGATTGCATGTTTAAAAAGTGTGTAAGTCATACATCCCGACCAATCTTTAGATGTTAGTGTGTAATGAAAAAAAATATTAAAATATTTATATTTATTGATACTTCCCCATGAGAAAAGACATTTTTACGAATAGTATTATTAATGTAGACTTCGTGAAATTATAGAAAAAAAATAAGGCAATAAATTCGGGTTAAGAACGCCATTTTGTGCCTGGAGGGTAAAAATCAAGACAATATTGTTTTTGTCATAGTTTTTAATTGCCAATGAATATTTTGTAGGAATTACATTCATGGAATTGTCATAAATGGGCTCTGATTTGTGGCGTATTAAAAATTATCACAAAAATATTCATAGCTTTTATCAAACGAAAAATTTATATTAAAAATACTTATTTAATTTAAAAAAATCGTCAATTCTATAACAACAATGTAAATAAGAATAGATTATATATAAAAAAAAACATTATGTTAATAAAACTGTAATTGTTACAAAATATTGATATAATATAATGTATAAAAATTCTTTTTGGACATTAGTGTACAGAAATATAAAAAATCGAGTGCTAATGTTTGTGATTCATGAGGTAGCCATAAAATGCCATAAATTCATTTTAAGTGGATAATTTTAATAATATATTAGTTCCGAAAAGCGCCACCAGTATGGAGGTGGCAGCATTGGAGTTCAAAAAACTGAAAAAATTATAAATATTTTCTGTTCCAATGTAAAGTGTTCAAATTAGACAATACTGAACTAAACATGATTAATGATCACATGAGTATCAGTCCTAGATAGCTAAAATACCCATTTCGGTCCTCTAGAAAGGATTTTCACACATTTCGATATCTTAATTTGTGTAATTATAAACTAAGATTTATTTATATTGTAGGCCACCATTTTTGACTCAATTTCTTCAAAGCAGTAGCCTCAATCCTTCAGAAGTATAAAAATACCTTTTGCATTCCTGTAATTTGATTCCTGGCATCCGTTTTCGAGCCATTTTAGTTTTTAGTATCAGGGGATTGGTGACCATTTCCCTTTTGTGACCAAAACCGTTTTGTGTACCCTATTCCTAGAGTGTATCAGTATTTGTAGCCTAAGCTCTGTCCAGTTGTTCCTATTACGTCATTTTGTATCTACGTACAATAATTTTTATGTTAATTTATATTCCTACTTTATAGCTTCGATAAATGTCAAAAGTTGCATAAAATATCTATGTCGTATGTACCTAGGCTTTTTTATATTGTGGTAAACGCCGTTTACAGTATTTTTCGAATACACATACATACAGTAATTACATATTCCCAACTTGTTTAGTTTTTGAGATAATAAAAAACGTCTGAAAAAAAAAATTTTAATTGTATTCTTATCATTATGTACTAGCTAAAGACACGTGACGAACGAACAAACATGTTACAACAATTATTACTGAACCCCAGTTTTACCATTGGATGTGGAACACTGAATACCATGGGTTCCTTTTGTCACCAAATACTAGTCGAGAAACATTCGTCATAACTTCGTTTTTCTGCGTATAATTTGTAGCTCGATACGTACTCATTAAATATTTTTCAATCCAATTGTAAATGCCCATTCTACTTTTAAGAAAAATTAAATCCTGTTTATATTCTTGATATATCTTGTGTTCAAAGAAAACTTTTTTTTACACAAAAAATTTCATTTTTCACAGTTTTTTATTCACGATAAAATAATCTGTGCCATATTTTTTTTTTATACTTTCATTATCCATAATTTCATTTATCTTAAAAAAAAACAATGAGAAAATGCACTTTTTTAATATAATTAGTAATTTTCTGTCATAAATTGCAATAACATTGAATATTGGTTGTTATATAACTTGTTTTGTTATTTAATTTTACTTTCAATGTATTTTCAATCACTTTTAAGTTTTTCTTCTTTCACAAACATTTATATTATTATTATATAAAATAATTTAATCGCGTATTTATGTATTTTAGCGTACGTAGCTTTAATTTTATTAATCATTAATTAAATTAAACACCCTTTAAATACAGTATTTAAACAACAGTGGAGAGTTAAAACATTTTTTTGTAAAAAAGAAACATATAAAAGGAAATTTTAAGAATTATTCCATACCTAATGATTGTAATTAGTGTCCCCATACTAAATAAAATTATGTAGAATTTTGTTTGATATTACAAAATGATTGGTACGAATAGTTTAGTATTGTTTACCTCATGAGTTGTAGGAATTAAATGAGAATATCCATAAAAATAACGTATTTTTATTTACAACAGACTTTTCAATTGACCCATAAAAATAAATAGTAGTCCACATCTTGTGTATAAGATACAATGTTAGAAATACTTGAATCCACGAGTATTCGTCTTTATACCATGATGCATGAGGGGGTTTCCGTAACCTATGCTTCCAACACCTGTAGGTACCCCGAGTGTAAAGAATTGACGTTAATAAACGCTTACTAATGCGTTTCCATTAACTATAAATTTGTATAGGAGAACTTAGTACCATGAGTATTCCGCTAGAGGCGCTGTGTCAATACCTATGGAGAAGTGTCGTAAACGCAAACGCATTTGACGTTAGCGACGACGAAAGTCCTAATTATTTGATTACAAGCTATCCCCCGCGGTTTCACTCGCGTTCCCTGGATAAAAAGCCTATGTCCTTCTCCATTCCATAGGCTATCTGCATAGCAAATTTCATGATGATCCGTTGAGTAGTCGAGGCGTGAAGGCGTAACAAACAAACAAACTCACTTTCGCATTTATAATATTATTAAGGATAAGGATAACGATATTTGGTAGTCGCTACTCATCTCTGATGGTGAGATTGTGGAAAATCAAGGCTCATACAATTAAAAAAAACTTCAACGTGAACACGCCGGAGTAGCTACAACGCTACAACTGTCCAAATCCCAAGTCCTGTTGTACATGGAGTACTGCTGGATGCTACATCTTTGGGATGGATCCGCCAAGTACCAGCTAGATGCCCTTGACTCGATAGACCGACGTGCCAGAAGATTCTTCGGTAATAAGTACTGTAGTTGGTGAAGGCAAAGATAACAGTGATAACAAATTGTGTGTACCTATCTAGTAGATTACCTTTATTTTTAAGGCAGACTTAAGTAAGCATGTGAGAGCACGGCGGCGTCGTGTGATGGGTCGCCCACTTCCCTCCAATATGGCGAGGAGGGCGATGGCCACACGCCTCAAACTTGTGAACAGATGCTGCTTGTGGGGGCTCGTCTGCTGAAGTTTGCTATTTACTTATCAGTCTATTTTGTAGTTTTACCGCCGCGCTGGTGCACGCAATTGTTGTCAGTGCGATATATTATGTAAATATTATGTAATGATTCTAAGCTTGTTTGAAAAGAGTATAATTGCTGAGTTTATTGCCGGCTCTTCTCAGCAAATGAAAACTTCCGAGCCGTTATTACAGTATTAGAATCAGACTTTTCATAAGTGCCTGCGAAGGTCTATTTGAATAAATAATTTTGAATTTTAATAAGCATGGCGCATGGTATGCTAGCGATATTAATAATGCCATTAGCAAATTAGCGCGCTAACATCCGGCCATATCTATGTACTATGTCAAATAGTTCGCTAATTAATGGCATTACACGCAGGTGAAGCACTAGCATTAAAGTAATAGGGATAAACGTTGACATTAGCCAAAAATAAAAAAAAACATTGTGCACTGGAGTAAGTAACTATCTTTATTTCTCAAAAAAACCACCAATTAATATATATTTTAAAACATTAATTACTATGGTTAGGTTACTTTGTATAGTAATACTAAATATCGGACAGACACGGTCTTTACCTTTCCTAATTAGGTCAAAATTGTTATCCATGAATGTTATTGTCATATTTTTTATTGTCTATCACAATACCGTGTCGCGCTGTGAAGTTTGATAATTTATGATTTCATGTCTTTAAATTTCGAATGCAGTCAGTGTTGCTAATTTATAAATACTCCCTAGAATTAAGGGAGTATTTGGGATATCTTCGCTACTGGATATTTTCGCATTAACATTGTTTTTTTTTGAGTAAGTACATCATGTGTATGTATGTCAGTGATTTCTGACAGTAGGTAAGCTATTTATCAAGACTGTAGACTTAAGTAGTGAAATGTTTCATAATAATTCCATTATTTAAACACGTATATTAAAATTGCAATACGCTTCCAATAAACACTACTCAATGTTATTTCTAACTATCTAATTTTAATGACTTTTAAAATACAATAAAATAATTTGTAAATCTCTACAGAATATTGTTAGAAAATTATATATAAATAAACATATATGTATAGATATTCTTGCTAAAATGTAACATATAGGATAAGACGCCGCAAGATCGTCCATTTATAATAAATACAAGATTAATGAATTTATTGACTTGCTTAAAGCCATAATACATGTGTTTATATAATTTTAAAGCCAAATTGTATAGTCTGTGAGGTTATGTCGACGTCTGTCGATACTTATTAACACGATAGTTGATTAGATATATATAATAATAAATATAGTACACAAATAGGTAACAACTTCCTTAGAATTACAGCCTTCAACGTTCAGTGCGATACCAATATAATTTTACAATCAAAAAATGCTGTAAACTTATGATAAATCATAAGTTTGGATTCAATCAGTCCAAATCAATCGATTAGGTTTTTTATTTCTGAATTTATGTATGTTATATTGGAATGCTTTTGCCAACCAATAGGCTGTCTCCATTGAGAGGATGGTAAACTGCAGCGAAAAGGAAAGATGGCTGGTGTATTTGCCTTACATGAAGGCAATATAAACAAACGTCGTAACCTTTTTTTTTTAAATGTATGTTTGTTGTCTTACTTTTCGCTGACTCAACATATACATAACCAAACCTACACCTAAGATCCAATAGTACACAGAATACGCGTTTGCTAATTTACAATCTATATATTATAATAATAATGAAACATTTAAATGTAATTAAAGCATTTATTCTGTCGGAATCCGGTGCGCAACTTTACATCTGGTATGTTTTTTTTTTAACATAGAACGCATCCGAAACCGACTTAGCCGTCTTGAAGGCTTTTGAAATATATATTACATGATAACTTTATACTTAGCTACTAATCACAACAATAATTAACTATACTTTGATGAGTTTAGAGGGTAGAAGGGACTACTGAGTTCTGACAGGATCTAAATTGGGTTTTTAATAAATATGTGATTATGGATATGTGAATTTTAAGGGTAATTTTTAAAGTAAAATTAGGCAGATTTAACCATCCACATGGCAGTCAGATATGTTATTTTACTTATTTTTATTTTTAAAATATTTTTTTAAATAAATTAAGAATACATATTTTTAAGACTAGACGCGTAAATTATGAGCAAATATCTAATACAATGTAAGGTGTTCGCTTCGATAAACGAGGGTTGTCAGGCTCAATGATATAAACATACCTCGTCAATAATTAAATAAAGTTTTTCATTACAAAATATTGAAAAACTTCACAAATATTGAATCGAAGCGAAAAGCAGGCGAGTTCCAGACGGCTAAACATCTATTGAATCATTTCAATAATTCCTAATTTAAAAATTGATTATATAATCATCGATCTTATTTTCTACTAAACATCAAATTGTAAACATCCATTCAAATTTATTGTCGAATATTTTTTTATTGTCATTTTTATTAATTCACATGGAATTGACAGCAATAATTATATAATTGCTCGAATTGTATACGATAAAGGTTTTTATTGTCTTCGTCGGAAGTATCATATTCCAAATCCATAGGGACTAGTTGAAATCTTAAACCTATCGAAAAATACGTTGCGATCGAGAGGTATAATTTAAAAAATTTCAGAGATCGCATTATCTACAGGAGTTCAGTTACAAATATAAAAAATATAATAATTAGGATTATTAACGCGGAAAGCTCGCATATTTCGAAGCGAAAGCGTAAAAGATATGCTTTCGATATGACAGTTGTTATTAGATATATAGTTATTGATATTTTTGAATTAAAGCCCGCAATTTTTTTTTGTACATTTGGGTTGTTATCCCTTGAGAGTGTCGGAAACTTGTAGAAGATGTTAGAAGGTCCTACCGCTCGGTCCGAAGGGCGTGGAGTGGGGTTCAGTACGCGTAAGGGATGTACTCGTGGGCGGGGTACTCGAAGTAAGGGTGGTAGAAGGTGCGGCGGGAGGGGGGCAACATCACGTCCGAGTAGCGGGAGAACTGGGAGATCTGGCGGCTGCCCGGGGGCTTCCTGGAAACAAAGGTTTCGATATAAGATATCATGTAGTGTAAGCTAAAAAAAATACATTATCCTAGTTAGTAGGTATAATAATAAATAATAATAAATAAATAAATATCCTGGGACATTCCTCACACACGGTCATCTGATCCCAAACTAAGTAGAGCTTGTACTATGGAAACCAGATAACTGATATAATACATATACTACTTTTTTGTTTGTAAATATATAAATAATTACACCCAGACTACATACAGACATATTCATGCACACAAATGCATGTCCTGTGCGGGAATCGAACCCACGACCTGCGGCGCAATAGGTGGAATCTTTACCAGAGTCTTAACCAACTGCGCCAACTGGCACGTCATTCTTCATTCCGTCTGGTATTAATAAGATCTCGTTTTTTTTTTTAATATGATCTCAACGTTATCCATAATATACGTGTAACGGAAGGGCTATATCCATAAGGTGCAGCACAGACGACAGATCGCACCGCGCCGAACTTTTGAGTCTGTGAAAATCAGCACTATAGGTGCTGATTTTCACAGACTCAAAAGTTAAAACTAACGCACGCAAAAAGTCCGGCGAACAATCCATTGTTTTCACACAGACTTTTTGTGTGCCGCAGACTAAAGGCCGTCGTCTGTGCTGCATCTAAAAGTAGACGACTTCTTTGGTACTTGGCGCACATAACACGAAAGAGAAAATTTAATTACATTAGCAAGTGACGCGATGAAGTGAAAACACAATGAGCGGTGATTTTAATTCAATAAACATTTTTGAGTAATTTATTTTGAGCTAAATCTTTTTATAGAGAGACTTTCCGACGGCACCGTCCTACATTCCTGTTGTCGTCTTTTGAAATACAAGGGGGTACTAACTTGGTGTGCCTGGTGCTGGGGTCATCAGCGGGGTACTCCATCTGCAGCGGCTGCAGCCCCCGCGGCTCCTGCTCGCCGTAGCTGCCGTATGCGTAGTCGTCGTTACTGGAAACAGCGTTTATATGAAGATTTAAATTAAAGTTTTTAACACCTCCAACACGGCAAAAATTTACGTTTCCACAACACCGTCTGCGAGCCGGCTCTTTAGTCTCTGCACATTATAAGAAAATTTCTTGTGTCTGATCAAACACAAGACATTAAAATGTATGGGCGTGTCTGATCAGTTTTTTTTTGTAATATGCACGGTCTCATATAACATCCAATGCGACTATATTTCTTATAAGACATGTCTGATAAGACACAAGACATTATCTTATAATATGCAAAGGCACTTACTATTTGGTAATCTGTACTTTAGCTTTGAAACGATATCCAATGCAGTGTAAAAAATATATAATTTCGAGCTTGGGCCAAATTCAATACTAGTTGAGTGTATTTAAATTGCGTTTCATGTTTTTTTTCTGTCAATGATTTGTGTATAGGATCGTTTTTCAATCGTTCATTTGACATTACGTGAATAAGGATCGTCTTTTTTTTTTATCGTTGATGTTTATACATCCGTGATTCAAAACTATGACTGTTTAAACTTCTGCAGAATACATACTACCACTACGACACGCTTTGTGTTTGATAAATCTAATATAGAATGTATTAAAATAATATATAATAAGTTATCTAATAAACGTTCAGAACAATAATAACGCATCAAGAAAGACTGTTAAACATTTCAATGTAAAGATAAACAGACGTCAGATCAAAGTCCTTTCAACGAATATCACAAAAGAAATTGTATATCGGAATTTTAACGTATTTGAAATACGGACTATGACGGGATTTAGGAAGGATTTGTTATTTTATTAGTAACGTATTTTTTCAAGTGTAATTGTATTTAAGTGTTCTGAAGGCTTTTAGGACACGACAGGTATGAGAGACCTATTTAGTATGTAAGTATGTCTCTTTCTCCTAAATTATGGTTGCTGAGTGTGTGACGGCGAATGCAGTGAGTCCTGGGTTTGTGAGCTTGTCGAGGCCTTACCTGCGTCCTGCAGCCAGATCCTTGAGCTCCTGTTTCTGTTCAGTTTCGTACTTCCTGTGCAGCTCACGTACGTGCTCCTGTCTTATCAGCTTCTTCAGAGCTTCGAATCTGATGCAATAATAACATTGATTCATTAACCCATGCACCCACACCCACACTATGATTGTGGATTATCATTCCCGAAGAAGTATAGAATATCTTATACAAGGTAAGATTTTCATAGTAAACATCATCACCATCATCAAACTATAATGTCCCACTGCTGAGCACAGGCCTCCGCCAGATTCTCCACCACGCGTGCCCACTGCGGATTGGTGGAGGTAGGCCAGTGGTCAACCTACTGTTGGAATTTATCAAGCCGCCTAGGAGGCATCCAACTAGCTTAACGACTATCACAATTAAGTGATAACCGGGACCAACGGCGTTACGTGCCTTCCGAAGCACGGAAACGCTCGACTTTGAAATACCACTAGGCGGTCACCGGTCACACGGTTCATAGTAATAGTAAAGTGCAAATAATAATATTAATCATTACTAAAAACTCGTAAAGTTATGTTATACGGTTATACTAATAAATGTTCATAGCAAAATTACGATTATTATAATTTTGAAGCACATTAAAGATTGTTTAAAAACTATTAAAATAGGATCTACGGGTAATAGTGATTTTAAACTAGTTTCAGGTTTAGTATGTAAAATTTTAAATACTTAAGATATTATACTTACCTTACTTGTCTTTTGTCCTGTTTTGATGTCGGATGTCAAAGAAGGACGTAACGCAAGTAAGGTTATAATAATACTGTTTTATGGTTTTAAGAGATGGTGTTTGGCCCTCTTAATTCATTCGTACATCAAAATTTAATCAGTCGCTTATCCAGCACAGCCCCAGTTGAATGTAGGTAATACACAGGTCCAGTATGAATAATTATAAATTAGATAAGTACCTGTCTCGCTGCGGTGGCACCATGAAAGTAGGTCCTCTTGGTCGAGAAGGTCCAGGGTATCGGAGGATCTTGCCTGATGTGTTGGGGACGTTGAGCATTCCAAACATCTAAAACAAAAAAAGCTTCATTTATTACAACGCCATCTGCTGTTACTTCCGTGAACTACTATGCTATTATACTGACTAAACACTGTAGTTTCCTATAATCTAGATTGAATGGAACTATAACGTTATGAGTTATTTTAACTTATTTCATTTTATATTTCATAGGCAACTAGCGGTAACACAAAATGTCAACTACGTCTATAATGATTCGTGTCGCACTGTATAGTGACAGAAATCGCAACACAGATAAAATCATCACGAGAAGCCGAAGAATAAGGCGATTTCAGTATTTGACCACCATTTACCGTCTAGTCGTTACAGCTGCAAGCAAAATACGGACAAAATATCTATGGAGACATTTTCTGTGTCTCCATTTTTAGGGTTCCGTAGCCAAATGGCAAAAAACGGAACCCTTATAGATTCGTCATGTCTGTCTGTCTGTCTGTCTGTCTGTCCGTATGTCACAGCCATTTATTTCCGAAACTATAAGAACTATAATGTTGAAATTTGGTAAGTAGATGTATTCTGTGAACCGCATTAAGATTTTCACACTAAAATAGAAAAAAAACAATACATTTTGGGGGTTCCCCATACTTATAACTGAAACTCAAAATTTTTTTTTCATCAAACCCATAAGTGTGGGGTGTCTTTGGATAGGTCTTCAAAAATTATATTGAGGTTTCTAATATCATTTTTTTCTAAACTGAATAGTTTGCGCGAGAGACACTTCCAAAGTGGTAAAATGTGTGTCCCCCCCCCTGTAACTTCTAAAATAAGAGAATGATAAATCTATAAAATATATATGATGTACATTACGGTGGAAACTTCCACCGAAAATTGGTTTGAACGAGATCTAGTAAGTTGTTTTTTTTTAATACGTCATAAATTTAAATTAATAACAAATACTCAGGTCTATACTACCATTTACTTATATACCTACAGGTTTGTACGGAACCCTCGGTGCGCGAGTCTGACTCGCACTTGGCCGGTTTTATTTAGTTAGCGTTGGCTCCAAAACTACCCAAACAAGATATTTTATTAGTAGATAGATTTTAAAATGTAGAGAGAACATTCATTTCTGTCTACATACGCTGGAACTGAGTCTGTTCAAATTACAAATGTGTGGGCTCCATTGTAGCATGTCATCTAAAGTATTAGGTTAGAAATAATTAGGTTGTTTCAACAAGCTCCAGTATTTCGCCCTTAATAAATATGATTATATCCTTAATTGGGTTGATTGAATCTGATGCTAAATGCTCCTCAAGCGATTAATCATTATCAGGAAACTAATCAACGATGACTAAATGAGAATTGCTCACATCGTCAGCTCTGTGTCTGTGTGTGTCTCAAGTGTTATCAACAAACACTAGGTACCATCTCATGTTTTCTTTTCTTTCAAGGCAAGATAAGTCGTTTTTGTGAATGAGAAAAAGAATAAGCTCAATGGTAGAACCATGTTATAATTTACCACTAACATCAATCTTCTGAATTCTATCACACAAGTACGAACTCAAAAGCTACAGTTAAATGTTTCAAATGCCGCAATGGTATATTTTCCTGATTAGCCTCTGATGATGGTTACAATCAAAAGCCTTGGACAACACCGACAAAATCTCGTGAATAATTAGTGTATAAAATATTCTGAAGAACTCTAAACCAGCATTGGGTATTTTGCGAAAATTTTGCCCATAGCTAAAGTAAAAGTATTATATTGAGTGCTCTTAAGCTTTGCTGAGTCAGATACTATAAATAAGGACACGAATAAGATCAGAAAGAAACACCACAATCAATACATTTATTAAACTAATACAATAGTAGACACAATCAAATTATAGAACTAACAAAATCGAAGTCGCCAGAAATAAATAGCGTTTAAAGAAAAATTATACCTATTACAAAGGTAGTCACTAGATATACAAACATGGCACATTTTACAAGTAAAGATACAGCAATATTGAGAGACTGGAATATCGGTAAAATACGCACCCTACTCAATTATAAAATCCTTGACGAACAATTAAAAATGAATGTAATACGTAAAGGAGTTTAAGTACTTCAGGTAATTGCATCTCATTTAGTACTGTTTGTTTGAACATCTTATCTTATTCTCAAATGATTTAATTAAATTGCAAACGAAAGTTACAAGCAAATATTTATTTATATGAATACTTTTCAATCTTATGTTTTTGTTGAAGTAACTTGCTTAGATTAAAATATTTCTTAAAGTTTAGATTTTTTGCCAAAGTAAACTAGATATTCATCTTACAATTTTGTGATTAAAAACAATCTTCGTCACCAGTCTAACCATGTTTCTGTATTCATTATTCAATTATTTTAATGTACCAGTGTACCTACGGTTTATCCTTAGGAAAATGTCACCGAGACGTCTCCTAAGGAATTGGGGGTCACGATCTTAAAAGAAAGATCCTAATCACGTTGGTCGCATGTCGAGCGAAATAAGGGCTAGCTACAATCACCGCGCAAGTGCCGCCACCTGTGTAAAGACGAGCTCGATACCACTTATGTATGGTACTCAGCAGCCAAGTCAAAGATGTCTCATTCAAAACGATGAGTTTTATTCATACGACGATTTTAATGACGTTTCTCTGTAACCAGAAGTACACAAGAAAGCAGTAACGCAGTAAGAAGAAGGATGTTTCCTTGCAGATATTAAACACTGCCCTGTGACCAAAGAGAGCTGTAGTGAAATCAATCAGAGAAAAAGCCTTTCGAGACGCCTGACAGGGACTATTTTTGTAACACGTGCAACAAACAGAAACGAATCGCTCTAATGGTGCGTCCATGCTTGTTGAACCGAGCACGAGATGAGCCACGAACGAGCACACTGCGAGCACGATTCGCGAAGCGTGGACGGGCTGGCGAGCCTCGAACGAGCATTCGTAGCGTGCTCGACTGCGCTCCGCCCGATTGTCAGTTTTTTCACGAACACAGGGATTCGCATCGCGCTCGTTGTAGGCTCGTTAAGTACGTCCGCGATTGAAATCACGAGCAACGAACGAATCCTGTTCGTTCGAGGCTCGGCTCGTGCTCGCTTCGCGTAGCATGGACGCACCATAAGAGTGGATACACCATGCCTAATGGACGAGCAAAGCAATTACAAGCAGACCTTTTGTAGGGAAAATGGTGCAAATAAAGAAATTTAAGCACCCTGCTCGTACTTCTTTTTTATACCACTAAGGTGGCAAACAAGCATACGGCCCGCCTGATACCGTAGCCTATGGACGGAGCAGTTACCGTAGCCTATGTACGCTTGCAACACCAAGGGTATCACTCGCGCGTTGCCGATCCTGAAGAAATCTCTTCACACCCTTTTTGAAGAACCCCATTCTGTACTCCATTTGGAAAACCACGACAGGGAGCTCATTCCACAGTCTGAGCGTCCGCGGAAAAAAACTCCTTAGTTCGAAACAAGTCCGGTGAGGATGGACTCCCCGTCGATGGCGAGAGTTGCGATGGTGGAAGGTAGCCGTGGGCATCAAGTCGAACAATTCCTGTAAAACACTCTCCGTTGTACAATTGGTACACATAAAGAGGCAAAGTCTCTCCTCAGACTGAGGGGCTCTAAACCGCTTGTGAGCTCGTCAACAACTCTGACGGCATGTCGCTGAACCGAGTCTAAAGGCCCAAGCTGGTATCCAGGTGCTTCCGCCCATAGATGACAGCAGTAATCCATATAAGGCCGTACCTGCGACTAAAGTTGCAGCCTTTGGCCCAATGTGAAGTACTGCCTCTACTCTCTACTTCTTGTTTTGTTATTTTTTGGGAGAAATAACAGAATATTAAACGTTGGTATACATACCTATTTATAATATGAACAAATCAGAATATTTCAAGGCTTATGTACCTACGCTTATATATAAAAAATCACTGGTTCTTTCAACAAGGTAATGTTGATAATTACTAAATAGTGGCAATAGATGGCGCTGTAATGGAAGCTTTTTGTTGCACCCAAAAATCTACAATTAGGGAAATAAACAACATACAATTAAATTTATATGAACCATTCAATGATGAGAATAAGAGAATAATTAGCACAAACATATTTTATTTTTACAACCTGCGACTTTGAATAAAATATTTAATGTCAGTGTTCATAATTTTATTCAAATAATATTCAGAAATGGTATGACTGAATAAAATCTGTGTGTATTTTAATATTGTATAGTAGAACATTAATAAAGTAGGCAGATAATGAATCTAATTTTAGACAGAGCGCGGCGAGACCTTTTAATTAAATAAATTAATATCCTTCTGAACCCAATTTGTTACATTAGGAAGGTAATGTCACCCAATTTCACCTAATGGTTGCCTTTTGAAGAAATTAATTTTGTAATTAGGTAGAAAAGAAATTTAAAAAATGAAAAATTGCTGCGACCCTGCCAGGATTCGAACCTGGAATCTTCTGATCCGTAGTCAGACGCGTTATCCGTTGCGCCACAGGGCCAGTTGGCTATGGTGCCGAAATTATTAATCAAATACTCAAGATGATCTCGAGTATGACATTTTTAGCACTTTAACCGACTATTTGCGTAAAATATCAGATTATACTACAGCCCTTTAAATCTAAGGAATACGTTTTGAAGTTAATAAGCTAATATACAAAGAAAAGTAGTCCTTATTTCTTTACAATACGGTTCATCTAGACTTGAAAAGGTAGATATTTACACATTTTTATGAGAAAAAATTTATATATAAAAATAAGTCGAATTGAGAACCTTACTTTTATCATACAAAAAAAAGCAAACACTAAATGCTGTTTTTCATAAATTTAGTTACAGAATGACATGGGATCAATTCGGAATTTGTATAATGATACCCTGTATAATTACTAGACATACCTACCAATCAATCCGTACTGAGCCCTTATATATGGACTATGTGCTAAATGTAGTCTTTGTGCCCCAACAGGCAGTGCAGCTTTGAGCAATTTACCTTACCGAAGATTTACCTCTCGGACCGAACACACCGGTAGCTGACAAATTTTCAAAAAGTGTAGCCAGGATGGTAGGTAAGTATAGTATCCTACCTACATGCTATGGTTCTCTTTCGTTGATCAGTATGGTCGGCAGAGCTCATTGGGTATACATACATACACCCGTGGTTTATGGTGAACGCACACTTATCCGAGCCGAACGCGTCGAACGCATTGAATTCTGTATATGAAATCTTATCCAGATTCGGACGATTCGACGCGGGCAAGCTTTCATAAGATTTCATAATTATACAGAATTCTAAAATCCGTTTCGTTCGATGAGTTCAACGCGTTCGGCTCGGATAAGTGTGCGTTTACCTTGAATCAATGCCCGTGGCATCACAAGCGCAGTGTTGCCAACTTAGATACTTTATAGCTAGATCTAGCTATTTTTTGGTGTAAGGCAGCTACAATTTTATGAAACTTGTAGCTAAATTTATTTAGCTACTTTTTCTAGCAACTTTTTAATACTTTCGAGAGTTTGTAATAGGGCACCGTATATCGAAAGAAAAATACTAAACGCGGTTTTAATACATATATTATTGTGAAAATGGAACTAAACCTGTGAAAAAAAGGTAGGTTATTTACTAATTATTAATAATCTCATGTTTGATTTAATAAAACATGTTTTTTTATTGTTATTTACCTACTAAGTAACATTTAGTTACTTAGTAGGGTAACAAAATCTGGCAATCTTTTTTTTTTTTTTTTTTTTTTTTATTAAATTAAATGGGCTTGCGTTTGGCCACTGACCCGCCCATAAGGGGCGATGACGAAGCCTAAGATGAAACACGCTTACCCAGAAGAAACCTATTCACTCTGGCCTTGAAAGTTCCTAGATTTTAGGCGTCAGGAAACACAGACGCCGGAAGCAAGTTCCACTCCCTTGCTGTCCGCATTATAAATGAGGATGCAAAACGCTGTGTCCGTATTTTCGGTATGTCAACAACGTACGGGTGAAAATTTTCCCGGCGTCTTGTGGTTCGGTGTAAAAATGGGGATGGTGGAATTAGGTTGAACAATTCCTGCGCACACTCTCCAAAATATATCCTGTAGAAAACCGATAAGCAAGCAACTTTTCTTCGATGGTCGAGGCTCGTGAGTTTCGCCTTAATTAAAGACTCATCTCCGATGAGTCTCCTGGCTCGGCGGTCTATTGAGTCGAGGGCCTCAAGCTGATACTTAGCTGATCCATCCCAAAGATGGCAGCAGTACTCCATGCATGACCGGACTTGTGCTTTATAAAGTTGGAGCAACTGCCCAGGCGTGAAGTACCGCTTAACCTTAGAGAGGATACCCAGCTTTCTGGCAGCTGTTTCTGCCTTCGACTCAATAGAACAGCCAAAGTTTATTTTAGCTGTTAATGTTATGCCTAGGAGATCAAGCCGATCGCATATTGGCAAGGATATATTTTGGAAAGTAGGAGCCTGATGGTAAGGACTCCGTTTGGCAGTGAAAAGACACGCCTGTGTCTTGGAGGCGTTAAACGTGACCAGATTGGCTCTGCCCCAATCAGAGACTGCCTGTAAGGTCACGTTCAAACGCTCAACCATGGCCTCTCGAAACAATTGGATCTCGTCACTAGTGGCTCGTGCGCTGGAAATGTATCTCTCTGCAACAGTGCTGTCGTCTGCGTACCCAAAGATACCGGGTTTTAACAGATCGTTGATATGCAGCAGAAATAAGGTTGCAGAGAGAACTGATCCCTGAGGAACACCGGCATTGATTGCCAAGAGGTCCGACGAGCACCCGTCTATGACCACTCGTATAGACCGTTCACTCAGGAAATCGGAAATCCAAGCGCACAGGCCATCAGGAATTCCATATGAAGGAAGCTTGCTTAGAAGGCTGGTGTGCCAGACCCTATCGAAAGCCTTACAAATATCAATCTTCAAGGTATGCCAGGAGCCTCCGATTCAATACACGCTCCATTGTCTTGCAGAGTATGGAGGTGATGGCAATCGGTCGATAGTTTGTGGGATCGGCACGGCTGCCCTTCTTAGGCACAGGTTGCACGTTAGCAAGCTTCCAGACTTTCGGAACATGACCCATTCGAAGTGAGAGGCGAAACAGGCGTGTCAAGACAGGAGACAATTCGGGCGCACAATTGCGCAGGACAATGGCTGGAATGCCGTCGGGACCACTGGCTTTATTCACGTCTAGAGCGCGTAGTACCTTTACAACCTCCTTTTGCCGGATACGAATGTCCGGCATTTGGCAGTTGCAAGTGGGTAGTGGGGATGGTGTTTGTAAACCAGCGTCTAGACATGAATTCTCCGCGAATAGAGAGGCAAACAAATTGGCCTTCTCTACAGCAGTGTAAGCTAGTGATCCATCAGGCTTCAGCAATGGCGGCAGCGATGGGCGGCAGAAATTGGTCTCGACCGATTTGGCAAGGGACCAGAAAGCTTTACTCCCAGAGGGGTAAGATGATAGCTTTTTTCCGAAAATTCTAGCTCATTTCAGGATTTGAATCTACGACCTTGATATATGATTAATTAATCTTTGTTATATCTCCATTCGACTTAAAAACAAATAAAAACAGTACCTATGCACTAATAACAGAAGACGGGAATTACACCAAAGAAAAAAAAAATGGCAATCGCACAAAGAACAATTCGTAATAAAAGAAACTTCAAAGCGAAGTAACCAGTACAAATTAACGTAACAAATGTAATAACATAAAAAAAGTAGTGACGTCTCTCTCTCAACAATCCACGCGGCGCCCTTTGAAGTGACGGCGGCACGGTCGGCGTTCTTTTGTTTTGCCCCGATCTGCTTTAGTTCGCAGTTTCTGAACGAACAGCGTTTTTCGCACGGAACAAGAAATAAAAAATGAAATAATGAGAGATTAAAAGGGACTTTAGGGGTTCTGAAAGAGATTTATTCGCTGTGTATTTTCAGTGCTTGTATTTTTTTTTATATCATGAATTGTTTTATTTATTGAATGAAGTATAATAACCAAATAAAGGAGAGTTCATAATATTATAAAAAAAGATAATTTTAAACCTATTTAAAATACCTTTTTGTTCAGGAACTGACAACCAACCTTATGTTAGGTTGGTTGTCAGTTGCTGAACTAAAAGTTATTTTAAATACGTTTAAAATTTCGTATTTTGATCAGTGTTCAAAGCGAAATAACTTTGGTGCTCTAAAAATGGTTGCTCTGACGACAATACTTCCTTTTATAATAAAACAAATCCCACAACACTAGAAGCTACAAAACCATCGGTGCTCAAAAGGGAATAGAATTGGTGCTCAAAAGAGAATGCTTTTAAAAGTCTTAGGTCAGTCAGTGGTCAGCACAACCCCCAACTGTGACCTACTATCTATCTAGGTCCTGGCCGCTCCTGGCTGTTTTATACAATTCCAGGTTCTACAACAACACCCACTTCCTTACATACGCCACATACGCTTAGTACCTACGACATATCTACCTACTTGTGCTATTTTAGTTCTATGCAGGTTTACCCACGCAGGTTTTAGTTGTATGTTTTGTAACTTTGCTACGTACTTTATCGTTAACAAGGCTTCTAAAAGTTACCGGCAGTTGAACTTGTCATTTTTCTGGCTTCCTTATAATAACGCAACATTGTTTACTTGTAATTTTCACCAACTTTTTTTTGAAAGAATTTTTTGAACTAATTACCTATTTCGTATCTTAAAGTTTGGTTAGAAGCAAAATTTCGAAAAGTTGGGCAAGTAACTTTATAATAGTATGACGTAAAAAGAACGGATTGCTACCTATATTTATACTGTTTATTGGAAATACGGGATATTTTCAAGCAAGTTTGGCTGGTTGGCAAACCGTAAGACGGAATTGTAATATTTCGCCCTGTCCGTCTATATGATACAGCCATCTTCTGTACACTATGACACAGATGAAAGGAAAATAAGTGTTTTTTTCATCATCATCATCAGCCTTTTTTAAGTCCACTACTGGACATAGGCCTCTCCCAGAGCGCGCCACTCCATCCGGTTTCTTGCCACCCGCATCCAGCCCAGTCCGGCCACTTTTTTGAGGTCATCAGTCAATCGGGCTGACTGGCTGTTTTTTTTTATGAAGTGCCATATAGCGAAGTAGAGAAACTCCAAAAAAATACGTGGTGGCACACCATACATGTAAATGAGAAATGAAAAAACAAATGCACATAAGCATGTGGATAATCTTTAAATAACTCTTAAAAAAATAGAGGTTTCAAAATAACATTTAATTAAGTCAATAGTTGGTGAGTTATGCGCTGAAGTCGGAGGCGCTGGGGTCGCTGTGTCCTTTTTAGATTTAGGTACCCAAACGGACCCGAAAGAGCAACCTTATCAACATCACTTACCTCGTCGTAGTCTGGAGTACGCACGACATTAGGCGGCGCCTTGGTCACCACTCTACCGAATGCCTCACGATTCACCGTCGGGTATGGGTATCTAAATCTGTCGAAAAAAACATTTTTTACTATAGATGGTCTTGAGTTTGTAAGCATACCGAGCCTAGATAGAAGCTAGCTCATGTGCTAGGTGCTCACATCAGAAATTTTACCAGAGGACTTCAAGATGTTTTCTTCTGCCGAAAGCTAAAGTTCTCTATTGGAATTGAAGTCATTATTTTTGTCGCGCCATCCGACAATTTCATTTTACCCACTTAGGGGTGACTTTTCTAAATTGGTTTCTTAGCGGATGCTTACCCTATATAAGAAACCTACCTATATTTTTTTATGGGCTTTATAGTTCTTGACATTTCAGTGATTTGTTTTTATATATACCTACCTATTATTTAAAGAAAAATGGTTAGTCTATTTTGAAAAAGATAATAAACGTTTCTGCAGTTTTCACATACTAATTAGTGATAAATATTGAAAGAACGAAAGATCCATTTTTGTAGTGGGCTTCCATAAATATCATGCTTAATACAACACCTTTTACATTCAACCATGAGACTAGATAATTGAAGGTGAAACCAGCTTTGAATAGCAACATGCACACACAGGGTAGTTATACAGAGTGGGGCGTAACGTAACTTCAAACGGCACACACGAGGTTGCACCTAGTGAACACGCTGTATGCCCCGTTAAACTCACAAAGCGATTCGTTTGAACTGCACCTACGGGTAACGTGGCCATTATATTTTTACATTTTCATGCCTTTTAAGGATTTATTTTGATAGTGATAATAACAATATCGGATATTTTTGTATGGTGAAGGTCGTAGGAAAAATAACGTGAAGTAACATGAGGAATTGGAGTGTTTGGCCTCGCGAGAGATAGGAATGAATATGTGGAGATTCTGGAGCAGATTTTAATCATTCTGTTATAAGAGAGGCACTTATGAAAAAGAAAGACTTATTTGGGTTCCACGATGTAGCGGAGGTTTAGACTTAGGCTCTGTTCATCCATCAAAGAAATAATATGACTGATGTAGCTCAACGAATTAGTAAGCTGAAATGGCAACGGACCGGTCACGTTTGTCGAAGAACGGACGTAATGGTTCGTCCATGCTACGCGAAGCGAGCGATTTAAAGCGTGGACGTACTTAACGAGCCTTCAAAGAGCCTACAACGAGCACGATGCGAATCCCTGCGTTCGTGAAAAAACTGACAATCGGGCGGAGCGCAGTGTCAAGTGTAAGACGAAAAACCTTGAAAAGGTAACTGGACTGGGTTGGAAGCGAATGACAATGCAAGGAATGGTGCGCTTTGGAAAAGAACCTCAACCCAGAAGTGTACAAAAAGAGGCTGATGAGGAAATATGGACATTCAACTAATTATTCAAACTAGTGGTCCCTGTCTATCTCGGTGTCATTGATAGGTTGTCTCCACAGAAATCGACGGGATACAGTAGACTCTCTCTACACCATCTCCGTTTTTTACTCGGTCTGTTCAAAGGTCTTAAAAAGGTAAGCAACAGACAAACGGACACAACTACTTTAGCATCATATATTAGTGCGATTCTGATATTTTCCCATCAATTGGTATTCAGCAATCGAATAATTACAAAATCAAGGGTGTTGTGATAGTAATTAGACTAATTTGACTGACAGACATTTGTGTACCAAATATCAATGAATTTATCAATTCACTCGTCCCACGAATTAGACGTAATCAGGTTGTTTGACCGCAGATTAATTAGTTTTGATGAGCTGTTGATCATTTTAGCATGGTGTTGGGGATTGAATTAGCAGAATAGATGTAAATGAAAGTGAGTGCCTAATTTCAAGGTCATCATCATCATCAGTCTATAATGTCCCACTGCTGAGCACATGATCCTTTCACAAATGAGGGTGAAAGGGACTGGGCAATACTCCACCACGCATGCACGCTGCGGATTGGTAGAGGTAGGCTAGTTGTCAACCTACTATTGGAATTTTTGAAGCCGCCTAGGAGGCATGGGTCTAGCTTAAGTATCTAGCCGAAAACTTGGTGAATAGCACCTACTTGCCAGGCACGCTTGGGGTATCTAGTCTATTCTTCTTAGACCTCCTTCCTCCTGTACCATTCTATTAATAATAATAGGTAATTATAATAAATATTCTGGGATATTCATCACACACGGCTATCTAAGCCCAAACTAAGCAGAGCTTGTACTATGAAAACCAGACAACTGATATACTACTTTTTATTTACAAATACATAATTATACCCAGACTCAAGGCATGCAGACATGTTCATATACATATAATAAATTATCTTCTGGGTGGGAATCGAATTCACTACCTGCAGCGTGATAAGCGTAATCTTAACCATCCATGCCAACTGCCCCCCTAGAGAAGATGTTTATCGACAATCGTCATCGTTAGTTAACGATCAACCTTTGTACGGGATTGACATTTCAAATCGAAATGTCACGTGATTTTTGACAACCTCTTATGTCAATCCCATAGAAAGGTTGATCGTTTACTAAAGATGGCGATTGTCTATAACCATCTTGTCTACTGGCCCTGTCAACTTAAATCTATATCGTAATTCGACTTTTCTTTGCTAGTTTGTGTTAGGTATGAAAAGTGGTCCATACCTGGGTGCAGCTCGGGGCAGAGCCGTGTACACTGGCCACTCGTTGTACATGAGCGGGTCGCGGTACGAACTCACTTCGTTCATTATCTCCGGTGCTCGAGCTTGTCTTTTGGAGAACCTGTACATAAAAAAACAAGTCTGTAATATAGGCGCCTAAAGACGTCCATAGGGAATGCCACCGATCACGCGAAATCGGGATCCCGCGAGATCTCGAGGCATTTTACGAAGTCATGTCATGTCCCGAATCCCGAACCGAAAAATCTGGCAAGATTATCAGGATCGGGATCCTTTAATTGTTTATTTCTTTAGGGCTCCTGTCGGTGATGCATTCCCTAGACGTCCACAGTTAGATGGCATATTAGCGTCTATAAGGTTACAATTAACCGCTTGCTACCAGGCAGACCGTACGCTATAAACCCGTTCGCAATAGTTATTACATCTTCCTATAAACGTGTTTTGATTGAAATTTTGAACTGTTTTCGTTCACCGTTCATTTGACTTGGAAACAGTTAAAAACGACATCGTGAACTGCAAATTTTGTCCCACCTCCGAGGCAGGGTCGTTTCTGATCATATTTTGACATCTTTGAATCTGACAGCAAAGAATTTAAAACGTCCAGAAGGCTAATCGCCTCTATGGGAACATGAAATAAACAAGCCAGAATTGACAGTATTTGACAGTCTGTATATTTTGCATAGGGTGGCAGTTAAAAAAACATTTTCCTCTAAATGGCGGAATTTATAAATTTTGGTCCGGAATTTTTTCATGTACATAAGTACTATTATACGAGCAATATTTGTTTATAATATTATATCCTATCCAATAAATGTACAATATTTGTATGTTTTGATATATCTTGAAAACGGCTCTAACGATTTCGATGAAATTTACTATATGGGGATTTTTGGGGGCGAAAAATCTCTGAGAAAACGGTTTTTTATTTTCAAAGTTCTAATATTGAAAAAGTGGATGCCTTATTGCTTTCAAAATAGTTATTTGGGATACCTTGAGTACCCCAAACACAAATCCTACATCATATAAGTAATATTTATGAACAAAAATTAGACCCCCTGCAATTGCAGTTGTTTTCTATACAGCTGTCGTTTTGAAATTGTATTTCTTAACAAATTTTCGGATTTTGCTACATAATATAAACGAATATATGCAAATATTTCGACAATAAGTTTAGTTAGGTTGGCAATCTGTGTTAGCTCTTGTATTACCAATAAAATTAATTTTATTTATTACACTGGTTGTGTGGATAGGTCAAAATAATGTCAAATCGGGAGGTTAGAATTATCAAAAATAATCAGTAGGTACTCGACACAGATTACTGAATAATTCGATATATCTTTTAATAATCCTTAAAATTCAAAATTCAAAAATTCAAAATCATTTATTCAAATAGACCTTCGCAGGCACTTATGAAAAGTCTGACTCTAATACTCTAATACCGGTTCGGAAGGTTGCATTTGCTGAGAAGAGCCGGCAATAAACTCAGCAATTACTCTTTTCAAAACAGGCTTAGATTAATTACATAATATTTACATTCTAATCGCACTGAAAACAATTGCGTGCCCCGGCGCGGCGGCAAAATTACAAAGTAGACTGAAAAAATATTTAATAAGTAAATAAATAGCAAACTTAAGCAGACCAGCCCCCACAAGCAGCACCTGTTCACAACTTAACAAAAATGTGGAAAATTAATTTTCATGTTGTGGCAACCTTCCATAAAACATGGCCGGAAAAGATTTAAAAAATAAAAACTGTCACCACCGAAACGTATATTTCTAAAATAAGTTTAGGTAATTAAAAGTGACGAAATCGCAATACATACACATGGAAGGTTAGTTTTTTAATTATTCCTTGGTTTTTGCAAGTGTTGTGACAGTATTTCAATAAGCAAGTCGTCATTTTTTATATAATCAGTTACATCGAGTATGTCGCGGTGAGTGAGGTGACAGCCGTGCGCAATACGAACTGAGAGCGATTTGCTCAGGGACCCCTCAAGCGGAGTGATATAAAATGTCATGCTTTAGTAAGGCGGACTAGCCATCTGGGTAGAGGCACGATGCCCTATGAAAATCTTTGTCTGACAGATGAGTTATGGCTAAAAATTCAAACGGAAAGCGAAAATTAAAATCTTTATTGTAAAATTTGATAGAAATACTCACAGGCAAGAGAAGAATTTGTCAGATTAACTTTATTCATATATATAACTGAAGAAAAAAGGTAGATTGAGACAAACAGGCGATGAGCATGCAAATGACATTTTTGTATCTATACATTCGATTTGGCAAAAGTGGCAAAAGTTGCAAAATTGTTGAAATTTCCCAATTCGAACGCATAAACAAAAATGCCCATTTTGAAACTGTTAAATACGACATCACGCCAATTCGAACGCACCTCTTATTAGTACATAGCAGTTATAAATAGTCCTTATGTAACCACCTAACCTAATACATCTAACTAACAATCTAATCTACCGCTTACTCAATAGTATACAAGCAGAGCACATCAAGGAAACCACTCCATCGAATTGGGTATGCTCACCTCACCATGTAAGTTTAAACTCAAGTTCCCTAGTTTACATAACTTCAATCCATTATGAACCTTAAGTGTAAAGCGTTAAGAGCATGGAAACCTCTCATTACAAGCGTACAAATGTATCCTGAAAGGAATTCCTTGTTTCATCTGCTTTGCATACAGCGGCAGATTAATGTGGATGGGTTGTAGGGTTGCCACCTGTCAATGTTAATGATACGGAGTAAAGTTGGGAAAATTAAAAATTCTTGGATGTTGCATTCTTTAGTAGATTATTCTTGTCTGCCACATTTTTGGGTAAAATTCCTACCATAGATAACTATTTTTGTGAATGAAATTATATTTCTAAGTCTGTTTTTTTATTAATAAATAAGCTGTCTCGCGCTGTATTACCACCATAACCATTTTATTAAATGAGGCATTTTTGTACAATTCTATATTCATTAATATTTTAAATGACGCCATAATGACGCTATTGTGTTATTAGACTATCAAAACTGTAAAATTTCACAATTTTGACACCACTGAAAGTTCATTGGAGGACAATTATTGTAATAGCAGACTTGGGCCCCAGGAAGGATTCGTTCGTTATTCGCGTAGCGTGGACGGACTTGCGAACCTCGATCGAGCATTCGACTCGCGCTCGACTGCGCTCCGTCCAAATACAGGGATTCGCATCGCTCTCGATGTAAGTCTGTGATGTAGGCTCGTCTTATGGCCGATTCCTATAATTTACGGACCGTTATCGGTTAAAATTTAGACTCTTATATCTTTACTAATAATGAAGCAAAGAGCATAGCAGACCCTCCCATATGGAAGTAGCTATCACATGTAGCTTATGAAATTATCTATATGCCCAGTTTGGCAATAAAAGTACCAACCATTGGTAAGCAAAACGATTCGTTTTTTTATAGGAACCGGGTATATAACGTCCACAATTGACATCGCGAGCCAGCAACGAACGAATTATGTTCGTTCGTGGCTGGGCTCGTGCTCGATTTGCGGAGCATGACACCATTATACTCTTATACCGGTTCGGAAGGTTGCATTTGCTGAGAAGAGCCGGCAATAAACTCAGCATTTACTCCCCAGATTTACTCTTTTCAAAACAAGCTTAGATTTATTACATTATTATTTTACATTCTAATCATACTAGCAACAACTGAGTGCCCCGGGGGCAAAACTACAAATTAGGACTGAATTGATATTTAATTAATAAATAGCAAACTCGGCGCAGACCAGCCCCCACAAGCAGCACCTGTTCACAAGTATGACGCGTGTGGCAGCCATCGCTCTACTCGCCATATTGGAGGTTAATAAACGTATCCCGATTTTGGAGTGCAAATTAGTTTTATTTTTGCATCAAATAAAATGGCTCGTTTTGAGAAATACAGTCATAATATTTCTACAAATAATTATATATTTTATGATGCATCTTTTAAAAGATACACGAAAATAAGCATCCCCCAACATATCTCCAAAACAACTTAGCCAAAAAAAAAACATGAATAAATAAAGCCTCACTCATTTACAGGAAAACCTAAGCATAAATCGTAATTTTTAAAAAAATCGCACGGAAACGGAATTGTACGACAAACGCGTAAACTCGTAATAGCATAGCTAAAACAATTATCCGAACCAATTAATCAGATGGCCTCCCAACGAAGTGGAGTATCGGCATTAACAATTATTCTCTTCGCGGAAATCTATTTGTCCATGGTAGGTAGTTACCTACCTAACTGTGCGTCTGAGATACGATTCAACTCAATAGCTCTTTTGATATTTAATGAAAATTAATAAATACCTACCTAATTATTTATCAATAGCTGTTGAACCCGTAAATTCTTTTAGGTTTACGTCAACATTTTCAGGAAACAATTTGCCAATAATTTTAACAACATATTTTATATAAAATTCCTAATAATTTATTACACATTATTTTAATTTTTGTATAATTTTAATCTACCTATAACAGTAAGTAGTAAAAAAGATATAAATGCGATCGAGATTATTGAATATAAATAAGTAAAATATTTGTAGTTACGATCAGTTGGTGCAGTTGGTTAGGATTCCACCTATCGCGCCGCAGGTAGTGGGTTCGATTCCCACACAGGACATGCAATTGTGTGCATGATCATAATATAATGTTTAGGTACATTACATCCCAAACTATAAATATTTTTTCGACAAAATGTATGCCGAGCGTAAAAATATTATATCTCAAGATATACTATATATTGCATATTTATATTATATCCCATAGTGAAAAGCCGGCTTTAGAGTCAGACTACTCATAAGTGCTTTAGAAGGCCTATTTGAATTTAACATTTTAATTTTCCATTCACTCTCGTGTTTGGCAACTCTAGGGGTGTCCCCTGTCCCATCCCAAACCCAGGGTAATTATGTTAATGTTCGTCCCCTGCTGAAATCGCCACATGATGTTTTATCTCATCATCCCAGATCCTTTGTTGGCAATCGGGTATACGTGTTGCAAATATGTGACAGATATTTAGGTAGATATTGAATCTTGTCTCGTTTCGATGAATTGAACTAATATTCCAATAAGGTATAGGGAATTCCAGTCATCTGTTTAACTATTTAGATTATTAAACCAAGTGACATTTGATATATTTCTGTGAGTTAGTAGTAGCCTATGTAATCGTGTAACTCAATCTTACATCTCAAATGAATAATAATAAAATTACTGATAAGTTTTTCTGGTATGCCATATTCCAACACTAATGTTAGCTTACTAAAATATCAGCGCAACATGTTTCTTCTAAGATACCAAACTCTAAAGTGATAACAACTCCATTACACCCCAATCCAATGGTATTTTTAAAAGCTTTTTAGTTTTACCTGTCCGGTGTCTGTAATCGAATCTTGCATGATAATTTTGACCCACTTTCCCGTATCCGATTGAGCTGAAATTTGGTATACTTTAGTATATTGGATGACAATGCAATTACAGTCAAAATAAAAACCTTTTTTTTATTTTATTTTTTTAACAAAAACTTGTCTACTTATAGAAATCTATATAATCCAGATGTTATCATTTGGTTTTGAATTCTAGCCTTTATAAAATACACAATAAAAATGAAAAGTGCTCCTCAATTCGCGTACCTCCACATAGCTTTGAGCTGATCGCAGGTGGGCTCATCCGGCTTGGCGACGTCCCTGTCCCGCACGCGCGCCGTGCGCGGCGACAGCATCGCCTCCTGGTCGATGCGCTGCGCCAGCACGGCGCACGCGCACAGTGTGATGCTGCATGCGCGCCACACGGACCACATTCTGAAACAATGGAGAGGAATTCTTATAATGGCAGTAGAATGGAACTATGTAATCAAAGTCGAAACCAATAACAGTATGGGCCCGAGGGAGACTCTTATGAAGGTCAAATTTACTGAAGCTACCAAAGCTTTGGAAGTCAGGCTTCTACTGAGAAGAACGGCGAAACTCGAGAAGGTTATATTTTTGGACAATGACTATATTTTACCAAACGTGTTACTAACATTTTAAAGAGTCGTGTTATATTTAAAATAATAACTGTTGGGTTGTGCGTGGCCGTGCTTTTTTCTTTGAGTTTGAGAGCTTGTTTACGGCCCAGATTCCAATGTTGATCTGATTGGTACTAAATCTAAAATTATTATTTTTTATACGACGAAATCGGTAAACATTCGTATGGCCTGCCTGATGGTAAGTGCTTACCGCAACCATATGGACGCTGGCAATACACGGAGCATCACTCACGCGTTACCGGCTCTTCCCCCCTCCACAATGAGCACTGGCAACCTTACTCACGCGCAGAAATGCAACATAAAGGTGTTCTGTAAGGTGGAGGAACATCCCCAGTCGATTCGAGCTCTTTGTGCAAATAAACGCTACGCTCTACCTCTCCTATAAACGCTACGCTCTACCTCACCTATAAACGCTACGTTCTACCTCTCCTATAAACGCTACGCTCTACCTCTCCTATAAACGCTACGCTCTACCTCTCCTATAAACGCTACGCTCTACCTCACCTATAAACGCTACGTTCTACCTCTCCTATAAACGCTACGCTCTACCTCTCCTATAAACGCTACGCTCTACCTCACCTATAAACGCTACGTTCTACCTCTCCTATAAACGCTACGCTCTACCTCTCCTATAAACGCTACGCTCTACCTCACCTATAAACGCTACGTTCTACCTCTCCTATAAACGCTACGCTCTACCTCTCCTATAAACGCTACGCTCTACCTCTCCTATAAACGCTACGCTCTACCTCTCCTATAAACGCTACGTTCTACCTCTCCTATAAACGCTACGCTCTACCTTAATTAAATAGCCTCTTATTTAAAAATTACAGACTTAAATTTGGAATAAGGTAATAATACTGCATGTGACACAGCATCAGCACACATTGAAGGAAGTAAAATCGTTTCTACCGTCTGAATATCCTTTAAACGATTGTCACTTCAGCTTACTGAAGTTATAACTGAACACAACCGGTACCCACTACAAATAGCTTCAAAGAAACACCAGGAACTCCCAAAAGCTTAAGGCATCGATCTCTCAATGCTTTTACAATAAAACGTCGACAGTTTCAGAGTTTTGATGTCGTTGTACAAGTAAAGGGCATCCATTGAATTTGAAACAAACAGTAAATTGTGGTCTCATGGTTTAAAACATTATTAGGGGGGAGGCGTGGGTGGTGATAAATCAATGCTTTCGTAGTCAAAACGTCGAAGGAGCATGGATGTGACTGAATTATATCAGAAATTAAAAGCATCATAATTTTTGATGTCGCAAAAGGATTGTCAAAATTTTACGCACGTATGTTACGTTAACCAATGAAGCCATAACCCTATCACGGTACCCTAAAAAGACACTCAAGAAAGTAAATAGATAGGAATGTACACATAATATCAATATAAAATCCAAAAATACTTCTTATTCTTCAAAAGAATGGCTGTGGGAGTTGCCGTTGTTAATAAAAGCCGTTTGAATGGGATATTTATATAAAATATGTATTATTAATGAGGTACTTATGAAATATGGAAATAAAGGGATTTAATGAAAATTTATACGCGGGAAAGATTCGTGTGTTGCAAGCTTCCATATGGCTATAAAGCGCTCGTGGTGTAGCATGATAAGCCGTTCTTAATCGATCGGCAAGTTAAGCTACCACCGTCGTGGTCGGTACTTGGATGGGTGACCGCCTAGTCGTATTTCAAATCGAGCGTTTCCGTGCTTCGGAAGGCACGAAAAACCCTTGGTCCCGGTTATCACTTAATTGTGATAGTCGTTAAGCTAGTTGGAGGCCTTCTAGGCGGCTTGAAAACTCCAACAGTAGGTTGACCACTAGCCTACCTCCACCGGTCCGCAGTGGGCACGCGTGGAGGAGTATCTGCCCATTCCCTTTCACCGTGATTTGTGAAAGGAGACCTGTGCTCAGCAGTGGGACATTATAGGCTGATGATGATGATGATATGGCTACGATAACTGCTTACTACCAGGAAGACCGTATGCTTGATTACCGACTTCATCGTGTAAAACATCAACCATCAATAAGACCTCTCGAGAATTGTATCTGTCGCGAATCCTGAAAACTTGTCATCCATCGATCCCCATCGCCCGTATAATTGAGGGTACAATGCGTTCATTGTTACACAGATTCAATTCTATTTCGGGAACAAAGGGGACGTTAAAGCCTATGTGAGGAACGCGTTAAAAGGATAACTTTGCCAAGTGGTATGTCAAAGTTTGTTGTCGACTTTAAAGTTTACTGATTTATTGAATGTTTGTTGTTTTATAGATCTGTAGGTGTGGATTGAATTTAACTTATTGGTATGGTTAATAACCTGGGGCCCCTAGACAAGATTGTTGGCGATAATCGTCAGCTAAGAAAGGAGTGAATACTTATATGAAATAAATTCTTAAGAGCATTGGATTATCGTAATGGCAGCATTTTAACAGATTATAAAAATAGTGCCATCAGACATGAAGTGCAATCATTGCTTAGCAGACTATCTAGATAGTATGTTTCTGTATAAAATAATACACAACCACATTGACTCTGTTTGCTCGAAAAAATCAGTTTCAAAGCTCCTCGTAGTTCCTCCCGTTCTCAACATACTGTTTTCATATCTACTAGTCATACTAATTACGCTAAAAATGCATTTATAAGGCGTTCCTGTAATTTTTATAATAAATATTTGAATGGTGTTGACATATTCAATTGTAGTTTAAGCAAGTATAAAAGATGTGTGGCCGAATGTCTATGTAAATTGTGAATAAGGAATCCAGAGGTCTGCATACACTTCCGTTTCTTTGTTTTTTTTTAAGTTTTTTGTTTTTGAGGCATGAAGAAACATCTGCCAGTCACATTGCATATGCTCAAATTGTTTTTTTTTTAATTCAAAATTCAAAATCATTATTTGCAATACAGGTACATATAAAAGGTGGTACAAGTTAAAAGGTAGGTACCACTGTATTCGCCATGTGTGGCGTGCAAGTTGTCGCTGCCGACAATAAAATTAGTACACTATATATAAATTAATTATGAGAAAAACAATTCAATACAAAAAATACTATCAATACAATTACAATGAAATAAGATTAACAACAAGTTTGTATAAGGCTGTTTGTGTCCTGAACGAATAAAATAAATAAATAAATAAATGAAGGCATGGAAAAAGCGTATGTTTTTTTATTATACTACTTATATGACCCGCCTGATGGTAAGCGGTTACCGTAGCTTATGGATGCGTTGAGAGCACACACCATTCTGGTTTCAATATGTGACAATGGACTCCCGTCGATGGCGAGAGATATATTGCGCCAACTCCAAATAACTGGAAATAGAGCATGTAAACGGAATTTACTTATAGTATTCCTAGCTGGCTACCTTCCATCCGTCACCAAGCACCTATTGGTAGGTTCCGACAGCTACACTAAATAGCCAGTCGCTTCTTCTTATCTTCAGCATCATACCTAAGCCACGAGCTTATAGTCAACAAAGTCTATGCATAGTTAAATATTTTTAAAGAGAAGTAAAAAGAGTTTCACAGGACATTGAAGATGAGATCACAGGAGATGAAAAGAGTTAAGAATTGACTTAGTGCGTATATAATTCCTATACCAATGGCTTTCTAAGTTTCTTTCCGAATAACAGAATTGCTGACATTGATCATCTTTGACGGGCCAGTGGGCGCAGTTGGTTAAGACTCTGGTAAATATTCCACCTATTGCGCCGCAGGTCATGGGTTCGATTCCCGCACAGGACATGCATTTGTGTGCATGAACATGTCTGTATGTCCTGAGTCTGGGTGTAATTATGTATATTAAGTATGTATTTACAAACAAAAAAGTGTTATATGTATTATATCAGTTATCTGGTTTCCATAGTACAAGCTCTGCTTAGTTTGGGATCAGATGACCGTGTGTGAGGAATGTCCCAGGATATTTATTTAATTTATTTATTTATATTTACGCCGGCTATACATTTGTATATTGAAGCGTTATTCCCATCCTTTTCTTTTCGAATCGTTAAGGACAACATGTTGCTCTCAGGATTTGGGGGGGGGGGACGCAGAATCCCCCCCCCCATACAATACAATAGTGATATTGTGCACACAGCAAGCAGTCTAGAGTTCTGCAATATTCGTAATACACCTTTTTACCTTTAAAGGCGCCGCATTGTTTACTGTAAACACCAGTGTTGAGCACGTGTTTCTATACATGCGAGCCCAAGTCAACATAATCAGAGTCAACATGTATACAGAATCGTTACAGAATTTAAAAAATGGAAAAAAAGTTAGTTATTGTTGTTTTAAAACTTGGCACCACTCTTAAACATACTTATGACTTCTTCGAGGAAGTTTCCCCAACTTTGTGGCGTTAAAAAAAATGAAATAAAATTTCTGGCGTGAACGTTGTTTCTTTTTAGTTTTGAATGCATGAAACCCATGCAATTGTTCACTCGTTACTTTGCAGTCTTACAAATATTGTTGTAAAATTGTAAGTAAAGTTTTCTTATGTACGGTTACATAAAAAATAGTCTTCTTTCTTGCCGGAGATTTCGCAGCTTAAGTGTAATTTGCGAACCGGTGGATCAACTGCAACAGCATAGACATATAAAAAAATCTAGACGGAGTGTCAGCTTATAAGAAAGTGAAGCAAAAAATTTCCTACGTGTGCGTGAGTAAAATCAGTACTGGCCCAAGCAGGCACAAATGGTACTGACCCTTATTGTCACTGTCAACGTCTCTATTTTTATTTTTTATTAATACAAAATCCACAGATCTTAGTCACAAAAATTTTACATACCTAATTACAACACTTACAGCCAATTACGGATTTAAATTTTGATATTTTGACATAGTTTAAAGCAGTCATATCAATACTGTATTCTGTATGCCATTAAAAAAAAACGAGAATATTATTATGTGTGGTGTGTAGAAGTTGGTGTGGGTTTGTGTGGTGTGGGTTTGTGTGGTGTGAGTGTGTGGTGTGGTGTGAGCGCGAGTGTGGAGGTGTGTACGTGTATGTATGTATGTATGGGTATGTGTGAGCGATTCAGTAAGTTTTGAAGAAGGCATCCAACTCATCACCCATCAATCACACAAAACTTTCAAAATATTCTTCTTAAACACATTTTTGTTTTCATTAAAAATATCAATAGAGTGAAACTTTTTATTATATGTTCGATGCATTCGGTTCACCAATGAACACTGAGCATAATTAGTCCTAGCTTGTGGTACTGCAAATAAACCCGTGTGCCTTGTTCGAGTTTTGGGACAGCAAAAACGCAACACTCTAGAAGTTAATTCAGGACAGTCGATATATCCGTTACAGATACCATGTAGTAGTGACATATCATACAGTACACGACGGTTCTCAAGTGTTGCGGGCTTGTGACGCTTGCATGCTTCATTATAATTTTTGAAAGCGCCATGACACCGATAGTTTAGATGTTTTACAAATTTACATTGAATTTTTTCAAGAACCTGAATATAAGTGATATATTGTGGATCTATACGGAATGACAACCGATCGGCTTCCTATGGTCTATATGTGTGTGTGAGACCATGTATTTACAAGACCGCCGGCTTCCTATTGCTTGCGTCACTTAAGAACACAGACCGTTCCGTCTTTAATTTTTTCTTGGTCTGAGCTGCAACATTCACAAGTGCCTTATCATGCCTTAAACTAACATGACTGATTTAATTCGATTTTATTGTGTCCTAAAATATAAAAATACATTTATTCAATTTACTGGATAATTAAAAACCAAACTGATGTTCTTTTGGATTGTATTAAGCTATATACTAAAGTCAAACTTTCTATATGTTACTTCAAATAAATAAATATCCTGGAATGGAGCTTTCTGGAATGTTTTGGTAGATACATTTAAAAATGGTGATGTTCTTAATTAACATTTTCCTGACATTGATAAACAGAGTTACGTTATTTTGCATATCATTTTGTTATCAATTTATCTTCGGGCCCACGTCTCCTATCACAATTGTGTTTGCCATATGTGTTGCATAAACTATCAGTGCTGTCAAAATTGACACATTTTACAGTTTTGGTAGTCTACTAACACAATAGCGTCATAATGGCACCATAATAGCTTTCCGATGATTTTCCACTGAAAAAACATCGTGCCACTATGATCTTTTAGTTGTCAGTTTTGACAGCTTTTGTACTAATATTCTTTTCATTCATTATCAGAGCATTATAAATTAATAGACTGCGCAAGTTAAGCTACCACCTGGTCGGTACCAGGATGGGTGACCGCCTAGTGGTATTTCAAATCGAGCGTTTCCGTGCTTCGGAAGGCACGTAAAGCTAGCCTACCTCCACCGATCCGCAGTGGGCACGCGTGGTGGAGTATCTGCCCATTCCCTTTCACCCTGATTTGTGAAATGAGGCCTGTGCTCAGCAGTGGGACATTATAGGCTGATGATGATGATGAGACTGCGCAAATCGGCTCAATGATAATGGAATCGCTATAGTCATCCAGTGTCAGTATGACATTTGAGCAGACTTGGCCCCCTGGTCGTTCAAACCACGTTCAAACTCAAAGGTAAAATTATCAAACTTCATAAATAAAATCGCGTAGCAATCGCTACGAATTTCGTAGAGCGTTGTATGCAGCATGCGCTACGGGCTACGACACTCAACTCAGAAAAAGTTCAACAACTGAGTTCATTACTCACTCTCTTGCTCAAAATCGATCGGGCTCTATCGGCTGAGTTCGGAAGTAGTCGGCAACCGGTCTGTTGCTAACGGATATAGTGTTAGGAGCGGAAATAGATTTCCGTCGGCTGCGTTCGATTTCTAGCTTGAAATTCTAGTCGTCTTTCAATTGAATGCCGGCAATTTGTTATACGTATTTATTTTTTATGGATAGGATTAAATGTTACGCTTGTGTTTCAATTATGTTGTAATAGATTTTTTTGATATTGATATTTTATTCAATATGTTCAATCTATGTAAAAGAAAATGCCCTCGAGTGGTAGCATCAGGCAAGGGTCCCGACCTGGCAGCTTTTCCACTTAGCATGGCCAAGCTAATGTGTTGGCGGATCAAATTCCCCGCCCGCATGTTGATGTTGATGATAATTATAATTTAATTATTACTTATAAAGTTTATTTTGTGTTTAGTTAACAATTGGTAAAAAACAAGAAACAACTTAAATCTAAATTAAAAATTAACTAAAATTAAAAATTACAAATAGAAAACTTGTCCCAAATCGATGCCCTGTGCAAACGTACCAAGAAGGCTGGCGGCATTGCCACGTTGGATGGCAATGCTTATTCGTTGACCTAGATAAACGCCAGCCTTCTTGTCACGTGAGGTCTCAACTAGACGATGTGAGACCTCGTTGAACAAATGGTGAGCATCCGGCCCCCACGGCCCCAGCGTTTCAACCCCGAACGCCGCAAATATGTACCCATCACCAAGGGTAGCATTTTTGCGGCGCTTGAGACCTTCTTGCTGGGCGGCGGTGGCACCGGCCGTGACTGAGGTAACCGGAAGGTGAGACGGAGCCAAGGTGTCGACGCATGTAGCATCCCACACCAATGGTCGTCCCACCTTCCAGGGTACCAGAGTCATTCCGTCCGGTCTCTTGCCATCTTCCCGCACCAAACCGTTTGGTTCCAATACGGCTGGCACACCGGAAGTGACAAGAGCCCGACGGATGAGGTCGTTGATAGCCGCATGCTGCGACATCCGCCCAGCACTCCTGTTACACGAAAGCCCGTGATGGCCAAGACGCTCAACACTGTCACCACAAAGGCAGCGATGGGGGACAATACATTTCGCCCCTAAACGAAGACAACAACCGATTTTGAAGCAAGTGTTGTCCAGTAACGTGCCCGTATTAGGGGATGGAAGACATTGAAGCCAGAGCCCTGACTCCCATTTTGTGGAAGCGAAGAGACGAGCTCGCTCAGCAACATTGCTAGATGAATCAATTAGGTAATTTTGAGTAAGTCTGCAGAGCGGCTCGTCCCATCGCTTCTGTGACACCGGTGTGGCTGGAGCATCTGTATTGGGACAGGCCAAGATCCAAGCGTTTCTGGCCTCAGCCAGCCACGAGACCTCAAAGTCACGGAGTGACGGATTAAGGATTTTTCCAATGAGGTCCCTTGTGCTATGAACTGAGGACAGAAACGCTGGTAATGCAATACTTGAAATTTTGCGGAATTATTACTTCAACTTAATTTTTTAAAGGCTCTGATTCATAACACTGTCAAAAATTTACATTTATTTTTAATGTTCTCTAAGTATTGATGTCAATTTCAATGTATTGTGATGTGCTCATTACATAAAAACACACACTAAAGCTAAACACACCTAAACACTAAACTAACACTAAGCTAACACAGCTAAAGCTGCAAGGTCTAGAAACCTGAAATTTTGCACATAGATGATCACGAAAAAAAAAACTTAATTTATCAGATACCATTTTGTTCTTATCCTATCAGTATCATCTTCTTATTCTAGATATTGGGACAGATACACACACAGCTCAATCTGCATAGTCTAGAAACCTGAAATTTTGCACATAGATTCAATACATATTACGATAATTGGAACAGAAAACCGAGTTCCTAACCCACCGGTTCGAACTTTTAACTTCAGTAAATGTGACCTTCAAAAGTGCCCTTCTGGGGCCTAAATTGAATTAAACTTTGTCTTTGAATTCTATAACGACGACCTAAAGTACTCATAAATACTAAGAACTTTTACTATTAGACCTAAATTGAAATCGCAAAAAAAAACATACTTACATATTTTCATACAAAAGGTTCATGTTCCTCGGCTAACATGTATGAAGAGCTGTTTTTTTTTGCGATTTCGATTTTCGTCCCATAGTAAAAGTTGTTAGTATTAATGAGTACTTTACATGGTTTTATTTATTGTCGTATCCACCTGTATAACGCAAGTACCTACGAAAAGATTTTTCGTCGCGTTATACATAGGATAGCGGTAGAACCTGCCGGCATAAAGTAGTACATAAAATAGCTAAAACGTCAGTAAATAATAGGACTGTTTTACAAAAAACTTAAACCGACTTCAAAGTACACTAAGAAGTAATCAAATCCTTATCTGGACCAAACGGGACGTGTACCCTTCCAGACAAAAATAATAATTTCCAAATCAGTTAATAAATGACTGAGTTATGAGGTAACAAACATTAAAAATAAATACAACCGAATTGAGAACCTCCTCCTTTTTTTGAAGTCGGTTAAAAATGAATGTCACAAACATCCTATTTGCAAACACACATATCCACAGGTAGCATCCGTATATTGAAGGGCGTATTAAAACTCCGATACCTCACACAAAAAATAATTCCCGCAAAATTATTTATGTCAATATCCCGCCCTATACATCATATTGTCGTGCCTGTCACACTTCCACGTTAGAAAGAGATGAAACGTTATTGATAGACCCTTTTAATAGACATAATTATGACTTTGATGAACGGGTAATATGATATAGGTTTTGTTTAGCTTTTCATATGACGTCGTGTGTTAATTAAAATAATGTAGGTACGTATTACGCCTAATTAATTCTACATCACTTGAAAGGACCTTTAAATAACCTTGAAATTTATAGGAATTTAGAGAAGCGTCAGAATTTAAACACTGTGGAATCCGCTTCATTAAGGTGGATGCTCAGGATGAGGTGGAAAATTGTTTTTTTTTTCAAGTTTTTATTGTTTTTTTTTGTAGAACAATATGGCTAAATACTTCCGTGATTCGCGACCGTATTGGTTACACATCATCATCATCATCATCATCAGCCTATAATATCCCACTGCTGAGCACAGGCCTCCTTTCACAAATCAGGGTGAAAGGGAATGGGCAGATACTCCACCACGCGTGCCCACTGCGGATCGGTGGAGGTAGGCTAGTGGCCAACCTACTGTTGGAATTTTTCAAGCCGCCTAGGAGGCATCCAACTAGCTTAACGACTATCACAATTAAGTGATAACCGGGACCAACGGCTTCACGTGCCTTCCGAAGCACGGAAACACTCGATTTGAAATACCACTAGACGGTCACCCATCCAGGTACCAACCACGACAGACATAGCTTAACTTTGCCGATCGATTAAGAAACCGTTGTCAAAATATTTGCCTTATTGGTCGTTTCGCTGCTACAAGAACTACTATACTACAGAAAAGTAATTAACAGTCAATAAGTTTTTCACCTTACGCCGTTTGTGAAGTTAGGGCTTGTAGAGTTAGGGCGTGTAGAGTTATAAGCTTAGCTCTACATGAGATCTGATAACTTTTTGACAGTGCGAGCCATATGGTTTCGCCTTGGCAACATTTTACATGAAAATGTTTTTGGTGGGATCGATATTTAATAAGCAGCGCCTGTCGGGGTCAATACTAGGATGAGCTAATGCATGTATTGTCAAATAAGGACAAACCAACAGATCTACAAACACAATTCAGTAGGATTTGCGGTAAACTTGATATTAAGAGGAAAGGATGGCTGCAAGAAAAATAGGTTTTTAACATACAACAAACGATTAAACCCGCAAAATGTTTCCACAGATAAAGTAACAAGAAACACAGTTACTAAGCTACGTGTGCAGTAAGTAATAAACAAACTACAGTGGACTCGACAAGCAATATAAATGCTTTTCGTTCCGGACGGCCGCATTGCGAGCACTCCACAGAGCAAACACAACCGGTAAGCCGTTTGCCGTCACTCTTTGAGCGGAGGTCGCCTCGTCAACGTACCTCTACGTGCTTGTTAAGGTTAGTTTTATTTGGTTTATACACGTTTTTTGGTAAAATCAAAGCCATTTGTTCAATTAAGCCCTAGTAGAGCACGTATGAAGGTATAAAATCGAACCTACGACATGACTTTAGCTTTACTTACAAAAGTAAAAGTATAGCTTACGAGGATTTAGCTCATCAAATGTCTGGCAATTCAATTCAATTAGTTTTAATTCTTGTTAACAATGGTTATAGGTAGGCCGATGTGGTCACGGCATCACGGCACAGGACGTAGGTTCGATTTCCGCCCAAACGAACACGCCCTTACTGAACCGTCAAATATTTACCGGTATATATTTAAAAACTATTATTTTTTTCCAATGATGTTTATTTTCAATTATAATTTTACTTAAACCAACAAGAAGGTTTTAGTTTATCAAAACAAAATAAAAACAATCTTGTAACTCAAAACATATAACCTTTTGAAACTGAATACACTGAATTAGAGATAATAATGATTTCATTGTTCGTTATCAAAGTTCAAAATTATTCAGATCAAAGTTGTTCAACTATTTATGTCGTATAATTCAGTATATTCTGTCTATTCAGTTTCGAAAGGTAATATGTGCTCGTGATACGTTGAATGAATCAAGTTGAAAACTGACGAACCTTTTCATTCCGCGAGTATACAAGCTCTGCTTAGTTTGGCTTATATCATTAACAAAGTTATATGAAATCAATTTACTCACAACATAAATATAACATGTACACACAATCAATAAACTCAGCAAACTCCCCCATGTGGGTAACTTTACAATATGTTGCACGATTGTGACTAGCATATAAACGACATCCGACCGTCCGGCGGCCGTCCGAACGGACACCGGATAATCCGATACGTTATGACTTGTTCAAGGTTCTTTTGTTACATTGTCGTGAGATTGCTTTCAGTGTAGATAATCTAAGAATAAGCGATTGTATAGATTGTGTTTTACAAGTAACAATATTACGTCATTGAAATCAGATTGAGTTTAGTCTTTTTTTTTTTTTTTATATTATATAGGTTTGCGCTTGACCGCAAGCGCAAACCTATGGTAAGCGAGATGTAGTCTAGGGTGGACCGCGCGTACCCATAAGATGTCTGTTCACTCTGGCCTTGAATAAACCCATGTTATAAGTGTCTGGAAACACGTTGTCCGGGAGAGCATTCCACAACTTGGCCGTGCGTATAAGGTAAGAGGAAGCGAAACGCTTGGTACGGCAAGATGGAATGTCGACGACGAAGCGATGGAGACCCCCCCGACGCCTAGTGGTCCGATAGAAGAACGGGGATGGAGGGACAAGATTATGGAGTTCTTTATCGCATTCTCCGTGGAACAATCTGTAAAATACCGTCAAACTTGCAACCTGACGTCGATGATCCAGGTTTTGCAGTTTCTTGCTCGTGAGGTCGCTAGTTAGTCTGTCTTTGTCGTTAGAATAGGAATAGAGGAAAGGACGGCGGCAAGAAATTTGAAAAATAGGTTGTCGCGCTGTTCTCGAGCTATCCCGCCCGAGGGCGATAGAGACAACTGCAGCTTGGACCGATTATACCTATTTAAATTAGACGAAATTGCTATTTTGCAATCCCCGGTTATCTCCTCCAAAATTGGATCGATAAAAAAAAAAAAACAAGAATCATAATAAGAAGGGCTTTGGCTATGTCTGTCGGTTTTTCTTTGTTTTATTAGTTCGCTGGACGTCTGATAAAGGCGTTAAAAATGGTAAGTTTTTGTGATATTAGAAGACTCCTAATTCTTATAAAAAATAATTTATGGAGGAAATCACAACCGTGGGACATACAGTGGTACCTACAGATTGCATTTCAAAAATAATCATTGCTCTAGTGTCATTATCCAGAGAGGATTACGTTTGTATCGAACAAACGCCACCAGCATTTCCTCATATTACAGCTGACATAATAAGGATTCTTGTTGTACATTTGTTGTACCTTATGTCAGGGCACCAAAATAATTGTAGTATAGGACCTTAGGACTTACCAAGAGGTTATATCGTGAAGGAATGTTAAATTAAAACCGAAGAAATTCATACCCCGGATTTACATTTTCTAACGAAAAAAATATACCGGTGAAACATAAAAATCCACTAAAACCCACAGGTCGGAGCTAGAAGAAGATTAACTTGAATCTGTAACAAAAACAATTGTATAAAGGAAATTAGCTGGAAAATTAAAATACTGTGGTTTATGAAACGTTGATTACACAGAAAAGAGTAATTAGCGCCGCGGCCGCGCACATTCGCGCCATCTGTGCTCGTTAAGTCTTCAGAATACTTTGATTACTGTGAAAAAGAAATTCTTGAGGTATCATGAATGAAAGTAAACTGCGGAAACTGCGGATATACCAATGGATCTATTATGGTGGGGATTTTCATGATAAAGTTTGTAAAATCTAGCCGGGATTGTCATGATAAATCTAGCCGTTTTTTCAGGTGATGTAAAACTACCATCACCGATTCTGCATACCCAGCAGATTCTACCTTGAGTCAAATGAAATGTCTTCTAGGCCAAAATAATTTTCTGGGTAACAACCGTGCTACATCCTAGGCCTCGTCATAACTCCTGGGTTCAGTCGACGACCAAACGTAAGCCCATTTTACTATTTTTTAAAATATCAAAACCCCTTTCATGTGATTGCTATCCACTTATGCCTAAACGGGAAACATTTGTTCATCTGGGGAAACCACAGCCACCCAGATGCACTAAAATATATTTGTCTCAAGACTTTAGTGCAGTTTATAGCCGCAGGTCTTGGCAGTCACAGTAGACCTAGTCTGATTATAGTAATACGAGCTCTGGAATGACTTGAAATAGCCTTACCAAATCCAAATAATAATAATCTAGTTTTAGTAAAACATTTAATATTAAAAGAAAGTTCTACGAAAAATTCCTTGCTGAGTTTCTTGCCGGAATCTTCTCAGCTTAAGAGGAAAGGATGGCTGCAAGAAATTTGAAAAATAGGTTTTTTAACATATCTATTTCTGACGCACTGTGCCCGACCTATCCCGCTCGAGGGCGATATAGACAACTACAGCTTGCACCGATTATACCTATTTAAATTAGACGAAATCGCTATTTCGTAATCCCCGGTTATCTCCTCCAGGACTGGACCGATTTAAAAAATAAGAATCATAATAAGAAGAGCTTTGGCTATGTCTGTCGGTTTTCTTTTGTTTTTTTTTATATTCTTCTAATTTTTTCGCTGGACGTCTGATAAGGGCGCGGGCGTTAAAAATGGGAAGTTTGTGTGATTTTATAAGGTATCTTATAATAATTAAATTAAGGAGAAAAACACAACCGAGGGACATACATTGGTACCTACAGATTGCATGGTAGAATAATCATTGCTCTAGTGTCATTATCCAGAGAGGAAACTGAGGATTACGTTTGTATGGAACAAACGCCACCAGCATTTCACTGTAACGTTAATTAACTGCCTTATCAGGGCTTAAACTGGATGAATATCTTTGATTTGATTCGAGTATTTCATCTAAACCTAAAATGCGAAACAAAATAGTTAAATAAAAATAAAAATGGTAATACAACGCATATTACTTATCCGCGCATAAATAACTCAAACAACCCTTCTACTTGTACTAATTCCCACATCAAGTCAACTTAACCATTTCACTATGACCCCTGAGACGACACAGGATTACTCTTCTCGTATTATAATTATGTAGATTAAAGAGGGGAGTGGAAGGTCACAACTAACTGGCTAGCAATCATTATGTAAATGAGGCCAAGTCCGCAACAAGTGGGGGTTAATGATAATCAGGTGCATTAAAAACTTTCCTTTCAAGGAATTTTGTTAAAAAGTTTTATTAACAAATTATGCTTGGGTTATAAACCCCCTCATTGAGACCGAATCGGTCGGGAAATGCTATTCGGTTTTTAGAAATAGGGATAATACATTTTAGTTGTCTGCACTCCTAATCCATTTAAAAACCGGCCAAGTGCGAGTCAGACTCGCGCACCGAGGGTTCCGTACACCCCTGTAGGTATATAAGTAAATGGTAGTATAGACCTGAGTATTTGACGGGCCCGTTGGCGCAGTTGGTTAAGACGTGGAGTCTTAACCTATAGCGCCGCAGGTCGTGGGTTCGATTCCCAGACAGGACATACATTTGTGTGCATGAACATATCTGTATGTCCTGAGTCTGGGTGTAATTATGTATATTAAGTATGTATTTACAAACAAAAAGTAGTATATGTATTATATCAGTTATCTGGTTTCCATAGTACAAGCTCTGCTTAGTTTGGGATCAGATGACCGTGTGTGAGGAATGTCCCAGGATATTTATTTATTTATTATTTATTTATTTGATATGAATTTCAATTTATGACGTATTAAAAAAAACTACTACTAGATCTCGTTTAAACCAATTTTCGTTGGCAGTTTGCATCGTAATGTACCTACATCATATATTCTACCTATACATTCATCCCTCAAGAAGAAATTCACTAATTTATTAGGACCTTATAAAAAACCTTACCACATAGGTACCTATTTATTTTTATTCTATTCAACAATTCTGATATACAGGAACATTTGCACCCAGAAATTGTTTCCGAAGTCCGACCAATCATGCCTATAGCAAATCCTATTAGAAATTACCAAGATATACCTAAGTTATCGGGAACTTGAGCTATTTTGAGATTAGTTCCATCCAATTCAACTTAAGTAGAACTTAAGTTTTTTCTACTGTCAGTAAAATCTTATGCACAGATGTAACTGATTCGTGTAGGTTTAGTTTAAATGGAATGGACGTCATCATCAAGAAAAATAATAACGTACTTTTCTTAAATCTTGAGATAAGTTTTTTATGTATGCAGCCAGACCATTTCTAGGAGCCAAACATCCCCTAAACACAATCAAAATGTCGCTAAGAGTATGATCACGACTGCATTACGCTTACAACAGTGGGCTCCAATAACTTCAATAGGCGAATTACATCGCAAGTCTCTGGAATAATGTAGGGACATTTCTCACACACGGTCATCTGATCCCAAACTAAGCAGAACTTGTACTATGGAAACCAGATAACTGATATACTACTTTTTGTTTGTAAATACATACTTAATACCGGCTTAAGAGCGGCTACCCTTATTTGGCAGTATAATTAATTATTTATAATTTAGTTTAAGTGAGGATTGTTTTACCGTCAAATAAAAAGTTATTCTATTCTAATATACATAATTACACTCAGACTCAGGACATACAGACATAATCATGCACACAAATGCATGTCCTGTGTGGGAATCGAACCCACGCGGTAGGTGGAATCGCCAACTGGCCCGTCATACTATTCTCACTGGTTTGATGGGGATCACGGAAAAGAGAATACACATCAATTGCATTCATTAGTCAGTGAATAGTTGGACAAAGAATCAGGTACTTCATATTATTTACAGTTACAGGCCGTCTGTTATATTTATACATCCAAAAAACAATTTATATCCACAAAACAGAACTATAAAGAAATTCCGATACATTCCGCTCTTGTAGCAGCGATTGCTTGGAGTAAACGGATGTATTTATCAATGCCTCAAGCGCTATACAAGAGAATATTAACCCTTCCGTCTGTCCGTGGGCGGAATAAACGTTGGTATGTTTAGTTAGTAGTTACTTTGAACTTTCTGAGGAAACAAAGGGAAGATAGATCGTTTTATTTTATCATGTGAAATTCCGAGAGGGAGGTGTCTTTGTATCTTCAACAACAAGAATGTACAATTCTATGTTTACAAACTAAACGCCAAGTGAGTACGTTAAGTGATCGAAGATCCATATTTTGATAGAGTTGAAAATCGATACTCTAGACTAGACCATATCTTTGGGCCCTGTGATCACAAATTTCCTAATTTTGCTTTTTTTTTTTTATATATACGACTTATTTTATATTTGACGGGCCTGTTGGCGCAGTTGGTTAAGAGCCTGGTAAAGATTCCACCTATTGCGCCGCAGGTCATAGATTCGATTCCCGCACAGGACATGCATTTGTGTGCATGAACATGTTTGTATGTCCTAAGTCTGGGTGTAATTATGTATTTACCAATTTACAAATAAAAAGTAGTATATTATGTATTATATCAGTTATCTGGTTTCCATATTACAAGCTCGGCTTAGTTTGGGATCGGTGACCGTGTGTGAGGAATGTCCCAGGATATTTATTATTATTCGTATCATCATCTGCCTGCTCGGTTTCCAATCATTTAGGGTCGGCGCAATATGTACGCTTCTTCTATCCGTCATACCAGCACCCACTCCATTCTTACCTATATCATCTTTCACACAATCTATCCATCTCTTTTTCGGTCTTCCTATTCCCGTATATATCCACTTTCATATTCATAACTCTTTTAGACTTATTTGTATTAAATAAAATAATTGAATAGTTATTTACAACAAATATGTACAAAATACAATGTATAATATAGAAAACTTCCTCAAGCCTGCCGCTGCTTCCGATTAACGGCAAGGTTCCCAGAAGGCTGGCAGCGTTTCCTATTTGGATAGTCAAGCTGGCGCGTTGGTGGAAAATTTCCCCGCCCGTTGGTCTCCGTAGGCCTCGATCAATTTTGATGAAATTAGTTAATTTGCAACAAAATCAGCACAATGAATCATTTAGTTCCGTATAATATTTCACGAGTAGCAACCCTAATACTCAACTCGCGAAGGTCCAAATCTAATTATCCCTAGAATACGGTCTAGTTGAATTACTGATATAGCATCTACGGGTATAATGTAACACAGTCTGGCCCATGGAGCAGTTAAGTAAATTAAATTTCAATTTCAGTAGAGCAACGTGTATATTTAATTTTATGGTTTGGTTTACTTTTTATGTACAAACTCTAGACGAGTTTTATCCACATCATACCAAGTTGCAAACAAACATACAATTTACTTGATGGTTAATGATAGGTCTGATTTATTACACCTTCTCTCCTTACATTATAAAAAAAGTGTCTCTAAAAGAGGAAACTTCTCTATTTTCCCCCGTATGTTTGAATGTTTCCGATTTTTCAGAAACTACACGACCGTTTTGTTTATTATTTAATTGGTATTCAATATTGTCTACAATTATTATCTTACAGTGCCGCCGAGAGCATGTGTTCATAACACTTATTCTCTTCATCTCTAAATGGCTGTTTACGCTGTGATGTGATGCGCCAAGGTGTCAGTCGATTGCTGATCTTCTTTGTCGAGTGTTGAAATGACGTATTTATTATTCGTTTACATAAATAACGTTTATTCGTTTACAATTTAACAAAATAATAAAAATATTATACGATTTCAGCAATAAAAATTTTCGTATTGACGTTTTGTATTGGCGCGCAAAAGGACGTGTCCGTTGCGCCCTCTTCTCTATGGTTGGTTCGGATAGTTGTCCAAGCCCGTTGATAGGTGGCGCGCCAACAATGGCTAATCCTATTGCAATGGGAATTTCACAGGATAGTTCAGTATTTTCTTCGGCATAGTTTAATGAAAGTCTCATCTTAATCAGATCAGCCGTTTCCGTAATTTGGCCAACATTAACAGGTGTCAGAAATGAATTCTCTCAACGCGACGGTCGCATTGTACATTTTTTTCCCAACATCAGAAATCTCAAAAAGCATAATCTAATAGGTTACAAAATTATCTAAGTACATATTATTAAACCGGAATGTAAAGTTGGTTCTCATAATAGCTGTTCAATAGAAATCAATACCTCAACTGAGGTATCGATAGCGAATAATAGCTAAGTTTTGTGTATAGGAAAAAATATCCACTAAAAGTGATGACTGGGCATTTTGTAAGGGTCACATTACAACTAGCGTGAAAAGAAAAGAATAATCGTGTTTTCTGACTAGGAATAAACTATGTGAGTCATGATAGCTTATCGAGACGATCAAAAGCTTAAAATATTTTGTATTAAAAAAAAAGTAGTATGTGTAGTATATCTCTTATCTGACCTATTTTCTGTGGCAGCTCTACGTTGCAAATGAATGGCAAATCAAAATAGTTGATTTACTGTACAAGGTTTCTCTATACTGTGAAGTTATTTGTTCCCAGAGGAATTTAAGTGATTTAAGTTTCAATTACAGTATGGAAACGAGAATAGGTTGCACGTAGTGTGTAGTATGTTTATTATTTTCGTGCCGATTGGCGAGGTATTTACTCTGACTGCTGGGTTCGAGTCACCCAGGACCAATATTTGTTTGCATGAACAACATGGCTGTTCTATCAGAATGTATAATGTACACATAACTCATATTTGGGACGATGATATGTGAACAACGCGGTGATGCAACGCGTAACACCCAGCGCTTGGCTCTAGGGTAAGAGTGATAGGAGTGGTCGCTATAGGCACCAGGCGCCAAAACTTCAAATTAAAAAAAACTACCATATATCGACCGTTTATAACAAATTTACGGCGCCTTTTGATAAGCAAGGGGCCATACGCGGCGGGGCAGTTGACGCATTGACCAAAGGGCACCAAAGGATGGGCGCCGGTAACACCCCTTTGTTTTTGACGTAGGATGAATTCTGCGATCGCGAAAAAATTAAAGGTAGCGCTCTATCATTGGTAATAACGCTAATTTAAAGCATAATTTACTGGGTGTAACGAAAAGGCTATATACAACTGAAAGAGGTGAATATTACATCAGGTACAGACTATATAAAAAGTTTCAGCTCAAAAATTCATACCAAATTTCATCATCATCATCATCAGCCTATAATGTCCCACTGCTGAGCACAGGCCTCCTTTCACAAATCAGGGTGAAAGGGAATGGGCAGATACTCCACCACGCGTGCCCACTGCGGATCGGTGGAGGTAGGCTAGTGGTCAACCTACTGTTGGAATTTTTCAAGCCGCCTAGGAGGCATCCAACTAGCTTAACGACTATCACAATTAAGTGATAACCGGGACCAACGGCTTTACGTGCCTTCCGAAGCACGGAAACGCTCGATTTGAAATACCACTAGACGGTCACCCATCCAGGTACCGACCAAGACAGACGTAGCTTAACTTTGCCGATCGATTAAGAACGGCTAATCATGCTACACCACGAGCGCTTCCATACCAAATTTATGCATCCAATTAAAATCATAACCAATATATATTTATTATATATTATTATTCTATATTATTAAAGTATTTATCTACTCTGAGTTATTAATTTAGGTCCCCAGAAGGGCACTTATGAAGGTCACATTTACTGAAGTTACCACCAGCCTTCAACTGAGAAGAATCCGGCAAGAAACTCAGCGAGGTTACATTTTTTAAATATTTTTTGGACAATCTGAATATTGTTACGACATCGCGACATTAGGAATAAATTGCTACCAGCAACGCCATCTATCGCCGAATAGCTACCGGCTTCTGGAATATTCCCGATAGCACTGTAGGCATGTAGAATAAGCGGGTAAATTGTAGAATGTTCCAGATGCCGTTTATGAAGTATAAATACGAGACAATGCACAGAGGAGTGCGAGTTTGGTTTTGTATAACAGTGAGTAAACATCGAAGTGAAATACAGTTAAGTGCTAGTGAACTATTTAATTTCTGAGTGTTTTAATTAGAGTTTTAATAAAAGTGTGACCAGTGTTTTGGTAAATTCGTGTACCATTATTTATCCTGAACCCCAGCTCGTAACAATTGGTGTCAGAAGTAGTAGGATAAATAATGCCGGTTATGCCAAAGGAAGTCACTGAGGGTGTCCGTACAAGGGGCCAGCGGCAGCAGGAGATGGATGAAAGGAGGTTTGGAGGTTCTCCGTCGCAGACTTCGGGTGGCCAGCAGCCAACTGGCTCTTTGCCAGTTGCCGACCCACCTGAAGTCAGAGCAGTACCTGCAACCCCAGATCTTGGCGCTTTGATGGTAATGCTACAGGAGCAGGCTCGCCGACAAGAGGAGCAGGCTCGCCGACTGGAGGAACAGCTACAGCGGGATAAGGAGGAGCAGGCTCGCCGCCAAGAGGAACAGATGGTTTTATTAGAAAATTTACAAGTAACTCTTGGCAAGGATCTCAAGGTGGTGAAGGAACAGCTTCAGCATCATGAGTCCCGTATCTCGGAATCCGAAAATCGTATGTCCAAGGCCGAAGTACAGATAGAAGACGTGAAGAAGGCCCTCGTTGGACTCAAGGTTGGAACTGCTACTTCTTTACCTGTGGCTTCTTCACGTGGTTTCAAGGTACCGCCATTTGATGGCACCTCGTCATGGTCAGCCTATAGAATCCAGTTCGAAGCTGTCATGAAGGCGAATGGTTGGACTAGTGCACAGGCGATGACAGCACTCACTTTGGGTCTTCGCGACCAGGCCCTCACTATACTGGAGGCCCTCGGGAAGGACGTGACGTATGAGCAACTGTTGGAAGCTCTAGAATCTAGATACGGGGACGCACACCTGGAACACGTATTCCGTGCCCAACTCAAGGACCGTGTGCAACGGAGCGCTGAAACTATACAACAGTGGGCTCTAGAGATAGAAAAGCTGGTCCGTAAAGCATACCAGTCTGCACCAGCGATGATCAACGGTAATCTAGTGCAAGCGTTCGTGGATGGTATACGCGACTTGGAAGTCAGAGCTGCCGTGAGATTAGGGCACCACGAGTCGCTGAAAGATGCTTTGGCCCATGCCTTAGAAGTAGAGGCTGTGCGACGCGATGACCGACCTCACCGCATCAGGGAAGTTGTGGTCTCGCCCTACAACTGTGGAGAAAAGGGCCACCTTCGGATGAGTTGCCCGAAGTGGAGAAAGTACAGAAAGGAAGAAAATCGACCCCGAGAAGTTGTGGCCTTGCCCCGTTGCTACAAATGTGGAGAAAAGGGACACCTTCGGAGGAGTTGCCCGAAGTGGAGAAATTACAGAAAAGAAGATGTTCGACCCCGAGAAGTTGTGGCCTCGCCCCGTTGCTACAACTGTGGAGAAAAGGGCCACCTTCGGATGAGTTGCCCTAAGTGGAGAAAGTACAGAAAAGAAGAAATTCGACCCCAAGAAGTTGTGGCCTCGCCCCGTTGCTACAACTGTGGAGAAAAGGGACACCTGCGGAGGAGTTGTCCGAAGTGGAGAAATTACAGAAAAGAAGAAAGTCGACTCTGGGAAGCGGCGGTGACTGGTGACACTGCTCAGCAACAGCAACAGGAACACGAGTAAACGCCAGGACCGCGGGGCGGGTGCTGGCTGGTGTTCGAGGAGCCCCAAAGATCTCGATGGCGTTATATCATGGAATTCACATTGCTCGGGACGAGCATGTCTAAGGAGGGGGTAGTGTTACGACATCGCGACATTAGGAATAAATTGCTACCAGCAACGCCATCTATCGCCGAATAGCTACCGGCTTCTGGAATATTCCCGATAGCACTGTAGGCATGTAGAATAAGCGGGTAAATTGTAGAATGTTCCAGATGCCGTTTATGAAGTATAAATACGAGACAATGCACAGAGGAGTGCGAGTTTGGTTTTGTATAACAGTGAGTAAACATCGAAGTGAAATACAGTTAAGTGCTAGTGAACTATTTAATTTCTGAGTGTTTTAATTAGAGTTTTAATAAGTGTGACCAGTGTTTTGGTAAATTCGTGTACCATTATTTATCCTGAACCCCAGCTCGTAACAATATGTTTAAAAATGGAGAAATACTTTTAAAAAGTAATAAATCCAAGTTCTTACTCTACAAAGGCGTTTGAACCGATCTTTTTTTCTCCGATTGTCAAAAACTATAACAAGAGCTTTCTATCTCACTGCACTATTTAATAATAAGAGATGGATTATCTTCCCCTTTCTACATTTTAATACTACGTGATTAATTTCAGAGACTGTTATTAAATTCATTTTTACTTCTCAACTTTATATTTCGATTTTCATATTATCTAAATGAATTATTTTGTTGCTTTATGTTAAAGTTTTAATGAGTTTTTGAACTTCAGCTTAGCTTTGCCTAGGAGCCTGAATTTTTATTAAATTCTTATAGGCGCGGGCCTTCTTTGAAGTTATCTGTTGGTACAGAAAAAAAGAGATGGAATGAAATTATATTACATAACATTACCTATTATTAAATATGGATAATGAAAACATGACTCTTTAATATAATGATGTCATTTTACCTTGAGGTTAAACATCAGTACTGAGGCGAGAAAATTTGACATAGCGAGCATCGAACAAATTCTGTTCGTTCGTTTCTCGGCTCGTGCTCGGTTCGCGTAGCATGGACGCACCATAACGGTTCATGAGTTGTGAGTTGTGGAAAATGAAGCACTCCGCATAACGAAGACACAGTAGACCAGCCCCCTCAGACTAGTTGGTTGTCGACAATCGGCATTGTTAGTAAATGATCAACCTTTGTATGGGATTGACATAAGAGATTGTTAAAAATCACGTGATATTTCGATTTGAAATGTCAATCCCATAGAAAGGTTGATCGTTTACTGTCGATGACGATTGTCGACAACCATCTTGTCTATTGGCCCTGGGCAGATTAAGAAATAAGATACGAATGACTCAAATCGCTCTTTAAAAAGGAGTGGAACACTCACTATTCACATATAGAAAAAAAATGCAGTAAATAGGCCTAAAAATTCGAACGAGATATTGATTTCTTAAAAACCTATGTTGTTTTTTATACCACTAAAGTAGCAAGCATACGTTTAGTACTAGGCTATGCCCCTGGGTACATCCACATTGTCACGTTTGTCTCTTACTGACACTAAAATGATCTCAGCTCAATAAAGGAGTAACCCAATAGGTAATTGTGAATCTCATCAATTTTCTGCATGGATTTTTAAGTTAGAAAAGCCAGAGACAAGAAACACAGAATACATATAGGTACAGCGACGAAAAGATAGATGTATTTTTTTTGGAATATATACTGTCCTGATTCAAGTCACATTCATTACTCACATTAAATGGGTATTGTGCTGTCTCGAAATTGAATCGAATCAGTTCAAATATAACATCAGGTAATTCTATTTGTAGCTGTGAGTGCAGTGATGAATGAATGTTATTTATAGTTACTCAAAGTTTATTGATCTACATTCTACACCCACTATATTTGACTTTGATACTTCAATAACGTATTCTGTTACTTCCAAAAATTTGTGAATGAATAATGATGTTATTAAACGCCTTCAAAAAAAGGAGGAGGTTCTCAATTCGGTAGTTTTTTTTTATGTTTGTTACCTCATAACTCCGTCATTTATTAACCGATTTGGAAAATTCTTTTTTTATCTCGAAGGGTACACTTCCCGCTTGGACCCATTGTCATCAGATCAGGATTTGATTACTTCTTAGTGTACTTTGAAGGCGGTTTAAGTTTTTTGTAAAACAGTCCAATTATTTTACCGCCAAAGATTACCATTGTCCGTCTGCTCCCTTTTTGGGTTTGTGCTAAAAAACCTCAGATAAATCATCAGTACCATATTGAGATTGATAAAAAACTCAAGCTTTTCCACAGTGTCAAAAATCACCTTCTTTAATTTTCTCTATTATAAATCAACATCACTTAAGAAACATTCCGAAAATTATTTAAACTGAAAGTCCCAGACATACAAACCCCCCTTTCTATTCACCTAAGAGTCCAAGAAATAACAAAAAGAGAACAGCTCTTTTTTAATATCACTCCCGTCTGTCCCACCCCTAGCTAGATGTTGGAACTAAAAATAGCCCAGTATATTGTAACGGCCTGCTGTTTTACGACGCCACGGACCTTCAAGTTGACTAATGTTCCAGGTGGCATTCACGATTTGCATCTGTGTTTTATCTAACTTTTTACTGCGATACTTAGTTTAGATAGGTACGTTATTTAAGTTTCTTTTACATTTGGTTGAGAATAACACACAGTGGTTCACATATTAATCAGGCCCCCTAAAAAGGAAGCTAAAGCAATATTGCTTTTGTAATTATTTTTTTTAAATTTACAGCAGTCCTTATGCAATTCTTCAATTCCGAATCTTTTAATGAATTGAATTGTATATAATTAGTGACTTTTTTACTTTTTAAAATATTAAAATCACGTAGCATCTGCTGAGAATTCTAAAATATGAATTCCGTTAGCAATATTGCTTTAGCTTCCTTTTTAGCCCCCCAGTGCCTAGGGCCTCAACTGAATAAATAGCTTTGACTTTTAATTCCCGCCTTACTGATTACCATCCCTGCTACTACAAACTAACCGAAAAAAATGTATAACAACCTACCGCAATTTGTTCACTTTCCTCTCTACCCTTGCATTAAATAGAAAATAATAAAAATTTCGAGAAAAAATAAGCTGATAACCAACATTTCCAAAAAATTACAAATTACATATGTTAATCCATCGCTTAAATCCAAGCGTTTCCTAGACTTAATTTTCTGGGAAGAACGTTGAGATTGCATTTCATCGTATCCACTGAGATTAAGCTCCCAGTTTAGGATGCCCACAAACGTGCTATCTCGGATTTACACGAAACCCCCAGCTATGTTTGGCGGATTACATACGGCACCGAATCAATTCCGGAAAGAGCCGAGAATGTACGAGCGCATGTATTAAGCTTCTGGAAGATTAATTTTCGGTTAAATTGATAAAGTTTTTCTTTCGTCAGCATCGACTAGGGTTTATTGAATTTGCTGGATGGATTTTGAAGATGTTGGAAAGGTAAAATATATGTTTAACGTTATGGTTAACTGATATTAGTTCGTTCATTTCTTATTACCGTTAACTAATGATTTAAACTAATCTGATGACATTAACTTGACTTAGAGTGGGTTGTTTCAACTTTTAACTAACGTATTTAATGATTATAAGAAATGTTAAAGATGGCGTTTAACATCGCAAAAAATATATCCTGTGACATCTTTCACACACGGTTATCTGATCCCAAACTAATCAGAGCCATTCCATAGTCCATGGAAACCAGATATCTGATAAACTACATATACCTACTACTTTTTGTTTGTAAATTAATACTTAATATAAATAATTACCCGGACTGAGGACATATATACATGTTCATGCACACAAATGCATGTCCTCAGTGGGAACCGAAGCCACGAACTGCAGCGTGATAGGTAAGGGTCTTTTTTACCAACCACGCCAACTGGCCCGTAAATAAGATTACGCGTTGTTTCATGAATAAACAACGCATAATGATTCAACGTACGTTGAATTTTACGAACATTTCTAACGTTAACCAATCTTTTAATGCCCGGTTTCTATAAACTAAAACGAATCGTTTTGCTTACCAATGGTAGATTTTTTATTGCCAAACTGGGCATATACGAGAAGATCATTTCGTAAGCTAATTTTACCGATGATAGCTACTTCCATATGGGAGGGTCTGCTATGCGCAGCTTTGAGGTCTTTGCTTCATTATGAGTAAAGATAGAAGAGCTTAATTTTAACCGATAACGGTCCGTAAATTATAGTAATCGGCCATAAAACAATATACCACTTGTGTACCACGGCTATAGATCAAGCTATACATAGCCAGTATAAGCTGATCTCGCATTGTATAGGATTTCCGTACAATGAGAGGTCAGCTTATACTAGAAACGACAGCTTGATTTGTAGCCGTGTGTACCATAAAGTACCATTTGATTTTTACCAATCAAAAGTTAAAAAACGTTTATCAGAGTTGTGAAAAGCATATCTTTTCCATGCCCAGGGCATGGCAGTATAACCCGTAGGCGTGATGAAGCTATTCAAAATAAAACAAACGCCCACCGAGCAGTTCTCGGCCCAAACACATTATGCAAATGTGACTTTTGTGTGAGCGCGGCCTAACTGGATGTGTGTTGTCGTTAATAATTACCGTGGTTACGTGTGCTGTGCTGCCTTCTTTACATAGTTTATAACTTTATTTTGATGTAATTGTTCGTTTATAACTTTCCGTTACACTCTGTATAAAATGTATGTTTTTACCACAGATTACAGAATAATTCAGATGGAGCGCGCGGAACACGAAAGTGAAGCCAAAAAAGCAAATGCAAATACAAAAACAAAGCAAATACAAATTCAAAAGCGAATACCCGGTACGTGTTTTTCAATTTGTATTTGCTTTTTTGGCCTCACTCCCGTGTTCCGCGCGCTCCATCTGCCTTATTCTGTAATCTGTGGTTTTTACCATAGTTAACTAAGTAAGTGAGTTATGTTGTGGCTGAAAGTGGTAACCATACGGAAGGAATCTGGCTCTCAAATTCAGCTGAGCGAAAACACATTGGTAGGTGCTATGCGCCAGATCAAGTTAAGGGTGGTTAAGCCAGCCAGGCGGGTACTACAAAGTACCCTACCTCCGATATGGTTTCCTCATCATGTTCCTCACTAAAAGCTCCAGCTTATTATCGACCCACGACCATTGACGTAACTACCACCAAGCAATAATCGCCTTAAGTGTACTTAACTAATTTAACTATGTAGAGATTTGAATAGACACCCACATTTTTTATATTATAAGTAAATTATACATTTATTATGTGCTTGTTATAAACATAATTAATTTTAGCAATATAGGACACGTTACTGTTACTTACATTACTGTATTGTCCACAGATTAAGAGGAGCATAGATACCGCAAGTTCGTTAAATAGGAAACAAACAGTGTAATTTTTTTCCTAGCTACGATAAATCAAACAGTTTTTGCAGTTGATAATGGCACACTTACCCCCTTATTCATAATGAAGTTATCAAACGTTGATTAGCTAAAATTCTGAAGTCTTTATCTGACACGTGACATTTGGTGATCGAAAGAGTGAGACAGAGGACGCTATTACACTGATTTAGTTAAAAAGCGATTATGAATAAGGGGGTTAATCTTTTATTATTTTAATTTAAGTCAAGTCGCAAACAAAAGTAGAAAAGCGGCAATTTGGTGCAACGCTAGAGTGATAACAAGATAACCTTGTGGGAAACGTCAGCAGTTTGCATAATAATATATGTGTATCTGTGGTGCTATCCCTATATTCAAATTAAAAACATTTAAGACACTTTAACTGCTCTTTTTTGGAACATGCTGAGTCAAATGAATGGAATCCTGATGAAAAATACCATAAATATTAAAGGTAACGAAATATAATAAAATTCTTGAAAAAATGGACTGTTGTTACCTGGTATTTTTCTTGTATGGGGGATTTTATTTTTGTTATTCTTTGCCGTGATAATTATAACGATATATAAGTATTAATAATAACAATACAAAAATATTAATATAGCCACCAAACTATTAAAAAGTTATAATATACAAAAGTAAGATTAGAAAGTGACGGATGTATTTTAATCCTAGGTATTACTATACTTGACTTAAACCTTATTTATTAATAAGGGGGTCAAAGTTTAAGGGCCACTCACTGGTCTAGTTGATCAATCATCATCATCATCATCATCAGCCTATAATGTCTCACTGCCGAGCACAGGCCTCCTTTCACAAATCAGGGTGAAAAGGAATTTTCAGCTACTCCACCACGCGTGCCCACTGCGGATCGGTGGAGGTAGGCTAGTGGTCAACCTACTTGGTTGGAGATTTCAAGCCGCCTAGAAGGCCTCCAACTAGCTTAACGACTATCACAATTAAGTGATATCCGAGACCAACGGCTTTACGTGCCTTCCGAAGCACGGAAACGCTCGATTTGAAATACCACTAGGCGGTCACTCCAACATCCAAGCACCGACCACGACGGTGGTAGCTTAACTTGCCGATCGATTAAGAACGGCTTATCATGCTACACCACGAGCGCTTCTGTTGATCAATAAGTCAATTTATTTGAAGCAAACCTATATTTTATTCATGAATGGGGTACATCAAACAAGTTGGGCTATCCATTTTCCGCACGAGTATGCACGAAACGAAATGGCGGCTGCGTAAAGCCCGTCACAGACGTAGCTATAATACATATTAATATGAATCATAGCAAAGCATATTACGATATATTTTCAATACTAATCTTTGAGTGACCGCACACGCAGCTATAATATATATTTCTGTTACTTCACCAACTTGTACTGGCATTTATATTATAGCTCGGCATATTAATATATATTATAGCTACGTGTGAAAACTCTTGGAAAACACATTTTTGGATTTTGCGGGATTCAGGGGTTTTTATTTATGAAATACTTATGTTAGTTTACTTTTTGTGGGTAATTTACATTAATACGAATATTATAAAGCTGGTCTAAGAACTTTCATATCGAGATCTAAACTATTTTTGCTGTGTGCAAAATTCCAGTCAACCAGTTTCTCTTTTAATATACATAAATAGAAGCTAGATAGATATTATGAAAACTATGATGGTGCGTCCATGCTTGGCGAACCGAGCACGAGCCGAACGAGCACGATTCGCCTAGCGTGGACGGGCTTGCGAGCCTCGAACGAGCGCGATTGTCAGTTTTTTCACGTACAAAGGGATTCGCATCGTGCTCGTTGTAGGCTCGCAGGGTGCTCGTTTGTGGCTCTGCTCGTGCTCGGTTCGCCAAGCATGGACGCACAAATGAGATATAATAGCTCACCGATAAACTTTTCTAATCGAAAAAGGAAATTTATAAGCTTTCAATAGAAAGGCTTGGAGTATATTGAAGTCTATTTTAGATAAAGTCTACAAACAGGGTTTTTTGGTCGTCTTTTGTTCTGTCCTAGCTGTTCCCTGTGGTTTCACCTACGTTTCGAAGATAAAAATTCATCTAAATTAATCTCAGATTAGCCCGGATTAACAGAAAAAGTAGCCGTATGAACATAAAAAGCCTTTATTTTAAAATCACAACCAACACTTCAATTTTCGATATGTGGGTGGAGTAGGAGATGACGTAGGATTAGTTACACGAATCAAATAAATAGATAGCAAAGTGGTTCAGGATTTAGGTAAAAATCGCGTGAGATTTTAGGCAGATGCTATACCTCAGAGTATATAAATACTACGTGATATACATACAAGAATAGGCTACTTTCCTGAAAAAATTCCATATTAAAGGTCCTTACATATGAAATTGGCGTTTTGTACGGGAGCAATATAAAGTAATTTTTTTTTTGTAAAATATATTTAATTAATCAAAGTATGCACCGTTGTTATCTATGCACTTTTGCCATCTCATAGGTAGTTCATTGATCCCTTTACTAAAATAAACATGGGGGCGAGAATCAATAAACTCTTTGAAGGCGGTTTGGACTGCCGCATCGGAGTTGAATTTTTTTCCTTGTAAGAAGATGTCCAAATTCTGGAAAAAATGGTAATCCGTTGAGCAAGGTCCGGGGAGTTCGGTGGATGTCGCAGACATTCCGATTGTAGTTCATCTAACTTAGTGGTTGTTTTTTGTGCAGTGTGTGGTCTTGCGTTGTCGTGAAGCAGACAATAGATGTCTGCCGTAATCGTAATTAGAATTATTATTTTTTTACCCAGGAAACATCCCTATTATATTAATTATAATATTCTTCTCCTTTTTTTTATACGACGAAGTCGGTAACCAACACACGGCGCCACGGACTTTTCCCCGCTCCCCAATGATCTCGGACGACCTTACTCACGCGCGAACACAACAAAAAGTTATTTGACTGTGGTATTCTGTAAATTGGAGACTTCTCAAGTCGAGCTGCTCTTTGAGCGAATAAACGCTACGCCACCTTTCTTAGAATTATCTCCATGAGATATTGTTTACACATGCCCATCTGATCCTTAACTATAAGAGGTTTTACTATGGAAATAAGATAACTGACTTGCCTAAAAATATCTATTCACAGGTTTATGGATATGAGAGACTCGATCAAAGATGGGATAGATAAGGCCACTAAGAAAAATGCAATTTATGTGGCGTTTTAAGACATGTTTATGAAGTATGACGTTTTAATAGCCTACTAAGTGCCTAAATTCCTCTCCATCCAAAGGTCATCTGGAAGAGATCGCTTCTTAGCGATAAGACCGCCTTTTGTTCTTACAGTAATTTTAATTTTAAGCATTTATTTTATACTTTTCATGATGAAGATGATGAGTAGTTGAGGCGTGAAGGCGTAACAAACAAACAAACTCACTTTCGCATTTATAATATTAGTTAGGATTAGCAAGGGACGCAAAATGATAATGACCCTCTTTGACGGGCATCGGTAATGATTTTAATTCGATAAACTTGGATGCAAATTTTTGAGTAATTTGGTTTGTGTTAAAACTTTTTATAGAGAGGCTGTAACTGATGTAGTCTTCACCCCTTTCAGATATAAATACCCTTTTCGTTACACCAAGTATAAAAATCTTCACGCCGTATGTGACGCACTGACCTACATACAATCTAGTTCCATCTTTGATCGTAGTTTAAGAGCAAGCTTCTATAAATAAAATACTCTTTACGAAGGTTCCATGCAAATAAAGTCGTAGGCGAAAAGGTAAAATAAATAGCATAGAAAATGGTTGTATCTATTTACGTGGGAGGGGGGTCAAAGGATCTAAGGACGGGAAGTGTGTCGTTACGAGTAGGCGAGTATGACCTCCGCCCACGGAGCATTCTTCAGAAAGCTGGGTTGGGTTTCTGTGATGATTTTACTAATGTCCGAAACCAATATTCAATCAATCCTTTATTTTGCGATTTTGAATTAATATGTGTCATTAATTATGGTAAATGTTATGAATAAAAGATAGTAGAATCAATAAAAGGATATCATTGACTTCCAAGTGCAATTTATTGGTGCAATAAAGAATTATAAGGAAATAAAAAATATAAACCTTGTAAGAACACTGGATATTATTGAGAGGTGAGGGCTAATAGATGTACACAATTATTGAACCTAAAAATACAATAATATTGGATACTATTAGAAAATTATTATGAAGTCACCAACACAAATGATACAACAGGATTACTATGTCCCACAATAATCTAGTGAGATGTAAAGACATACGTGTGCTTTGTTATTCTAAACGTTTTAATTCTAACAATAATGAAAAAAGTATCAGGAGTATGTTTTTTAATAAATTGAAAATAGTACACATGACCAGAATAATAATTAAATTAAGCTTGAATGAAAGAGGTAACATTGCATCATTACAGTAATAAGTACAAACACCCTGTGACCCTTCACCTTTTGTGAGCCAGGATATACTTATACATGTGTGGGAGTCTCCAAAGGTGGACAACCTTTGTACACATTTTCCAAAGAAATGATCACCTTTATTTCTCAATAAAAATGTTCATAACAATTGTTATCTCCAATCGAAGCATTGATACAGAGAGTTTACTGCGAAAAACGGTTCACGATTATCTGGTCATAGTTTAATTTAGGTGCACCCATAGACTTAGGATTTCGCTACGCTAACACCTCGTCATTTTCGCTGCAATGAAATAACCAAAGGCAATAACCTACCGCAATTGACTTTTCCCTAATCATAATATAGACTTAACTAGCTGTCCCCCGCGGTTTCACCCGCGTTCCCGGGATAAAAAGTAGCCTATGTCCTTTTCCATACAATAGGCTATCTGCATTCCAAATTTCATGATGATCCGTTGAGTAGTTGAGGCGTGAAGGCGTAACAAACAAACAAACAAACAAAAAAACTCACTTTCGCATTTATAATATTAGTTAGGATTCTTGCTGTTTTTTTTAATATGATAAACTACGGACACCTCACTCCTACTCAGTCCTTCGTGAAGTGAATTCTTATACACTGCAAGTAGGTGCCCTTCTTAGAAAATTTGCAAACTTCTTTTAAATTTAAAATATAGTTTACGGTCGGATATTACGTACTAACCACTAACCAAAGTGCTTATCAGAAATAGTCTCTAACGTACAAATTCTCTAATTATCTTATTAATATAGGTAGTTAATTTCCCATTTAAATACTTAATTCTAGGCAAAATAACTCCTTTAAAACTTCAAGTTATCGAAGAAAATATTCTAGGGTGGATTTAATCTCTTTCATTTTCCCGGAGAACAAATATAAAAGTTTTACTTCCCTTGACAATTTAATAATAAACATTATTTATTACAAGCAAAAAAAATATTGAGTAAATTTTTTATACGAAGAAAAAAGTATGAATTCTCTAACACCTCAGTTTAACTTTAATACTAAAGTTGAACTGGAGGTTTAACAAAGAAACAAGTACAATAAGGATTAGAGAAGGCGGATTCTTTTATACAATTCTGAGAATTAATTGCGGTAGAATACTACCGCAATTAATTCTCAGAATTGTTAATAAACAGGGAAAATTCAAATGATTGTTGGAAGAAAATTGTATTTACCGCTGTTTAGGTCTTGTGTATAATTGTCTTGATGTATAAATTATTATATTAGTGTATTGAGTACAAAAAGGTATGGTTTCTAACTAAAAAGATAGTTCGGTATGTTCTGGGATGTTCTGACCGATTTCGGCCTAATCGTCGTTGATGAAGAACCCAAGCAATTTTCGATACCAAAAAAAATTTATACAATACGTTTAGTTCCGTATTTTCTAGTCATTTTGTAATCGTCAAAATAAGAAATGTTTTTTTTTTTTAAACGAGTGTAAATTCTCTTATAGTTAATATTGTAGTTATATGCAATCATCAAGGAAACATCCCTTTAGAGAAGTAATACCGAGCAATCCAACTATTCAGTGATTTTGCACAGATTTTGATAATTAATTAAAGAAAAAACAATGTATCGTGTGTTCTTGATTTAGCCAATCAGAGCGCATGTGACCTTGATTTAACCAAACTAAAAATGAACGTCATTGGGCTTCTTTGTGTAATTGTTCGTACGCAACAGTTGAAAATTACTTGCGAGTTCAGTGGCAAATGAAAACCGAGCAGATTTCAGTTTCAAATATAAATGTCGACGCTTTTTCTAGGAATTTGAGAGAATATCCAAGTTGAGTGATTAAGCTGTAAATAGACGTGACATTAGGATTTATATAGTGAAAATACAGATTACACTGAAGCTTTAGCACATTTTAGACGAAAGACAACAATATAATGTATTCACAATATGTGTAATATGATTCGCGTACTGTGGACGGGCTTGCGAGCCTCGAACGAGCGCGATTGTCAGTTTTTTCACGAACAAAGGGATTCACATTGTACTCGTTGGAGGCTCGTTGTAGGTTCGTTCGTGGCTCGGCTCGTGCTCGATTCGCGTAGCATGGACGCACCATAAGATGACTAGTATGTGCCAAACTAGCCAACTCAAATAGGGAGGTTTGTGTAAATAAATCAACTATTAAAAATGTATTTATTTTATATTTGTTTTTAAACTTAAGAATGATATAAGGATAGTTCACAGAACTTGCCATTTATTATTCCTGTGTCGGTGAAGTCGACAACCACACCATCCATAGTTAATTATTATAATATTGATCTTGGCTCCCATTTTCACATTTATGTTTTTGGTGGGATACAGTGAAAATAAAGTTTACAGTGAAGCTTTCGTACATTTTAGATGAAAGACAAGATAAATTTCCTTTGACAAATTTTTCAAAGCTGGCACGTATTTTAGTTGTCGCTCCTTGGTTTTGAAGTGTTAATCGACTTCAAGGATGGTTGAAAAACGCTGAAATAATTGAAGTTTTATATTACACTTACCATTTGTCGCCCACAGGAATGTTTTCCAAAAAAACTGTTAAATATACTTGTTTCCCGTCGTATAAAAAATAGAGAAATGTTCATTCTACAATATTGTTAATTAAGATAACTAGTCTATTGGTGCTTTTCCACAGTGTTAATGTCGTTGGTGAAACATAAAATCAAATATTAATTATCCAACCGAAATCATCTAATTATTGAAAAAAACTAAAATATTCTTATTTGTGCAAAGCTATGAGGTCTTTGCTTCATTATTAGTAAAGGTATTAGAGTCTTAATTTTAACCGTTAACGGTCCTTAAATTATAGGAATCGGCCATTAAATTCTAATGAAAGTACTAATAAAACCGGCCAAGTGCGAGACGGACTCGCACACGAAGGGAACCCTTCGTGTCCGATGTAGACGTTTCTTGTACAGGGGCCTCTTATTTTTTCTCCTATTTCAATGAATAATCACACAGCATCACATTGTCAAGTCTCTGTGAGTTTCGGAATAGAGCTTACAAATCCTAATGGTGCGTCCATGCTACATGAACCGAGCACGAGCCGAGCCACGAACGAGCCTACAACGAGCCTACAACGATGCGAATCCCTTTGTTCCTGAAAAAACAGATAATCGCGCTCGTTCGAGGCTCGCAAGTCCGTCCACGCTACGCGAATCGTGCTCGTTCGTGGCTCGGCTCCTGCTCGGTTCGCCAAGCATGGACGCACCATAACATGTCAGCGAAAATCCTGACACAACTCTATACATAGCATTATTGAGTGTGACACAAACATCGAGAAACAATCCAACGCCGCAACTAATTTAGTGATATTGCACTGATATATAACAGTACCAACCAATATCTGCATCTAAATGTTTAGTGTGTGAGCCAATCAGAGCGCATTTTCATGGTGGGGAATTGGCGGAATAGATTTCAAACAATATGAACGTCATTGCAGGTTCATTGTTCAAAGGAAACAAATATGGGACCACAGCGTGGTAAGTAATTACCCATTTATAATCAGTCTTTCATACAATTACGCAAGTTACCCGAAACCTGATATAATGAACAAAGTTTTAACGAGCGAGAGCTCATTCATATATTTTGTTACGCCTCTTTCATCCGCTGAAATTAATAATAAAACTAATTTTGATAGGTAAAGTAATATTATAATTTTTTTAGCTTTTATGAACAGGCAATTATTATTAATAGTGATCTTTTTTAACGTTCATAACTTTTAATTTAATTACAATTCTGTGAGTTGAATCTTGCAAGGTGCGTGAGTTATTTCGTTTGTATGCTATATAGTATTTTTTAGCATAAATTATCAATATAAAGAAAGAGAAAGAATAATAAAAGCCTAGAGTAATAGCGTCAGAGACTGCCAAGCGATACGAACATCACGATTAAGGTTCTGTGGTATCAGGATTCGGTGGGCGCAGTGCACGCAATGAAACAACGCAATACCATCGCTTCGGAAATGTCCCGTATGAGGAGAAGAAGCGACGCAACAAACTCCTCATGGGCCCCGATAGGTTTATTGGTATTATCTTACAATTAGATAATCACTTCACTTGTCTTCACAAAAATAAACTTACATTATGATAAGCTACAGAACCGGGTAAAACAATGATAATACTGAGCTGTGTAGAGCTCGAGAGCCTGTAATAAATTAACTCTTACAAATACCCACACTTTTATTAGTTCTGCTATTGGCCAGTGTTGCCTATAATAATATGATCTAACGATTATTAATAAATGTGTAACAGAAGTAAAGAGAAAGAGCTACATCTATCAACAATTAGAGGATATAATACACTACTAATGCATATGTGTGCCACATATAGAATGTTAGTTACAAGACATCACAGAACCTACATCGCGCTATCGAAGTTCTCCGAGCACTCGACATATAAACGAGTTTTCAACAGTTAGACCGCGTTCCCAGACATCCCTCCTGCTGGGCCTCCACTGGTGTCGCCAGTGGTCTCACCTGGTAGGGCGGACCGCACGGACGGCGACTTTCACAGAAAACCACGGATAAGACAACCCACTAAAAGAAACCCAAGGACCCGCCCGTTTTAACGGGCGGAGACTCCAGGAAGGGGGTCCGCCCTGGACTTGGCTCCCCATGCCCCGTGAGGGGCAATGAGATGACCACTTTCTCTCTCCCAGACATCCTAGCCTGGCGGAGGATCTTACCTATTAAATAGAGAGGTCTACGTTACTCCTCCATAATAGACACTATCAAAATACCACAATCTCTACAAACAAAAACGATATTTCCATAGCTCTAAAGAAAAACAAAGTAACATACCGCATCAATAAGCAATAAAAACACATGGAGTGTGTCGTGCGAAAATATAGGGCGTGGTAATTTCATGCACATTCTACCGAGACGGGTGTGGGCTGTGCTCCATACATTTTATTTGCACAGCTTGTAAGGAGGCTTTTACACGGGAGAGTAGCGACGGGTTATCGTTCGGTACGAGTGGGTAGGTTGCTATGCAATAAATGTATGATTCTAATGAGAACGGTTATCCTGCGAATCTTTTGTACGTTTTAATATTTTGTCGTCACAAAACTGACACAATTTTAATCCATTTTTTTATTAGCATAAAAAATTAAGTTCACACACGGAAAGATAGATGGCGTGGCGCCACATTATCTTGCATCGTGCTTACGAAGTTTTCTCGAGAATCTGCATATACAACTGTCCGACATGTACAGTTGGACCGCGGTCCCCAGGCACGATGACCCGTCCTGGCGGAAGATCTTCCCTTGCACCTCCATAATACGGAAAACAATAAACATCACATATTCGATTTATTTGAGCTTATAAGATTCATGATGCGGCATATTTTTCCCTGTACAATATGTAAGCCTCCTTAGAATAAGCATACTTGAGCGTGGTTAGGTATTTACGGCAGTTGGAGCATAAATTCAGGTATTTTATTGAAATAAGAAAATTGGAACTTGTTTTATGAAGCTATTTTTGATACTTCCACGTTCTCTTGTGAAACATACTAGGTTAAGGTTGTAGTTTTTGAAACTAATATTGATACCAAGTGACAACTGTTTAAAATGGATAATGGAAATGTAATACCAGATCTAAAACTAAGGGGACATTAGTTGTACCTAAGATTCATAACTATTATGGTAAAAGAACTCGCAAATATGTAATCCCAAAATTATGTAAAATGTATCCTAATATGCTACTGAAACAAAAAAATAAAATTAAATGTAAAATAAATTTAAAAAGAAAAATAAAAGAGAATTTATTAGAGAAGCAGTCTAGTTGCTTAAGAAAGAAATGATATACCTATTATGTTTCTTTCATAAGTTACTGGACTAGTACCTAGAATATATGTATAGTGCATGTGATTGTTAAGTAATAATGTAAATAATGGTATATGTACGTACAAAACCATGAAAACTGTAAAAGAGTGCACGCCTGTAACTGCAATAGTAGTTTGGCGACTTAAAATTAAGAAAAAATGTAAGGTTTTTTTTGAAATTCTAAATTCAACGGCAATAAACAAGTTTACCCGAATTTATTTAAGGTTATTATAATATATAACATTATCAAAATTGTTTGCAAAGGGGTTCAGTACATACAACTCTCAACTGTTAGAATGGTAGTAAAACTTCAGTTCAGAAATGTGTTGACAGACTTCACTAATTACCGTGTGAACTTCTACAGTTTGTCCAAGTTGACCGTTGCTACTACAAATTGAGTACTGAATAATTGAATTCAGTGCCAAGTGTACTTGCAAATGTCTTCTGAAGCATTCAATTCAAATTATATTCAGTATGGTAGAGACGCTTAGTGATAATGGCGCCCAACGTGGGGCCATTTATTAATTTGAATTTAATTACTGCTTAGCTTATATTGTACTGAACTGTTAATTAGTGATATGAGCTACGAAACATGATATGGGCATACAAGTGTCTCATTATTATTAGTCTGGACTGAAACATTTATATTTACTTTTCTATCAAAGTATATATATATGTTAGTATAAATGAACGAATCTATTTTGCGTCAGCACTTACAAAAAATTCATATAATAAGCAAATATTCATATAATTCCTCTTAGAAAAAGCATTTCATATAATGGAAGTTGTAAATTGTGAAAGGCTACTATAAAACTTCAAACAACCTGGGATTAAAGTATTCGAGCGAGCAGCGGAAATTATCACATACAGGCGGCTTATTCAGTGACTGTAGCTTTCATATATCTTGAACTATGACATAAAGTTATATTGGCGCCCAATGTGGGACCGGTTTGGTTCTGGTTTTCTTAGAAGTAATTGCTTTTTAACACTTTTACATAAATATTTATGTATGTCATTTTAAGAAATTAATAAGGTTTTGGCAATTCTTTATATAAATTATACTAAGGAAACAGAGCGCTAAACTCAAAAACTTCCATCATTCACCCAAACGAAATAATCTGAAATCAACTTTGGGATCGATCAATCACTAAATAACAGAAGTTAAACTCCATTAAATTTTAATTAAAACAGGGTTGGCGACGCCTGCCATCGATAGAGGAGCGTCGCCACGGTAGAATAGAATGATTCCCGGTGACACTTCAATTATTATTTAGTTGTATTGATTGTCGAATAAAATCATATAGGTACGTAAGATAGATTTTCATGATTGATATTATTATAGCTACAATTGTCATGGGCTTAAAAGAAAAAGAAACTTTTTGTTATGAATACTTTTGATAACTTAAATGGAAGAGTGGCTTCCAAACAGCCTTTTAGACTGAAATAAATAATTTGAATTAAAAAACATATATTTTCCTGAAATTTGAAGTTTTAAAGATTGTTTTATTTTAATCCTTTTTAGCCGCGTAGTTACGGGAAGCAGCTTAGTTATCTACATAGATTTTATAGTCTGATCCAGCCAGCCCGTTCTAACCAATATAGATGTCAATTTTAGCTAGGTTAAATTATGTTAGTTGGTTTAAGCATAACTACATTTTACACGTTTCCATTGGTTAAAAGCTTCATACGTTGAAACACAAGCGCTCTTTCGTAATGAAAACAATGTTCAAAGGTAATGTGGTGGCCGTGATAGAGTGAGTAGGGTTACCACTATATATTTTTTTACAATGTTAAAACTATGGTCTTTAGCAAAAATAAGAATTTACGTTTCTAACATGTACAAACATGTTAGGTAAGGACTTGTTACAATTAAGAAACTAATAGAATAAAATATAAAAAAGTGACCTTTCTAGATCAATTCTTTTACCTCTTAAATATCATACCATTATACCATACATATACATACATATGGTTCGTATAATATAAATCTTAATGTCATCGTCACCAAACTACTTTCAAACCATCTGGCGTTGGAAATACAGTGTTCCACTCCAAAAGCGAAGGGACAACCCTGTCCGATACAAAGGGTAGTTTCGTAACTCCAGCGTTGTTTAAATAAACAACTCCCTCTGACCCGTGCGGTCACTCGCTGATGTAATTACGTACACTGTTTCAATCCCCACGTCGAATGACCTCCGACTTTATTAACTAATCCTTGTGTTTCACAAAACTCTAAACATGTTTATCTAAAACTTTCTGAATGAGAGAGAGCTGTGTAGTACCGGGTGTTTGTTGTCCTTCCGCTGGCTATAAAAGGGTGTGCAGAGATGGTTGACTACCGTGAACGGTACCCCTGTAGGCCCAACATGGTCACAGCCACGAAATGTTTCACGCGAGAGTGACAACGATTGTCGATATCGTGTTTTATGTCATGTGCGCTACGATTGACAATCTTATCGTCGTATACTTATGTACAGTATTTCATGTAGATTACACATTTTTAGTACACATATATAAATTAATATCCTGGGACATTCCTCACACACGGTCATCTGATCCCAAACTAAGCAGAGCTTGTACTATGGAAACCAGATAACTGATATTATAATACATATACTACTTTCTGTTTGTAAGTACATACTTATTATACATAATTACACCCAGACTCAGGACATACAGATATGTTCATACACACAAATGCATGTCCTGTGTGGGAATCGAGCCCAAGACCACCGGCGCGATAGGTGGAATCTTGACCAGAATGTTCCCAAGCAGCACGCAAGCATATTCTACATCAATAAACCAGCCCATTTAGAACTTAGAGTTCTTTTAGACACTTACAAGAGTGTAAAGAACAGTTTTAATACTTATAAGAGTGATTTATGAGATATTATACAGCTCTAGCTGTATAAAATTCTTAGTAAGGGATCCGCGTCAGCTTAGGGTTCTTAAACAGAATATCAAAACTCTACTATACAGCGTCAAGAATTTTATAACACTTCAATCTGGTTTTATCGTTAAAGCTGTATATAGGCTGTATAAAAGGATCCGCGTCAGCTTAGGGTTCTGAAACAGATATTATAACTCTATCATACAGCGTTAAGCGTTTTCTGACACTTCAAACTGGTTTTATCGTTAAAGCTGTATACAGGCTGTATAAAGGGATCCGCGTCAGCTTAGGGTTCTTTAACAGATATTATAACTCTACCATACAGCGTTAAGTATTTTCTGACACTTCAATCTGGTTTTATCATTAAAGCTGTATACAGGCTGTATTAAGCATGTGTTCACTTACTTAATACAGCAATAAACGTTCCTAACTTACTTAGTACAGCTACTAAGACTTATAACACACTCCAAATATGGTCTAGGCTGTATAGCAAATTGTCGACATTTTAACATTTACAATAACAACATTTAAATTACAATTAAAGGAATATTTGATAATAACTATAGCCGTATCATGGTTATCAGCTTGAATAATGATCATGTGTACTCATATCTATTATTTATAAATATATTTTTATTCTAACCTTAAAATATTTACTGTATTTACTATAATTTCTTTACTTTGGCTTGATTTTTTTGTTGGCGCGTGAATATTTTGACGGAAAGCATACACAGGTTCACAATAAATTAAGATTTGCACATTGAATTCATCGATTAACAGCAACAGATATCCATGTCCAAGATTATCCTTTCCATTTATTAAATATTATGTCGCCATTCAGTATGGCTTCGTAAATAGTTTTATTTATTTTATTCTCACATAATTCTCTTCAACAACCTATTTAGAACTCTTATTCTTACAAGATACTTATAAGAGGATATCCGTAGTGTATAGGCTGCTCTGTACACCTAATAACAGCTCTAATACAGCTTTTATACTTGTATATTGCTTATACAGCCTCTATACAGCTCCAATAACGAAATAAGCTGTGTAATGTGGGCCCTTTTTACACTTATAAGGTCAGTATAAGCGCTTATACAGCCTTTGTACAGCCTGAATATTCAGCTTTTAGTATAAGAACGAACTTTAATACAGCCTATATACAGCTTGTTATGCTACTTGGGTTAACCAACCGCGCCAGCTGGCCCATCATAGAGATACGTATGTCATGGCATGCGCTGGTGTTGCAAGTACCTATAGGCTACGGAACTACTAACCTTACCACTACTACTACTACTTACTAACCATCAGGAAAAAAAATAAGGTTAATAATATTGAGGACACGAGTTTTCGAGGAGACAACAGAGCGAGGCAGTGCTTCACATCGGGGCAAAGGCTGCAACTTAATAAGTCGAAGGTCCGCCGCATATGGAGTACTGTCGTCATCTATGGGTGGGAGCACCTGGATACCAGCTTGGGCCTTTAGACTCGGTTCAGTGACGTGCCACCTGAATGTTGACGATCCAGAGCTCACAAGCGGTTTAGAGCCCTTTGTCTGAGGAGAGACTTTGCCTCCTTATGTGTGTTCTACCGCTTGTACAACGGAGAGTGTTCTAAAGAATTGTTCGACTTGTTGCCCACGGTTACCTTCCACCATCGCAACTCTCGCCATCGATGGGGAATCCATCCTCACACATTGAAACCAGAATTGTTTCGAACTGCGCGGGCTCAAAGGAGCTTTCTTCAGCGGACGCTTAGATTGTGGAATGAGCTCCCCGCCATGTTTTTCCAATGGAGTACAGCAAGGGGTTCTTCAAAAAGGGCGTGAAGTTATTTCTTCAGGGTCGGCAAAGCGCAGGGGTGATACCCTTGGTGTTGCAAGCGTCCGTAGGCTACGGTAACTGCTTACCATCAGGCGGGCCGTATGCTTATTTGCCACCTTAGTTGTATAAAGTGGTTTTATTTCGTTTTCCATTTTTTTTGTCGTAGTCATAGCGTGAAACACATAGCCAAAAACCTCTTTCAAAAAACTCCATTGAGACTAAAAAAACCGCATCAAATCCGTGTCGCGATCCCTCGATCGATCGATCGATACAACTTTTAGATATATACGGTAGAACATGTTTCAAAAATCTTTAAGATGTATAACTGAACTGTTCATTTATAGAAATACAAATGTACTTCACTATGTAATAAAACACTGCAATAAACCTTTAGTATGCCAGTTGAACCCTACACAATATTGGATCCATCCATCTCTATCTATAAGAGAAGAGGCAATTAGTGTAAGGTACGTAGCAGCATATAGCCTTCAAGTTTTTTCTGTGAACAAGCTATCGGCGATCTATTTGGGATTTCCATTATTTAAACGTTTTTATGTGAATAAGCTATCTTCAGGATTGAGTGATTTTTTTAAAATTTGGTTGTACATATTTCAAAAGAGTTTTGAAATATACTAAACCAGTGTTCCCCCGCGGTTTTTCCCGTGCTTTCGATTTATCAAGAATAAAAAGTAGCCTATGCAAAAAAAAACCTTCATGCCATTTTAGTTTTCCTGAATTTCCCAATTTCCCGGCAATTTTTCTTTATTTTCTTTATACTTGGTGGAGATTTCGAGATAGCTTATTTTCGAAACCTAAGTTGGATTAGTCAAGCTGAACAACTTTTACTATGGAACCAACACAGAATTCTCAAAAAAAACTATAGACAAATGTTACAGTATACTGCATAAGCTCCAAACGAATTCAGGCTCTTAACTTTCCTAACTATATTTTCCCGGTAAGTTTAATTAAAATCTTTAATGTTAAAACTTCGAAGGACACTAGACTTAAAATAAATAGTTAGACTGTATTAAATTGTCCTATAAATAGAAATCTATTTTTAATCCTGAATCTGAACCTGGAATATTAATTTAAAATAGCGAGCACATTTATTAAAAGGTTTTTAAAGGCCAAAGGTTGAACTTCGAAGAGATTTAACAATTTCAGGATAATAAATCTATCAACTAAAAAGCTCTTTACAAGTTTGTTTTTATTGTTTTACTTATTCGTTCTACGAAAAAAAAAGCATTAACATACTCTTTGAATAAACGTTATACTTTTACCCCCTTATTAATAAACTAGCTTTTTGCCCGCGGCTTCGCTCGCGTAGACTATAAGATTTGTTCGCGTAATAAACGCTAAGATATTGATTTCGTGAAGATTCCTAATTGTTCTTGTGAACTCGGTGGCCAATGCGATGATGGGAGCGCGGCGCGGCGACAGCTGGTAGACCACGTGCTCCCAACCATCAATCAGTCAGCCAGGACTTTGCTTTTTAAATGAGTAATTTTAATCTTTTATATAAAGCCGGCCAAGCGCAAGACTTAGTCTCACTCGCGCACCGAGGGCTCTGACTTTCCTTGGACGTATATTGATTGGATTGGGCCATCACTGTTGTTTAAAACCGGACCGCATAATTAAGTTTGTTTGTGAAGGAATTTGGGTGATATTGAAAAAACTGTGCTAGTTAGAAACATTGTTCTATTTTTCCTATACTTTTTTACCTCGGAGATTGGAATTATTCATCAACAGTCAAAAAGTCTTAAAAAATAATAGAAACATGTTTTAAAATGTACAAATAAAGCCCTTTCACATGATACCTCACTTAAATTTGCCCTGCTTTTAAATTGCAGGCCCCACTCTGTTCACCTTTACAACCGTAAAAGTAAAAAAATATATTATTTGCAATAAGGTTGGGTAAGCAATATTTAAAACTATTCCAAATTTTAAATCAACAGCATTACTTACTGGTTGTTGAAATATACCTACCACTGTAACAGTCGAACAGACAGAATAACTGGCACCATAAGGGTTCCTTTATTTGCTTTTTAGTTCGGAACCCAAATAAAAACGAAATACCAGTCACTAATAACGATATCCCAAGCACTATACTAAAAATTTGTGGCAAAGTAGATGCCTCATAGAGTAGGTATAGGCTACACGTTAAGAAAGGATTTCCCGAAACGTAACCACTTGAAAGAGAAATTGGACTCTGGCTGCAAGCAGGTTCTCTCGTTATCAATGTGGAGCAACTCGAGCAGGGAGGTTCCTCCCCCTTACATCGCAGTTGTGTTCCTGCGGTGAGTACGGTCGCCAGAGCTGGGTGTAGGGGCCAGTATGTAGTAGGCACCAAATAATACCTACCACTGCCGGCACAGCGACTCTTCTCAACCTTCAAACACTTTTTCAAGAAGGGTGTGGAGAGAGATTCGGTAAAGCGTGAGTGATACCCCTGGTGATGCAAGCGTCTATAGGCTACGTTAACTGCTTGCCATCAGACCAACAGCAAGTTTTTTATTTGTCCTGTCTTCGTCGTAAGTGTAACTATTTATATGCCCTATATATGCCTATATGGCTACCAGTATGGTACTTTTGTCGATCAGGCTGGCCACCACATACTATCGTTCGTAAAAAGAACAGGCTGGATTCCGCTCCACTCCGACTTTAATGAAATCATTCATAGGGCTCTTGCCAGAGTTCTCGTGTCAGCTATTCGTGTATCGAGTGGCTTGAAGCGTAACGATGATAAGAGGTCCATCTGACATTAATGTCCTGGAGCTCATTGTATTTTTCGCGACATATCGAGGCATCTGATTGACGGTTCCTGTAGCCAAAGGGCTGACGAATACTCCAGCTAGAAGATTAGCATCACCATACAAAATGGCATCGCCCGCCGCCTGCAAAGTTTGGGTACACTACCAACTGCAAGCAAATTAGATCAGCTATATTCTCTTTGTGAACTGAAGAAAAAGAAAAAGAAAAAATATTTTTATTTAACAGCACGAATACAAGAATTAACAAAAACAAACAAAACAGCAAGAAACGTATAAATAACTAGGTTTACATATATATATATATAGGCACATTTGACAAATAATAAAGTAAAATGGTAGGTACTTGGAAAAAAAAAACAAGAATATAAAATTACATTTCTCGCTTCACCGTTAGATGGGTGTGCTGTTAAAAAAAGGAACCAGCTCAGCATGTGCTGCTGAAATCAACAGCGCTGATTTTCAGCTGGCACCTCTAGTGACCACGGACGAATGTACAGTGCAGAATTAAATAAGCGAATGAAGTAAGATAAATTAATATTAATGCATAAATAGTGATTTATAAATTAATGCGAATAATAAATGGTTAAAATCTAGTATCGTTTGGCAGGAGGAGGGGGGGGAGAGGGGGCGGGGGGGTGAGAGGGGGGTACCCCCTCTCACCTGGCACCACTCCCATGAAAAGGTAACGCACCGTTCTTGAGAAAAACGAATTATTGTAACCTAACCTCAAAACACTAAAAAGTTGCTTCTGCAACGGCTCCGGCGCTGCGGGAAGTGCAACCCCTTCGCCCTTACGTAACCATGGATAGGAACCCAAACTCCCCTCCGCAGCTTCGGCTTGCTGGTCGCCTCTGGCGACCAGCCTCAGCCGCTACGGCTCGCAAGGGTGCCTATCCATCGTTACAGTGGGCGGGGGCTGCTCTCCCTTCGCGCCTCCGATTTTTTATATACACTCTAGGGGTAGTAGCGAAAAGACTGCGTAGAGTCGGGGTGCCCCGATTCGGTTTTGGAACAAATTCGACCAAATTTAACCATAAATAAAACACATTAAAAAAATCGGTGTCCAGTGTACAAGCGTAGGTCAATCGTGAATGCAAACAATCAAAGTCCAGATGGAAAGCCAAAGTCGTCGAAGGAAACTACAATAAAATCACCACGAAGCACCAAGAACACATTCACGCAACTCAGGAAGAAACGGAATTTGGAATGAACGAAATCGAATGACACAGACACATGACGCTTTTTTTTTTTTTACGTTCCGTTTCATAGAATTTGCGAGACATTTTACACCACAGACAATATAATTGTATAGATTTGGTTGTCAATCGCCCATTTTAACGTTTCGTTTTCCCTTTTAATCTGATTTGAGGTTAGAAACAATTTCAATTAATTTCTCGAAAAATATGCATTACCTTGTAATAAGAGTGGTAGCGTTATAATCAGGGACCCAACCCCTACCAACTACAACCATTTTTACCCCCATATAACTGCCAAACGATACTAGATCCGAACCTCGCACCCTTCCTGGAATAATGTTGTAAGTGAAAAGTGACAACTTTTCAGGAGCGTAAAAAAACTGTTTTAAAAATTTATCAACAGTGTTAAAAATGACTGCTGGTCTCTTTTTTTATTTCTATTTGTGTTCTGTTTGCCTTCTATTTCCCACTTAGTCTGTCAAGTCGGCAAGACGCTGGTGTGGGATGCCACATGTCGCACCCTTCCTGGAAGAATGTTGTAAGTGAAAAGTGCCAACTTTTCAGGAGCGTAAAAAAACTGTTTTAAAAATTTATCAACAGTGTTAAAAATATGTATTATACATCAAATGATAGCTAAAATTACCTGTGAGGGGCCTGGCTGTTTATATTTTAAATTTACTCAATGTGTATTGAGAAATACCTAAAAAGGAGCGTTGCTTAATTATTCCCCGAAACATATTAAACACTTGATGGAGTAATTATGAATATTGCATTGTTGACATGTTAAGGAAGTCTCGCTGTTCGGTATTATTGCAGATAACTCTGTATTTGCATTCTGATTTGGTAGTGCATTCGATGTGTAAGTGTGGTTTACATAGTTTTTCCTCGAGCTACTCGTTTGTGTAAAAAGGGTTACGTACTTTTACCTTGTGAAACATTACATTACTTATGGTAGTATTTGAAGTTATAGCTTTACTAAAAAGAAATAATTTTAAATATTTTTGCATAATTATATTTTTATTTGTGAAAACTTATTTTTATGGAGAGACCGAAAGGACCGGTTTGTGGTTACCATGGACAGGAAGAAATAGGAAGACGGGAGGTTAGCCTTTGACTTGCAGCGGGTCAATCAATGCGGTCTAACAAAATATTAAGAATCTTTAGGAGTAATGCATAAGAAATATCATAATAAAGCATTATAAGTCAAATCAAACATTATGTATAATATTAATCTGCATAACTTTCAATCCCTGACCCAATCGAGCGGGACTAGAACACACATCCTCGATTATGCGCAGCGACCTCTTATTACTAATCAAGCTATCGAAATTCTTCCATAGTTTAAACTAAAAAGAATTAAGTAGAGTGTAAAAAAAGTAATAGGTTTTTGCTGAAATAAATAATAATCCAACAATTAATAAAAACTTTTAAATATCATGCAAAATCAACAAGTTGAGCGTATGGGTAGTACAGGTCGGTTAACGAAAGCTGGCACGTTCACAGTACTCATAAATTTGCAATCAGTCAAGTCTAATGGACGAATGCAAAAATAGACCACTCTATATTTATGAGCAGTAGCAAAAGCAAAACAATAACTGTCTCCTTCATACTCATAAGCTTGACTTTGCGCGAGAGAGACGGTGTAAATGTGTTGAAACGTGCCAGCTTTAGTTAACCGACCTGTACTACCTATTCATCATAATTATAGTTTAATATAGTGCTAAATCAACAAGTTTATAAAGTAAATTAAAAGATTAAGAAGAATTACAATCAGTAACGACATCAAAATTATCCTCATTACTGGTAGATTGCGGACGCAAATTCATATAGAAAGTTTGATAATGTGGTGGGATATGATTATCTCTACACATACTTATTAAGTCTTTGTATAGATTTTCAGATATCGACAATAATAATCGCCCTGGATAGGAGGGTACCTCTCCTGCTCACGACACATCTTCCTTAACAACGAGTGTGGGATGCATCGCGATGTAGTGGCAGTAGACAGGGGCCTCACCCCGTTATCCTTGGCAAAGAGAACTGGCGCAGACCAAAGGTGCTAAGCTCCGAAGACCGCAGGGACGTGTAAGGAAGAGTAAGGAGCTACACGGGTGGTCCTACAGGGCCCTAACAGGGCCCGATGTAGATCTGCTCGCGTCGGTGAACTGGCTACGCTTTGGTGACCTCTTTGGGGAAACCGAAGGTTTTGTCTGTGCAATTGCAGACGAAGTTATCAAGACGAATAACTACCGGAAAAATATCCTGAAGGACGGAACGGTCGACATCTGTCGAGCATGCCGCCGTCCCGGAGAGTCACTCAGGCATATTATCTCCGGTTGTTCTCATCTTGCTAACGGCGAGTACTTGCACAGACATAACCTAGTAGCCAGAATCATTCACCAGCAACTTGCTCTTCAATACGGCCTTGTAGAGTCCGAAATACCGTACTATAAGTTGCTAACCTGCTCCAGTTCTCGAAAATTATCGGGCCACGCTCTATTGGGATCGATCTGTCATTACGGACAGGACTATTGTAGCCAATAAGCCTGATATCGTGCTGACAGATCGATTGAAGCGCCGGGCAGTACTCGTCGACATCACCATCCCCCATGATGAGAACCTCGTGAAGGCCGACCCGCCTGTAACCGCCATGTGGGATGTTGATTCGACGATCATTGTTTCTATAGTTGTTTCGGCAAACGGTCTCATAGCGAAGAGTCTCGACCAACACCTTGAGAGTCTCTCGCTAGATGACTGGGTCAAGGGTCATAAATACAGAAAGCGGTACTTCTGGAGACGGCACGCATCGTCAGGAGGTTCCTCTCTCTGCGGCCCTAACCAACGGTAGCTTGGGACCTACCCCGCTGCCGGCGGGACTCTAGGATTAGGTTTTTTATAACATTATTAGTTTTATAGAAATATTGTAAAAAAAAACGTATTTGTTTATAGGATTAGGTTTTTTTATAATATTTTTTATTTTTAATTGTAATGTTATAAAAAAAAAAGTTTTAAGTTACAAAATAAATAAAGAGAATATAAATAATAATGTATTCACCAAAAAATAAATACATTGAGGTCTATAATCCAGGTACATAATAGTGTTTATTTTAATTGAATTATCCACTAGCATCTAAACTAGGCCGAGCCTGTATCTTAGATGCTAGTTCCTTCCTATGACGTATAAATTTAATTTTAATATCACTTGAGGTTAAAGGTGCATCATATAAGTAATTGGGTTAAAACAGATGGCCCTCTTATATTTTCGCTACCTGGTGTTTGCTTTCTCCTTCCGACCCTAATGCAACGATTTGTGTCTACAATGATTGGTATCTCATCATCAAAATCATATTTTATCAGCAGCCTTCCAGGTGAGAAAGGATCTACAGAAATCTCTTTTATCTTTGTCCAATTTTTTTTCTCTCCAGACATGTCTGTAAAAAGGTCACACCCAAAATGAGGGTGATTCCATGCATTTGTGCATTGAAAAAAGTAAAAAAAACATGTATTGTATGTACCTGAAGAAATTTGCGCAATTCTCAGAAATTCTAATGTACAGAGATATAACGTAAAAGTACGTAGTACTATTAAATAATCTGTGGTAAAAGAAATTACACAAGAAGCATTTTTGGATTTCATGAAACTGATAACTCTAATTGGGCAAAAGCCATGTCTGCAGAAAAAAAAAATCCGTAGATCCTTTGTCACCTGGAAGGCAGCAGCGGCATAAGATATGATTTTGATGATGAGACACCAATAATTGTAGACACAAATCGTTGCATTAGGGTCGGAAGGAGAAAGATAACATCAGGTAGTGAAAATATAAGAGGGCCATCTGTTTTAACCAAAATTAAGTGATGCACCATTATCGATATCTGAAAATCTATACAAAGACTTAATCCCCCTTATTACAAAACATGGTTTAAAGCAAAGCCAGGTTTTACTGTCATTTGGTCACTTTCTAACGTCATATAATAAAAAGGGACGAGGCTATTTTAAAACCTGGTTTTCCTTTAAACCATGTTTTGTAATAAGGTGCAATATGTCTGTGTAGAGATAATCATATCCCACCACATTATCAGACCTTCTATATAAATTTGCGTCCGCAATCTACCAGGAATGAGGATAATTTTGATATCGTTACTGATAGTAATTCTTCTTAATCTTTTAATTTACTTTATAAACTTGTTGATTTAGCACTATGTTAAACTATAATTATGATGAATAGGTAGTACTACCCATAAGCTCAACTTGTTGATTTTGCACGATATTAAAAAGTTTTTATTAATTGTTGGATTATTATTTATTTCAGCAAAAACCTATTACTTTTTGTACACTCTACTTAATTATTTTTACTGACAGTAGTTAGTAGCTGTATTAAAGATTAAACTATGGAAGAATTTCGATAGCTTGATTGGTAAACAACAAATAACATAAATCGCACTTTTACTTTCAGGTAGATACAAATATATGTGTCGTTAATTACGACACTTAAATTCATTGCTAGTTTTACTTAATTGTTTTTACACCATGAAACTTATAAAAATACTTCCAAGAATAATTAACTTTTATTAATTATGAAACTTTTAAAACAAAACCTAACGTTAAACTAAGCTATTTCTCTAATTACGTCTAAATATTTTCCAAATTCTGTTTACAAAAATACGTATCAATTGTTATAAAATCCAATATTGACAAAAGTTTCGTGGAAGAATTAAGCAACTAGACTTGCACAACGATACCCACCAAATAAATCCTAAAACAAGTATGCATCTATAGTTATTCGAAAATATTTTTTTAAGTTTTCGTTCAAAATGTATGTAAGTATGAATATGCTTTTATTCATATGGAACTTTAGTAAATAATTAAGTGCAAATATATTAACTTCGTTTTTATGATGGAAATATAAATATTTTGATGTTGCAATATTTTACATAATTGTATTTAATTCCTTCATTTTGAAGATAAAAATTATGAAAAAAATTGACAATACGTATTAAATTTTTCTTGATTTTTTAGTGTAATAAAAAAAAAAACACGCAAGTCGACTTGCATCTTTGTTCCAGGGGGGGTGCGATGTGTCGATACACTCGCGCCATCTCACTTACCGGCGACTTGTAAAGCTGCAGGGGCAGCGGCGGCCAGTGCGGAAAATTCAAAATTCTAAAAATATGCATCGATTGGACCCAATTATATTTTTATGCCTTTTGCGGTCGAGACCTTGGGACCATGAGGGTCAGAAGCTCGCCGTTTTGCTCGCACCTTGTCTTCAAAATTGATCGAGACCTCTGGAGACCAACGGGCGGGGAGCTTTTTCCGCCAACGCATCAGCTTGGCTATCCAAAGAGGAAACGCTGCCAGCCTTCTGGGAATCTTGCCGGTAATCGGAACCAGCGGCAGGCTTGAGGAAATTTTCTATATATAGATTGTATTTTGTAAATATAGATAGTATTTTGTACATATTTGTTGTAAATAAAAAAAGTCTGTCAAGCAATTTCATCATATCTGAATTGTACATGGTAGTTTTTGAGAAATCGATGAACATACATGAAAAAAGAACATACCTACGCGTCCAACTTAGAGTTTCCTTCTTCTTTTTTGAGTCGGTTAAAAATAGGATACCTTTTATCACGGGAGAGTTCCCGCGAGGGTGGTTCAGGGGGAATAGTAACTCGACCCAGAGCTATGCCATATGTAGGCAAAGAACTTTAAATGAGAACACATTGTGAAGTTTTGCAGGTTCGATTCTTACTTAGGTAAGCCTTTTTCATAAGTTCGTCAATACAGCTGTACTTATTTTATTTGTTCATTCAAGCTTTTTTTTGTAGTGAACTAAACTAAAAGGTCAAACGGGCGAGCGCTGATGGCTCTCAACAACCAAAAAATTTATAATAGAATCATTGATCCTGTCATAAAATTGTGAGAACGAAACCATAGTGCGATTCAGGAAAACGACAACGCCATCTAGTAGTTCTCTCCCTCCGTGTCTCATAGCCGTGAGACGGCCTGTAAATAAATAAATTGAGATATCTTTTTTTCCCGTGAGCCGATTTTGATGAAACAAAGCCTAGTTGAAGCGCCAAGCAACGCTCAATCACCCTGTGAAACCCCATGCAAATCCGTTCAGTGGATTCGAAGATTATCCTGTTCAAACAGACAAACAGACAGACAGAAAGACAGACAGACAGACATTTTTTTTTTAAACGGTATTTATGAATTCTGTTAGTGATTCTACATCACCCCCAATCAGTTTTTGGTAAATATATTCAATGTACAGACACGACTTTTCTACAGTTTTATTATATGTATATAGATTTTCTACAGTTTTATTATATGTATATAGATATGTATAGATAAATAGATATATGTATAGATAAGGTGTAAGTCAAGTATAATATTACCTCAGAGTATATAAATACTACGTACAAGTATTACAGTATGAGGCACGAATGGTGAGCACGGATAGGCAGTAGTGAGGGCAAGCTCGCGCATGTACACTTTTTGCCAAATCACAGTAGCCAAATGACACGCGAGAATCCAATAGACGACGAGCATCGACTGACGAACCAATCAGCAAGTGTGCAGCTCGGCGCTCCCGCCTTCTTCATTCCGCCAAACAGACCGAAAATTAACGACTGCGCAGGTGTCAATCTGTGCTCACGACTCGTGCCCCTTACTATTTCATCATCATCATTCATCATCAGCCTATAATGTCCCACTGCTGAGCACAGGCCTCCTTTCACAAATCAGGGTGAAAGGGAATGGGCAGATACTCCACCACGCGTGCCCACTGCGGATCGGTGGAGGTAGGCTAGTGGCCAACCTACTGTTGGAATTTTTCAAGCCGCCTAGGAGGCATCCAACTAGCTTAATGACTATCACAATTAAGTGATAACCGGGACCAACGGCTTTACGTGCCTTCCGAAGCACGGAAACGCTCGATTTGAAATACCACTAGGCGGTCACCCATCCAGGTACCGACCAAGACAGACGTAGCTTAACTTTGCCGATCGATTAAGAACGGCTAATCATGCTACACCACGAGCGCTTCCCCTTACTATACCTAGGTTTTAAATATATCAGGAAAATGTATAGGAACTGAAGCTATGCGTACTAGATGAGTACATATTTACGCGTCGCCGTCCAGCGTTACTCCTTGTGCCATTTGCTAGGACTAAATTGCTTCAGTATGCCCCACTTTCACGTGCTATATGGTGTATAAATGTCATATCCCGGGATATTGATATTTTTAATTGTGGCCAGTCGAAATTCATCGAAGCAGCTTGAAAATGATGTATCATTATGACTTACTTAATTTTTTTATTTTATGATCTTATACAATTTAATTATATTTTCTTTTTATTAATGTAACAGCTTTTGTAATTTTTGTTATAGCATCGAATTAGTATTATACTGTAATGGTGTTATAATTTTCAATAAATAAATAAATAAATATCTGTCACTTTCTAATGTCATATAAACAAAAAGGGCTGGGGCTATCGTAATACCTGGGTGTTACAAGACTGACACACCTTATTTATTAATAAGGGGGTTAAGGCCTTATTTTTCATTAACAGATGAGAGAGACATGTATTCAGAACAGTTTCATAACCGTGTGGGCGACGGTAGACGACGATAAATAAGTAATTGTGAGTGTCTCCCTTCTTTACGCATTATTAGTTACAAGTATTTGGTACAGGATTCCGAAGTTAGAAATAAGACAATATTTATTTTATCGGCAGCAAAAACAGGTAGGTATTTATTTCATATTATCTCTCAAAGAGATAAGCGCTTTCAGATATATACAATTTCTTCAGCATTACAATATTAGTAAAGATAGAGAAAACAAATGTTTTATAAGAATAAAAAAAAAATTCATTAACTGTTTTATAACTCTGTAGACATGGACGATAAATATTTGAATTTGCACCAAATCCGCCCACACTAGTAACCCAACCATAGGCCTAACGCCTACGTTGAAACACCTACGTTCCAAAATTTATCTATACGTACTGTAGTACTATAATAATTTCCGAGGAAAATGGCTGGGATACGGTCAGAAATCCTACAATGGTTACGTTTTTGCCGTTTAGCTATCTAGGGTGCTCCTAAGAATGAATATGTTGATTTATTATAAAAAGATAGCAAGAGATTAATTAAAAACTCCAAACATACGATGCAATCGTAGTATTTTTTTCTAAATACACTTTATTGAATAAAGTTAGTGTAATTTAATTTTTACCAACCCCTACAGGGCTTGTAACTAAAACTGGCCCGTTCAATACATTGACACGTTGCGCTTGTGTAGTGTCTGTGAATAAGCGCGTGGCGTGACGTTGCACTGCATGCGCATTATGAAAAGTATGTCCGTCTCTCTTGCGCGCGGTCAAGCTTATGAGTATGAAGGAAACAGTTCGCTTTTATTACTGCTCATAAATATAGAGTGTTTTTTTTTTTGCATTCTTCCATTAAAATTGACTGACTGATTAGAAACAATAATCTAATAATAGTACATAGTGATACATGTGTGCAAAGTTAGTGGTTGGAATGCTTTATCTACACACTTATACTGAGATACAAACTTAACATAATCAAGATTAAGTATATCATAAAACACTAGTGCGGTAATGTAAAGTAAAAATCACCAGTTCGTAATAAGCTGTTTTATGATACCAAAATCGGTGCAATAAAAGCCACTTTACGAGTGTGTTGAAATATTACATTATGATACATGTATGCAAAGTTGGTTATTAACACTCGAGGCGGTATTAAGCCGATAAGTGAGCCGAGAGTGTAATAATCAATGCACACGCGTGTCATACATTTTACCCGTTTAAATTAAGAATGCTTGGCCTACACACATATCACTTGCAGTGACATACAAACTTATCATAATCGGGATTATACCTATCATAAAACTGTGCGGTAATGTAAAGTAAAAAGCACTAGTGTGTAATAAGCTGCATTAAGATACTAAAAACGGTGCAACAAATTTCACTTTACGAGCGAGTGTGTTGAAAAACATATTGTATCATGAAAATGCATATGTGTGAGTACTGTGAACGTGCCAGCCTTCGTTAATCGACCTGTACTAATGTAATGCAACAGCAAAAATCAGGAATAATCTAATTATTATGCTACTTTATAAATACGATAGAGAAATCATTATATCCCTTTTTAAGCATATGGCGCGCACGGCGAGGTGTAATTTGGGATAATTAAAGTTTAAAATGGAGTTTTTTTTAAATGAGATACGTGCATTTTTTGTGTGACATCCTATATTATGTCATTCAAATTCAAATTCAAATTTCTTTATTTGTGAGTCACAGGTCAAATAATGGTATTATAAAATAGATTGTTTCACTGAGACTTGCCTAATAGGCGTACAAATAAAACGCGTAGCCTACCAGCTCCAAATCCTAACTAATATTATAAATGCGGAAGTGAGTTTGTTTGTTTGTTACGCCTTCACGCCTCAACTACTCAACGGATCATTATGAAATTTGGCATGCAGATGGCCTATAGTACGGAGACGGACATAGCCTACTTTTTAGCCCGGGAACGCGGGTAAAACCGCGGGGGACAGCTAGTAAGCTATAATTATAAATTCTTACTTCTAACGAAAAAACAATGAATGTTTTTTTTTTTTTTTTTTATTGAAAATAAATGGTAAGTACATAAATAACTATTACATACACTACTCGCCAAACTATTAAGTTTGATGGCGAGACACGCTCTTTACAGATTATTATACCTACCATTATTAAAAAATACAAACAAGAAAAGCATTTACCTGCAACATATAATAACATGTATATAACTAAAATTACCCTAAGAACAGTCCCCCCCCCTTGTTGGTTAATAATATGACAAAACAAACATGCAGAGTGGATTCATTTCTCGATGGCGCCTCTTCAAGTGAAGTCAGCGTCATCGAGCAATGCCTCCCTCAGCTTCATCTTTAATATACTCTTACTTAATTTAGGTTGCTTTCTTAACAAATCGATGTTATTGAATATTTTTGGTACATTTTTGCATCGTAAGTTAGGAGTTTTTAGTGAATCTCTAGCTTTCTTCAATAAATATGCGGCTGAAATGTCGGAAACTGAGTTTTGTATAATTCGGAGCTTATTTGATTTTCGCAAGTGGAAAGTTATGATAAATCAGTTGGTAAGAACTTCGTAGAGCCGCTCTGGTTGTTGAGTTGTCAAGAGAATATAACTGAATTTAATAACTCGTAAATAGAGACGTATTAATCCTTTGGGTGGGGTGCTAGTACGGGCGTATTTGGAGGAAATTTAAATGTGAATTGTAATTTCAATGGTAGCACGAAAAAATTGAAATTAAGTTGAAAAAAAAAAAATTGTGATAATCTAGCCGAAGGTGGTAAGCACACAAATATGGATCAAATCAGTTTGCACAGGAAAAATTAATTAAGACACTCCTATTTAGCAATTTTTCCCCGTCTTTGCCCACAACTTCGCTAAGGAAAGTAGTTTTATGGCCAAAGATGATGATTTTTTACGAACTTAACTAATAGTTTAAACTACAATTTGCAAAATCTAATATAAGTAATATTTTTTTTGGTAAATCCCATAATTAGATCATCAATGTATGTTATTGTATTGTTGTATGTCATTGATGTATTTATTTATTTAACGTAGCGTACCCCATGCAGTTTATTTAGAAAATATACTTGAATATAATGATATAGGTACTCTTTCCCAAATCGCTTGCAGTGCTGCCACATCTTTTTACGCAGCAAAATTAGGTTACCCTTCTCCTGTTACCCATTGACATATACGTAGCTATAATTTATACCTAGGAATGAGATTATACGAATTTCCTTATCCTAAGTCTCATATTTTCTTCGCTAAGCTTCCAACCAATTACTCGAAAATTGAAATTTGGCAATAGGGTTGCTCAGAATCAGGAAAAGGAACTCCTGTATTCATAAAAATATGTGTGAAGATGCTTTTTTTTTTTTTTTTTTATACAACTAATTCGGTATACAAGCATACGGCCCGACTGATGGTAAGCAGTTACCGTAGCCTATGGACGCTTGCAACACCAGGGGTATCACTCGCGCGTTGCCGACCCTGAAGAAATCTCTTCACACCCTTTTTGAAGAACCCCATGCTGTACTCCATTGGGAAAACCACGGGGGGAGCTCATTCCACAGTCTGAGCGTCCGCGGAAGAAAACTCCTTTTAGCCCGTACAGTTCAAAACAAATCTGGTGGAAAATTCTGAATTGTTTCTAAATTATGCGTCAATACCTAAACAAATTTAAATTTTGAATATTGAATACAGAGACTTATTATAAACTAGCTGTCCCCCGCGGTTTCACCCGCATTCCCGGGATAAAAAAGTAGTCTATGTCATGTCATGTCCTATGACTTCTCCATATAATAGGCTATCTGCATGCCAAATTTCATGATGATCCGTTGAGTAGTTGAGGCGTCAAGGCGTAACAAACAAACAAACTCATTTTCGCATTTATAATATTAGTAAGGATATTTCATAGCAATTTTACCTTACCTTAGTGGTATAAAAATATAAAATAAAAATAAAAAACCAGATTTAAAAAAAAACGATTCTTGTGGATAGACCAAAGAAGTGATAAAGAAATCAAACAATCCAAATGGTATTTAAACTGCGTCTAGTCGACTTTTTGATTTAAAACCCTGCTGCCTTCACTATAGTATTTCTTTTCCTTAATCAGCTTACGATTTCTGACACATAACAAAATCCAACGCCTACATACGCCTACGTTAGTAAAGTATTTCTATAACATTAATTCTGCCTCATGTTAATTAAATTTCTAAAAGTGTGAATTACAAAATCCCAAGAACACCGAAAATAATCTGCCATTAGAAACTTTGTATTAAGAAATTCCAAATGCTGAAAGCGTTAAAACCCACATTAACCGCTCGAAAACTACCACAAAGCGATAATACCTAACTGCGACCATAGCTTTTTATGTACCACCGGTTTTACGACATAAAAATGTGATATTCAATGTATTTTTATAAGGACGCTGCGGAGACCAAAAAGGTCGACTGGGGTGCTTCGGGATCTTTAATCCGCCATGTTGGGTTTAAGGGTCGATCGAATAGGAAATTATTGTTAACATAAGTTAGATTTACGAATACTTTGCATGATAAGGCTAAAATATGAGAGGAGTATGAAAATTCCAGGTATTTTTAAAAAGGTAATATGGAATCAGAATGGAGAGAGTAAGAAAGAGACGAGCTGGTTAAGCAGGATTATGAACAGCAAGATAGGTTTATGCCTATACAGCTCCTATGTGAAACCACTCGCCCAATTATAATGAGTAGAGTATTGCGAATAATCGTTGCCTGCGTTGAATCCTGAATGTCCAGTTTCCTACGTGCCAAGTTTCATCCACATTCATACATCTGAGCCAAGACAGCCAAGCGAAGCGCAAAGCACTACCTACCTTTTCTCAAAGCGTTTCGTCGTTTTTCTTTACCCTCATTACATGGGTTTGGATTATACCAGATAAACAAAATTCTCGGGATATGATGTCAATAGTGAATTTATTAAATATATTAAGTTTCAATAACATAGCTCTTATATTTTAGATTTTATTGATATCTAAAAAGCCCCGATTTCGTCACTGACTCACTGATGATCATCAAAACTATTACGGTACTTCCTGAAGTACTAGATAGCTGAAATTTGGTATGTTAGCTTGTATTAGTACACAATCAACAAAAAAAAACCGTAGTCAAAATATGTGGCTTAAATTGGCCGTTTCACTACTACCAAAACTATTGTATAACTAAAAAGTAATGAACATGAAAAATGTATTCACTGACGATAGCGAAACGGCCAAGCCACATATTTTGACTAAGGTGTAGAGTTTGTGAAGTTAGGGCTTGTAGAGTAAGGGCGTGTAGAGTTATAAGCTTGGCTTTACATGACGGTGCGAGCCATATGTCTTGGCAACATTTTACATAAAAATGTTTTTGGTGGAATTTATTTTACAACTAGACATTTTCACTCGCAAAGAGGATTTATTAAAACTACAATTCAACCTACAGTGTACTCATGTTTTAACACTGACATTTATCGTGCATTTATCACGCTTTTTTAATACCATTGTCTCAGATCCACGGCGGGCCATTCATTAACCGTGGTAGTATTGTTCGCTCTACCTCGACTCGTGAATAGCTGGTTGACAAATTAAACCTCTCTTTGTCTTTATCACATAATGGAGTTTTCTTATTTCATCCACGTTTATTTTACTTTGCTTTCATGTTTTTATGTTACACGAATCGGATTCTTTGGGATGTTACGGACGATTTCGTTTTGTATTGTCATTTTGTCTTTAAAAGTCCAAAAAGTTGTTCAAAATGTTCACCATTCAAAATTTTAGGCACCCTTCGGTTACGGAACCCTAAAAACCATCGCAATCTGAATTTGTCATTGTATTTTCGACCATATATTCAGATACCATAGTTTATTATGGAAAAACTAGCATACGGATAGTAAGAAACATCTAATTCGATGATCATAATTTTATTCGAAACTAGCTTTAGCCCGCGACTTCGTCCGCGTAGATTATTTCTTTTTTCTAGGTATGAATCATTGTAACAATATAGAGCTTTGTTCATGACTATAGCCCGCCACTACGTGTGATATTTGACAAAAGTTCAGGAAGATTGAGAGCTTACATGCGAACATGCCACATAAAACTGAAACAGCCCTGCCGCAAATAAACTCTAGCAAATTTCGGAGTTCTTCCCTGTGATTTATTAATAGCCATCGCGAAGCAAACCTCGATAAGGAACTGTAATCTTTTAAATTCAAACGGAAGGTGCTTTGGGATCAATGGTATACGCGGCACGAGACTGTTTCTCCTCTGGCGGAACCAGTTAATATTTTGGCCTCAATAACATTGCGGCGGAGAACTGTTGCTTGTAGTCAAGTTCTACAGCACAATTTTGGAGGCTGTATATTTCTAATCAATATGACAGGAGCAGGTACATGCATGAAACGGATTACCCGGCGGATTAAGAGAGTTAAAAAATTGAATAGGATAATTAACCGACTCATCCATATCGACCATAGTGGCAACATTTCATTGATCGCAGCGGGTTGGTCAATTTTGGGAGTCATAATGGGTCTCTCGCGCTGTCGCGCATAACCACTCTATCGGTTTGTGTTCATAGTAACATCAGTCAGTATACATTTCATCTATACCTAACTTGGTATGTGTACCATCTATTTGTGGAAAGTTTATATTCCCGATTTGAAGAAGAAGATTTGAAAATCTACCGGCAGAAATATGCATACATACACTGTCCGATTAGCTGAAGAAGAAATATGTTTTTTTTTGGGAGGTGTCGAGATCGGGATTATTTATCTAAAATTATGCCATGAGACCTATCCACAAATTCCTCAACCATTTCATGACAACTGAGATATTTGCTCATGGCACACGGACAGACAGACAAATACACCTATATCCACAAGTTCCTCAATAATTTCCAGACAGCTGAGATGTTTCTGTTTGTCTGTCAGTCTGAGGAGAGAATTTGCCTCCTTATGTGTGTACCGCTTGTACAACGGACAATTCTCTGAAGAATTGTTTGACTTGATGCCCACGGGCTACCTTCTACCATCGCAACTCTCACCATCGACGGGGAGTACATACTCATATTTCTGTATGGTCGGCAACGCACGAGTGATACATACGGTGACCGCTTACCATCAGGCCGGCCGTATGCTTGTTTGACACCTTAGTATTAAATTTAAATAATAATAATAATTTAAAAATTACCCGTAGAAGACAGACAGACAGACGGATCGACACGGGCGGAGATCTATCCAAAAGTTCCTCAACCAGACAGCTGAGAATTTTCTCGTGGCAGACAGACAGATATATGGGCGGCAGTAGGCTTCTTAATAACATGATACACGTGTACATTATTTTACTTGAATACAAAATTATGTGAATGAACAGCTTAAATACAAAATTTAATCCCCCTGTTCACTCATTAATGGATCAAATTCCAACAACACCGATATTCTTTGCATTAGTTTCCAAATTTTAATTATCCAAGCTTATATAATAAATTTAGTATACTTCCATACACAACTTCATCCCTTTTTTACCCCTTCAGGGTCGGAATTATCGAAAACGCTGAGGCACATATAAATTAATTTTCAATCATCAACCTAAACACAAAATTTGAAGGTCCTAACTTCCAAACTGATGGACTTTCATACAAACTCGCATCCCCTATTTTACCCCCATAGGGGTGTAATATGGGTGTAATATTGAAAAATCCTTAGTTAGTGGATACCTACACTGTATAATTATAAATTTAGTGATGTTTACTATGGAAATAAAAGATTTTCGTATACAAATTAATCCCCCTTTTCCCTCTTCGGGGGTGGAATTATCACAAACACTGTGACAACTTTACTTTAATTTTCAATCGTCATGGCCTATTTTACCCCCTTAGGGGTGGAATTTCCAAAAATCTTCTTTACTGGATACCTACACTGTATAATAATAAATTTAGTGAAGTTTATCGTGAAATTGAAGGCAACTTCATTCCCCTTTTTCCCCTTTCGGGGGTGGAATTATCATAAATGCTGAGATAACTTTACATTAATTTTCAATCGTCAGCGTAAATAAAAAATTTGAAGATCCCAACTTCAAAACTGACGGACTTGCGTACAAACTTTCATCCCTTATTTTACCCCCTTAGGGGTGGAAAAAAACCTTCCTGCCTACACTGTATAATAATACATTTAGTGAAGTTTACTTTCAAATTGAAGGACTTGCATACACCACTTCATCCCCCTTTTCCTCCCTTCGATGGTGGAATCTCCAAGAATTTCCAAAAATCCTTCCTTAGTGGATGCCTACACTGTATAATAATACATTTAGTGAAGTTTACTTTCAAATTGAAGGACTTGCATTAAGAACTTCATCCCCCTTTTCCTCCCTTCGGTGGTGGAGTTATCACAAACGCTGAGATAACTAAACATTAATTTTCAATCGTAAGCCTAAATACAAAATTTGAAGATCCTAACTTCAAAACTGACGGACTTGGATACAAACTTTCATCCCCTATTTTACCCCCTTAGGGGTAGAATTTCCGAAAATCCTTCCTTAGTGGATGCCTACACTGTATAAGGTATCTTTGTGCAAAATTTCAAATCTCTAGGTCCAGCGATTTGGGCTATGCGTTGATATATTGCTTACAAACTTTCATCCCTTATTTTACCCTGTTAGGGGTGGAAAAAAACCTTCCTTAGTGGATGCCTACACTGTATAATAATACATTTAGTGAAGTTTACTTTGAAATTGAAGGACTTGCATAAACCACTTCATCCCCCTTTTCCTCCCTTCGGTGGTGGAATTATCACAAACGCTGAGATAACTAAACATTAATTTTCAATCGTCAGCCTAAACACAAAATTTGAAGATCCTAACTTCAAAACTGACGGACTTGCATACAAACTTTCATCCCTTATTTTACCCCCTTAGGGGTGGAATTTCCGAAAATCCTTCCATAGTGGATGCCTACACCGTATAATAATACATTTCATGAAGTTTACTTTGAAATTGAAGGCCTTGCATACCCAACTTTATCCCCCTTTTCCTCCCTTCGGGGGTGGAATTATCACAAACGCTGAGATAACTATACATTAATTTTCAATCGTCAGCCTAAACACAAAATTTGAATATCCTAACTTCAAAACTGACGGACTTGCATACAAACTGTCATCCCCTATTTTACCCTCTTAAGGGTGGAATTTCCAAAAATCCTTCCTTAGTGGATGCCTCCACTGTATAAGGTATCTGTGTGCAAAATTTCAAATATCTAGGTCCAGCGGTTTGGGCTGTGCGTTGATATATCAACAATCAGTTTATCATTTTATATATTAAGATAAATGATTTTAATATGTAGCCTGGAACGTAATACGCCATTGCGCGTTAATGTCCCAATTATTTATATGTTTCAAATAGCCATTAATTATGTATATCGCTTTGCTTTCAACGTTTTAACGCAGTTAATTGAATTATCATTGACTGAATCATTTCATAATCCATTTTAAACGTAATAGTTTAACTTCATTCTGAATTTCATTTTAGTTATAAAAACCATAAACTTATTTATTGAATCCTAGCGATTTCTGTTTGTAATTTTTTTTGGGTTATGTTTAATACTTAGGATTTTTTGTTTTACCTGTATTACCTATAATTTGTTTGATTCTTGTTTTCTATTGTAAAATACAGGTTAGAGGAAATTACAAACACATATTTTATTTTAATAATTTCATGAGTTACTTACGTTCCGTCCGATATCTTAGAATGAGTAATTTTTAAATATATACAAAAAATTACCTGACAGAAGACAGGTAGAGAAACAACCACAACAACAAGTTTTTATTAACAAATATTATTTATAAATCATGTATTTGGAAAAAAACTAATTATTCTTATTAGTTAACGAAATATAACTGTGTATGTATTCCTCCAATCCTTCCTCATGAAATGGAGGTTCTGGGCAATCAGAATCTGCACAATAAGTAAAAAACTGATAAATCCCGTGTTTAGTATATCTGATACTAAATTATATCTGTCTCTTTCTTCTCTCTCTCTAACGTCAACTGTCAAACCATTTACAAGTGCTCCGTACAATTAAATTAGTTTTTCAGTCTTAATACCATATAATGTAGTGTGAACAGTGTCAATAAATAATTAATTAAGTGAATGGTGTTTGTTCATATTTTCATCGCCCTAAACTCCTAAACATCCCGCCTAACCTGAAGAATGACATTTTTTTTGTTTTTTTTATCCAAAGCTAAGCTAAAGGTGCGTCCATGCTACGCGAAGCGAGCACGAGCCGAGCCTCAAACGAACAGGATTCGTTCGCTGCTCGCGATTTCAAGCGTGGACGTACTTAACGAGCCTTCAACGAGCAACACAACACAATGAGCGCGATACGAAACTCTGTATTCGTGAAAATACTTACAATCGGGTAGAGCGCAGTCGAGCACGCTACGAATGCTCGTTCGAGGCTCTCAAGCCCGTCCACGCTACGCGAATTGTGCTCGCAGAGTGCTCGTTCGAGGCTCGGCTCGTGCTCGGTTCGCCAAGCATGGACGCACCATAATACATTCACATTAACACTATCATCACGTGCTAACACACGTCGCATCGCATCGTGTGTTTTAGTATGAAAACACACGGAATGAAACGATTGACTTGCCGGACATCGTAGTTCAATTCAAAGTTCTTTTACAGTCTGTTATCAAAGTCAAAAGACAAAGCCATTTATTCAATTCAATGTAGGCCCTAGTAGGGCACTTATGAACGTCAGAGCTACTGAACTTACCGCCGGTTCGGAATTGGCCTTCAACTGAGAAGAACAAGCAAGAAACTCTATCTACATGTATATCCTACTAATATTAGGTATAAATGTGAAAGTTTGTAAGGATGTGAGATTGTGAACATGTGAAAATGTTTGTTACTATTTCATGCAAAAACTACTGAATTATTTTTTATGAAATTTGGCACACAGAATATGTTCTGTTCTGGGTTAACACATCAAATTCTTTTATCCCGTGAAAATTATATATCGCTCAGGAACGCGGATGAAAACGCGGGCGAAAGCTAGTATTAAATAAAACTTAGTCCTGGCTGACTGGCTAACAGATCAACGCACAGGCCAAACCACTGGAGCTACAAACTTGAAATGATGCACACAGGCTTCTTTTCTAACTTAAACATCTACTAAAAAAGAATTCCAGCCCTAAGAGGTAGCAAGGAGATCACGGGTAGCATATATTACCCATTAACCGTGTAGGCCAGACGGCATACCGGCAGTAGTGCTGAAGTGTGTTACTATACTGTTTCCTGTGCCGATGTGTCTTGTCGCACTTTCTTTCTCTAGAAGGCAAGTTCCGTCTTCGTGGGAGAGAGCACACGTGCACCCAAAGCCCTAAAGGGCCCGCCGAGAAAAGGGCGACAGATGAGACCCGATGAAAATCACGATCGCTATCACTTCTCCCTTCTCTCTAAAGTGACAAAACGATTAATTAACACGCAACTTTAAGGGACTTGAAGGATCACAACTTGTTGAGCGGCCGACAAAGTGGCTATTGCCAGAGTCGCTCAACTGGTGAATTCAAGTCTACCTCACGCACCGTTGGTCACTCGCCATTAAGACTCAAGGTGAAATATTGGCGGTGAATAATATCTATTTTCTTCGGCTACCGCATCAGGCGGGCCTTATAATCCATCCATGCAGGATATAATAAATATGTTAAATGTACTTCTCCATGTACCAATGTTAAAGTAGGCCATCGAAGAAGGCATAAAATTGGAAGACACATGACACTGAACAATAAAATATGTACATAAAAAAACGACAGATAATACTCTCTATTTAGCAAAAGCGGTTGTTACCAGGCACAGCTAGTGCTCAAAAAGAGCTGTATAACCATTTCATAGTGCTGAAATTAAACGCAACAGGCGCGCGTTGAATCCAAACCCTTGTGTTTCCCTCTAAACCTTTCTATTACCTTCTCCACTTAGTATAATCCGTTTAAGTTACTACGCTAGCTACTGCTATTAGCTCCCGGTTCTTATCTTCAATGGACAAACTTGTTTATGCTCTACTGTGCTCTACTTTGCTCACGACGCTGAAATAATTCCGTTTTAACATCTCAGTTTAAGGGATTAAGAGTTAGTTCAGACTAGCGCACCTCTAAACATTAAAATTAAATTCTTATTTTTCACTAATATCTGGCCCGCGTTATTCTGCTTTCTGGAGGAATTATAATTTGTTTCCAGGGTGAAAAGTATTTCATGTTTAAATCCAGGTTATATATTTGCCAAACATTATAACTACTTAAGGTGGTTGAAGAATTTAAGACTTCCATACAAGCTACTGCATTTATAATATTAGTTGAATTTAAGTAATTGAAATCCTACAAGCATATTGGACACTTATTAACGTTTATAATATAGAAAATTTATTTTCCCTCCCAATTTTAATGGGCATTGTTATACACTTCGTCTCCCAGGAATTCCTTACTTTGAAATAATGCCAAATCTTTAGTAAAGTTATATAAGGAAAGAATGAAAGAAATTATTTAAAATAACAACATTTTTAAAGGTACGGAAAGTACAAGATACTTATCTCATGACGTGGTTTGTCCTCCTGTCACCGCTCAAACTGAAATGTTATATTTTAGAACCAGAATTAAAAATGTATAAATAAAATGAACTTGTTTTCTTCCAGAAAGTGATAATGGAGCCGAAACACGATGGTGCATCCTTTACAGAAGAGCACCATAAAATTAGCGCTGGTGACCTGACATGAGCCCAATGTGACAAGCTCTCCGTAGGAGTCATGCTCAAAATTGGACTCGTAACTCAAAATAAATAGGAAGTACCTACATATAGGTAGAGTATGAGTTAAACTCAAGATTTATTAAAATAAAAACTCTAGTTTCAATCTAAATAAGAACAAATCAACAGTATGAATAAACTCTAACATTCGAAATGATAAGTCAAAGTCAAAAAGCTTTTTTCAGGTCTTAAAAAGACTTGTCAAAGCTACTGATTCTACCACCAAGGCATTTAACCTTAGTTTTTTGTTGACCTTTTTTCTACCACCGTCTTCCGTTCCGCACGTATTCGTAATGACATCCACTGTCTCAACGTCTCCTCAAAAATTAAATAAGGGAAAAAGCAATTAACCGAGTCACGTAATTGTGTCAAGTTCGTGGATCTTCTGTTACTCAGTTTACTCGGCTGAACATCCTTTTTAGGATAAGAGATAATATTTTTTGTATAAAAGCAGATTAGGAAATCCCTCCTAGCTTTTGTCGTTTAAAAGATAGCTAGCTATTTCTACTTTAGTATTTAAATTTATCTAAGCGGGTCTTCTTAAAATAATGATCGATTCTCAATTCTTTATAGGATCTGTGTCCATCCACAAAAATCCTTATGGATTACTTAAATACCTGAGGACCGTGAGTCAGGTCAGATTCTATCTTCTCAGTTTCTTGATTGCCAGATTGTTTATGTGGATGTTTTCTCAATTAACAAACCTTTAGCAATAACGTTGCCATTTTCCAATGAGAAGAAACTTTCATTAAATTAAAATAAGCGTTTAATTAAGACCATAATTCTTAGTAACCGCTCTACAAAATAATTGGCTATGTAACTTAAAATATGAATGGAAGACGTTTGAAAGTCGCCGGGAATGTCTAGAACTTTGAAAACGTAGGACTTTGAGGCGGCTGTGGTAAAGACTGTATTATTTTTTTATTACATAGTACATTTGGCCATAGTCCCGCCCTTTACGGATAATTCTAAACGTAAGTACTATGTATTTAACTATACCGATGTATTTAATTTAAAATAGTGATCCAACAAGTGGTTGGAAAGATTTTAATTTTTATTTTGTTTTATCCTCTCACTCTCCAAATAAATTTTACCATGCAAAATCTCTCACTCCTCCGTGATATGTAAAATATCCTCAATATGCTTAGAAAGGAGCCAGAAGATTTCTTTTCAATTATTTTTATACCTACTGGGTGTAACGGGATCCACTTTTTTGGTACTCGGCGCACAGATCGCAGAAGAGATTTTTTTTATATTAATACTAGCTGCCCGGCGCGACTTCGTTCGCGTGGTACTACCCTATCCTGTGGTGCTACCCTACCCTACCCTATCTAAACCATCCAGGGCCCGCCCAAACGCATACAAAAAAATCATTCAAATCGGTCCAGCCGTTTAGGAGGAATTCATTGATATACACACGTGCAGTAGAATTTTATATATAAAGATTAAAGGGAGGCAAAATGAAAATGACCGGAGACATGTTGGCTATGATTTTAATTCAATAAACTATGATGAAAATATTTGGTATGAATTTTTGAGAAATAATTTTGGGATGAAACTTTTTTAAAGAGTCTGTTTTGATGTAGTCGTCACACCTTTCGAATGACCCTTTTCTATACATATCCAGTATACAAAGATACTTATAAAAACATTCTGAGCTTCCTTATAGCAGATATAAATCCATTATCTTCTCTGCTGCAGCAGAAACTTCCAATAGAAAAATTGCAAAATCTTCTAGATATTCTGAGCAGAATACTGCAACCATATTTTTGTCTTCGACTAAATTTTTATAGTATTCTTACAGACTCTAATCTACCTAGACTTCTCTTCTCAAGACTTCAAGCTTAATACTCATGGTCTAACTGTGAAAATGGTGGTAAGCGGTTCCCTACAGATTATCTCGGACATTCACTTACTCTTCTAAGAAACTATTACTATTTTTCTCTGGTATGGAATTACCAAACAGATTGACAACGCCCTTGGAATAGTAATAGATATTTTTTATAGAAATACTTGCAGCGACCTTATTCTTATTTTATAAAAGATCTATTTACAGAAATAACTATACGTAGGCGATGGTATGACCATCTCGAGGTATTTAGTTCCATGCACCCCCTATAATCCAGGAACCAAAAGTTGTAACCAAACAATGAAGATTACCAGACACTACTTCATTAATTAGGATACTCAGTATCTGACTGTCTTCCCCTCCAATAGTTATGCTGGGAGAAGCACCAACTTGGAGATGGCAGATCAGCTACAGATATCAGACGTACCAGACTGCCAAATATACGTCAACCATACCGCCTTAATCAGGGTTTCTAGTCATTATAATCATCGCTTATTAATTTCAATAATGAGATAAACCCTAACAAAAACAATTTGCTTTATAGAAAAACATGAAATTCATAAAGCAATTGCCTGAATACGGCACTGGCGATGATAGCTAATGATAGTGACGTTGAATACCGTGACAAAGGTCCCAGGTTCCAACCCTACAATGAGCTTGAGCTTGCAGTGAAAGAAAACATCGTGAGGAAACCTTATGACAGTGGAAGGTGACCATATTTGGTGGTCAACCCTCGAGTCGAAAATCTGTCGCTAAGCACACAGGTGTGTTCTAACAGCTGCACTTGAGAGCCAGTTCGTTTCTAGGCGTTGCGTTTTTACTTAATCGTCTAAGAAGAATCCATGTAAGTCTATCCTATCTTGAGTTCTAATTTTATATTGTATTGTAGGTACTAACTTTCTTAAGTTTTTCCTCCTTGCCTTATTAGTCTTTGGTCTTTAACCCCAAGTGATATTAAATTTAAATTTATACGTCATAGGAAGGAACTAGCATCTAAGATACAGGCTCGGCCTAGTTTAGATGCTAGTGGATAATACATTTTAAATAAACACTGTTATGTACCCAGACTTTGATTAAGGATACATCCAGATAGAGTGTCGCAACTGTGCACGCGTCGATAAAAATACGCTCTAACTGTTAGGGCGTAAATCAAAAAAAAATAAATAAAAATGCAAAATAATGATCAATATTTAAATTTCTCCCGATTTTAATTGGAATATTTCAACAACTGCTATCTTTATGAACGTCACTATGACAAGCAGAATGACGCAGAGGGAGCGTAAAACGTAGCTGTTACGCGCGGCAGCCTATAAAAGTTGGCCTGTTTTATATATTCGGGTAGTATGGCGACGTTCTTTCCGGGTATATATTATTTCTATGTACCCAGATTATAGACCTCATGTATTTATTTTTGGTGATTTTTTGGTGAATAAATTATTTTTATTATTATTATTACTTCTTACCATGGCGAGATTGTACAATCCCGCATGGCTGTCTATGACCTGAATACCTCATTATATCCCCTGATACCTAGTTGTCTAGGATGATGAAGAGATCCAGTTAGTTAAATAAATAACAACATTGCAGGATATCCATAAGTAAGATCTTCATTCTTTGTGTTTGACTACAATCATTCCATAGCTGTGATCATATGGCCGAACGTGATATATTAGTTTTTTTTTATGTCAACAGGTTGATATGATCTGACGATCCATCTGATGGTAAGTGGTTATCGCTGCATACGGACATTTGCAATACCAGGGGGAAGAGCTGATTTTAGGATTTTTTGAAGAACCCAAATCGTAGCGCTGAGGGAAACCGTAATGGAGGCTCATTGCACATCCCAATGGTCCGCATTTGGAACGTCCGTCTGAATCATTCAATATTATCTTGAGAAGGCAATAAGGTTATACATATATACTAGCTACCCGGCGCGACTTCGTTCGCGTGGTGCTACTCTACCCTATCTAAACCATCCAGGGCGTCACCCAAACGCATACAGAAAATTCAACTGTACATGTGTTTGTCACTGAACTCCTCCTAAACGGCTGGACCGATTTGAATGTTTTTTTTTCATTCATTCAAATCGGTCCAGCCGGTTAGGAGGAATTCAGTGACATACACACGTACAGTAGAATTTTATATATAAAGATATGTTATACATCACTAATTTCAGTCAAATTACATGAGATGGACTCGTCGTAGGCCTAGTTACAGAATATTCAATAGTACTACGGCCTAGTCATGGAGATGATAGTACGACAGCAATTAATCTTACGTTGAATATTTTTAGATCTATATCTTAGTAATTTTTACGTGATCGTTTGCGTATAAAATTACTGGCTTTTTATGTTATTTTTTTTTTAGAAAATAAAATTTACTAGTTAAAAGTAATCTTAAGCTAAAAAATAATTCATAGTTCTCTAAAATAACTTTAAATATAGATTAGATTCATAGTTCTAATTTAAATAAAGGGTAGAATTCCCAACTAGAAAAAAAGAAAGAAAATAAAATTTATCAATACCGGTTTTTTGTTAAGGCGAACGTTTGAGGCAACAATATCGGAATCCAAACACGTACGCACTGCGAACACAAAGTTGATTTCGATGGTAAAAAATAAGTGCCAAATTGAATTGAAATAAGAACATTGTTATGTTTTTGCTGTTTCAATGTCGGCCTAGTTAATATCGAAGCCATAATGAATGAAAAATACTCACCTGTTGTTCACGAGACCTGCGCCTGATGGTGGGGCCTGATGCCACAAATACACTACGAATATCAATTTAAAATTAAATTACCGTACTTTTTAAATTTTTTCAGTCAAAAGTAATTTAAAAATGGAAGAATTTATTTATTGTCTGATTTTGTAAAGTTTATTTTTTTATCTCATTAAACGTCAAAAAGACATCGCGGCCGCACGCGTTTTCCAAATTCTATTTTCAAATATTATTGTCGATTTTTTTTTTTTTTTTTATTTATGGCCAATTATTTCTGGTAGCGCGCGCGTTCGGAGCCGTCAGGGGTAAGACTGAAATGTGGGCTGAAAACAGGGGCTGTAGCTACGTAGGTGTGCTCTGAGTGAGAGTGGGTGTCTTTTAGACAAGGATAACTAGATGTAGGTAGCTGAGTGGTGGAAAGGGAGGGTGTTAAAAGTACAGGGGGAGCAGACGCTCACGTACTTGATTCCATGTCAGGAAGAATTTGTAGGCGTTCGCAATTGTACCTTTGATTGGGGTTTTCCGAATTTAATAAGTGCCCGTCTTTGGTGACGTTTCTAAGTTGGATCCACAATGATTACGGGGTTTGATGAATAGCCATTTTGTCCGGATTATTTCTTATAATTTAGTATCACGGTTCGTCTTCAATGAGCTTTGAAAGAATGGGATGAGTGAATGGTTTAGCTCAAGTTTAGCTTCAAAAATTTTGCGATTAATAACGGTGTTAGAGGTTTTGAAATGCGTCTTATGTCATAGAATGTGACCGACGGAATTAGTAGACGGAATAGGTAAAAAAAGTGAAACCCAAATCAAATTGGAATAGCAATGAATGAAAGTATGCAAAGTTACATACTATTACCCACACTATTACCATTGGTTGACCACAAGCTCGCCATGGTAAGAGATTATGTGGCCGGAGCTGGTAAGCACATAGCCTAGAATGGCACCCGGTAGATGCTTGGCAATGAAATTCATCTTGAGTTTGGTACCCAGCCAGACGGGTACTCATAGAACCCACAATCGTTCAAAACGTATCAGCTTGAAAAAAAAGAGACTTTAACATTATTATACTGGGTGGAGATTTCGAGATTGGCATATTTTCGAAACCTATGTTGGGTTAGTCATGCTGAAAAACTTTGACTATGGAAACAACATAGAAGTCTCAAAATAAAAAAATGTTTCATATATTATGGTCGAGCAAGGTTGATATTGTCGTTGCTCGTGCTTCGGAAGGCACTTAAAGCCGTTGGTCCCGGTTATCACTTAATTGTGATAGTCGTTAAGCTAGTTGGATGCCTCCTAGGCGGCTTGAAAAATCCCAAAAGTAGGTTGACCACTAGCCTACCTCAACCAATTCGCAGTGGGCACGCGTGGTGGAGTATCTGCCCATTCCCTTTCACCTCATTCGTGAAAGGAGGCCTGTGCTCAGCAGTGGGACATTATAGGCTGATGATGAGGTTGACATTTACTATGGAAAGTTAAAAAAATATTTTGAGAATTCACTATTGGTCCCATAGTAAAAGTTGTTCAACATGACCATCCCAACATAGGTTTTGAAAATATGCCAACCCGAAATCTCCACCTGTTATACTCAAATACATAGAAATAGATAAACCTAGAAGTAGCGTCACCATACGACACGACTATATGAAACAGAACAACTTTTAATTTACACTGGTGTGCGTGGCAGCTACGATTTACGCTCGCTCTAGGCTGCATCAGTCTGCTCGTCATAGTGACTTTCATAATGATAGCAGTTGTTGAACTATTCCAATTAAAATCGGGAGAAGTTTCAACATTAAACATTATTTTGCATTTTGACTCATTTTTATTTGATTTAGCCCCTAACAGTTCGGGGCTATTTTTTTCCACGCGTGAAGGTTCGACACTGAATCTACAGGTCGGTTAACGAAAGCTGGCACGTTCACAGTACTCATAAATTTGCAATCAGTCAAGTCTAATGGACGAATGCAAAAATAGACCACTCTATATTTATGAGCAGTAGCAAAAGCAAAACAATAACTGTCTCCTTCATACTCATAAGCTTGACTTTGCGCGAGAGAGACGGTGTAAATGTGTTGAAACGTGCCAGCTTTAGTTAACCGACCTGTACATACATTATTTATCAAAGCTAAAGTATTCTATACGTAACTTTTTTTTTTTTATTAAATACTGGTGGCAGTCTCGTATCTGAGGTGGTCAACGGCTCAGAAATGTTGAAGTATGCGTTTTATTTAAAGAAAGTAAAATAAAAAAACCGGCCAAGTGTGAGTTGGAGTCGCACACTGAGGGTTCCGTACAATGTTAACTATCTCAACTTGGCTATAAAAAAAAAGTTTCTTGTATGTTCCTTTAATTCGTAATTTTATTTCATTTTTACTATTTGTATGGCGGCAATAGAAATACATATTCTGTAAAAAATTCAGCTATCTATGATTCATGACATGTCAGCCCACTGACAGACAGACGCATGGACAGCGGAGGCTTAGTAATAGGGTCCCGTTTACACCCTTTGCGTCATCATCATCATCATCCTTAACAATTGGTAACTTTCCTAAAAGAAAAAAAAACCGTCTGTCAGATTATCAAAAAATATTGTACTCGTATTTTGTTTTTCACGAAAAATAATGATATATTTTTTACCCAGTAAAGAACCCAATTCTTAACGTTAAAACAAATAAAAACCCTTTTGTGGAATTCTTAAGCTCGTTATTTCTGCGTATTCTTAGTTTAAAAGAGATTTAGCCTTAGGGCAGCAACTAATCCAAGGAAAAAAGAAAATGATTCGCATATTTTTGTACACCATCTACGTAGAACTAATGATAACTACGTTATAAACTTTATCCTGTCCTGTTAATTTTGATGGTTTAAACCAAGTCTAGTAAACCCCAGGTATTAAAATAGTCCCGGCTCTTTTATACGTTAGAAAATGACAGATATATTTAAAACCTAGGTTTTGCTAGACTTGCTTTAAACCATCTCACGTAATGAGGGGAAAAAATCTTAATAAAAAATAAGAACCGATACTGTCCGAGGCTTAGCTCAGAGACTCCAGTACTAGAAATCTTTAATTTGGCATGGAGCTATTAATACTACCTATAGAGAAGCTATCACAAGCAATGGTAAAATGGTTTGACGGGCCAGCTGGCGTGGTTGGTTACGACTCTGGTTAAGATTCCACCTATCGCGCCGCAGTTCGTGGGTTCGATTCCCACACAGGACATGCATTTGTGTGCATGAACAACATGTCTGTATGTCCTGAGTCTGGGTGTAATTAGTATATTAAGTATGTATTTCCAAACAAAAAGTAGTATATGTATTATATCAGTTATCTGGTTTCCATAGTTCAAGCTCTGCTTAGTTTGGGATCAGATGACCGTGTGTGAGGAATGTCTTAGGATATTTATTTATTTATTATTTTATGTCTCATTTTTTTAGAGTCAACTAATGTTATCTTTTGCGCTGAAACAATAATTAGTCGTCTAAGCAGACAGTAGAAACACGTAGCGCTATCAGAACGATTTAGGAGTATTTTTCTCGCAAACGCTTACGCTTTTCTTTCATCGTTCTACAACAGCTAGTGTACTAGTGTTTAATATCGTTCAAAAAAGTCCAAAAGTGCAAACTAATACTTGCAGTATATAGGGTATATAACAAATCAATCTAGCTATTCTAGGACTATAGAACGCGTACAATGATTTAATAAGTCATTTTTCATGGTTATTATGATGAGTATCCCAAGCTCCCCAGGCTTCGAACAAAAATCCCCTTTTATCGAAATCGTTAATTCCATTTTTGAGATCCCAAAACATATATTACATATATTGCTCGTATGTATAACTTGTATTAGTGCTTCTACAGTGTTTATGCAGACTAATATAGCTTTATATATATATTTATTTATTTATTTACTGTATTAAATAAATATAACCAGAGCGAACTAAGAACTAGCTACAACAAATATGTCAATTTAACCGCTGTCTCATAATTCTAGCATATAAAGATAATGTATGGAAGGTTTTATTAAAGGTTATCTGTGCTGTTATAAATCTAAGGGCAATAATGGCGCGACCTTAACTGCATGTAGGTACAAAAGTAAGAAATTTATAGTAAAATTTAACCCCTTTTTTAAGAGAGATGGTTTAAAGCAAGCCTAGCACAACCCAGGTTTTAAATATATCCGTCACTTTCTTACGTCAAATAACAAAAAGAGTCGGGATTATCCTAAAACCTTGGCTTGGATACCTGGAAATGAAAACGGTACAACCATCAATTATGTTTAATATCGAAGAGGAATCGAGCATTGCGTTTTTTTTATGGCAGCTTGACCGAGGATGTAGAGTAGCGATGGGTGATTGTTACTAAAAACAATCGAATTATTCGATTTTCCAATTTATTCGAATCATTCGAATAACAATCGACTTCTTTCTATTGTTCATAATACGCTTCGTGCGGCGGCCGCGCGTGGCCTGTGCCGTGCGCTGGCTGTCCGTCCGCGGAATGAATATATTCGCCCCCGCGCTCACCCGTCGATTGTGCATACTATTGCAACCTGCGTTGCGTGCGTCAATTTTCATTCAAAAGGTCGATTGTTATTCGATTGTTTATTCGTTAGAACGAATTAATCGACAATCGTACAGTTTTACAATTACCGATTCTTTCGATTACTTTTTTTGGAACAATCGCCCTTCGCTAATGTAGAGGTACTCCGAACGAGGATATACGGATATACCTGTAATTTACGGCATACCACCACCAAATAACGTCACCTACAAAGATGTTGAAGAAAGTGTTATCGGATGTTTCTACTCAAAACTAAGTTGGTCTCATCGATTCTAAAGAAATCGTAAACAGTATTTTGGTCAGCAACTTAGCTTTTACTTCACAATTGTAAATGACTAAAAAATAAGGCCGATGTCCTATAGAACCAATGGTATAATAACCCATTTCAATTAGTATATATCGTGAATAAGCGAGGATAGATACATAAGAAAAGATAGGATTAACGTAAGAAAACTGAATGTAAGCTTCTTTGAAAATGCTGGGTGGGGCTCTAGAACAATGTACAAATAGCCTGGATATAGGTCAGGGATGGCGAACCTTTGTTGGTGAACGTGCCATTTGACGTGACGTCAAAGAATCTTGACTTACAAAATTAAACTAAATTTAAACTTAAACCATATTATACGAAACTCGAGATTGGTACAGAAATTTTAATGGTGCGTCCATGCTACGCGAATCGAGCACGAGCCGAGCCACAAACGAGGCTACAACGAGCACGATGCGAATCCCTTTGCGATCCCGATGCGAAAAAACTGACAATCGCGCTCGTTCGAGGCTCGCAAGCCCGTCCACGCTACGCGAATCGTGCTCGCAGTGTGCTCGTTCGAGGCTCGGCTCGTGCTCGGTTCGACAAGCATGGACGCACCATAATGTTTACTGCTCAGACCAAGAAAAAACTAAAAACCGAACGGTCTGTGTTCCAAGTAATAGGAAGCCGGCGTTCTTGTAAATACATGGCCTCACACACACATATACACCATAGGAAGCCGATCGGTTGTCATTCCGTATTGAGACGTTGACAGTGACAATAAGGCTCAGTACTATTTGTGCCTGCTTGGGCCAGTACTGATTTTACTCACGCACACGTCGGAAATTTTCAGCTTCACTTTTTTATAAGGTGACACACTCTGTTTCATGTTTATTTAGATAAAAGAAAGAGCTGGTGCGATTTGTGGTCTAGCAAATTAGATGTCAACTATCATATATTAGGCTGACTTTGTTAATATTAGCAAAACATTGAAGAGCAATATAAAAGCTACACCAAGCACATTGGCTACGAGGTACTACGACCACGGCTACGAAGTGCTACGACCAAGACTTAAGTTTCGCTACGCTAAGCAGACGTCCGAAGCGTGGAAAAGAGATATCACAATCCTTATGAACACTTTGCGAGAGAGACAGAGACGTATACACAATTTTGACGGAAGCCTAAATTTTTTTTAAATAAGAGCCCATAGCATACTGAGTACTTTGGTGAGATTTCATATTTTAACTAAAATAATTACGTTCGTGCAATTAAAGCTAGAAAAGTGTATGTTATATACACTGTGACTTGTTCCTCGAGCAATTGTGATATACATAAAATGAAATAACCCACAAAATTATAAGTTTCACAGGTATATACATATTTTCAAATGGAATGTTTTCAACTATATATTTTATCACAATATCATCATTAATCAGCTCCAAAATCAGTTTTTACAATAGTATATCTATTTATCTAAAAAAAACATACACCCGAATTGAGAACCTCCTCCTTTTTTTGAAATAGGTTAAAAATACGAGTATGTAACACAAGACTAGTTTTTATTTTTCCCATACCAATCCCTAACATTAATTTTCGCCGCGTTTCAATCTGTCTGTGTTTATCTTGAACATACAAGATCTTTGTACGACTGTCTACGACTAGTTAAGCTAATTTCGATACGATACGATACGATGTGTGTGACATCGAACAATTAACCCAAAGGCGCGAAATGACGTTCTTTTGTTTGAAATCTATTCCACCATTCCCGCCACTGATTGGCTAAGTCAAGGACACATGCGCTCTCATTGGTTAAGTCAAGCACATACTAAACTAGTCCAGTAGAATTAGATAATCAATTTACATTAATTGTGGTACTAATGATTTTTTAATCCATACATAACTCTATCGATATGCCAAAAATCATTAGTACAACAATTAATGTAAAAGGTTGCTTAATTTTGAGCTAATTCTACTGGACTAAACATGTAGATCCATTGATTGGTCGTTAATATTATTAATCAGTGCAAAAACACTTACTAGTTGCGGAATTGGATTACTGGGTATTACTCAAAGGGGATTTGAGTACTTTCCTTGGTAAAAAATATAAGTTAAAGTTCCGCGTGACGTCACATCTCTATACATTTTTTTGTGAAATGTGACGTCATGCAGAACTTTAACGGACTATATCTTCAGTATTGTTTGTTTGATTTACGAAAAAAAATACGTGTTCAGTATGTTTTGATAATCAACTGACGGAATAAATAACATTTTTAAGGATACTAGGCAATTATGTTACGGTTACTGCTTACCATCAGGCAGGACGTATGCTTGTTAGCCACCATAGTGGTATACAAAATAAGTAATCTAAGTCCTAAACTGAAAAGTCCGTAAGTCTTCCGATTCATCATAAATTCTATGATAAAATTATCAAACCACGTCATCAGAAAAAAAGGTTGATGGAATCAAAAGCTCGTCCTTGCAATATACTCTTAATTAATACCAACAAGACACGTGTTTTGAGTCATAATAATGTTACGAGCTGGGGTTCAGGATAAATAATGGTACACGAATTTACCAAAACACTGGTCACACTTTTATTAAAACACTCAGAAATTAAATAGTTTGTATTTCACTTCTATGTTTACTCACTTTTATACAAAATCAAACTCCAACTCCCCTGTGCATTGTCTCGTATTTATACTTCATAAACGGCATCTGGAACATTCCACAATTTACGCGAGTATTCTACATGCCTGCTATGTTATCGGGAATATTCCAGAAGCAGGTAGCTATTCGGCGATAGATGGCGTTGCTTGAAAAATGTTTACTCCTATACAATAGCAGATGGCGTTACTGGTAGCAATTTATTCCTGATGACGTAACAATAATAAATGACCTCGCAACGTAGTGTACGTGTTACGGAATTTCCATGCGGATCCCTAATCACACGGTCTTCTACCATTACTGATTACTCAGCATAGTGTCTGATGCCCTACGCTCCGTGAGAACCGCGAGTGTTACGGATTACCGTGGCTTTTTCCAACCTAATGGTGCGTCCACACTTGTCGAACCGAGCACGAGCCGAGTCTCGAACGAGCACACTGCGAGCACGATTCGAGCGTGGACGGGCTCGCGAGCCTCGAACGAGCGCGATTGACAGTTTTTTCACGTACAAAGGGATTCGCATCGTGTTCGTTGTAGGCTCGTTCGTGGCTCGGCTAGTGCTCGGTTCGACAAGGACGCACCATTCATCGGTGGAACTAGTCGTCCGCGTTAATTTTAATTAATTATATGTTTTAATCTTAAGAAACTTTTGTGGAACGTTTAAATATACCAGTGAATATTTTTAATTAGACTCTGGATTTCATTCAAACTGGGTATAGAAGATGAGATTGAAAGATTGCTTGTAAGAGTGATAACTGGCAAGGAGAAGGTATCAGCTTAAAAGGTTGCTGCTTTATTCGAATAAAGCCACGTAGTGTAAGCTAGTCCCTAATTGAACATAGTTATTATCTATATGTCGGGAAATCGGATTATTGTTACGACTTGGTTGGATCATGCCAATATCATGTTACAAGAATTGTGAAATACCTACTGGCATCACAGTTTAGTTTCTCTTTTATATAAAAGTTTATGTATTACATTTAGAATCATTAAGTTAATAAAAGCGTGTTAAAATTGTATTAGAGCTGCATTCTCTCGGCGGCCTGACTGTGGTAACTACGTTATCTTTGTAGTAAGTCTATCATAAGCTCTCGAGCTGTGCACACATCGGTGCAGTTGTTATTTCACCCATAGTTGAAGTGTAAGTGAAGGGATAATTTAATGTGAAAGTACAACAATAAACCTATTGGGCCCGTGAGGAGTTTGTTGCGTCGCTTCTTCTCCTCATACGGGACTTTTACGAAGCGATGGTATAACGTTGTTTTATTGCCTGCACTACGCCCACCGAATCCTGATACCACTGTACTCTAATCGTGATGTTTGTATCGCTTGGCTGTCGCTGACACCGACATATAAATGTATAATAACAGTTTAAGCCTGTTTGGATCCATCAAACGGGTAAATTCCATTGAAGCGGCAATTCGCGGCACGCTAGACAAAGCATAAACTATGTCGAAATTTGTCGACAAAACATCTGTTGTCGGGAATCTCGTACATTGTTGATTATAGAGGATAGATAGGTTATTATGTTCAATTTAGTGGTGGCAAATGTTGAACTTTGCAATTCAGTGTGGTATGATTTTGTTGTGGAGTTGGGATCACACACTGAAAAGGATAATCCTAACAAATATTATAAATGCGAAAGTGAGTTTATTTGTTACGCCTTCACGCTGCAACTACTCAACGTATCACCATGAAATTTGGCATGCAGATGGTATGGAGAAGGACATAGGCTATCCCAGACATAGGCTATACTTTTATCCCGGGAAAGCGTGGGTGAAACCGCGGGAGACAGCTAGTATGTTAATAATACCAAGATTTACCAAACAAAATATTTCCTTATCACAATCGAATTAATAAAAAATCTAAATACTTAAAAAACAGTTAGAAAATTACCCCTTATCTATAGGTATCTATTTATTAATATTTTAATCTAAAGTATGTTTGAAGGTAATCTCAGGAATTACCAGTCACTTTTTTTTGCGTTAGATAACCAGTATTAGGCATAAAGGGTTGCCATCTCTAAAATCTGGCAACCAGGTCAAGAAGCGTTAACAGTGCTTTTTTTTTATTACTCAGTTAAATAAAAGATTGTTGTGACTTGAAAACTTAAACACGGACAAAAAATGAAACCCCGCCCGGACGCTCTCCGGACGCCCACTAAACTAGGACAAATCCAGGGATACCCGGACGGATGGCAACCCTAGGCATAATAAAATTATCATGGGTAAAATCGCGGCGTACATACTGCTAGTATTTTGGACTCAATTACCTTCCTGCTACCACAGAGCAACCTTGACCTCAGATGATGATACAGCAGCAGTAAGAACATAACAATATTAATCGCTTCAAATATAAATTATGCAAAAGTCATGTAATATTCCTTTAGGTAAGGTATATTTTACCTTTTAATAAGGGCGTACATATTGCGAAGGTTTTAATCCCACTATACTATTTTTAGCACAGATCATAAAATTATATTTAAATAGAATGAATCATACCTTATTCTTGTAAATATACATTTAAACAGCCATGAATGCTATGAGATGAATAAATTAACATGACGCTCATAATAAACACTTTATTTTAATAATTAATTGAAAATGAATAACATCTTCGCGCATGAGTGCCGTCTGTGGTTTGGTGGGCTTTATTGTAGCGCCATTTGTCATTTTCTGAAATGTAAATACTTTTTATTTTTAAATAAAATATTGTGTGTTACTTGTGTGTTATTAAAAACTCGTTTAAAACTAATTATGAAATCTTTATTTACTAAACGGCAAATACGAGCCTATACCTACTAGGATTAGATAAAACGTAAACAAAGCAGTGATCGTAAACCTTTATTTATGTTTTTTATAATCTTAAAAAGAGATAAGAAAATTTAAATTAAAATGAGATTAAATATGTACTTATTAACTAGAGTGTTGTTAAGGGTGTGAAAAGAGGGGATTTTGTTTCTATTGTTTTTTTATTACTTAGGCTTATAAACTTGAAAGTTTGCACACAGGTTCCTTATAATAAACGTAGGCATTGCCTCGCTGTATTGCGAGGCTAATTCTGTGATCTAAGTAGCTGTCAGCTCTTGAGTCCCGCGTGGCTTCCGCCAACCGCTTAATGATTTCTCTAAACAGGGAAAGGGCTTCCTGACCCCATCCTAAGGTTACAAACCCAAACGGCTCAAATATATACGTGTTGGATAATCCGCTGTTTGCATCGTTTAAGATTCTCTGCGCTATTGGCAGCTGCGCCAGCCTTGGTCGATGTACCATGGAGATGCGACAGAGCAAGAGTATCAACACACGTAGCACCCCACAATAGTGCCCGACCCATGGCACAAGCATCAAACCATCCGGTCTCTTACCATAGTCACGCGCCACAAGGCTCCAGAAATGCGGGCACGCCGGCGGTGGCAAGACCCTCGGATGATTTGTTGACGCAATATGCCTTCGGCACTCCTGGAGCAGGAGGGCCCATGATCAACTAAACTATTGATAGCTGCGCCACAACGACAAATGTGGAGGATGATTTTAGGGGCACTAGGACGCAGACATGTAACGATACGAAGTGTTGCGTTGCCCAGAAGCGTCACAATGTACCCAGATGGAAGTACCTGTAGCTATAAACCCGAATACAACATTTTATTTTGTGGTAAAAAATATTAAGAAAAATACGAAGTCTCCACATGTTTCCTGTTCGTTACAATATTGGGAGTTGGGGTAGATTGAGCTAAACTCGTTTATGTAAGAACTGAGCGTGGGTGTTATCACTTTTCTTTTACAGCTCTACCCCGGGGATTATCATAATCTTGCCGTATTGAAATTGACAGCAGATTTTTATATGATTTAGTATCGCGGCCAGTTTTTCGATATATAATATTGTACAATTTTCATTTGATGTAAGATATCGTACTACAATTTCCTTAAAGCATTTCTTTGGACACAGTGACCCAATTAGGTTTTTATTTGGACGTTTTTAGGGTTCCGTAGCCAAATGGCAAAAAACGGAACCCTTATAGATTCGTCATGTCTGTCTGTCTGTCCGTGTATGTCACAGCCATTTATTTCCGAAACTATAAGAACTATAATGTTGAAACTTGGTAAGTAGATGTATTCTGTGAACCGCATTAAGATTTTTACACAAAAATAGAAAAAAAACAATAAATTTTGGGGGTTCCCCATACTTAGAACTGAAACTCATTTTTTTTTTTTTCATCAAACCCATAAGTGTGGGTTGTCTATGGATAGGTCTTCAAAAATGATATTGAGGTTTCTAATATCATTTTTTTCTAAACTGAATAGTTTGCGCGAGAGACACTTCCAAAGTGGTAAAATGTGTGTCCCCCCCCCTGTAACTTCTAAAATAAGAGAATGATAAATCTATAAAAAAAAAAATGTTGTACATTACGGTGCAAACTTCCACTGAAAATTGGTTTGAACGAGATCTAGTAAGTAGTTTTTTTTTAATAGGTCATAAATTGAAATTAATATCAAATACTCAGGTCTATACTACCATTTACTTATATACCTACAGGTTTGTACGGAACCCTCGGTGCGCGAGTCTGACTCGCACTTGGCCGGTTTTTGTTATATGGAGTTGTGTGTTGAATTAAAACTCACCAGGGGCTCTACCGCGTAACTTTGGTGGTAATCGTAACGACCATAAGCCCCAGGGTAAGCGATGAAGGTGTGTTACCACGCATGCACGCACTGAAAAAATAAACGGTAAATGTAATAAAATTATCGATAATCGATACTAATCCATACTGCTATAGTCAGTAAAAATGGAGCCCATTGAATAAACGATTAACTTAACCGAGAATTTCAGTTCAGTTCATTGAGCAATCACTTATTTATTGCTAAGAACACATTTATTATTACTTAGAAATACGTTTCGTTTACTGAAAAAAACGAACTGCGTAAAAACAGTTGGAAGTCACGATACATTTTTTTCAGTGAGTTTACAGTTTGATATAGAAAGAAAGAAAAAACAAAAAAACTTGTTTGTTCCAAATAATACAAAATCAAGATAAATTTTTTTTACAAGTAGGTTGTCTTGACACGAGACTTGTCGCAAAAATAAAATAGACTAGAGAAATGAAAAACTTTTAATTTTAGTTAATTTTTAATTTTGTTTTAAGGTTTTATTGATCGTGTATATAGTTTCTTGTTTTCTAAAAATAAATTTTACAGCCTAAAAAACTTTGATAATAAATATTTATTTGCTTCAAGTGATATTAAAATTCAGAATAATATATCACTAAATAAATTTGAATAACAAATTACTTACGAAATTGAAAAACTTTAAAGAAAAATATAATCAGACAGTGCCGTGGGGGATATGCCAATTACTTCGTCAATGGGCTGTAAGCTTCGTCTCAAGAGCTCGCTGCCTGGTCCCTGTATTATGAAACAACAAAGTAGCAGCAACAACAACCACTTGGCAGCGACCTTGATAGGCTAGCCTATTTATAAGTTTGTTATAATATTATTAATTCTTTTTATTTTTCTTAAGTTTTAGTTATTAGTATTTTATTTTTTAGTTTAAGTTATTTAGTATAGTTTTGTTTTAGTATGTACTAAATGTAACAAATAAATAATAATTATTAACAAAGTAGTAAACGTAATAATTACAGTTTCGTACCTCAAAAGAGAGGTACGAAACTTTCGCTCAAAGAGCAGCTCGACAGGGTAAGTACCTCCACCTTACAGTACCTCTACCATGAGTTTTCTACACAAACGTAATCTACAGTCGCTAGAGACTACGGAGACACATTTTGTATGAAACGCTTCCAAAAGTGTCCACTAGAGGCGGTGCTCGCTATACAAAATATTCACCGTAGTCGCTAGCGTGTGTAGATTACGTTAGTGTAGAAAACTCATGGTAGAGGTACAGAATACCGCAGCCAAATAACTTTATGTTGTGTTCCTGCAGTGAGTAAGGTCGCCAGATCTCATTGGGAAGGGGGAAGGGTCGGTAACGCGTGAGAAGTGATGCCACGTGTGTTGCAATGCAAGCGTCCATAATCTACGGTAACCGCTTACCATCAGGTGGGCCGTATGCTTGTTCACCGACTTAGTCGTATAAAAAAAAAGAAAATTTTTACCCATTATAGGATCATTGTGTTGTTCGTCCGTCTAAAATTACCCTTTTTCTCTGGAACGTGATAAGGCCTTCTTCTGAAGAAAGAAAGAACTAAAAGAGCTGTGCTTTTGTCGGTGTAGCTATTTGCATTCTGCTCTATCGTTAGCAGCATTTTGCACCTCCTTATACGACATCTATTTTTGCCTTCACTTGATCTATTTATTTATCAAAAATGGTATAAAGTTGGAATTAATAACGATTACTAAGGTCTTTGATGTTCTAAAAAATGCATGCATCTAATGCCCGGTTTCTATAAACAAAAACGAATCGTTTTTCTTACCAATGGTAGGTTTTTTTATTGCCAAACTGGGCATATAGATTATATCGTTATCTAATTTTACTTGTGATAGCTACTTTCATATAGGAGGGTCTGCTATGCAAAGCTTTGGGGTCTTTGCTTCATTATAAGTAAAGATATAACCGATAATGGTCCGTAAATTATAGGAATCGGCCATAAATTTACGCAATCAAACGATATGGCTACTTACATTCGTATATTCTCAGAATCGCAAACAGACTCATCGAAACAAATTACTTCATCGAAACCTCAACCTCATTAAAAAATTCTAACCATAGAGATATATTAATAGAGTGCTAAAGTATGGGTCGTGAGCACGGGTATGTGCAACGCTGCCTTGAAACTAGCTGCCCGTTCATAATTTGAACGTCTAAATACATATAATATAATGTATGCCAATTTCTAGAGACTTTGCTTTTACCGAGAAGTAAATCACTTGGAAGATATATTTATGAATGCATCAAATCAAAAAGTCATTTATTCAGTTTAGGCACTTAAAAACGTTAAATTGGTACTTAAGTACATAATGTTGAATTTACCATCGGTGAACTCATCGAACAATTAACCCAAAGAAGGGTAATGACGTTGATTTTGCTTGCAATATATTCCGCCAATTTGCCACCATCGACAATGCGCTCTGATTGGCTAAGACAAGGACACATGCGCTCTGATTGGCCAAGTCAAGAACACACGATGCAGTGATTGGTCCTTATGTTCATAATTAGTGACAAACCACTTACTAGTTTCGGAATCGGATTGCTCGGTATTACTACTCTAAGGGATTGTTCCTCGATGGGTAAACTGCTCACACTTCGCACAAGGTAATGTTGTTGACGCTATCACTCTATTCATATTCTTACTCTATGGTACCCTCGAGCTTCATCTCTTTACGGACATAGCAACGTCGGTCCACACTCAACAGTTCAACCATATCTATCCCAAACACATTCAACTCTGTCTGTAAGCCGAATTGAATCCATTAATAGAATAAATATCTAAGTATATTAAACGCTAAATTATATTATGAGTAAACCCGCCCACGTAATCCTTCACACGTTTGTACTTATGTTCTAATTCTGTCCGTCCGTGGGTGCCAGTATCCACGAGGATTATGAAATGAGTCATTTAGTCTATGTTCTCTTTAGATGCATTATAATGGCCATAAGCAAAATCTCTTCTTAATAAATTACCAACATATAGCTGTCCTAAGAGTGAAATAACTGTTCTTCGCAAATTGCATCTATATATATATGGGTCTAGCTAGACAGACGGACTACATTTCAACCGCATTCCGACTGCAAATTTGCAGTTTGAATATAGTTCGTACGACTGCAATCAAACTGCAAACTAACCCTGCAGGCCGATTCTAGTCGGTGTGCTATTGGCGTGCAGTCCCAACGATTGCACTCTGACTGCAAGCTAGCTACACGGTCGACGTGCAGTTCAAATGCAGTTGGACCATTTAGTACCAAAGAAGCAGCAAAGCTTCGTCAAATCGTTAGGGTCGGCAACGCGCGAGTAACACCCTTGGTGTTGCAAGCGTCCATAGGCTACGGTAACTGCTTACCATCAAGCAGGCCGTATGCTTGTTTGCCACAGAAGTGGTATAAAAAACGCATAATAATATTTATAATTCACTTGTACGCCCTATCAAATTTCTTTAAATACTGACATAGGTACCTTGAAGTTCAAATTATGGTCTATTCTAGGCGGTGCAGCTAGCTTGCAGTCAGCGTGCAGTCGTTGGAACTGCACGCCAACTGCTCACCGATTGCAATCGTCACGAAACAAAAAAAAACTTTTTGTTCCGTGGTTAGTTTGCAGTTTTCTTGCAGTCGTACTAACTGCTTTGAAACTGCAAATTTGCAGTCGGAGAGAAGTAAACTGAAATGTAATCCATCTGTCTAGCTAGACCCTTAGATATCGTGTACCTAATCATAGACATAGCTTTTACGGCAACAAATCTCAATTAAAAGACAGGGCTCAAGCTTAGTCTATAAAAAAAAACGTTTTTAAATTAAATATAAACCCGTATTTTTCAGTAACCGCGAAAGCATATCTGCGAACAATAGCTGGTGCCGCAATATATCACAGTTGACTCTGATTTACAATATAAATGAAATCGACATTTTCCCGCCATTGTTCGTGAGACATGCGGGGGTGGCGACGAGCGCGAGCGTACCTACAAAGTTATCTTAAAATCATTTTGTTCACAACTGTACTTGACTTTTGAAGTGCAGTGCCTATAGAAACTTATATCGATGGTGATCATTTTAAATCTGTTGCCCGCATGGATTGCGATCACATATCAGCGAACTGTTCTTTTAAATTGTACATGTGATACTATAAATATATTAATATCTGTGAAATATTCATTGTATGAATACATTATTCAACGAAGAGGGTCACCTAAATAAAACAAAATAACAAAATTATAATTGTATAATTGATGATTGAATAGTATAATTGAATCAAAATAGTTAATAAAAACAAGTAACACATAATTATGTATAATTTAATCAAAATAGTCTAAATGAATCATCTGAGGTAGGCACTGCTTAATTGCCTAATGTAATGCACGTTACTGATCATGACATATGTCGTATAAAATAATTTGATCGAAAAGCAAGCTTCCTCCGAAACCAAAAGGATGAATTTAGCTAAATCTATATATACAAAATGAATTGCAGTTCGTTAGTCTCGTTAAAACTCGAGAACAGCTGGACCGATTTGTGTAATTTTGGTTTTGAAATATTTGTGGAAGTCCAGGGAAGATTTAAATGTAGGTTTGTAACGATGTGACCTCTCCTATTTCAATTATTGCCTATCTTTATTCTATTTTTTTAATTTTCAAATGATCATATTTTCGAATTCTAATTTTCAAATTTTTGAATTCTCATATGATGAATGTCCCGTCAGACATTCATTCTATTCGATCAGTACTGAGACACAACTTAAATTGTGCGGTCATGTTTTTAAAAGTGAAATAAAACAAATCAGAATAATATTTATTGAATAAAGAGAAATAAAAGTTACCAGTGTAGTACAAATACTTATAGTATAAATAATTAATATACTACTAGAACCCAGCTGGGTTCTTTATTTTTACGCAATAGGTAAACTTTATGGAAGACAGTCGATAAGTTTCATTTTCTTCAACATCTGGCTATATATATTTATTTTAGGCTGATAGTAGAGCTGATAGCCAAAGCCTACGTGCGTGACAGGGTAGGGTAGGGAAGGGCACCACGCGAACGAAGTCGCACCGGGCAGCTAGTTGATTGATAAAAGGACCTCACATGATATCATTTATAGATAGACTGTAATCTGTACAGTCTATCTCACAATATATTTCTCAAAATGTGGATATAGTATGAGGCACGAGTCGTGAGCACAGATAGGCAGTAGTGGGGACAAGCTCGCGTACACTTTTGGCTAAATCACAGTAGCCAAATGACACGCGAGAATCCAAGAACCAACCAATCGTGTGCAGCTCAGCGCTCTCCCCTTGTTCATTCCGCCAAACAGACCGATAATTAACTACTGCAGCTGTCAATTTGTGTTCTCATGAAGTAAAGACTCGTGCCTCTACCTGTACTAGCGATGGGCGATTGTTCCAAAAAAGTAATCGAAAGAATCGACAATTGTAAAACTGTACATTCGATTGTCGATTCATTCGTTCTAACGAATAAACAATCGAATAACAATCGACCTTTCGAATGAAAATTGACGCACGCAACGCAGGTTGCAATAGAATGCACAATCGACGGGTGAGCGCGGGGGCGAATAGATTCATTCAATCGGCGGATTTCGGCGGACGGACAGCCAGTGGACGCCACAGGCCAGCGCGGTGCCGCACGAAGCATATTATGAACAATCGAAAGAAGTCGATTGTAATTCGAATAATTCCAATAAATTGGACAATCGAATAATTCGATTGTTTTTAGTAACAATCGCCCATCGCTAACCTGTACCAAATAGCTGTAGCAAATTCTTATTGATATCTGATCAACGACTTAAATAGAAATAGAAACCTTACAATTGAAAAGCTTGATTGATTAATAATGTGATTGATGTAAGTATCAAAGCGTAATTTAGAGTCTATAAGTATCTCAAGGTCCTTTATAAGAGATAATTATTGTAACGGTGTGTTACAATGAAAGTATGTTTAATTAATTAAGTAGGTATTTTATTTATGTGTAAAAGTGATAGGTTAAAGTATACATATAATATAAAATATAAAAGCGGTTTAGTAATAGTAGTATATGTAGAATAGTTAGAGGCGATCAAGATCCTCTCGGAGTGCTTCGTAATCCCTTATCAACTTATAGTATTTATACTGCGATAAATTTTAAATTGACAAACAATTTGGCAATAAAAATAACATAGCTGCTCCAATTTACAATTTTGTAATGGTTAGTCACTCACTCAAAAAAACAACACTACAAATACTAGCATACATTGAATTATGTGTAATATTTAATTCAATGCTTCAAGTCTTGCTAGCATTGAATGAAAAATTTACTTTTTGCCGGAAACATGCAGTGACGTTGCGACTCGACACTGGGAAAATATAATTCCCCTTATTTTTCCAAATCCTTTTTATTAAAAAATAAGATGAATTAACATTTGGATTGGATTAACTGCCGTACTCAGAGATGTCTCCTATATACGAATACTATTATTCATGTCATTGAGCATTGAACTATTATTACGTACGTATTACGTATAGAGAAGACGCCACACACAACTATGTTCCGTTCAAGTGAGGCCACCGGCCATACATGTTGTTGTAGAACGATGAACAAAACGCGTAAGTAAGCGACGTGAAAATCACGGTGTTTGCGAGAAAAATACTCCTAAAAGAATTCTGATAGCGCTTCATGTTTCTACTGTTTGCTTAGACGACTAATTATTGTTTCAGCGCTGATGAGAACTTTAGTTGACTCTAAAAACAGGGTCACGAGTACGTACGAGCACCTTTGCTTATGATACCTTCTATATACGTAGTAATACCTAATAACTCAATGATCTATATATGGTATTTTCATTTCAAGTTTTTTTTTTTATTGTCGCTAAACCATGTTTGGCATACCATACTTCATAAGCCATAAGTACATACATCTGGACCTGAAGATTTGCACCATCAAACAGGAGATAGCACTCTACAGTAACAAATATCAAGAGCGGTTGTTGAAACATGTCAACGAATTGGCGGCTCAGCTTGAAGGCACAGGGGGAGTGCAATTCACAAGACTAAAGAGATATAGTGTGCCCGATTTAAAAACCAGATTTCAAATCTCCCAATAAATGATGAAAGTGTCACTGGACACCTCATTCAGAAGATAACACAACTCCGATTAGAATCCAAAGAAGTAGCTCATTGTTCAAATAAACAGATCGCTATGAAGCAACAAAAACATAAGAGAAAAAAAAAAAAAAAAAAATGTCGCTAAACAATAGCTTCGTTTATTTTCTAGCCTTACGGCCGGTTCACACATGTCTCCGTTTTACTGTTCCGTTTTATCGTGTACGTTTTTTTTTCTTCGATGGCGTATGAAGTTGTATGAGCGACTTCACACATGGCACAGTATTCTGTATACAGTAAAAAATATCGTTCCGTAAAAAAATTACATTCCGTTTTGTCATCGAATACTGGACGACGGAACAGTAAAAATATACGGATACGTAGAATTTTAACGGATAGCTACTGTGTGCGTGGCGGGCGGTGTGTGCGGGGTGTAGGAGGGGGAGTGATGCGACAGGTTTTGTTTGACTCACATTTTTCTGTTCACACATCGCATCCAGTAATGACGGATTCGTTGAACGTTATACGGTGCCTATGTGTGAACAGCGCATAAATTTATGACGTATCCGTTAAAAACGTACCAGTAAAACGGACTCCCATGTGTGAACGGGCCGTTATTGGTTACTGGCCGTCGCGGTTCGGAATTAAAACTAAATAAGCGACGTCATTTATCACAGGCCGGTCGGGTACGCTGCCGGCGGAATTGTCGTTTTGTTGACTCAGTGTTGTGTGAACTCGGCTTTATGATGCGAAATTGTTCGTATGAGGACTGAGTGGAGGCCAATATTTTTATAGAAGACTTCTTAATCCAAATGTTTTAGGATCGAAGTTATCTAATGACAAGATTAATAATACAATTATTTATAGCGCCTATCCATCCATTACAGTAAACGTTTTTAAGTATCTTCTAAGTTTAACCGATCCATTTTGATGCTAAAATCCGTACTCAAGTAGGTACGCAGTAGGTTTTACCGGATCCATAAAATATTTTTAACCGTATTTGAATTCTATATTCTAAATTATTCTGCGAATCTTCATTTCACAAAGGTTAATACACAGATATGCGGTACAAATGCTATAAAAGAGTAGGCAAGTACCGCATTACTCACAATTCGCCAACAATGTTGGTTTTCAGTCACGTGAAATTGGAAAATGTTATGTGTGAAACGTTTGTAAACTAAAATATTTGTTACGGAATATTTGTTTGTTTTCTTTGTTACAAAATAAACAATCAGTTTTCAAATTAAACCACCTTTCAAACCACAACTGATCTATTTACGTTATTTCGATAAGGTTTGACACGAAGGTAGAATAGTAGGGTACTTTCTAGTACCCTTACTAGATACGGGGTGAGTCAGAGACAAATAGACTTGTTTATACATGTTTAAAAAAAAGGCAAAGCCTTATAATTCCATTTATCATACGATAAAAAGTGTGTATATCAACGCCTTAAAAAAGATTTACATTAATAACTACTGTCCAAAATACTTATTTTCCAAGCCAATAAAAATGGCGTGGAATTAAACCCGGGCTTTTCAGTCTCGACAAGGAAAAAGTATGCAAGTTCGTAAGCAATCTGCATAACATTATAACTTCGACAGACTCCATGACAAGCAAATTCAAATTGGATTCGGACAATATTTTCAAAAACCCTATTCTCATTTTCGAACGCTAAAATCATTGACAATCAATCATTCAAATTTCGAACGACCCGTCCCATAAGCAGCCAATCGCAAAACCAATTTCAAATTTGGAACGCCGTCAGACCTCACGCCTACGAGCCGAGCGATGTGTAACGTATATCTAGGTTGTATATTCTACAATTCATTCTGAAGGCACCAGTTGCTCTATGAATGGGCTCATTCAATACTTCGGCCAGTTGTACGCAAGCGCGGGATCGATCCGTCGCCGAGGCAGGGGAGGGACGAGCTGAGTGCTTTCCACTGACGATAAAGTCGACAATAATTGACACAGTTATAGCCCCGCTACACGCTTCGTCTTGCATGGGCAGTTCAAACTGTACACATAAATGTACAAAAAAATACAATTGTACAGTGCAAACCTCACAGTATTTTGAAAAGTCACACTCAGATCAAACATTTTGATACGTGTATAAAAAAACAATTTTGCCGTATTGAAGTGAAGCGCGGATTGACTTGAATGACCGTCCACCCACACACTATCAAAATCAAAATCAAAAAGTTTTTTTTATTCAATTTAGGCCCTGGTAAGGCGCTTCTGAACGTTAAATTGGTACAGTTGAATTTACCACCGGTAAAACCACTCAAGTCAAAACTGTGCTAACCACAACTGCGCAGTATATATTCGGCATATCAACGATTGCACAAGCTGCGCTTTCGGGCATGCACGAGCTACAGTCTTGACGTCCACACGCATAGTCTTACCTGCGCAAACTACAAGACAGAGCGTGTAGCTGTGTTAGTAGAATTAAGTTACCCACGAATTCGTCATCTATCCCATTCATGAAACAACCGATTGACGCGTGCAACTTTATTATTTCGTATACTTACAATCTTTGTAATGTTGTGGTTCAGGATCGAAATCCAATCGTAAAATTCTTCTTCAATAGGAACTAGAGAGTAGGTACTTAAGTTATAATAAAATCACCACTTAACTGTTTTTTTTTTTGTATTTACATAATTCATGTTTTTTTTTTTTTAAATCCATGTTTATAAAATAACCCAATTAATGAAATCAATAAAATTATCAAAACATTAGTCTACTATTAAAAATGTATTCTAAAGTACTGAAAACAAACTATATTTAAATTAGGCCAAAAAATATTATATTTTCCGACACGGGCGTTCACTGGAAAATCGCCTCCCCAACCGGAATGTTACGTTGTGCCCAAATAGTACCTATATAACTATAATCTATCGAATATGCCGTACCTATAGCATTATATAATGATCTATATATAGATGCAGTGTAATAATAATTCCCGGGATTGTACCTATCTATTTTTCTAGCCGCGAATGTATTCCTGGGATAGCGGGATTCATGTGCTTTTCAAATTACCATTCTATCCTATATTTTACAAAGAAACAGCCGATTTTGCATTTTTGAGGATATTGTACTTTCTATATAGGTAAAGAGGTACCCATAAAACGTTATTTAACTAATATACTGTTTAAAGGGTCACGTAAATAACGTCACTCTATTGTCATTGTCAAATAATGTGACATTATTTACGTGACCATTTAAACAGTATATTAGTTAAATAGCGATTTATATATAGGGGGGACATTTCTAAATAATAAATAACTTTAATTTAAACATCAGCTTATTGAAAAATATTTGTTACTCAGATCCTTTTTGAGAAATTAAAAGTACCACTCAAACTCATATTTTTCTCAATAACTCAAAACATGTATAGATAATATAGATACTTTATTGGTATACCAATAAATAATCTATACATATATAATGCTTTGTCCTGAATGACTGACTGACAATCAACGCACAGCCTAAACCGCTGATCGTAGACACCTGAAACTTGGAGGGTGTGTTCTTTGTATGACGTAGGAATCAGATCGGAAAGGATTTTCCGAAATTCTACCCCTAAGGGGTTGAAAAACGGGGGCAAAGTTTGTATGGGACAACGTGATTCCTTGGTCCGATCTACTTCAAATTTTGCATAAACATTCTTTAACAGAATTGATGGAAGACAAGTTTCGTATTTTATTGAAAATCATCGCCTTACGTGGTCAAAAAGGGGTAGAAAGTTATTTTAGGGGTGATTTGCATCGAAGTTGATATCAATACTCCTTAGTACTTTTGATTTTTTATTTTGACACATGTTTGAAATCTCAATCCGAGTTTCACAGATTACAGAATAAGGCAGATGGAGCGAACAGAACACGGGAGAGAGGCCAAAAAAGCAAATACAAATTGAAAAACACATACCTGGTATTCGCTTTTGAATTTGAATTTGCTTTGTTTTAAAAACTTTATTTAACGAAAAACACTTTCTTTTAAATTAATTAGCACACAGCAGATTTTAAACATAGCAAATACAAATTCAAAAGCGAATATTTGTTTTTATTGAAATTGAATATTAATTATTGTAAAAATAATTGTTTTTGTTTTGTTTGTTGTGTCTAATAATCAGTGGCGTGCATTAGTTTTCGAAGGAGAAAATTCAAACCGTACGCGGGTGAAACCGCGGGGGTCTACTAGTCTCTATATATAAAAATGAATCCCTATTTCGCTTGGTCTCGCCGTAACTTGAGTGAGAACGACTGTAGACTGTACCGATTTTATTCATCTTTTTTTTAAGTTTTCTAATATGGAGAAAGTTCTTACGGAAAAAAAATTAAGAAAGTTGTGTAGAAAATTAGAAAATTTAATAAAACTTGACGGTAGGATAGTGCGCTACTAGTTTGCAATACTAAGGGAATTTACGATTTGTGCCAAACTGTAAGAGCTCTTTTTAAGAAGTACCCCATGTCATAGCGCTGAGGATAAATTATGGAGAGCTTTCCACACCCCAATACCGAAGACCGCTCGAGGATATGAAGATGAGCTCCACATACTTGAAGAAATACCTCCAAGTTATGTAATAAAAGGCGAAGGCATCCGAAACAAACATTGATCAATCAAAAGGCTCTTTAAGGGACCTACATCATTCTTCGTAAGGCTCGCATAGGGGCCGCAGTGTTGGTGACAAATAACATGACATGGGTCGAAAATGGCAACATTTTGTGTTACTAAAAGTTTTGTCCCTCGGCTTGTCAATAAGAAAACTACTGACATATATAATTTAGGCACAGACGTATGAATAGTACCTACAAGAATTTAGGTAATTTATATAAGTGGAGTTTCTACCTAAAGACTTAACTAAACATCATTGAATCTAAACATATTTTTAGTCCCCCATCGATTTCATCATCAAAAACCGGCCAAGTGCGAGTCAGACTCGCGCACCGAGGGTTCCGTACAAACCTGTAGGTATATAAGTAAATGGTAGTATAGACCTGAGTATTTGATATGAATTTCAAATTATGACGTATTAAAAAAAACTACTTACTAGATTTCGTTCAAACCAATTTTCGTTGGAAGTTTGCATCGTAATGTACATCATATATTTTTTATAGATTTATCATTCTCTTATTTTAGAAGTTACAGGGTCACTCATTTTACCACTTTGGAAGTGTCTCTCGCGCAAACTATTCAGTTTAGAAAAAATAATATTAGAAACCACAATATCATTTTTGAAGACCTATTTTTTCTATTTAAAATCTTAATGCGGTTCACAGAATACATCTACTTACCAAGTTTCAACATTATAGTTTTAATAGTTTCTGAAAAAAGTGGCTGTGACATACGGCCGGACGGACAGACAGACAGACATGACGAATCTATAAGGGTTCCGCTTTTTGCCATTTGGCTACGGAACCCTAAAAAGTACCCTGTACCCCTAGTGTAAAGAACTGGGGGCCTACCACAAGCTCTTAAAACAAGGTTAAAATAACCTTATTTGTGTTTTGTCTTGTTTTGACTCCGGATGTCAAAGAGGGACAAAAGACAAATAAGGTTATTTTAACCTTGTTTTAAGAGCTTGTGGTAGGCCCCCTGACGTTTGTAAACGCTTACTAATTAGTTTACGTTTACGACACTTCTCTATAGGAATTGGCATAGCGCCTCTAGCGGAATACTCATGGTATTAATTTCTCCCATACAAACGAATTTCTTTACACTCGGGGTACTGTACATTGGCGTACTAAGGACTAACTAGGGTTTCAGTAGTTGAGACGTGAAGGCATAACAAACAAACAAAATCAGTTTCGCATTTATAATATTACGGATATAGTTAGGATTCCTATCCTAACTAAAGCTCCTGCTTTAGATGATCCTACGGGTATCTCTCAAAACTGTGGAAACTGGAAAAAGTCTATCAAATAAACAAACAATCTGTACTAACTTTTTCCCTTCATCGTTGTTGATCTTGAAAACGCCTTTCAGCCAACTTTGAAAAGGTTTCGTATTCGTTTGATTGGCTCCGTAGTCTCCGGACTTATCAGTTAAGTTAGTGAGCCACGATTGATTGCTTGTGATAAAGATAGTTGTTTTCTACACATACGTGTTAGGAATATTTAATGCAATCTGATTATTTTCACTTTCTGCTGCATTAAACTGAATATTTCACAAGAAGTCTCGATTCAATATATTAATCTTTTTTTACTGTGTATAGATAGGCCTTTTGACCGCAATCTCACCATGATGATGTGCCGAAGGTGGTAAGCTCACAAAGCCTAGAAGGAACTGGCTCTCAAGTGCAGCTGTCGGAACACACCGATAGGTGATTGGCGAAAAAAACAAATGTAATCTAAACATCAAGCTTTAAATTAATGGTTTGTTAAAGTCGCGCCTGCCCGAAACAGCTAGATAGGCACATCCAAAAAACTTAAAGTAAATTTAAAACTACCATCGAGCTTACGACCAGTCCGCTTTGTAATTACAGTCAGTCCTATACCTAAGTGTAGACTGTAACATATCGAGACTAAACACGCGCGCTGAGCGTGTTTCGACTAAGTAGCACTTGGCTTGTTTTTGTCATTGAGACTTCAATTGACTTTCATTTCACAATGCAGTCTCACCATGGTAATAAATTATGTTTAAGAGTGACCCACATAGCCTGAAAAAACTGACTCAAGCCGAGACCCAAAACACACCAACATTGCTTGAGAGTTAGAGCTAGATATCATATATTTTAGGACAAGCTATAATGGTGCGTCGCCGAGCCGAGCCGCAATACGTTCGTCCCCCGCGATATCAAGTGTAGACGTACAACGAGTCTCCAACACAAGCGCGATGCGACAGGTGTTGGTCAAAAAATTTACAATTGGCGTAGCGCAGTCGAGCGCTTGCCGAACTTTCGTTTGAGGATTCCAAGTCTGTGCACGCTACGCGATTTCGTGCTCCGCGTGTGCTCGGCTCGTGCTCGGTTCGTATCGTAGCAAAAAATGCTGCTCAAGAATAGTGAAATTTATATTATAACGTCTTATGACCTACTAACCTCGATAAATGTCGGCAAAGACCGTTTAGGATGACGACGATGAAAACAGGAAAATACTTATTCCATTATCCTACTTCATATTATGTTTACATATCACCCTTTTGGAGTCCCCAAATAATCAAGCATAAAACCCGCATGGAAGATTCCACAGAGCTGGGATCCAATTCTCGAGTCCTTCGAAACATACTTTTACGCTTCGAGTCCTATTCACATTCATATATATGACGGGCCAGTTGGCGCAGTTGGTTAAGACTCCACCTATTGCGCCGCTGGTCGTGGGTTCGAGTCCCACACAGGACATGCATTTGTGTGCATGAACATGTCTGTATGTCCTGAGTCTGGGTGTATTTACAAACAAAAAGTAGTATATGTATTATATCAGTTATCTGGTTTCCATAGTACAAACTCTGCTTAGTTTGGGATCAGATGACCGTGTGTGAGGAATGTCCAAGAATATTTATTTATTTATTTATTATTATTCGACTGTAAAATTTCGAACGGTTCCGACCAATCAAAGCTCGATTTGACTGGTTTTCCCGCATATTCAATTTCTTTGGGTTTTCCTTCTTAGTAATTTAACGTGATTTACACTCGATGATGGTACGAATTCGTACTTTTTTCGACCGAGCGATCCATTTCGATGGGGTGAGAATTGGCACCCTGGAGTAATACTATATTTTTAGGGTTCTGTAGCCAAATGGCAAAAAACGGAACCCTTATAGATTCGTCATGTCTGTCTGTCTGTCTGTCTGTCTGTCTGTCTGTCCGTATGTCACAGCCATTTATTTCCGAAACTATAAGAACTATAATGTTGAAACTTGGTAAGTAGATGTATTCTGTGAACCGCATTAAGATTTTCACACAAAAATAGAAAAAAAACAATAAATTTTGGGGGTTCCCCATACTTAGAACTGAAACTCAAATTTTTTTTTTTCATCAAACCCATAAGTGTGGGGTGTCTATGGATAGGTCTTCAAAAATGATATTGAGGTTTCTAATATCATTTTTTTCTAAACTGAATAGTTTGCGCGAGAGACACTTCCAAAGTGGTAAAATGTGTGTCCCCCCCCCCCTGCAACTTCTAAAATAAGAGAATGATAAATCTATAAAAAATATATGATGTACATTACGGTGCAAACTTCCACCGAAAATTGGTTTGAACGAGATCTAGTAAGTAGTTTTTTTTTAATACGTCAATAATTGAAATTAATATCAAATACTCAGGTCTATACTACCATTTACTTATATACCTACAGGTTTGTACGGAACCCTCGGTGCGTGAGTCTGACTCGCACTTGGTCGGTTTTATTTACTATTTAGTTGATGATGTGGCCGAAAGTGGTAAGCAAATATAAGAAGGGAGACGGCACCAAGTTCAGTTGTCGGAACACTATTTTTTGTAGTATGTAGGTATATAATATTTTGGGTACTATACTGTATTTCACATAGGATGAGTCGTCAAAGTCAAGGGTTTTTTACCAATATCTTGTGAAATTTCAGTTAATTACTCTGAAATAGTACTCACAATATTTCATGAAACCTCGCTATATCATAGTATTCCTTTATTATATCGAAATGAACATTAACCATTGAGAAATCTAATAAAATACCATGTGTCACCGAACTCATTCTATTTGAAATATACTATAGTATGAACACCAAACTGTAGGGTGTTGAGATGTCGATGGAGGACATCCCCCTGAGGAAACAATAACGTGAGAGGTATATAATTATACTACCTATACTATAACTATTCGCGGAGCATAACAATATTCGTAACCATAAGGACTTCCATCCAAGTCCATCACCGGTAAGTAGGGTTGCCAGATGTGTTGCAAAAAAAAACCGGACAAGTTTTTAATTTTTATTTATTACCTGATAAATTTACTGTTAACAAACTTGTTAACAATTAAAATGTCAAATGCTCAAATAAGAGTCAATCTTTTTCTACTTTTTAGGGTTCCGTAGCCAAATGGCAAAAAACGGAACCCTTATAGATTCGTCATGTCTGTCTGTCTGTCTGTCTGTCTGTCCGTGTATGTCACAGCCATTTATTTCCGAAACTATAAGAACTATAATGTTGAAACTTGGTAAGTAGATGTATTCTGTGAACCGCATTAAGATTTTTACACAAAAATAGAAAAAAAACTATAAATTTTGGGGGTTCCCCATACTTAGAACTGAAACTCAAATTTTTTTTTTTCATCAAACCCATAAGTGTGGGGTGTCTATGGATAGGTCTTCAAAAATGATATTGAGGTTTCTAATATCATTTTTTTCTAAACTGAATAGTTTGCGCGAGAGACACCTCCAAAGCGGTAAAATGTGTGTCCCCCCCCCTGTAACTTCTAAAATAAGAGAATGATAAATCTATAAAAAATATATGATGTACATTACGGTGCATACTTCCACTGAAAATTGGTATGAACGAGATCTAGTAAGTAGTTTTTTTTTAATAGGTCATAAATTGAAATTAATATCAAATACTCAGGTCTATACTACCATTTACTTATATACCTACAGGTTTGTACGGAACCCTCGGTGCGTGAGTCTGACTCGCACTTGGCCGGTTTTTCATATATTTAGTACTCGATGTCACTGCTTTTAATAAGGTTTTATTGCCTTGGGTGGCGACGTGTCGAGCGCAGCGTTTGGGCGAGAGCTGTTCAAACGCCAGATAACGTAATTTTGACTAAAACCGGACATGCTTTTGTCCAGTTTACCAAGATTTTCTTGACCGGACAAGCTTATACAAAACTGGACTGTCCGGTCGAAAACCGGACATCTGGCAACCCTACCGGTAAGTCATGGTCCGAGTATAGTCAAACAACCTAATATCCATCTTCTATTATATTATATGCAGGGTGTTTGGCGCATGGACCGACACTTTTTTTGGTGGAAGTTTTAGTTTGCTGTTTCGCCCGCAAACCTGTTGTCCTAAGTATCACGGTAGTTGAGATGATTTTTTTTAAAGATTTTTCTTAAAACTGTATAAATGGTATAAACAATAACAACTTCTAAATCCATTTACATAAAAAATAAAAACTATTTTGATCTTAGCTTTATTTAAAAGAGTACCTCTCTGCCTACTCCTATTACTTGCCAAGTAAGTTCACACAGCCATGAGAACAATAATATTTGATTACGAGATGCAAAATGTTACCAAACGAGGTACGAGGAGAGGATCTAGTGGGAATGACTTGTAAAATTTAATACTGACTGAGGGTATTATCATTCAGGTTTGAATAAGACCATTCCATTTAATGCGTTAAAAGCAGTTTGTAGTTTTGATACTTTCCGCTAGATGGCACTAACATACAATAATACTTGTTTTATATACTCTGAGCTTGCTACGTAGTATTTATTTACTCTGAGATAATACTATTGATATTACTACTCCCCCAGGATACGGTCGAACCTAAGTCCCATCGTAGACGAGATATACCACAATGGGCCATTAATATAGTAAGGGGCACGAGTCGTGAGCACAGATTGACACCTGCGCCGTAGTTAATTTTTCGGTCTGTTTGGCGGAATGAAGAAGCGGGGAGCCCCGAGCTGTACGCGATTGGTTCATCAGTCGATGCTCGTCGTCTATTATTATTATTGACGGGCCAGCTGGCGCGGTTGGTTGACTCTGGTCAAGATTCCACCTATCGCGCCGCTGGTCGTGGGTTCGATTCCCACACAGGACATGCATTTGTGTGCATGAACATCTATATGTCCCGAGTCTGGGTGTAACTATGTATATTAAGTATGTATTTACAAACAAAAAGTAGTATATGTATTATATCAGTTATCTGGTTTCCATAGTACAAGCTCTGCTTAGTTTGGGATCAGATGACCGTGTGTGAGGAATGTCCCAGGATATTTATTTATTTTATTGGATTCTTGCGTGTCATTGGCTACTGTTATTTGGCCAAAAGTATACATGCGCGAGCTTGCCTCCACTACTGCCTATCTGTACAGTCGAGGACATAAATATGTATACACTTTTTGAAATTCAAAATAAATTTTCTCGCATGTTTAACATTTAAGTGTTAAACTATTACACAAATCATAATAGTATATGTTAGAAGATTCTGCCTTTATAATATCTCATAATTTCAATCAGTAGTTTAAGAGGAAACCGCTATTGAATTTTACTAAGTGTATACATATTTATGTCCTCGACTGTACTCACCATTCGTGCCTCATACTGTACACACGGCTACAGATCAAGCTATACATTTCCAGTATAAGCTGATCTCGCATTGTATAATATTTCCGTACTATGGGAGGTCAGCTTATACTAGAAATGTGTAGCTTGATCGGTAGCCGTGTGTACAAGGGCATTAAAAACACATTTTATGAAATGAAAAACAACTAGTAGATAATTTCTTATATATTTTTACAATTGAAATAATACAGGCGGTTACATAAAAATAAATAAGTCTTCGTATTACATTACATAGTAAATGTGATGTTTTGTAAAACAAAACGAAATTTAAACCAAGGTTACAACAACTACACATACCTACATCAAATATTAACTGTACATAAAATTAAAAATAAAATGGTACATTACAAACATGTGAAGAAGACAAAATTTTACATGTTCGCGTTAATTAACCAAAAAATAAATATACAAGATTTGTGCTGTGTATTGTCGAAATTACTCCGATGTTAGGCGCAAGCCACACTCGTAAGACGGGGCGCAGAAACGCACGCACATGTCAAAGCAATTTCAACCTTAGCATTTATTACGATACAAACACACGCGCGACGTCTGTGGACGAAAGACATGGCTGCGACCTTTACACTTTTGAATCGCATTGATAGAATAATAAGGTTGAAATTGCTTTGACATGTGCGTGCGTGTCTGCGCCCTGTCTTACGAGTGTGGCTTGCGCCGTATGTAGTGCCAACATTGTCACTTAAAAACTAAATATGTTATTGTGTCATGTTAGTACTTGTGATTAATTATTGTACCTATAGCTTCCACAAAAACGATCTCACTCTACGATAACTCAAATATACCGAAAGGTTTTAATGCGGACCTAACTATAGATAAGTAAATTCAGTCATGAAATTTTCCTTTGACGTCTGTTCGCTAGACCTTCTATAAACCCATTTGTACAAGGCATATTATTGGAAACATTGTAAAATACATCTTAAATACGATAAGGTACGGGGAAACTATTGGACATTATGTCAGTTTGTTATTTTGTACTTAAATTATATGTAAAAAAAATGGAAGTCACATAAAGTTGGCAATTTGGCAATATTAGTATCTATATGGGGTAAGTCCGACTTGCCCTGCGAGTATGGATTGCCGATTTCTTTTTCGAATGTTGTTCATACTTGCCACAGAAGTAGATATACCTAGAAAGAGCACTGATACTACACGACTATTTCAAACATTCAAACTATTTTAGGCTAGTGTACAGTCGAGGACATAAATATGTATACACTTAGTCAACAACGGTTTCCTCTTAAACTACTGATTGAATATTAAAAGGCAGAATCTTCTAACATATACTATTATGATTTGTGTAATAATTTAACACATAAATGTTAAACATGCGAGAAAATCGCTTTTGAATTTCAAAAAGTGTATACATATTTATTTCCTCGACTGTACGTGATAGCTACGTTTTACGCTCGCGCTGCGTTATTCTGCTTGTCATACTGACGTTCATAATTATAAAAGTTTTTGAACTATTCCAATTAAAATGGGGAGAAATTACAATATTTATTTAACATTATTTTGCATTTTTTTTTATTTATATGGATTATATCACTAATCAAAGAGGCTTGAATTGTTTTGTTGTGAATTTCACTTTACGACAGTTCAGTGAAATCAAACAAAACTGTAGAACAACAAAACACGCAATGTACGCCTATTTGGCTTTCGTTACCAAAATATATTTCCTCCAAAATCGGACATTTCTTTATCAGTGTTATTTGTAAAATGATACTCAAGTTTACATACTCTTATGTCACAGTTTTCCAAGACAAAATTTAGAGTGTGACTCAAAAACTCAGTTTTAAGTCTAAATAATAATTACCAACATGCCAATTTTATATATAATGGACTAATTATATTATGGAGTAGGTGTCTATCAGTCTATTGAATTTATCTGATGGTAACGAATTAAACAAAATGGAATGCATCGAATCGGGATGATTAAACAATTGGCACAATACAGTTCTTAGGGTGCTATTCCATCAACGCGGAGTGGCGAGCGAAATGTATCGTATGAGAAACTAACGACATGTTATTGAATTTAGGCAATATGGCTTCACTAGGCTAGCCAAAGATAAGTTTCAAGAATACATTTGTATTAATCAAATATAAACTCTGCGTCACATACGTATCTAGAATTTAACATCAATTGTTACAGTCGTGACGACTTGATTTATCTATTCATGTCCTGGACTAACTAATACTTCTCCGCTGGATATAGCACCCTTACGAAGGCGGGTAGTTTTCTAATTTACAAAATCTGGCAACATTTTTTACATCTTAAAAGCTACAGCAACACTCTGAGGCGTACGTACAACATGGAACATTTAATTTTATTATACCTAGCTTTCGATTTATAAAGACGTAATAGTGCTTATATATATATATAATATAATGAGTGAAAAATACTACACTCATATAGATATATTGATTGAGTTGACATAAGGCCCGGGGTACACACAAGGATACCCTTAAATGGAGCGAGAGCAAACTTGTATCCAGTTATCGATATCGAATCATAAAACTTAATGGAAAAAGTGACCCAGTCGATTTATGCTCTCATTGCCCCTAAAATATACAAAGTGGTATTATAAAACGAAAGATGGACACACCCACAAAACAAATATTATCGAATTAGACAACTTGAGAAGAAAAGGAACGTTTAGTACAAAAGTTGTCCAGTTTTATGAATTCTATGACCACTCTATAACGCTTTAAGACAGCTCGTTACGGCAAAAGAAATGGGCGGTTTCTAAAACATTATGATTTAACATGGTAGCCTGTATGACAATACCCTGATCGACTTCAATTTAAATTACGTGAACGACGGTTTAGCTTCTAAATGATTAAATTGAGCCGAAAGGTATCATATTTCTAATTTAATACAATTTTTTATTCCTTATGACCTTGACCTTTAGGTTTCAAATAATACAGCCGAACGAAAACAGCTCTTATCGACGTTATAAATATTAATTATACATGAATCCCTTAATCTAGACGTATTCTAAGATAGCTGCAACACCCAATTCTGCCTACATTTCCTACCGTTCGTAATACAATATACTATAACATAGACGCGTTTCTTTGGTTATGATGTACACAGGCGGGGGATGTTTGCGCGGAACGAATGGATTGAACCCAACACTTTGTGTAAACTTCGAATATTGCCGCAAAACATTTTGAACATTATTGCAATAATATTCGCACGACCTTGACCTTAAAATATAAATATCTAGTTAATTAGATCTGCGCATAACATAAAAAAGTAAAAGAATATAAACTGGTTGCAAAAGAAGCATAATGCTCGTAACAAAAAAAAGTATTTATTATTATAAAAAAACTGTATATAGTATAAAATAGTATAAACGCATGACCATGACCTTGAAAAATAAATTCTTAGCAAAAGGCTAAAAGTAGAAAATAAATTAATATAAAAAAAACTGCAAGCTACTACTACTGTATCAAAAATCAACACAGCTTCCTATCCATACCACAGATTTGTCTATAAACATTAAATCACAATTCAATACGTAAAAAAAGCTTGTATGTCAGTCTATCTACAACTATAAAGCGTTGGCACACCGCATTCTGGACAATTATTTGAGACTATGGCCAATATTTGTCCGAACAGACGTGGCCAACGTTACAATTTAAACTATCTATGCAATATATTTAGCTAAGACTACTGAATGGCACGCGGGATATTCTAAGCGCACAAACACGACCCGCCTCAATCCTTTCTTAAATACACAATTTCACTAACTTCCCAACATTTCGACATAATATCTTCGATACTTGGAAACCTATCGAGATATGAAAGTAAATTACAAAAAAAAATTGAAACATTAACCCCTTACTCATAAAACGTTATTTAACTAATATACTGTTTAAAGGGTCACGTAAATAACGTCACTCTATTGTCATTTTCAAATAATGAGACATTATTTACGTGACCCTTTAAACAGTATAGTAGTTTTATAGCGCTTTATGAGAAAGAGGGTAAATGCTGTAAAATACTTTGGATATAAGAATGTATGTTTCGTAGTGAATACCTACTATTAAATTTATAGATTACCCAAACGAGACCCTATTACTGCCTCCGCCGCCTGTCCGTCTGTCCGTCTGTCTATCTTTTTTGGCTCTATTTTGGAAACGCCTTTACAAAAAAGCTGTAATTTGATTCCAATATTACTCATAGCCTGTGATAAGTTATCACTAATAAAATTTTAATTATTATTGCATCTACTAGTCATTTCAGCTAGCTAGAGGTATAATGCTATTTATACTTAGTAGAAATAAAGGCTATTTTATTTACTAGTCATTTCATAGTAAAGTTCACGGTAAAGTTGAGTTACAGATCCACAAAATGTTGTATAACGGAAACCTACATGCGCGAGTCCTTGCATTTGTAAATATAATAATTTCATACCTCGATAGGTTACCTCTTACAGATAAACAATGGTACGATTTTAATTAATTCTCAAAGAATCTTAACTCATAAATCAAGTGATATAGAAACCAATTTGGAATGAATTCAATAAGTATTTTATAAAATCGTACCACTGGTCTCAATCAGAAACCATTACTTAATTGACGAACCACTAAAAAGCAGTCTTCATAATTATATAAATAACTATAGATTATAATAAAAATACTGGACCATAAACTTGATTTAATAGGAATTACAAATGGTGACGGACCGACGCACACGAACTCACATGCGACAATATACCTTATCACTACAAAGACAAAGTTAATTTTTTTATGTGCATTATAGTCCCATTAGAAATCTTATGAGGGACTTAACTCCCTAGCAATAAGGCATATTTTCGCTATACGTCAGCCCAGACATAATACGCTATACACAATTATCATCGTATGTATGTATAATTTTATTAGAAAAAAGTCACCGACATCGACAAAATATCTCCATTCTATATCCATAACCAGAACTTCGCTACGAAAATCTTTTATTATTTAATTATATGATAGACTATGCTTCGTATATGGTATTTCGATTATCGACCTTATAACGGTACGACAAGGCTGTGTTTACATTGGTTAAATTCTAAACCGAATATTGTTGGTAAATTGCTATCGAGTATCAAATTACTTGTTTCTACGAACAACCTTTTTATCAATGAAGCGGGAAGTAAGTCAATTTATTTTCGTCAAACACAGGTTTTAACCATACAACCTCTTTTGTCGTACAGTACAGTCAAGGACATACGTATGTATACACTTTCATTATGAGATATGCAGGCAGAACCTTATAACATGTACTATTATGATTCTAAGATGAACTAAGCTTGTTTTGAAAAGAGTAATTGCCGAGTTTATTGCCGGCTTTCTCAGCAAATGCAACCTTCCGAACCGGTATTAGAGTATTAGAGTCAGACTTTTCATAAGTGCCTGCGAAGGTCTATTTTTATAAATGATTTTGTATTTGAATTTTGATTTGAGTAATATTTTAACATTTGATTATATACAGTAGGAGAAAATTCCTTTTGAATTTTACAAAGTGTATACATATTTATGTCGTCGACTGTACTCGTTTTCATGATCATAATTGACAGCTATTTAAATTATTGAATTTGAAAAGTTGAGATTTGATTTTTGAAGTCATTGAATCTTAGGCATCCTATACAAGGTCTTGATACTTGAATAATGAAAAAAATGCTAGAAAAATGACCATTTCTTAACGTGGTAAATATTCATTATACACACAACCAATATCCTTATTTCATAAGAGACAAAGCCTTACATGAAAAATAATTTATTTATACTTTTTTTTTCTAAATTATTGTTGTTTTACTTTTGAGCATTCCGTGGTGTCAGCTAATAGTTTAAAGTAATTCTATGGAATAATAAATGCTGTGTTGTCATAGTATAAGTGAAAACAATACCCCAACTCAATATTAATTTGTGACTTCTTGAAAAGTGTTGTACAAATGAAATATAATATAGCTTTTTAAGCAACTAAATCCCAATTATAGCATAATATTTAAAACGTTTAAAACATGTTTAGAATAAAATTCCAATGTGAATCTTCATTCAAATATTGTGAAGTTCATATCGAGTTGAGATACTGTCTTTCTAAACTGTAAGATGACTGAATGATGTGGTACGCAGTGACTGCGAGTGAGCAGAATAATCCGTGATATTCCCTATATTTATATCGTTTAATGTATTTTTCAACACACTCGCTCGTAACGTAAAAGTGTGTTGAAAAATTTCGTATGACACTCGTGTGCATTGATTTATTACACCCTCGGCTCCCTTATCGCGTTCACCTGCGGCTCATGCGCTTAATACCGCCTCGAGTGTTAATAATCAAATTTGCACACATGTATCATAATGTACTATTATGGAAGTTCGCGTAGTTAAATTATTAACTATGAAAAGTAAGAATAGAAAATTACAAGAAATAAGGTCTTCTGGTAACAGAATAGAATCGTCAAGGGGTCAAAAATATCCATGTTATTTTGTTGGCGGGTAAACAATAAAATGGTTAGTCAGAAACGTTTGTCAATATTGTATGAATACAAATATATTTACATAAATAATATTCATCAAAAGTGAACCAATAAAGTTCACTATAAATAATAATAATGAACCAAGTTTCTAATATAGAAAACTTTCATTATCATTAAATAAATACTAAAATATGACTGTGGCACATTCGTTCAACTAAATACTAAGTTAGCTAGACTAAATAACTGTCAGTTAAACCTATTGAGTAATAAATGTATGCTAAAAAATCCCTAATAAATATGGGGGAATAAATTGGTGTTTACGCCTGTCGTGGAAAAACGCTTATCATTCCGCTCGCTCGCAGACACTGAACGCATCCTAATCATTCTAAATCAATGTAAATTTTGACATCAGTCTGACAGCTGTCAAACGTCATGTCGACTCCGAATCAACGGCAACTAACAAGCTACAAAATACAATAAAATGAAACGTGTCGATCCATCAATGAGATATCTTGTTACGTACGTACTTCCCAACGTGGCCGTGTTGCTCGACGACCGCACAACGCACTGAGTATTTATGTTTGTTCTGCTTGCTTAATTTACATGTTTTTTTTTACCGAGACTCTTGGACAGATGCATCGGAAAACCTGCAAGAAATATATTAATATGTACTTTTAATCAAACTTGGATTTGTAGTATGTATCATATTTTATTTGAGGCTGTCAATTCAACGGGCAAGCAAGCGTCTTACTATACACTACTGTAGAAGCTCTAAGATTAGTCTGAAAGATCAATAGGTGTGAACCGATAACAAAATAATTATTTCTATAGGCGACGATTGAGCGCAGTCACAAAACAAAAGTGTTGTACAGTAGTACCCTAATATGGCTTACCGATGTACCTGCGCAGAAGATACATTTTCAAAGCGCGGGCAATGCTATTGGTCGATAGCTGCCGCCATGTGTGCGGAGGGGCGTGACTTGCGAGTGAGACGGAACTAACTTCTGCATAAGATTTATATTTGGCTTACGCAAATATGATCATGTCTCCCAATATCGCGCTAAACTCAAGTGGCTTCCTATACGACTTCGCCGGAATACTCATATATTGTCTCTTCTTTACACTATACTGTTTAGTCCCTCCTCCCCGCGTTATCTTAAGGAACGTTTTGATTTCCTTCAATCACTTAGGTCATCAGAAAATCTCCTCTTGAGAATACCATCACACAACACCTCTTTTTATGGTAAATCATTTAGCGTCCAAGCAGTTCGCCTTTGGAATGAATTGCCGGTATCTATAAGGAGGGCTCCGTCACTCCCTGTTTTTAAAAATCAGGTGAAAAATTTCTACCTCAAAGGCTGACTGTAATCGTTGCTGTAATTGCCATATTTCCATTTATGTTTATATTTATTTGTTTAGTATGTTATTTATTGTTTCTTTTTACTTATTAATGATATATACTTTCTTAAATCTACGTATTTATGTATGTAATTGTATTTATGTATATAATGTATGTATGTATATTTATTGACCTATTTTTGTTAAAAAAGTATACACCACCGTCTAATAACGTGTCTAAATTCCTCTCCATCCCAAGGTTGTCTTTTTTTTTTTTTTTTTTTTTTTTTTTATACCACTGAGGTGGCAAACAAGCATACGGCCCGCCTGATGGTAAGCAGTTACCGTAGCCTATGGACGCTTGCAACACCGGGGGTATCACTCGCGCGTTGCCGACCCTGAAGAAACCTCTTCACGCCCTTTTTGAAGAACCCCATGCTGTACTCCATTGGGAAAACCACGGCGGGGAGCTCATTCCACAGCCCGAGCGTCCGCGGAAGAAAACTCCTTTTAGCCCGCACAGTTCGAAACAGTTCTGGTTTCAATGTGTGTGGATGGATTCCCCGTCGATGGCGAGAGTTGCGATGGTGGAAGGTAGCCGTGGGCATCAAGTCAAACAATTCCTTAGAACACTCTCCGTTGTACAAGCGGTAGAACACACATAAGGAGGCAAAGTCTCTCCTCAGACTGAGGGGCTCTAAACCGCTTGTGAGCTCGGGATCGTCAACAATTCTGGTGGCACGTCGCTGGACCGAGTCTAAAGGCCCAAGCTGGTATCCAGGTGCTCCCGCCCATAGATGACAGCAGTACTCCATATGAGGCCGGACCTGCGACTTATAAAGTTGCAGCCTTTGCCTCGATGTGAAGTACTGCCTCGCTCTATTGAGCACTCCAAGCTTTTTGGATGCGAGCTTAACCTTGTCTTCCAAATGACTTCGGAACAAAACATCGCCAGAAATGTCGACGCCAAGGATCCCGATGCTTTGACTGATGTTCAAGGAAGTGTTCTGGAATTGTGGAGCCACAGACCATGGGGTTTTCTTAGCGGTGAACGCGCAGGCTTGGGTCTTGGTGGGGTTGAAATGGACTAGGTTTAGTCGACCCCAATCGGAGACACAAGTTAGTATACTCTCGATTTCAGACACCAGCCGTTCGCGGCTTTCCTCCACCTCGGAACGAGGGATATTTGCACGGCCCGTGTAATAAGCGTCCCCTGTACTGTCGTCCGCATAGCAATGAATGCCGTCAATAGAAAGCATATCATTGATATGCAGAAGGAACAGTGTTGGGGACAGCACAGAGCCTTGCGGGACGCCGGCATTTATGTCCATGCTATCGGAGCAGCTACCGTCGACGACGGCTCTTATGCATCTGCTGGACAGAAAGCTGGCGATCCATTTGCATAATCCCTCGGGAAGCCCGTATGCTGGTAACTTCGTGAGAAGACCCCTGTGCCAGACCCGATCGAACGCCTTCGCCACATCTAGGCTCACTGCCAATGCCTCACCTTGACTCTCAATGGCATGTGACCAACGGTGCGTGAGATATACGAGGAGGTCACCAGCTGAGCGACTGTGGCGGAAGCCATATTGTCGGTCGCTCAACAACTCGTGATCCTCCAGGTATCTCAAAAGCTGCGTGTTGATCACACGCTCCATGACTTTGGAGAGAAGGGAGGTGATGGCGATAGGCCTGTAATTCGTCGGGTCTGATCTGTCGCCCTTTTTGGGCACTGGGTGCACGTGGGCAGTCTTCCACGAAGACGGGACTTCCTTTTTGGTGTAGGAAATCGCGAAAAGACGCGTCAATACTGGACACAATTCAGGAGCACACCGCTTCAGCACCACTGCCGGTATGCCGTCTGGCCCACTCGACTTATGGATGTCCAGAGAAAGCAATTCCCGCCGGACCTCCCGTTGGGTAATGCTTATCTCCGGCATGGAGCTGGCACACTGCGGGATGGTAGGCGGCGTGGCGCCACCATCATCCAAAGTCGAGTTCGAGGCAAACAGAGAGCCCAAAAGATCAGCTTTCTCCTTTGCACTATGGGCCAAGTTTCCGTCCGGCTTACGGAGAGGTGGCAAGGACGACTGGCAAAAGTTTCCTTCAGCAGCTTTGGCAAGAGACCAGAACGCGCGACTCCCAGAGGGAAGGCTAGTTAGCCTCTCACCAATTCTGCCGACGAAATCGAACTTTACCCTGGCAATCATTCGCTTACTGGATCTCGAGGCGGCGTTAAATTTGCGTTTCGCATCAGAGATGTTAGGGTCCTGATTAGTTCGGGCCGTGGTCCAAGCCTCGTACAAAGCCTGCTTATTCTGTCTAGCTTCTTTGCAGGGCCGATTAAACCACGGTCGCTTCTTCACCCCTGCAGCCACTAGCGGGTTTGGGATATAGCATTCCATACCCGCCAGAATCGCCTCAGCGACGGCAACTGCACAAGTGTCAGGATCATCTGATGCGAAGCAAAGCTGCCTCCACGGGTACGAGGCGTAGAATTCACGCAATCCATCCCAGTCTGCTGACTTATAGTGCCATACGCGACGACGCCCGGGTGACCGGAGCGAAACGGGCCGCGCACAAGGCACCTGCGTCCGGACGAGACAGTGGTCCGATGACCCAAGTGGCGCATCCACTGTCACTGCATAGTTGTCCGGTCGCGTAGTCAGCAGAAGGTCCAGTAAGGAACTAGTATGGCTCTCAATATCTGGGATTCTCGTAGGAGAAAGAACCAGTTGTGAGAAGCCATAGGCCAGGGCAAAGTCGTGAGCAGTCCTCCCCGCAAAGTCAGTGGACCGAGAACTAAGCCACTCAACATGGTGAGCGTTGAAATCTCCTAGTATCACTAACTCCGCGGAGGGGTACTGCTCCAGTACTTTGTCAGTCGTCAATTGCAGGTGCTCAAATAACCGGATTGTGTCCGCGTCACCGCTGTGGGACCTGTAAAGGCACGCGTAAATTCGGGTGTGACCGCCGTGGTCTACGCGCGCCCACATAACTGACAGGTCCCGGTCTTCAAGGCCATGAAGACGTCGACAACAAATATCCTCCCTGACGTACATACATACCCCGGCACGGCGCACAAAGTTGTGCTCCAACTTGTACCCGGGGTAGTGTAGATACGATGTATCATCAGGTGAGGATACTTGCGTCTCGGTAAGGAATAACAGGGTCGGCTGTGCAGTCTCAAGGTGTTGGTGGACTGCACTGAGGTTAGAGTGAAGTCCCCTTATGTTGCAAAAGTCCACAGAAAATGTGGACGGGGTGGCCGCTGATAAACTATTCTTATTATTCCTTTTTCTGGCCATGTGATAAAGAATGTGAAGAGGGGTTGAGAGAAGTCGCTGTGCGGGCAGTGGAAGGGACAAAGTGCAGGGTCATTTCACCGGAGTTCTGTACAGGTGATGTGGTTTGTTGGTGCGACAGCCGGAAGGGCCCCCGGTCCCCCCCTGACACAGTCGGCCGGGTCCACTCCGGTCTCCTTCTCCGGCACGACCAACTGTACCAGGGATTATGCGCAAGGCGGCGGGCCAGCCTCCCAGGGCGGAGATTAAGTGCTCCCTGGGTTCGGGACCCCTACAACCTGCGGGCGGCCAGCGGGCAGCCGTTTCACCGGGTCTCCCTGGCCGCCGCAACAACACGCCACGCCTGTACAGTCCTACGGCAGATCTACACCGCTGGTCCCCACACACTGCCAGCACAGCGCCTTCTCATGGAGCTCTGGCGACCTTACTCACCGCAGGAACACAACACCACATTAAAGTGATGTTATTTGGCTGCAATCTTCTGTAAGGTGGAGGTACTTCCCCAGTTGGGCAGCTCCGAATTTCGAACGGGAGATTATGCCCGTTTGCCCTACCTCTCTTAAAGGTATCTTAAAGGTTGTCTGGAAGAGATCGCTTCTTAGCGATAAGACCGCCTATTGTACTTATAGTAATTTTTAATTTTAAGCTTTATTTTTATACTTTGTTAAATACTTTTTGTACAATAAAGAGTTATCTATCTATCTATCTATCTATCTATATTATGAACCTTATAGTAGTGATCTAAGGTTGATTGTAAGTTTTAAGCATTCTTTCGTTAATCTTCGGGCCATACTTTCTTTTCTGTACGAACGAAGATTCACGACGCGCCTTATCAGTTGGGTACTACTGTACACTTATGCCTGCTACGTGAAGTATGTACACTTACTTATCTATATCCGTATCTCTTTTTACTGTGAATTGGCCTGTGTTTGACCGCAATCTGACCATGGTAAGTGATGATGTGGCCGAAGGTGCTAAGCACACAAAGCCTATAAAGAACAGGCTCTGAAGTGCAACCATCGGAACACACCGATAGGTGCTTGGCGACAGATTTTCAACTTGAGGGTGGTAGCCAGCCAGGTGGGTGCTACAAAGTACCTTACCACCGTGCTATGCTTTCGTCACGGAACCTTCATCTCGGCATCGGACGTCAGTACCACTGAGCTATCTCCTAAAAGAGAAAGTATTACCTGGTTCACCTATCCGCCCTATGTGGCAGTATAGTCCCGTAGCCGGCGAGCGCACAGTACCCGGCCAGGAGCGCCCGGTGCGTATGAGCCCGCTCATCCACAGCGCAGCGCGCGTGCGCGCCCAGCGCGGCCCAGCTGTAGAGCGAAGCGCGCGACTCGCCCGCGCCCTGGAACTGCGCCCCCGGCTCCACCACACTCGAGTTAGGGTCGCGAGCACCGCCGCATGACGCTGATAGTGTGCAGAATGTCATCGCCTTACTGCCGCCGTACCTGTTTGTATATGTCACTTTTGAATACACAGTCAAATAATAAGTCTTTATTATCAGGCTACTTTGGCCCATAGATATATACCTTACAAACTAACATACATATCAAAATATAACACTTTTTGTTAGTATAAAAGTATGTTAGTAATAATTGGACTGTTTTACAAAAAACTTAAACCGACTTCAAAGTACACTAAGATGTAATCAAATCCTGATCTGATGACAATGGGACCAAACGGGAAGTGTACCCTTCCAGACAAAAAAAGAATTTTCCAAATCGGTTAATAAATCATGGAGTTATGAGGTAATAAACATAAAAAAAAAAACAGCCGAATTGAGAACCTCCTCCTTTTTTTTGAAGTCGGTTAAAAACACTACGTCACAGTGCGACTTGGCACTGTGGCACTTGTCCGCGGAAGCGACGAAACACCACTCCTTGCGGCCAAAAGTTTTCCTCCATGACGAGGTGCAGAAAACACGTTGAAACTTGCACCACGAAGGCCATGAAGTTGACGTTGCCAAAAGGAAATGAAGCAAGCTAGAAACAAGCATATGACTCGCCTGGTGATAAGCGGTCACCGTAGCTATATGGACGCTTGCAACACCCGGGGGGTATCACTCACGCGTTACCCACCCTTCCCCCCACCCCGGTGAACTCCGGCGACCTTACTCACGCGCAGGAACAAAACAAATAGTTATTTGGCTGCGGTATTCCCGAGTCGCTGCTCTTTTAGCGAAAGAACGCTATTCTACATCTCTTTAAATCTTAAATACAAAGTAAAGCACTTTTCCCATACAATTTAACCGTCAAATGACTACATAATTACAACTTAAGAGTAAGTGGCGTTTCAGTATCCTAACTAATCCTAATTCTATCTAATATTATAAATGCGAAAGTGAGTTATTTGTTTGTCTTCACGCCTCAACTACTCAACGGATCATCATAATTTTTTTTTATTGTGTATAAGCCTGTGTTTGACCACAATCTCACAATGATAAGCGATAATGTGACCGAATGTAATGGTAAGCACACAAAGCCTAGAAGGAACTGGCTCTCAAGTGCAGCTGTCGGAACACACCGATTGATGCTTGGCGATAGATTTTCAACTTGAGGGTACCCTACCAGCGTGCGGTGGTTATATGGTATGGTATGGTTTCCTCACGTTTTCCTCCACCGAAAGCTCAAGCTCATTTTAGGATATGTACCTGGAACCTTCTTCTCGGTATCCGACAACAATCAATCAATTATCAATGAATCTCATAAAACACCACGTGTCACCGAACACATACAACTTGAACTCTAATAAAGTAGAAAACTGGCTCTGTAGTGCTGTTGGTGAAATATGGGTCCAACTGGTGGATCTCAACTCTTTGCCAATCGTTACTTACCTACATTTTTCGATTCTATAAAACTATCCTTTTTTGAACATTATTGGATGCAAACCTCCTTTAATAAACTATGCAATGTCAATCTGACGTCCCATTTTATTAACTGTCATAGGTAAAAACAAAAGAAAAACTTACTTGTCAACAACAACGACCGGACCGTTCTTGTACTCCATCTGACACCCAGCAACATACTCTATCAACGCGAACGAATCCCTATACGGATGTATCAGCCTATCTATCGCCGCCTCCCTGTCACTCCCTATAGCTGCCTCCCTCACCGCCTTCACATACTGATTCTCATCAGGCTTCCCGGGCACATACTCAGTCGTATCACCTTCTAACCAGCCGTTACATTTGATGAATTTAACACTTAACTGGTAATCATCTTGAAGCGAATGCACGCTTACATTCAGAACTTCTATTACTCTATCTGATGGTATACTTTCTGGCACTTTATCGACCTTTTCGAAGTAGTAACACGGTCTGCGTAATTCAGCTTCTTCCTCGACTGATAATGCGGGGGCTACGGGAGGTGGTGGTGGGGCAGTATCAGGTGGGGAACCAGCAGTTCTTGACCCCCAGTCGGGAAACTTAAATTTGGTAGGAGAGCTCAATTTGAAGTTTTTCAATGACATTTTTGATGGACTTCTCGGCGATCGGGGTCCGTTTTTCCTTTCCGATAGCGAGGAGAATAAGTCGCCGTTCGCGATGGATTTTCTCGCTGATAGATCTCGGTTGCCGGCACTGAGTCTTTCTAATCTTAATTCTGTTCTGTCGAATCGATATGATGGTTCGGTGTCTGTTATGGGAGAGCTATTTTCTGGTATTAATCTCTCATCGTCTGCACAGTCGTTGCTTTCTTGCCGCCTGTAGCCGTTGGTTTCGGGTTTGACTGGCTTTTCGACGGGCTTTGGTCGGTCCGCTTTGCGGTGTGCGACGTACGTGTCCTTCGATACGAAACTCGCTCTGAAGTTCGCCATGAATAGTTCTTTTTCGTCTTCCGTTGGCCAGAATATTTCACAGTCCTGTAACAAATTATTGAGTCTTAAAAAATATCTTTAAAGTAGCTAGGATGTGTGTCATGGCCATGATCTTTTAAAACTCTTGCATTAATCTCCCTCAAATCCTATTTATATTATAAATGCGAAAGTTTCTGAGTATGTTTGTTACTCAATCACGGCGTAAATCACTCTGTATGGTCCCACAGCAGGCGCCACAGGTCGGGCGCGGCCGCTGCTATAGTACAGTGAGAGACACACACACACCTGGTCATCACGCGAGGGCAGCAGCAGCACCAGCTGTGCTGTATGGTCCCACAGCAGGCGCCACAGGTCGGTCGCGGCCGCTGCTATAGTACAGTGAGAGACACACACACACCTGGTCATCACGCGAGGGCAGCAGCAGCACCAGCTGTGCTGTATGGTCCCACAGCAGGCGCCACAGGTCGGGCGCGGCCGCTGCTATAGTACAGTGAGAGACACACACACACCTGGTCATCACGCGAGGGCAGCAGCAGCACCAGCTGTGCTGTATGGTCCCACAGCAGGCGCCACAGGTCGGGCGCGGCCGCTGCTATAGTACAGTGAGAGACACACACACACCTGGTCATCAGGCGAGGGCAGCAGCAGCACCAGCTGTGCTGTATGGTCCCACAGCAGGCGCCACAGGTCGGGCGCGGCCGCTGCTACAGGATGCTGTGCTACTGCGAACTCTCTGAGCCGCCGCCGACCGCATACCCATGATGCGTTCACGTATTCACTCCCTGTAATTGTTACAAAAATAAATAAATTTAACTATGAAAATGATTCAGTTTTTTAAGATGAGAAATTCAATAGAACAAACATACCTTCAACACCCGGTTTAGGCACGAGCATGACTCTGGCAGAGTCGGAGGGCAGTAGTCCACCGGGACGATTCTTCTCGGCGTTGTGAGCTGCGCGGGCGCATACACTCGCTTCCACGCACGAACGGGTTATTAACTGCACACAAAATAGTAATATAACACAAATATATAATTATGACGGAGAGCAAGATCAAGCAGGAAGTAATGAATAAGCGACCATATTGGGGTGTATACTAACCAGAAACTGTTTCTCAAGCAGGTTGACAGGCGGCGGTCCTTGGTACGTATGATGTCGATTCGCTAACGAACGCATACGTTCTAATAACGCATAGTTTTCAGCACGATTCGCTCTGTAAATGAAATATATTGTTATTTCATTAACTGCTTCAGACGATCAAAAATATAGAACTAATATTTCTTATTAATTATTGTTAATTTTGAAATTACAAGAATAATACGAAACAGAACGCCATAAGAATACTTTTTCGAGTTGATTGGGATTTATTTTTAATGAGTGAACGAGATTTACTTGATAAATTGACAGGTCATACCAACAAAAACTCACCTCCGAATCTCTTCCTTCTCCTGCTCACTCAAATTATTATACGCCTGCATTTTCCTGCTATACGTATCCGTAGACCTCGGCCCCAAGTCATAAACTCCTTCAGACTCATCACCATTAACCATCGTCTCCTTCTGCTCCTCCTGGACATCATTACCATCACCACCAGATGATTTACTCTGCTCACTATTCAAATCATCAGTCTTTATCGACATCTGACTCTGACTACCATTCTCAACAACTTCTTTGTCGCTGCAAAGTTGAGATTTAACACTCGAAGTATCAGCATCGCCGTTCGTCAAATCATTAACGCTCTTATGCTTGTTGGAATTAAGGTCTAAAACGGCAAGTTCGTCTTCGGATATTGGCTCTAAAAGTTTGGCGAGGTATTCTCGGGCTTTATGGAATTCTATCTCGGTGTTGCCAGATCGGACGTGTTCTAGCAATGCGTCGTGGACGAATACGTATTGTTCTTCGGTTTGGACGAGGTGGTTTCTTTGTGTTCTCGCTCGGCATAGGAAGCCGAGAGGGGAGAGTGTGCCGGTCAGTTTTAGTTGGTTTAATTGTGCGTCTAGTACTATGTATGTGCCTGTTCTTCCTACGCCGGCGCTGTAGAACAATAAAATTCATAAGAAATAAAGTCAATACAGTATAGAAGTTTCTTGCGGTAGGTTAAATAAGTCAATTTCAATCCATGAAGTGTTTTGCATTATGTGTGTGTGTAGGAATAATTATGAGATAGAGATGTAATTTAGAAAAACCCTTTTTTAAGTGGATGCTTGCGTTATAAAAAGGGACTTGTGTGCAAAAATTCAGGATTTTAACCCCAGCGGATTAAGCCATGCGATGATAGATCAGTCAGATTCTCTTTTTATATGAATATAAATAACAAACAGATTTTGAACCATTTCTATGTTACATAAATGACAAAGTTCAACCCTAAACCTTTATACAGGTGGATACGACGATGGTTCCGTACGAAAGTTGTTGGTATTTTAAAGTACTTTACGTGTTTTAATTTATTGTTGAATCCGCCCTGTATACTGAAAAGACAGTTAAAGCTACATTTCAAAAAACGCCGATCTCTTATTTCAAAAGTACCTGCAATGCACAAGAACTGTAGCGGGATGATTGGTAGCGGCGTTCACGAAGGGAAGAACTGCGAGAGGGTGCCTCGGGGTGCCGTGGTCTGGCCACACCGTGTAGTGGTACTGCACCACCATCCGACCTGAACCTGACCCTGAAACAGACCCGGACCCAGGGCCGCTGTCTGTGCTGTCCGGGCTGTTGGATTCGCTACCCTGTTGAGTTGAGGTTAGAGTTTAAAGAACATGGCCAAAAAAGTACATTCCATGTACACGTACATAGTATATAATATTGTTTAATAAAAATAAAAAAATGAATTATTACGTAGTTTTTAAACTCTCTGGACTTGTCATACTAGCAGCTGAAATAATAAGGAATGCGAGATGAATTCAAAGTACCGTTTGTCAACTTTCGCCATAATGGTCCACAGATAAAGATAAATGTAATAATGGACGTTCCTTACCATGCATACTATATAAGTAGACATGTGATTTTAACGACAAATGCTCTTATAAGAAATATTTTATTCATATCGAATGTTTTTATTAATATGTTTTGATTTAATAAAATTATCTTTTCATAAGTTTATGCGTATAGAGTTCCTTTTTTATATTTCACACAAAAAAGAACAAAACATAAAACGGAACGCGTTTGACAATGTGCAACAGGGTTGCCAGATGTACGATTTAAGTAGTATTCATACATTTTTTTTACTTATTTTGCATGTACGATCAAAAGTAGGTACGTAAATCATACGACTTTTTTAACCCACTTGCTGATAGACGAGCATATGATGCACCTGATAGTAAGTGTCACCGTAACCCATGAACATCAGTGAAAATCTTATTAAAACCAAGATCCGAAATAGGCTCAATAATGAGACATAACGGCACACTTTTGGCTAAACAACATTATCTAAAACGTTTGCGTGGATTTTTCTCCAACAGGAGAAATCTATACTAATAGTATTTTGATTGTTTTAACGTGCTAATCTCTGGAACTACCTTTTGTATTCCTAAAAAAATCGTACACTAATAGAAATATTCTAGTATTACAGGCTACTTATTATCCCAGGAACGCGGGTGAAAGCTATGTTAAATAATATAAATAGTATAACTCTTTACGAAGATAATAGTCTATGGTGTTTGTTTTTAATTGATTGTCTGTTTTAAAATAATAAAACAAACGTTTTGAAAATGTACTATTTTTATTTGGTACGATCGCTCATTCAAATTGTCTGGCAACCCTGCGGTCAAATGTCAATGAAATGTAATGCTGCTGGCTGCTATTGCATTGCAATTCCTTCGTTGCGTTGGTTGTGTTTTTGTGATAATTATCTTCTTATATTTTTGACCTCTGCTTATCTTTACAGACTGATACCTTCTACCACTGGATTACCTTGCTATTAACACTGGACTCTGATTTGCATTATTATTCGTCGTTATTATTGTCACATTTTTGAGACTATATTACCCGGTAATGACAAGTTCTTTGAGTTTTTTATTTATAGAATTTTAATGTGCCCATATTCACGAATATAAAACACCAAAAATCATTGGTGTACACTGGATTCGATAACTATGCCAACGTCCATAGAGAAATTGGCCATGTCCTTTAGATGTGTTTTTTTTTTTTTTTTATTTAAATGGTCTTGCGTTTGGCCACTGACCCGTCCATAAGGGGCGATGACGAAGCCTAAGATGAAACACGCTTACCCAGAAGAAACCTATTCACTCTGGCCTCTAAGGGATTGTTCCTCTATGCCGTTGGCTTATTACCAACAACAACACTTGTTATAACTACGACTTAGGTGTAGGTGTAGGTGTAGGTGTAGGTGTAGGTGTAGGTGTATGTCAATTCAAATTCAAAATTCAAAATCATTTATTCAAATAGACCTTCGCAGGCACTTATGAAAAGTCTGACTCAAATACTCTAATACCGGTTCGGAAGGTTGCATTTGCTGAGAAGAGCCGGCAATAAACTCAGCAATTACTCTTTTCAAAACAGGCTTAGATTCATTACATAATATTTACATTCTAATCGCACTGAAAACAATTGCGTGCCCCGGCGCGGCGGCAAAATTACAAAGTAGACTGAATAAATATTTAATAAGTAAATAAATAGCAAACTTAAGCAGACCAGCCCCCACAAGCAGGTGACGATGAAGCAAGTATGACGCGTGTGGCAGCCATCGCCCTCCTCGCCATATTGGAGGGAAGTGAGTGAGCGAGGTGTAGGTGTAGGTGTAGGTGTAGGTGTAGGTGTAGGTGTAGGTGTAGGTGTAGGTGTAGGTGTAGGTGTAGGTGTAGGTGTAGGTGTAGGTGTAGGTGTAGGTGTAGGTGTAGGTGTAGGCGTAGGTGTAGGTGTAGGTGTAGGTGTAGGCGTAGGTAGCACATACCGGGTCGTCGTGCGTGACCCGCATGTGGCGCACGGTGTAGGCGGCGCGGACGTCCTCGTGTAGGAGCGTCACGTGCAGCGCGCCGAACTGCGCCGCGCTGCCGCGCCCGCCCGCCGGCCAGTACATGTCGCACTTGCGCTGTCACACAATATACACATTTATATACATTATAATACTACATTATGATACATGTGTCCAAATTTGATTATTAACACTCGAGGCGATATTAAGCGCGAAGCAGGCGAACACGATAAGGGAGCCGAGAGTGTAATAAATCAATGCACACGAGTGTCATACGAAATTTTTCAACACACTTGCGAGGTAAACAACAGACTTCAATTTTGCAATAATTGTCACTTTACGAGCGAATGTGTTGAAAAGACAATAACAAATTATAAAATTGAAAAAGAAACGCGACCATTCAGTTACAATGATTTTTCAAACATTATATTGATCTAATAAAATAAATAAAAAAAGCCTTTTATTCCTTGTTTATTACAGGACGTCTTATAGATGTTAATTTGGTTAGTTATCTTAAAATTTATTGTTGATAGATGGCAAACAAGCATATGGCCCGCCTGATGGTAAGCAGTTACCGTAGCCTATGGACGCTTGCAACACCAGGGGTATCACTCGCGCGTTGCCGACCCTGATGAAACCGCTTCACACCCTTTTTGAAGAACCCCATGCTGTAATCCATTGGGGAAATCACAGCGATGAACTCATTCCACATTATTCCATTTTAGTTATGACCTATTTGTTTATTTTATTATGCAAAAACCCTTGATTGGGTGAAGGCCTCCTCCAAAGATGCCCATTTGTCGCGGTGTTGTGCTATTTGAGTCCAGTTCGAACCGGCTGTTCTTTTTATCCCGTCTTCCCCTCGTCTGTCTCACTCTGATTCTTTGATACATACCCGTCCCCGCTCGACAAGGTTGGTGATCATGACGACGGTGTGCACCCGGTGTTGCCAGATCATGCGCCAGAAGGCGTCCAGCGTGGCCGGCGTGGGGCCCTGCGTCGCGATGTAGCGCCGCCGCCACACTAGCCACTCCAGTTTCACGCGAGTTTGGACGCCCTCTGAGGGTTCACATTCAAAATATAGCAACTACAATCAACAAAAAAAAATGAGGTTTCACGAACATATGAACCGCATTATAGTAAGCCATATGGACCCTTGCAACATACGTCATCACTCACGTGTTACCGACACTTCCCTCCCTCCCCAATGAGCTCTGGCGACCTTACTCACGCGCAGGAACACTACGAAGTTATTTGGCTACAGTAAGGTGGAGGTACTTCCCTAGCTACTCTTTCAGGAAAGAATTGTTATATATTGGCAACATTAAGCAATACAATATTGCCTTTACCTTGCCAGATTGCCAAGTTAATAATTTCATTGCATCCAGCTTTTTAAATGGCAGAATATTACTCAAAAAATTGGTGTGGAAGTCGGAATTAAATACATAGGAAATAACTACAATCATAACTTAGGTAATTAGTGTTATTATGTTTAAGTGCATTCAAGGCGCAAGCCACACTCGTAAGATGGGGCGCAGACACGCACGCACATGTCAAAGCAATTTCAACCTTAGCATTCTTTTAATACGATACAAACAACGCGCGACGGCTGTGGACGAAAGACATGGCTGCGACCTTTACACTTTTGAGTCGCATTGAAAGAATAATAAGGTAACGCCGCAGAGTTTGTTTGAGTTACTCACCAATATCAACATAAACGTCATCCAACTCGCTCTCATCGTCACTCCGCTCGCTGTCGGAGTCCTCGTTCTGTTCGTCTGACTCCACTATCCCTGAGAACTCTATGTTCAGGAACGCGGACTCTATGCCTTCCGCTAGGTTAGGAGGAGGTTTCGTTGGCTTTAGTGATGGTTGCCTGGAGAATTATGTAATTATACAAGGATTAATTACAATATGACCACATATGAGACATTTTAAATGTTATTTTTATGTGAAATAACTTATGGCCAGCAAACTTTGCAACATTTTTTCTGCTGTACTTTTTGTCAAAAATCTTCCCAAGCAAAGTCACCAAATTTACATTGCATATGGTTATAAATTCGACGATAATTATTTTTTATATTTATACCAAAACTGGCCATGTCCTTTTCCATACTATAGGCTATCTGCATGCCAAATTTCATCGCAATCAGTTCAGTAGGTTAGGCGTGAAAGCGTAAGAAACAGACTTACTTCCGGATTTATAATATTAGTATGGATTAATTGAAGATGTAATGTTCCATATTTCACAAACTTGTTTTTTTTTTGGTGATAATGTTGTATCTGTGATTTACTACCGTTCAGTCGTCTGTTCAGTAAAATGCTTTTACAAATCATAAGAAACGTTCGTTATGGGGATTTATAACCAAGACCAATCGCTTACTAATTTACCTGTGTGGTTTATTCCGCCTCTCGAGTTTTGTCCGTATGTTGTTGATATGTTGTGGTTGTAGCGCGGGCAACATGCCGTCTATGAAGTTAGCGTTGACGTAGTCGCAAGCGCCCCGGCCCGGCCCAGTCCCGGTCCCAGTCCCGGTCCCAGTCCCGGGCCCAGTCCCGGCCCCAGCGCCCACGCACCCCGCGGCCCCGCATCGTCCACCAGATGACACGCATACGCGGGAGTGGTCGTCTATGGATTGTACATTCTCTTAGGGTTAGATCTACACAAAAAGGTACACATTTCAGTAAGAGAATTCGTGACATGGGACTCTTGATGTCTTAAAGCGCACTGCCAATTCTCTCACTATACTTTTTTGTGTAGTAAATAAATTTCAATATTGGTGCCGATTCGTTGTAAATCGCACTAAACTAATTTTAGTCACATCACATCTCTTTCTTACAAGCATTATTGAAAAAGGATAGAAACGATTTAAAGCTGTCAAATTAGTCTGCCGTCTTCATTTGCGGGTATTTAGACGTAACCGCGATAGACGGCGACTCCATTTATATTGAAAACAAGTGTTACCGCCGTCCTTTAATAACCAAATTTAAATTTACCGCTTCAATATTATGACCTATTAGAGGTATCATTCCAGTTCCCTTTAAAATTAGTTACTTCGCAACCGACATATTTCCCTCTCTATCCCACACGCACCAAACCTTATTGGCGATGTCGCCGTCTCGCTCGCAAGATGGAAGTACCAAACTCGCAGCGTGTGGAACGCACTTGTTTTGAAGAATCCAATGGCGCGTATGCAGTTTTCTTGTGTGATGTGTATTTAAAATATAAACTATTGTTCGCGGCCGCGTTTAACTTAATAAACTATAACCAAAGTGAAATACACAGTGGAAGCAGACCAGAAGACCACAAGGAGATCAAAGGTTGGTGCACTCCAAGTTTCCTCGTGCCGGTTGCTTTCTTCACTTTTTTTTATTTTATAATCTTTACGAATCCTAAAGTCACAGTCCACTAATAATTAATATTATATCAATTAAGCTCCATATTTTTGACAAACAACAGGTAGGTAGGTAGGTACCTATAGTGAGCTACACCGGCCGAGATCGACACTCGATTTATTCCGTTGCTGCGGTAGGTAGTACAAAATAAAATGCAACAAGATGTCGGCAAGAAAGGCACCCACCTACTAATCTGTTTTATTATTAGAGGTATCATTCCAGTTCCCTTTAAAATTAGTTACTTCGCAACCGACATATTTCCCTCTCTATCCCACACGCACCAAACCTTATTGGCGATGTCGCCGTCTCGCTCGCAAGATGGAAGTACCAAACTCGCAGCGTGTGGAACGCACTTGTTTTGGAAGAATCCAATGGCGCGTATGCAGTTTTTTCTTGTGTGATGTGTATTTAAAATATAATAAAATATAAACTATTGTTCGCGGCCGCGTTTAACCTAATAAACTATAACCAAAGTGAAATACACAGTGGAAGCAGACCAGAAGACCACAAGGAGATCAAAGGTTGGTGCACTCCAAGTTTTCCTCGTGCCGGTTGCTTTCTTCACTTTTTTATTTTATAATCTTTACGAATCCTAAAGTCACAGTCCACTAATTAAATAATATTATATCAATTAAGCTCCATATTTTTGGTCACTTCGCCCGGATCGGGTTATTTCTATAGGTACCTCATTTATTATATTTTATATAATATTTCTTTCACGCATCGCATTCATACATCATCTTCACAAAATTATATACTTACACATCATACTATATATTATCGTATAAACCGCTCGCACTTAGGTATTTACATATTTATGTGGTTACGTATCTTATTTAACCCGCATATTTTATATACGTGACTACTTAGTATTTACCTAAAATTCTACGATAAAGAATATTTTTCATCGTTTATTGACCTACGTACCGATTGGATTTATTTCAAGTCAATTTCAAGTAAATACTTATTTGAGTTATTTTACTTATAAAACCTACCGCAAACGCAACAAATAATTTGTTATAATATAATTTCCACACGATCATTGTCTATTGGAAGGTGGGCAGTGGTACATATCATTCCGTTTTCAAAATATTGTTTCAAACGCACGCATTCAACAAATTAGTAGGTAGGTGCCTTTCTTGCCGACATCTTGTTGCACTTTATTTTGTACTACCTACCGCAGCACCGGAATAAATCGAGTGTCGATCTCGGCCGGTGTAGCTCACTATAGGTACCTACCTACCTACCTGCTGTTTGTTTGTTGATCGCGTTTATAACTTGTTGATTATTTTATAAAAATGTCGACTAGCGCATCGAAAAGGAATGATCCCAAGCCTGAAAATGCAGATCCTAAACATAAAATATTATTAGATATTGCTTTAGCTAGACGCGATTCATTATTTAGCCGCTTACAAACAATCTTTGATTGTTCCCAGCGAGTAAGTACGACTGAGGACAAGGAGGTGTTTCTTTCTGGCGCAGTTTCAATTGATGCATTACGTAGTGATTATGAGAAAACTTTGAATGAATACAATTTGTATAACATGCAGGTAAACCCTGGAGCTAAGGTTGAATATCAGTCCTGGGTCTCGTTCGAGGAATTGTATTGCCATATCAAACGTGTGCTGTCTCGCCTTACGAGTGAAATTATTATTGAAAAACCTAAACTTAAGCCTAAGTCACCTTCGCTACCGCCCATAGAACTTGTGTCATTTAATGGGGATATACGGTCTTGGCCGTTGTTTTATGAGAGTTTCAAATCGAATGTGCATGATAATCCATGTTTGTCTGACGCCGATAAGCTATATTATTTATTAGGCAAATTGACAGTCAAAGCGCAGTCTGTGTTCGCTGGTGTTACTCCGTGTGCCGAAAACTACGAACTCATACTAAACTCGCTCATAGAAAAATATAATGATAAGCGTATGCTAGCCTCGAGTTATATTAATCAGATTTTTGACTTCAAACCATTTTCTACCGCTTCCGCTCATAATTTAGAAATGTTTCAAGATAAATTTGTATCTGCTGTTAATGCTTTGAAAAATCTAAAACTTCCAGATTTAACTGATTTTATTATTTTACACACCGCGTTAAATAAGTTAGATTCTGAAACAGTTCGTTCGTTCGAAATGCATTCGCGTAAGGATAAAATTCCTGAATTTAAAAATTTAATTGAATATGTTAAAGAGCAAACTAATATATTACAACGCCATAGTGATTCGAGTTCGAGTTCCAGTAGTAACTCCAAACCCAAGCCACAGCCTAGGCACACCGCTAAAGTTCCCCAACCGCAATCGTATGTTTCTATCTCAGAGACTTATAAATGTATATGTAAAGATTTTATACATGACCATTTATACAAGTGTCCCGCGTTCGGTAAAATGACACCAAACGAGAGGTACAAATGTGTGAAAGAACGTAACGCCTGTGTGAATTGTTTAAGTGGTAAGCATAGGGCAGGGACATGCAATTCAACTTCTACATGTAAATCTTGCCGCGGTAAACATCACAGTTTACTCCACTTTGATACTATTAAACCGCCAACCGCTGCCGCTAGCGCTGCCACCGGCGCCGGCGCCGTTCCCACTTCGTTACAGCCGTCGCCCGCCGCGAGCGCTACCAATACTACCGCTACACCGAATTCTAGCCTACCGTTGTGTGCTGCGTCCATTGCCGCGCCGCTGCAACCGCATGCTAGCGCGTCGCATGACACTAGCGTATTCGCCACGCAATGTAACGCCAAGACTACAGTTTTGCTCGCTACGGCGACTGTAGTGGTGCGCGATGTATATGGCACAGAACATAGTGTGCGTTGTTTACTTGACAGTGCATCTCAGAGTAACTTTATATCGTTAGAATGTTGTGATCGCTTGAAGTTGTCAGTAAATAACAACAATAATATAAAAGTAAAGGGTATCGGTGGCTCTGAAAAATACACAAAGGGAATTGTTGACTTTCAATTTTCGTCACGTTTTAATGATAATTCAAAATATAATATTTCGTCACTGGTTGTTGACAAAATAACAGATAACTTGCCGTCGACGCCTATAGACGTTTCCGCATTGCCGTTTCTTCAAGATTTGCCGTTGGCTGATGAAAGGTTTTTTGAGCCAGCTCAGATTGATGTTTTGATCGGCGCTTCTTTGTTTTCGCAACTTTTACTACCCGGAGTAGTACAAGGTAGTTGTTTAGTTCCGCCCGCCATACAAACCACCCTCGGTTATGTTATTATGGGCACTGTGCCCGCTCTTCCCGCACGCGAAAGCGTAACTGTAGCTTATTGTAGATCGATAGCCGCACCCGCTGAGCATGATCCACTCGACATGCTAGTTAGACGTTTCTGTCAAATCGACGACTCGCCTTTAATTGCAACGCCTACTCATTCTCCGGATGATATGGAGTGTGAGCATTTTTTCCGTGAAACGACTGAACGCGACAAGGATACCGGTAGATATATCGTTTCGTTACCGTTTCGGGATGATGTCTGCGCACTCGGTGATAGTTATGAATCAGCCCGAAAGCGTTTTTTAGGTCTGGAAAAGAAACTTGACGCCGCACCCGCCTTTAGAGTCGCGTATGATGCAGTGATCCATGAATATTTAGAAAAAGGCTATCTTTCACTCGCGCCATCCTTGAATAGTAATGATTCCTATCCCGTGTACGTCATACCGCACCACGGTGTAATCCGCGAGGATAAATCCACAACGAAACTCCGCATGGTTCTTGACGCTAGTCATAAATCAAGTTCAGGTATTTCACTGAACGATATTCTCCATTGTGGTCCTAACCTACAGGGTGATCTGTTTACAATTATTTTAAATTTTCGTCTTTTCGCTACCGCACTCTCCGCTGATTGTAAACAAATGTTCCTTCAAATAATTATGAATATTAAAGACCGCCGCTTCCAACGCATGTTATACCGCTTTCGTGTGCAAGATGAACTTGCCGTATATGAATTTAATAGGGTATGCTTTGGATTACGATCCAGCCCGTACCACGCGCTCCGCGTCATTCAGCAGCTCATTGCGGACGAAGGAGATTTGTTTCCTTTAGCGAAAGAAATCGCCTCTCGTTATATTTACATGGATGACATAGTTTTCAGCATAATGCTGGATGAACAGGCTATAACAGCTGCTTATCAGCTGATCGAACTATTTAAACGCGCTCAGTTCGATTTAGTCAAGTGGACGAGTAATTCCGACTCTGTCTTGGCAGCTCTTCCCGAGTCACATAAGGTTTCCGAGCCTATTGAATTTGACAAAACCGCTCAACAGAAAAATTTAGGTTTGTCTTGGTCTAAAATTAATGATTGTTTTGAGTTTAAAATCACCACACCTGATGATAAGTGTACAAAACGCATAATTTTAGCCACTGTAGCTAGAATATGGGACATAATGGGCTTTGTAGCGCCTGTTGTTCTCTTCGCGAAACTTTTAATTAAAGAATTGTGGTTTTTGAAGCTTGATTGGGACGACTGTCCGCCGCACCACATTGCTGAAATCTGGAAAAAATATTGTATAGAGTTACCGCTTCTTAATGATTTTAAAATACCGCGACATTTAGGTGTATTTGAAAATTGTGTTTTCCGTCTGGTCGGGTTTTGCGATGCCAGTGAACGAGCATATGGAGCAGTGGTATATGCTCACATTACTCATTTAGACAAAATTAAGACGCAAGTTATTTGTGCTAAGTCGAAAGTGTCGCCAGTGAAACCTCTGTCCATCGCTCGCCTCGAACTTTGTGGTGCTGAATTATTGGCAAGGCTGATCAGATGTGTTCATGACACCTATAACCCACGCTATCCCGTTTATGAATTATACGCGTTTACGGACTCCAAGGTCACGCTGTGTTGGTTGAACTCTTCACCACACCGCTGGCAAACATTTGTTGCCAATCGAGTCGTTAAGACTATTGATAATTTATCAGCCGCTCATTTCCATCACGTCGCGGGAGTAGATAATCCAGCAGATTGTCTCTCCAGAGGTCTAATGCCTGGAAAATTATTAGATCATCCACTATGGTCGCGAGGTCCACCCTGGCTCGCACAGGACCCCTCACAGTGGCCTGTGAATAAAATAGACGACATTACGTTGGATCATTTACCCGAAGAGAAAATATCCGCTCATACTATTATAGTGTCTGAACCGGAACCCTCGTTAGTTCAGGAGCTTAGCAAACGTGTCAACTCATGGAGTAAGCTTACGCGAATTATGGTTTACGTTTGTAGATTTACGAAAAAATTGGCTCGTTCCCGATCGATAGCGGTCACCGCATCCGACATAAGTGTCGCTGAGCGCATAATTATTCGCGATATACAAAATAGACACTTTGCTTTAGACTTTAAAAATTTAAAAACCGCTAATGACTGTTCACCCGCGCTAATGAAGCTTAAAGCATTTTTGAATGAAGGTATTATACATGTAGGTGGTAGACTTTCCAATTCCGCTGAACGTTTAGAATCTAAATTCCCGGTTATTCTGCCGCGACACGATCCGCTTGTAGAATCATTAATAGATTATTATCATAAAAAATATTTACATGCTGGGCCGGAATTACTTATGTCGTTGATAAGACAACGATTTTGGATCTTGTCTGCTAGACGTATTATTCGGTCTAGAATAAACAAATGTAATATTTGCTTTAAATCGAAGCCTCGGCCACAGTTTCCGCTCATGGCTGATTTACCTAAGCAAAGAGTAACGCAAACTGATAAGGCTTTCACTCATACTGGCTGCGATTACGCTGGTCCTATAGCTTATACGCCTATTCGCGCCCGCGGTGTTAAATCTCGCAAGGCTTATATATGTATATTTACATGCCTTACTACGCGTGCACTTCACATTGAAGTGGCCACGGATCTCACTACTGTGAGCTTTCTCGCCGCCTTAAAGCGGTTCCTTTCGCGACGTGGTCCTGTGAAGTGTCTTTACTCCGATCATGGAACAAATTTTGTCGGCGCGCGTTCTTATTTACGTGACTTATACGATTTTATTACCAAAGAGTATCGTTCGCGTCTACAAGAAGAACTGTTAGAAAATCGTATTGAGTTCAAGTTTATAGCGCCCGCCGCCCCGCATTTCGGTGGATGTTGGGAAAGCATGGTGAAATGTGTAAAAAATCATCTGTTTAAAGTCATCGGACAGCAAACTCTCGCGTATGAGGAGCTTATTACTATACTCTCTCAAATAGAGTGTTTACTTAATTCGCGCCCTCTCACCGTGCTTAGTTCCGATCCCGCCGAACCTACCGCACTGACTCCTGCGCATTTTTTGAATACAATGCCACTACGATCCCTACCTGCGACTGATGTAGAATCTACGCCTATTAACTTACTCCAGCGACACTCACTTTTGGACAAGCTGGTACAGTCTTTCTGGCGTCGCTGGAGAACTGAATACTTGCATCAATTGCAGGTGCGACAGAAAGGGACTCAGTCTTCTGTTCCAATAGCAGTTGGTACAGTAGTCATAATTATTAACGATAATTCGCCTACACTTTCGTGGCCTTTGGGAGTGATTGATAAGGTTCACCCTTCCAAGGACAATGTAATTCGTGTCGCGACGGTAAAGACGGCAAGGGGTACAATCGTCAGACCAGTGGTCCGTTTGTGTCCTTTACCAACCCAATAACTACACAACACAACACACATCTATTTATATATTATATTAAATGTATTATTGTTATATTCGCTTATGTAATTTAATTGAACGCCTTTTTTCTCTTTATTTATATTTCTTAAAGGTGACCCTTCAAGGGTGGGGGAAATGTTACCGCCGTCCTTTAATAACCAAATTTAAATTTACCGCTTCAATATTATGACCTATTAGAGGTATCATTCCAGTTCCCTTTAAAATTAGTTACTTCGCAACCGACATATTTCCCTCTCTATCCCACACGCACCAAACCTTATTGGCGATGTCGCCGTCTCGCTCGCAAGATGGAAGTACCAAACTCGCAGCGTGTGGAACGCACTTGTTTTGAAGAATCCAATGGCGCGTATGCAGTTTTCTTGTGTGATGTGTATTTAAAATATAAACTATTGTTCGCGGCCGCGTTTAACTTAATAAACTATAACCAAAGTGAAATACACAGTGGAAGCAGACCAGAAGACCACAAGGAGATCAAAGGTTGGTGCACTCCAAGTTTCCTCGTGCCGGTTGCTTTCTTCACTTTTTTTTATTTTATAATCTTTACGAATCCTAAAGTCACAGTCCACTAATAATTAATATTATATCAATTAAGCTCCAACAAGCATTGGACTAATTTGACACGACTAAATTCTTACATCCTTTTCATATGTTCTTTGTTAGAAAGAGACATTGTGGGACTAAATTAGTTTAGTTGTAAACAACAGAATCAGCAGCATTGTATCGCTATCTTAAAAAAATGCGCCGCATCGCTTCGCGTCTCAGTGACAGCTGACCCTTAATTGCAAGGTAAGATATGACGCTTTGGTATAGGCAAGTTATGTCAAAGAACTCGCAAGTATATAACATAATGAGTCAACGTCATTATATACAGGATAGAGATGTTTATCTACTACTGAACATAAGCCTCCTCCAGTATTTTTAACCGACTTCAAAAAAAGGAGGAGGTTCTCAATTCGGTTGTATGTTTTTTTTTTTTTTTTATGTTTGTTACCTCATAACTCCGTCATTTATGAACCGATTTGGAAAATATTTTTTTTGTCTGGAAGGGTACACTTCCCGTTTGGTCCCATTGTCATCAGATCAGGATTTCATTACTTCTTAGTGTACTTTGAAGTCGGTTTAAGTTTTTTGTAAAACAGTCCAATTATTTCGAAAGGCTTAACCTATTTGTTTTATTGCATATCTTCGAGGGTATGACCTGTTTATTGGCTAACTTTGCTATCTATTTCCTTTATCTGAGGTAAGACACTATACTGACACATTGACAGCCCAGCATCATGATCGAAAAGCATAAATAAAACGACAAATCAATATTCGACTTAAAATACTTCAAATAACAGTTCAAATTTCAACAAAGTAAATATAGAAGTGATACTCACAGGCAGTAATGTTGAGGTATCTATTTTTGAGTCGGTTCTCTGGACGATGACTGTGGTGGCTGGTATGGCCCAGTGCAGCGGACTGTGCTACCACTATCTCATATTCTTTGCTGTAAAATGAAGAAATATTCAAATATCTGTCGAATTAAGTTTTGTATGGAGAATAAAATGCATACCAATAGGTATTTTAGGATTGGTATGTAATTTCTACATAAGCATATTATATCATTTAAATAAATTTTCCCTGTGTACCTCGCGTAACTATTATTAATCAAAACTGTTGTCAGAACAAGGTTTCGATGAAAGGGATTTGTTATAAAAGACACCGGAAATGTCGGTAATTTCACCCAGGTGACGCCGGGCACTATATTGTATAATTGTTATTAAATAAATATTATTATTACATTTCGCATTATTCGAGATTAAAGAAAGTTATAAATGACACAAAAGATATAAACAAAAATCATGTAGTAGTTCTCTGCCTATTATTGACATTACTAATAATTACTATAAATAAAATAAATATTTAGGTCCTTCGAGCCGGATCTAAACTATATATTTGATGACTCACTTAAATCCAATATCGCCGTCAGCATGCAATGCGGCGACATGCTTGGGGAAGTCCCTGGCCCGCACGGCGGGGTGGTGCGGCCCCGCCATGCGCGGCGGCTTGGCCGGCGGCTCCGCGCCGCCCTCGCCCTCCGCACCTCCTCCCGAACACGACCGGAGGGGGGAACATGTCACTACTGTGGGGAGGGGGAACATTGTCATAGATAGTATATCTATCTGGTCTGATAGATCCTTATTGCTTCAAGGGTTACAACATACATCAATTTAATTAAAAAAGACTATTTAATTTCACATTTACTCACCAGGCTTCTTGTAAGGATTAAGTGGCGGTCGCACAGCTCTCTCGCCGCCTTCTTCTAAATAATTGTACGCAGCGCTAATGCATTTGCGCAGACGGGATCTGCATCTGCAAAACGAATATCAGGTTTACTATTTGTACTCAGAATAAAATACATAACATTCAGGAATCAATAATCACAAAGGTAATAAGTAAAAGAATGATCGAAAACACTAGACAATAATTATCTTTATCCCATTCAAATAGAGTTCACACAAACACACCACTATTTTATTTCCGCACACTAATTTCATCTCTATTCGAATGTTATAAAGACGATTATTGCAACGTGTAACGGAAGACAGCACTTACCTCCAGTATGCTATTGCAACGGCAGCGGCAGCGAAAAGAGTTAGAAGACAGACAGCAAGAAGTGCCACCGAGCTGACTCCGGCTCCAGCACTAACCTCTGCTTCCACCCTCCCGCCATTAGGAGACATAGCCTCTGAGTGCACCGAGCACCACTCGCTCGACACCTCCTGTAATTTGCGACAACCTACATAATATTCTATATCACGCTATCGAAGTACAGAGCATTCTGAATGATCAGTTTTGAAGCCATTTCGCTTTTCGCAAGCAGTAATCATCAGCCCTGTCTATTTTAAACCGACGAAACAACGGAGGATCTCATGTCGACGCGTATATTTTTTTTTATGTATTTCGTGCGATAAACATTAACATTCCAAAAATGCGCTCTCCGCACGACAACTCGCAACGACGTGTGCCCTCACGTGTGTGCCCGTTCGGATTGCTATCTCGCTGACATTAACTTCGTGAACGCTCGGCATTTTCCGGCGAAGGGGCGTGTCGCGCCGCGCCGCTACCGCGCATCTGCTACCTAAAGACGAGGTCTTACCTCAAATTTTATTCACAAAAATGGGTTTCTTTGAGAATCGTGTATGACGTAACGCAATGAAAATACCTGTCACAAAAAAAAGTACTGTGGACAGAAGAGGGTTTTGAGAAAAATGTTAACCGAATAAAATATTAAAAAGTGCTTTGATATTCCCAATAAAAATTACGTAACTTACGTCACAAAAACATCTTTCGCGTCGAAATTGTCCGTATTTTCAGCGATGACAACAATTTTATTTTTAAGAATATATTAGATACAGAATTATATTAGAATGTTAACCGGACACTTATTCACTTTAATGTGTATATTCTGTATAATCTAAAGAAAACCCGTAAATAAATCCATTTCATAGAGTCGACACATTTATGATTTACCATTTTCAACCCTATTCCAGTGAAGAACTATTGCTGTCAAAATCATAGTCACTCCGCGCCTTAAGGGTTGAAGCCAAACTATTTAAGAGACTATCCCTTACTTTTTTAGTAGTTGCTATTGGCATTTACATACATATTTGCGGAATAATGTCAGTTTTTGTGTCAACTCACCTCAGGCGCGGACTCCGCACCGTTGATAAGCCCGTTGTCGCGCCACACGGATATTGTCACAGCATATATCTTCACTTCGTAACGTGTCACGTTCCCCAACTCCGCCTCCTGTTGGGAAATAAATTCATGTACTGCACTTGAGAGCTTGTTCCTTCTAGGCGTGATCCATGGTGAGGTCAAACACATGCCTATAATAATAATAATAATAATAATAATAATAGCCTTTATTTAACAATCTTAAATACCTAACATAATATCAAAGTAAACTATTCGGTAATTAAATATAAAGTAAATAGTTAAATATATAAATTATTTGACACCGGAATTGAGATTGTCTTGCGTATCCGCAAAGGCCTCCCCTAGAGCTTGCCACACTTTCCGATTATAGGTTATCCTTCTCCAAGTAACACCAGCTATTTTATGAATATCGTCTTCCCATCTAAGACGCTGTCTTCCTTTCTTTCTCTTATTTTGTCTTGGACACCATTCAGTTACATCCTTAGCCCATTTTCCTTTATTACTTCTCATCATATGGCCTGCCCATCTCCATTTTAGTGTTCTTATACAGTATGTTACATCATTGATTTTAGTTTGATTTCGTAATTTTTCTAGTTTTATTTTATCTTTTAACTTGACGTTGAGCATGCTTCGCTCCATACTGTGTTGGCACGTCACAAGTTTGCGCATGTTTTGTTTCGTTAGGCTCCATGTTTGACATCCATACGTCATGATGGGTAAAATACATGAATTAAATATTTTTTTCTTTGCTTTAAGGGGTACTTGAGGGTTTTTAACGATTTCTTTAAGAGACCAATATCTTTTCCATGCCATCTGTGTTCTGTTGTTTATTTCTTTTGTTGTAAGGTCATTTGGTGAAATTATCTGTCCAAGGTATGTATATTCTTCCACATATTCTATTTCGATGCCGTTGACTGTGATGGAGATTTTGTCCAAGTTTGTCATTACTTTGGTTTTTATTGCGTTCATTGAGAGTCCGACCCTATCACTTTCGTACACAAGCTGTTCTAGCATCTCTTGTAGGCTTCTTGGATCTTCAGAAATTAGAATTAGATCATCCGCAAATCTTAGATGATTGAGTTGCATTCCGTTGATGTTTAATCCATATTTGCTCCAATCGAGACGTCTAAATATGTATTCAAGCACTGCCGAGAAAAGTTTGGGTGATAGTGGATCTCCCTGTCTGACTCCTCTTTTTATAGGGAAGTATTCTCCTACTCTTTCTGTTCTTATTTTTGCTTTCATGTTCTTGTATACGTTGTTTATTAGTCGTATGTACTTATTTTCAACTCCTTGTGTTGCAAGCGCTTCCCATATTTTTGTGTGTTTTAAAGAGTCAAACGCTTTATTATAATCTACAAATGCTAAATAGTAAGTAATACCGTATTCATTACATTTCTGGATAACTTGTTTTATGGTGTGTATGTGATCGATTGTAGAAAAATCGCTGCGAAAACCAGCTTGCTCTCTGGGTTGGTTTTCATCTAGAGTCCTTGTTAAACGGTTTAAAAGTACTTTAGAAAATATTTTGTAAACGTTAGACATCAGGCTAATGGGCCTATAATTAGCTATATTATCTTTATTTCCTTTCTTGTGAAGTAGTATTATAGTTGACGTGGTCCACTGATTCGGTATATGTTCTGAGTCTAAAATTTCGTTAAATAGGTCTGTGATAGTGCCCAATGCTACATCAGATGTTCCAATTAGAAGTTCGTTAGTTATGCCGTCTTCTCCCGGTGCTTTACCTCTTTTTTGTGATTTGATAGCCTTTTCCACTTCTTCTTTCAATATACTTTGGATTTCTTCATTACTATTGATATCGTTTTCAATTAGTTGATCATTTCCATCTGGTGTTCTATCGTCACTATATAGCTCGCGATAATAGTCCGTGGCTACTTCTAATATTTCGATTCTGTTTGTCTTGTTTTTCTTATTTTTGTGGTGTGTCATACTATCTATCCAGTTTGTACTTTCTCTTAGCTCGTCCCATGCTTTCTTGACTCCTCCTGATTTGTCTATGACATAATTTATTATATTGTTTCTTCTTTTCTGTCTATGTTTCCTGATTTGCAGATTTATTTCTTTACTTAGGTTTACTATCTTTTTTTTGTTGTTTTTTCTGTCACTATACAAAGATTTTCTCTTAACGATCAAACTTCTTGCTTCTGGACCTATTTTGTCTTTCGTGTCGTTATTTATTTTGGTTTGGTTTTCAACTTTTTTTAGTTCTTTTTCGAGAGCGTCATATTTTTCCTGGACATCTTTAGTTATCTTTGTTGTTTTTAAATTACATTCCAATGATTCTAGAATATTTCCTGCAATTGGTAATGGTATTGGTATTCTACTGCTTTGAATGTTTTTCCTTGGTTTTTTTGGTTCTAATGTGTATAATTGTCCTCGTAACATTCTGTGATCTGTGTTGTAGTTGAGTTCATTGACAACATCAATATTCGAAAACACACTTGATTTGTTTGTGAGAATGTAATCTATTTCATTTCGTGTCCTCCCATCAGGTGATACCCATGTCCATTTTCTATTATGTTTCTTATTGTAGTAGCTATTCATGATGTGTAGGTTATTTTCTAATGCAAAATTTATAAGTCTTTGACCGTTGTCATTTCTTTTCCCAGTTGAGTATGGTCCGAGTATATTGTCCTCATTCTTATACCTCTTTCCAATTTGGCTATTAAAGTCTCCCATTATAATCACTGTTTCACATAAATTTGGCATAATTTGGTTGATTCTATTGTAAAATTCTTCTTTTATGTCTTTCTGGGTAATCTCTGTTGGAGCATATATTTGAACGATTGAAGTTGGTTGTTTATAGCCAGGGAGTTTTATATTTAAAATGGCAATCCTGTCTGATATTCCTCGGAACTCTATTATTTCGTTTTTCAAATATTTCTTAACCATAAAGCCTACTCCGTATATGCCAGCCTTTTCATTTATGTGGTATAATATGTATTTATCGTGTTCTTCAATTTTCTCATCTGCTCTTCTCACGTCACTTAATCCTATAATATCCCATTTGACGGATTCCAATGCATGTTCTAGTTCTAGTAAAATTTCTTGCGACTTCATCGATCTCGTGTTAAGTGTAGCTATATTGAATTTATTTCTAGATCTTTGTTTTGTACTTTTAGAATATTGTTTTTTGGGTAGTGTTTTGTAGGACTTCTCTGCTGTAAGCTTTTGGGGGTGTTGGTCTATCACCCCGCGGTGACCAACCGTATTGGGGATCTTTTTGTTTTCCGTTAATGTTCTTTCTATATTGTTTATTGTTCTCGATTTTCCGGTGTCTTGTACTTCCTATAATGTATGCTGTTTGTTGTGTTTCTCTGACAGTGAATGAGATTTGGCCCTCATAATAGCAAAGGCATCTGTTTTGTGCAATTTGGGTGGAGCTACAATGTTTTTTATCCCTTCCGTAGGACGTGTTGGTGTTTGAATGTTCGCCTGCCTATACACAGTAAAAAAAAAGATATCATTCTATATTTAACACAAACGCACTCGACAAGTCAACGAAGTATAGCCATTTATTATCTCTAGAACTGTCCCTTTCTATAGCTATTCGTCTGTGTATATTCTATATCGGCTGTAAATATTATTTTACTCAGGCCGTGTTTTTAATTCATTTCTTGTTATTGCAATGATGACGTCATACAATTCAACTGTAAATTAATGTTTTGACTAAATACAACAGAATATAACAACATTCCTGGATATGATATTTACATAACACATTTTTGCGCATTCATTTACACCTCATAGGTGCCTTTTACACCCTTACGCGGACATCGGCGAGCGACGATGGCTCTCAACGGGTAAGATGTTCGTTACTACGGGCCAGCTGGCGCGGTTGGTTAAGGCTCTGGTTAAGATTCCACCTACCGCGCCGCAGGTCGTGGGTTCGATTCCCACACAGGAAATGCATTTGTGTGAATGAAACTGTCTGTATGTACTGAGTCTGGTTGTAATTATGTATATTAAGTATGTATTTACAAACAAAAAGTAGTATATGTATTATATCAGTTATCTGGTTTCCATAGTACAAGCTCTGCTTAGTTTGGGATCAGATGACCGTGTGTGAGGAATGTCCCAGGATATTTATTTACAGGATATTTATACTACGTCTGAGGCTTTACCAGCAAATCAATCATGCAAGAGTCACTAGAACTTGGGATCGCATCTGTGTGCATAAGGTATTTCAGGTAGTCCTACCTGTTACCATTAAGCATTCTGACTCAATTTTTTGCATACTAACAAGCAGGAAGGAAAACAAACGAATGCAATGTTATTGAGTTTATTAACTATATATAAGGAGACACTTAACCAAAAATATGTCAATTACTGTGAAATGTATTCTACGAATACAGAGTGAAAATTTTTGACGGATCAGTAAGGGCAAACTACTTAGGAAGGAAAAAAAAAGGAAGGATGTAAGTCACGCGCATATGGTCTTGGAGGTCTTTGAGGAGAGAATCTCTTACATGTTGAGTTATTGTTATCGGCTATTACGGATGACCTGCTGAACAGGTGCTGCTTCTGGGGGCAGGTCTGCTTAAGTTTGCTAGTTACTTATTAAATATCGATTCAGAGCACTCTGTAGTTTTGCCGCGGGGCACGCAATTGTTGTCAGTGCGATTGGAATGTAAATATTATGTAATTAATCTAAGCTTGTTTTGAAAAGAGTAATTGATGAGTTTATTGCCGGGTCATCTCAGCAAATGCAACGTTCCGAACCAGTATTAGAGTCAGACTTTTCATAAGTGCCTGCGAAGGTCTAAATGAATGAATTTTGAAAAAAATGTACAGACAGTAAGAAAACGGTGATTTTAGAAAAAAAAAATCTTATTACTTAATCGATCCTGTCTCCGAACAGGATCAAAAGGCTTTATAGAGCCAAGTTAGGTTAGGGTACTAGAAGCGTCACAAATCGAAGAAAAGGAAAATTAATGTTGAAAACATTTTTCTTATTTAATATTCTGTTGATGCCGACAACAATAACTCAAAAAGTAAAGGACCCTAGACCATATTCGCGAGTTTTCAACTCTTAAGGCAGCCCTCACTAACATGTCTAAAATTTCCACTATCCTACTTCTATGGATATTTATTTATTTATTTTTACTCACCTACCCCACCCCACCCCACCCTACCCTACCCTACCCTATCCTACCCTACCCTATCTCAACCATCACATTAGATTCACAATCCCCATTTGAAAAAAGTTTAAATTTGACAGTAAAATTCCCATAAAAAAAATGATCCGCCATTTATTATTGAATTCATTTGTTACAAAAAATGTGATAAATGAAGAACCGCTCGACCGATTTTGTGCAAACTTCACATAAACCATCTACCGAACAAAGCCTAAAACTTTGGTTTGGATAGGTAAGCCCGTTCTTGAGTTATAAAATTACAACGAAAAGTGGCATTGATTTTTATATATATAGATAGATTGTTAGAGCGCAAAATCAACTCGATAAGTGACCATGTGACCAAAGATTGCGACCACTTGTGCGCGTAGTATGTTATTTACAGAAAAAAAATACATACGTTTAAAATTGAATATTCCTGTTTGCAGCAACAACACTTTCAGCCTAGTGCCAAACACTACACTGATAGGAATGTGTCAATTGAGGATATAACCTAACGACACGATTGAGGAAAACATAAGAATTACCATAATAAATAACCCTATATAATTATAGAGTGCATTGTTTGTCTGTCTGTCTGTCAGTACACTTGAGATCAAGCATGGTTTCTCAACTTGGGTGTAGGAGTGTTCAAGGCTGTCTAGACAGAGGTCAATAGTGACTGATAGAAACACTTAGAAGCCATGGTATTGTTGATTCGAGTTTTTTTTTTTGGGGTATCAGTATAATTGCAGTAACTGGAAACTGCTCGAAACTCGGAAAAACGCGCTTTCCCAGAGATGAGACTAGCTCAGGGGTCGGCAACCATTTCAGAGGGAAGAGCCAAAACTTAAAATTTTCAAAATTTCCCAGTTTTTAAAGAGCAATTGAACACGGAGAGATGGCGCTGCCGTCCGAGTAAACATTAGCTCCGTATACGATCAACTTTTAAAATTAGTATAATCTATTTACCGAAATATAAACGCCTAACTTATGTGAATAATACTCTAATAAGTACGTGACAGTGTTATCTAGATAAAATACGTAAAACTGAAAAAGATAATTAAAGTGTAAAGTGCTTCCAAACAAACCTTAATAAAAACTCAATTTCAAGTGATAACTAATTAGAATTATAAAGAACAAATGTGTAAAATTGGTATGATTAAAAATTAAGCAATATCTATTAAAGTGCAAACATATAAACTAAGAATAACGAATAAAAGTGATATAAGAACATTAACATTTAAATAAGTGAGGGTGTATTTAAGTTCCAGCATTTGTCTACCTCCTCAAACTGTCATAATCAGCTGATGAATCAGCTGGTTGATCATTTTTGATCCCAGAAAGCAAAACCAACTTTAGCAAATATAGTTACGAGTATCTTAGCTCAGCGTTAACGCAACTAACTTACGATCCGAGAGGCTCGGGGTCGAATCTCGTCGAAAGAGCGTGATAGAGTTTTTTTAATATTTATTAACATGGACAACATAACGATCCGTAAGAAAATTCAACGATCGAGATCAGATTTAGATTTATCAGTAATGTCGCATGATATAATAAATTCTACATTACTTGATTCAACAATATTAAGCCTTCATAGTGCGACACAAAATAGTGAAACTATGGCTAACGAGGAATTAAGGAATGAATTAGATAGTTTGAAACGGAAACTAGACAGTGCTGACCAAGAAATAGAAAATCTAATACTTGAAAACAATGAACTTAAGATAACAGTGCAAGATCAAGACAAAAAAATTGATATTCTTAAAAAGCTTGCTACTGACCACACTTCTTTACAAAATAAACACGTCTCAACACCTATGCGAAGGAAAATGTTAAATATAAGAATGCGATTGCCAAGAATATCACCTCTCCATCTTGACAAAAGTGTGTGCTCAAATCTCCATGACACCTCGAAGGAAACACCAATCAAGAAATACAGCTTGCAAGATAATCATCTTCATTACCGCCATATAGAGAGCACTATTAATAGCCAAAATAAGTTTGCTAGCTTAACAGAAATCCCGATAGATGGCGTTACCTGTACGGTCAATGCAGATGTGTGCACGAAAATTCTACTAGATAATTGTGATGATGTAGAAAGACAGGAAGTTAATCCGAGCTATTATAGTAACCGTCAATCAGCAAAAAGACAAGTCATTATAATTGCGGACCAACAAGGACGAGGTATCAGTAAAATACTACAAGATTTATTAGGAGCCAAATACCAGGTGACATGTACATCGAAATCTGGAGCAAAACTGTGTGATGTTATAGAATCATCCAAAAGAGAAATATCTAAATTAACAGATAACGACTACGTAATATTGATAGGTGGTACAAATGATAGAAATCCATTTGAATTGCAGTTATCCCTTAATCTTTGGCTTAATTCGACTCGTCATACTAATGTTATTGTTAGTGAAATACCTTACAACAATATTCTCAATGAAAATAAGCTTAACTATCAACTGAAATTCATGTGTAAAGGTTTTAATAATGCAATTTTTATGGATATGAACTACTCCATTTTGATTCCATCTAAACGTGACTTTAAATTAAATTTGAGCCGTTCCTTACTGAAAGAAATCCTTCATTTGAGTTATAGGATTGATATGTGTAAATATAACGAATATCTTTGTTTAGCTAAAAGCAACGAACATTTTAATAGCCCTAAAACTGTAAGTAAAAGTACACAGGCAGACTTGGAGCCAGTTGATGTATTTTGTAACGGTATTTTAGAAAATAAAAGTACCCAAACCGGCTTAGAACCATATGTACCAAGCAATGATCACGTTGATTCTGATTCTGATTCGAACCATGATTTTTTTCGTACATAACTTTATATACATTTTACATCAAAATATAAACGGGCTCATCAATAAAAATGACCTACTGACCTTAAGTATTGATGACCTTGGTGACAAGGGTAGACCAATCGATATTCTATGTATCACGGAACACAATATGTCTCAAGATGATGTTAACCTCATTTATGTGCCAAACTTTAGACTAGCATCATGTTTTGCAAGACACAAACGAAATGGCGGTTCGTGTATTTTGGTAAATAACAGACATAAATTCAGACCCGTCTCCGAAATTGCTAACCTATCCGTGTCGAATATTGTAGAGTGTTCTGCTATTGAATTAACAGACCATAAAATTTATATTATTTGTATATACCGAATTCCTAATAATAATTCTCAAGCTTTTGACACATTTTTCTATCAATTAAATAATATTTTTTTTAAATTAAATAATAAAAAAATCATCATATGTGGCGACTTTAATATTAACATGCTCAAAGAAACTAGGCAATCATTAAACTTTGAAGATATATGTCTTAGTTATAATATTAGGTTTGCCGTTAAGGTACCAACTCGTCTGGCCAGTGGCACTTGTATCGACAATATTCTTTTTAATATTCGTGGGTGCAAGGCTGAAGTTATAGAGCTAGCATTATCCGACCATACAGCGCAATTATTGAGGTGCCCCGCCAAAAAAACGTGTACTCTGCAGTATTGGTATGTTCTCAAGCGTGACTACTCAGATGAAAATGTACAAAAGTTCATAGAATGTTTGCTGCAACTTAGTTTTGACAATACATATAAAACGAATGAGCCCAACAATGCTTTTAACTCTTTCTTTGAAGTCTTTGACCTTTTTTATAATTTATGTTTTCCTATTATAAGGCTGAAAATATCATGTAACAGACGCCCAAAATGGATCTCCCGCGGAATTAAAGCGTGCTGTAAGCGTAAAAGAATATCTCTTTGGAAATATAGAAAAACCCGGAATTCTGAAAATAAAGAAATACTTACGCAATATGCTAGAAGACTTAAAACCGTTATAAAGCTAACAAAAAAGGCACAAAATAATCATATAATCAACACCTCAGAAAACAAATCAAAAGCTACCTGGAGAATTATAAATGAAACAAAGTTTAACTATCCCAAAGAGGAGATACTCAAGCTGAAAGATAAAGATCACGTTATTTATAATCCTGTAGAAATTGCAACTCTGTTTAACAATTTTTTTATTGACCACATAAGCAATGACGTTGATACTGGTAGTAAACTTGATATAACTCAAAACATACATAACCAATGTAATTCAGTGTTCATGAACTCAGTTAATCCAAATGATATAGTTAACATTATAAATTCATTAAAAAATACAAGCAGCGTCGGATATGATAATATCTCAACGAAAATCGTGAAACGGGTAGCACATATTATTGCTCCGGTAATATCCTTTGTAGTTAATATGTGTATAGATCATGGCATTTTTCCAGAAAAGCTTAAAACCACGATAATTAAGCCAATATTTAAGAAAGGAGATAAAGAGGACATGAACTGCTATAGGCCTATAGCGCTGATTCCTATTTTCTCAAAAATCTTCGAAAAAGTTATATACAGTTGCCTCAATAACTTTTTTGAATCTAATAGCATATTAGCAGATCAACAGATGGGTTTTAGGAAAAATAAATCAATTAATATGGCTGTATATGACTTTCTATGCAAAATAATGATGAGAATTGATAATAGAGTACCGGCAGTAGCGTTATACATGGATATGACCAAAGCTTTCGATCGTGTAGATCATAGAACTCTACTCCGTAAATTGTATGCTTGCGGGGTCAGAGGAAATGTACATAAATTAATTAAATCATATCTAACTGGAAGACAGCAAGTGACTCAAATCAGTAGAATATGTCGAAAAACTAAAACCGAAACCAATTACACCTCTGATTTACGATACACTCAATATGGTGTACCTCAGGGCAGTATATTAGGTCCATTACTTTTTCTGATATACATAAATGATTTCCCAAAAGTAACGAATCATCACATGACCTTATTTGCAGACGACAGCACGGTACTATTTTTAGGTGACAATTTGACAACTTTTGAAAATGATATAAATACGACATTAGGATTGATAATAAAATGGTTAATAAGTAATAATCTTAGAATTAATTTAGATAAAACTAAACTCATGAATTTTTATCAACGATCTAATAAGTTACATAATCTGAACATACATTTTGCGAACAAGCAAATAAGTGAAACAGATGTTACCAAGTTTTTAGGCATTTATATAGACAAAAAAATTACATGGAAACCGCACGTTGAATCCGTATGTAAAAAGCTTAGTAAATTTTCATATGCTTTAAGCAAGCTTAGACCAATTGTCAATCGATCCACATTGCTCACAGCATATCACGGTTATGTGGCTTCTATCATCAGATATGGCATCATATTCTGGGGCAACTCAACTGATAAGGAATTAGTATTTAGATCCCAAAAGAAATGTGTCAGGGCTATGCTCCAGTTACGGCAAACAGATACTTGTAAGCCACATTTCAAGTCACTCAAGCTTCTGACCTATCCAAGTATATATATATTTGAATGTGCTGTTTTCGTTAAATGCAATCAACACCTGTATGATCATCGTAATAGTTCCCGCCACCGGGATGATTTATGTCTGTTACCTTCAAAAACAACTCTAATGCACAAGAGTTTTTTCTGTATGGCACCAATTATATACAATAAAATACCGGTCGCTTTGCGCAATGAAAGCATCAACATTTTTAAAAAGCAACTTCATGGCTTTCTTGTTGGTAAGGCTTACTATAACGTGAATGAGTTCTTAAATGACACCATCACACTATGACATCATGTTGTGTTTAGGTATATCTGTTTTTGCTCGGACGGACCGCTATGAATTAGGTAATTGGCAAAATCACTGTGACATAGATATTTAATTTTGTTCTATTGGTGAATTTTGTTATCCTTTATTGACTTGTGTTTTTTTTTATATTGTAATTTAAGATCTATAGTATTGTTTTTGACCGCACCCTTTTTAATTTTTTAATTTTGACATTTAATGTTGATATTTTGTTTCAAATAATTTTTAATTTGATCATTGTTATTATTGCCCATTACTTGTATTTTTTAATTGACTCTGTTTAATTTTGTGTTATTTATTTATTTTGTACGCCTATATAGGCAAGTCACAGTGGAACTATTTATAAGACCTATTTAAGTTATCATTTAAACAACCTGTGACCACAAATAAAGAATTTTGATTTGATTTGATTTGATTTGAATTTTTTGTGTCTGTTTAAAAACTGTGTTGGCGCACCTACTAGCGCCATCTACAACCGAGCCGCCGAAGAAATCTCCACCTCGACAGACTGGCATGTTAGAGGCGGGTGAAAGAAGCCACACAATTTGAAGACACTACCATATCAACTACGACTAACGGCACGAATACTGTACACACGTTTAAGCCTATAATTTTACAAATTAAATAGAATTTTTAACAATACGAATAAATCTTAATCATTGAAAGGAGCCCCGAAAACCCCCGTTACTGAACATTGGACCTTCGAGCCGAATAATACGAAGATAATTCATCACGGCAAGTCGTTTCGTCGTGAATCTACGAGAGAAAACCAGTTCCACGTTCCAGTCAGAAGATCAACGGTCAGGTTTTCGATCCCGTCCTATACGAATTGTGTTAAAACCGTGTTATTTCTACATTACAGAAACGTCTTTGTGCCACACGATTACCATACGATCGAGACCTTAAGGAAACCGTGAGTACCTTAATATATTCTTTAAACGTAGGCCTACATAATGGGTAATGAAGATAAGTTAAGTGTGCCCTCAGTATCCCCATCCGTTTCTCCCACAAAGAAACGATCAAAAGATGACCTTTCTGACCTTAAAAGGCAAAGAGGCTGTGCAAAAAGCCGTATAACTCTTTTCAGGAAATATCTAGACTCATTCACAGATATATGTCCTTCTAAACTACAAATTAAAGATATACAATTTAGAATACAAGCTGCTAAAGAGATTTTTAAGAATTTTAACGAAATAGAAGGTCAAATTGAGTTATATTGCCCAGATTCAGAAATCACGTCTAACCTTGAATACGTAGAATCCTTTGAGTCACTTTATTTTAGTACTTTAGCAGCCGCGGAGAGTTTAGTCGAAAGTAAAGATTAAATTGCAGATTCAAATCTGCAGGCTAAATTAACCGGGCTATTCTTAGTTTTTTAGTTTAGGAAAGTGAAGTACTTAGCAGAGGGGTAGTTGGGGTCTTAGGACACGAAGGCTAGTGATTATAATGTACTCACCACACTAATAGTAGTCTCAATATCATTCCTGTTAGTAGGTAGTGTGAGCCTGGTCCTGGGCTGCTGTTCTGGTATCTTCCTGAGGGTCACCACATACTGGTCCAGGGAGTTGTTGTAATCTAGGGGTTGCCGCCATTGCAAGTAGAGGGTACCTGGAAGAAGTGCTAAGGATGTTTATATACAGTCGATTTGTCTGTTGGGACCAAGTGTTGTTCATGTGTTTTTAATGTCAACAGGTTGACAAACAGGCAGACGGTCCGCCTGATGGTAAGTTGTACATTCGCAATTGAGGGATTGCTGATAAGCCCTTTTTGAAATACGCCATATCGTAGTGCTGAGGAAAATCTGTAATGGGAGCTAATTCCACAACCCAATGGTTGGCAGTAGGTACCTCCGATTGAATCGTTGCGTGGATGTACAAGGCGGCTTGCGGATATAAGGAGAACTGCTCCACCATAAGCTCCAAAATATCCTAGATCATTTAAATCTATCGTACAGTTTTAATACTTACGTTTCGGCTGGTCGCAAGTCAGATTCAGAATAATCGGCGCAGAAGGCGGCGTGACATCCGTAAGTACGTAGAGTGGGTCTGACTTCGGTCCGAGACGCTCAACAAGGTCAGAGGACCTCACTTTCTCCAAGGAAAAGTTGTAAAACGCACGCACCCAGATCTTGTACGGTGTGAATGGCTCTGAAACATAAATTGCAAGAGATTAATTCAAGTTCAAGGCTCAGATAATTAAAGAATTATGCCACACGGTTTACGATACGAATATGGATTACTAGCTTCCTTATTCGATGACGAACTCTTGTATCTATTATCTACTATCATTTATCTGACATTGCTCCAAATATGAATGAGGCAATCAGCATCAACATACTTTCAAATAAATTTAGTTGACCCTACCGTTCTAAATACCAACAGTGTAAGGTCTTAATAAGGGTGCATAACAGGTGGAGATTTCGAGATGGCATATTTTCGGTTGCTAGGTCATAACCTATGTTGGGTTTGTCATTCTGAACAACTTTTACTATGGGACCAATAGTGAATTCTCATATTATTTTTTTACTTTACTTACAAAATGTCAACCTTACTCGATCATAATGTATGAAAAGTAAAAACTTTTGACATTTCAGTGTTGGTCCCATAGTAAAAGTTGTTCAGCATGCCTAACCCAACATAGGTTTCCAAAATATGCCAACTCGAAATCTCCACCCTGTATAGAGTTAACTATTGTTTAATCTGAATGCACACGCTAGCGAATTCGTTGGGTACACAATAGATTTCTATTGTCCCGGGAATTACGGAGTTAATGGCGGAGTCGAACGTTCGTTGTGAACTACCGTTGTCTATGACCTAAATTTTTGAATTGCGATATTAATTGCAATACAAAGACAGGTACCCTTCAAAGAAGGAAAACTTATGAATAAACTGATTTAATTCCATAAAATACACGAGAATAGTAAACACAGAGGTCGACCATGACTTACAATTTGGCCACACAGAATATTCATAAATATATTTGTTGTAATAAATCTTGCGTGATTCCAAAATTGAGTGCGCGCCAAAATAGATATGAAAATAAGAATATGTTCATTTAATTTACAATTTGACAGGTATATTAGTAATTACACATACATCAGCTTAAGGATGGACACCATGACGCCAACAATAAACTTCTTTTCTGTCAGGATGAACAGCATACCAGTAAAACTAGAGGGAATGCCTATGAGGTTCCCACTTGACGAGCTAATGGTCCGGACTTAATCTTAACAGAGGTTATTGAACATGGCAGTGTCATTAGAAGAATGTGCTCTGAAAGCAGTTGTAGTTACTAGAATTAAGAATTGCTTCAGTTGTTTAAAAATTAATGAAAGAAATATATAGAGAAGGTTAAATGGAAGAGTTGAGAGGAAAATGGCCAAAGAGGCAATGTTCTTTAAAAGGGCCTGATATAAGACACCTCAAAGTGGTGAATCAGGCGTCTGCCTACCCCAATTAGAGCCAGACATGAGATATGTAAACTAACAATTACAAAACAATACTCACTTAGATTCTTCAAACGAAAGCCAACTACTTTAGTGACTTTTCCAGAAGTATTCAAGAGCGTGAGATTCTTCGTCGCCCGCGAATAATCCTCCATTCCCAAATCACTTGGAAACACGTTGTTTTTCTTGACATCGGGCGATCTTTGGACACCAGTCACGTAGTTCAGGTCGTATCTGGGTACCCCTTGTTCGTAATATAGTACATAAGCTACTTGTGTTGTATCCTTATGCGGTCCCGCTGTGAACGATTTCTTCACAACTTCTATAGGCAATTCAAAAGCCTGATGTGTCTCAATGTCTTCCAAATTCTTCTCCAAGTGCGGGCCATTAAATTCCGCCGGATTATCTTGCCGTCTCTTTCTATGCCTATGCATACGTCCTTCTCTACTACTCCTACTTGAATCACCTATCATTATATCGGACGTTGAGTATTCATCGTTGTATTTCGGTTTGTCGTTCTTGTACCAATTGTATGAAGTATAATCGAATTCCTTCAATTTTTCGGGGCTTATGGGAGTGTTGGGTACTGGGTCCTCGGAACTGATGACGTCATTGATGGGTTCATCGCCCTGCGGCTCTAATTTCTTCCTGGATACAACGGATAGTTCAGGATCGGGCTTTGTTGATGTTGACCCTTTGGGATCCAAGTCTGTGGGAGCGAGTGTGTGGGTTTTGAACGTCGATGGCGGTGCCCAGGACAGGTGGATCTCTTCTGACGTCACATTGTGGGCTGTGAGGTTCAGGGGCGCGGACGGAACTGAAAAAAGAGAGAATATAGCTTATCAGTTTCATATCATGTAGATTGACCCACACATGCTAAAATGATTTTTAGTACAGAATACGATTTCCTAGTAAAATTTACCCATTGAAACAACTATATTGATGTTTATTTATGTATGAATCTACTTGATATGCAAATGGCAATCACTTTCTCAGTTTATAAAGCCGTCCTGAATGTCAATAATTACGGACGTGTTCTAGCAGCTCCTATCGACATTGCAAATTTATTATAAACAAGATAATTAACTAACATAGCTCTTAAGATTTGTGTATCTATTTACTAACAATCTATGGACCCTGTTGTCTGAGAATAAATGCATTTTATTTTTATTTATTTTTATTAATTAATATCAGATATTCAAGTACACAGACGCCATACTGCCTTTAGTTCTGTTATATATAAGGTCCTAATAAATTAGTGAACTTCCTCTTGAGGGATGAATGTATAGGTCATTAGTAATCAAAAAATAATATTAGAAAAACAATCCGAGGAAAAAAAAAAAAAAAAACCTTCGCGCGGCTTCTTTGATTTGCATAGAGACAGTATAGGATTTTTTATTTTTTTTCCCTCGGATTATTTTTCTAATATTATTTTTTGATTACTAATGACCTATACATTCATCCCTCAAGAGGAAGTTCACTAATTTATTAGGACCTTATATATCCCATAGCGAATATGATATTTTATTATTTCATGTGTTCTATTTTTTTTTTTGTTTTATAATTATCCCTTTCTGTTATTATTATTATTATGAGTCGAATGTTACTCGAAATAAATGTTTTTTTTTAAATTCATTTTTTCGAATTCTCGGCGTGATTCCAATATGTTTTGGTAAAATAGTTAGGTACTTATTATATACAATTCAATTCATTAAAAGATTTGGAATTGATGAATTGCATAAGATCTGCTTTAAATTCGAATAAATGTATTGCGTTAGCAATATTGCTTAGCTTCCTTTGTAGGGGGGCAGATGATGACCAAAAAATCGACTTATCTTATACTATTTATTTATCAAACAAGAAATATTTGTATTTTATTTTTCGATAAAATTTGCAATATGCCGGCTTCAGGGGGAGCGAAGAATAATAAAAAAAAATATAAAAAATTAGATTTAGCTAAGTCTCATCTCTGGGAAAACGCGTTTTTCCGAGATTTCGAGCAAAGCTAGGTCACCCAGTACTCGTTGTTTTTAAAACCTTATTATTATTACTTCAATTATTATGAAACTAAATGGATGTAAGATTTATTCAATAATATATAATAATATAATATAAATAATATATCCTGGGACATTCCTCACACACGGTCATCTGATCCCAAACTAATCAAAGCTTGTACTATGGAAACCAGATAACTGATATAATACATATACTACTTTTTGTTTGTAAATACATACTTAATATACATAATTACACCCAGACTCAGGACATACAGACATGTTCATGCACACAAATGCATGTCCTGTGTGGGAATCGAACCCACGACCTGCGGCGCTATAGGTTAAGACTCCACGTCTTAACCAACTGCGCCAACTGGCCCGTCTGTTTCCGCCCTCAATTAATTAAATCATACGTTAATTATTCAGCGATAATTGTAATCACACTTATTATGAAACTGGAGAAGTTTCCTTCCATTCAATTATGACCTCTATGTCTATTGTACTAATGGCCAATATAAATAGTGGATGGAAGCAGAAAATGAATGAAAACGTGTTAATTAACTGTGACAATTAAAGTGTTACACAGTCGTTAGAGTAAACAATAGCTCTTATATGAGGTCAATGTCCCTGCGTTCAATACAATTATTTTATCTTCAATTTTACCTGCAACTTTGACCAACGTACTAAATACCGGCCAAGTGTGAGTCTGACACGGTAGATACATTAATTAAATTAAATATCCACAGACATTGGCGGATTTCCCTTAAGGCCGACTGGGCCCAGGCCAGATATTAGGGGCGGCTAATCGTGGCGATGACTTGAGAAGGGGGCGGCTGGTAATACACGGCCTATCATTTTGTACTTCTGTTATTCTCATATGTTGGTTAAAATAGAGTTCGAACTGTTTATAGACATCAATTGAGACTAAAAATAAAGCTAAAAGAATACTTTAAGAGGAAGTAAGTAGCACGCGCGTCAGGAAGGTCAAATCCATTAGGTAGCTACTGTGCTGTGAGTCATTCTCACAATAAACTCGATGCGGGAATGCATGTGAAAACTGGTATACCTACTACTCCTCACAGACATGTATCACGTATCACTCACACACTCTGTGGGTTCACCCGCGATCCGGGGATAAAAAGTACCTTAAGTCCCAACATACTATAGACTACCACTCTACCAGGCAGGCTATCGCGTATCTTTGGTTAGTGGTAATCGTAACGAACACCATTAATGATTTCATCCAATGACGCGGTACGAAGAAGACCATTGGTGGGACCTGATTGAATGAAATTCATTCATGTTTCGTTACGATTATCACCAAAGAAACAAGGTAGAGCCGCTGGGTCCATTTCATCGTGGTTTGTGCTGTTGAGGCGTCATTGGTGCCGATTATGTTGTAAATCGCACTGAACTAATTTTAGTCACATCACATCTCTTTCACACAAACATTATTGAAAAAGGATAGAACATATTTAAAGCTGTCAAATTAGTCTTTGCCCTCTTCATTTTCGGGGTATTTAGACATAACCGCAATAGATGGTGTCTAAATTTTCTATTGAAACAAGCATCGGACGGAATCTCTCCCTGCCAGCAGTCATGTCGGCGATGCTGAGCGGGGATACAGCGGGGGGTGCCGTAGCTTCCTTCTGTCTGACCATAATGGTCAAGAAGGAGGCTGCTGAGCGGGATCGGAAGAGGGCCGATCACACCCGGAGACGAAGTCGCCGGGGCGTAATCGTGCCTCGTCGCGGCCCTCCTACCCTGTAGCTCGGGCTTAGAATAACAGCTACGGTGTTCCCCTGCCTGTCGTAAAAGGCGACAAAAGGGGGGCCTTTGGGGTCGTGGCGTGGGTAATCAGGACGAGGGCTCTGTGCACCCAGAAGAGACCCCAAGAAGGACGATGGGTCGATGTGGTCACGACTCATCGTGCGATAGCACATCGAGGGTGTGGGGGGGAGTTGTCACACTTCCCCCGGGACGAGCTATCTGAGCGCCACGCGTGTAGGGGTGAGCTGGTACGCGTTAAACACAAGAGCCCGCCCCCCTCTACAGCACAGATTGCGACCACCGTGAGGTGCCGGTGCCGGGTCGGTAGGGTATTCTATGAAGATTTCCCCACGAAAAAAAACTCGACTGAATAAATGGGTTTGTCTTTGACATGGAACTGTTGTTTATTTCAAGAGTAAATAAATCTGTTCTGTCCATCGGTAGTAGTTAATTATATAGTTCAGTTATTTTCAGTTTCTCATGTAGACTTAATACTTGTCAAGGTTTGTCAACAAGAAAAAATATGCATAACATTAAGAAATTGTTGATAACTAAAATATTTCAATCATTGACAATCCATATTCCCTGGGACATCCTGTGTAAGATAAACATTACAAATGTTGTCAACACAAGTGAAGTGATTCAACTTAATGTTAATGCATTAGAATTATCTTATACACATTTCTTCTACACTTAAGACATAGGTACTTAGATGACTCATTTTTATGTTTTTTGGTTAAAGAGTAAATGATACAACTTTCTTAGAAGAACTCATGATACATTAGAAATAGATGTTACGGTTCGATCTATGAATAAAATGACTGTTATAAAAAATGGTGAAACATCCCATAACATATGATTTAAGATGAATAGCATTATTTAATACCTTTCTTGGGTAGGTAACAAAATATGAATTGTTAATATTGTAAATTGACTGTGGTTTTTATTATTATCACTTATTTAAATAACATTTGACTATTGAATGATTGGCGAAATTACTTTTATAAATGGCAATGATGAAATAAAATATCTCACAAATATTTTAAATGTGAAAGTTTGTACAGATGTGAAGATGTTTCTTACTCTATCAAGCAAAAAGTACTGAACAGAGGCACATAGATAGATTATTTACTCTGGAATAACATAGGGATAGTTTTGATCCGGGAAAACATAAATTCCTAGGGAACACAGGTGAAACCGGGGTGGACAGCTAATCATATCATATAATGGGCTAGATGACAAAAAAAAATTTTGCCCGCCTTTTACATTATCAAAAAATATTAAGACACATATTTTTCTTTGGTCAATGTTGAAGTTGTTGAAGTTCCACGTGACGTGACGTTAGAGTACACTTTTTACTCTTAGAGTGACGTCACAAGCCCCCACTCCCGAACTTTGACTCGCTTTATCTTAGTCAATTTTTAATGATTTGGTAAAGCAAAAATAATTAGAATTTTTTTTTACCAAGGAATTATTCCTATTATGGATCTTTTTTTTAAATACTAGGTGGTTGGTAAATGTCTAATGTCGGCAATGAACATAACTGTTACCAGGGGGATTGAAAATGTCTGATTGCCTGCAGCCTGCAAGAAGATTCTCAAGTGCAACTACCTCAATACAGGGCCACATGCTTGTAGACTTTTAATTTGAAAATTGTAGCCCACCAGGCACCCTCATGCTATGGTTTTCTCACAATGTTCCTAGTTCCATAACTGAAAGCTCAAGCTCATGGTAGGCAGTAGCATATCTAGAGAAACTTTCATAAACCCTAAAAACAATGGCCAATGTGGGTGGGCACTAGACAATTCTGGGGTTCACCAGCCCCCCCTTATGCCAATGATGCATTATGCAAATAATTATGCAAATGATGGTAAGGTTTGGACCCATTACCTTCATCACAGCATGCTATGTCACTACCGCTGAGCTACCATTGTTTATGTGGATATTGGACTAGCCCATGGTAAATCATCATCTGCCTGCCCAGTTTCCAATCATTTGGAATTGCCCATGGTAAATGTGTAAATAAATTTCTTGTAATTGTTGGAATTTACAATACAGAATGAGTCTGAGGGCATCTGTCACATGTACGATAAGCACAGCTATTTATAGATTGACATTGTATATCCCTACAATACTGGAATAATCTTTTCAACTTGTTATTGTAATATTTGCAAAAGTATGTCCCAATGACGGGCCAGTTGGCGCAGTTGGTTAAGATTCACCTTAAGCATTCGATTCACATACATTTGTGTGCATGAACATGTCTGTATGTCCTGAGTCTGGGTGTAATTATGTATATTAAGTATGTATTTACAAACAAAAAGTAGTATATGTATTATATCAGTTATCTGGTTTCCATAGTACAAGCTCTGCTTAGTTTGGGATCAGATGACCGTGTGTGAGGAATGTGCCAGGATATTTATTTATTTATTTCTATCCTGTATTTTTATATAACTTGCATCCTGTGCACTGTCACTTAGCCTTTTACTACGCATAGAATTTGTAACATTTAGAGTGTTTTGTATGAATAATTTTTTTTTTTTTTTTTTGTATGAAAGTCTTATGATTTAAAATCTGAAGAATGATTAATAAGCATAGAAAACAAGTTTTTTATGATGTTAGTAATATAGTACTGAGAAGTTGTTAGTGTTTTACCAAAAACACAGTATATAAAGAATATATTATAAGCAAACTATATTCAGTATTATCGTTACATCCACATTCCAGTGGTTATTAATATTTTACCAGAATATAAAGTACACCATGTGTTCATCCAGGTTATGATCTATCTACAAGTAAGATTTCATCCAAATAAATGCAGCTATTGTTTAGTGAATGAGTAACAAACAAACATCAGCACTACTTTATGATATTAGATAATCAACTAATAATAATGCTAAAAGATTATCATATGTTCTGGAATTCATCCATAAAATAATAATTACAAGTAATAAATAATAAGTTGAAGACGCAAAAATATAGAAAACCAACTAGGTTCATACTGTATCTACATATACCTATGTAGGGGGTCATTGAAACTCAAGGACCTACCTAAAACTACAAGTTATGCAAATACTGAAATGGAAATCGCATCAAGGCTGTGTTATTTCCGCTGTTCAACAACATAACAGCCCGTAACAAATTATAAGGAGAAATAATCAATTTGCAAAAGATCTCGACCATACGCAGAATAGGATGACGAATTGAAAGGGATTTATGACAAAACTAAAACCTAAAATCAACAAAATAGCAGTATCAATATACAAAGTAGATAAACCAACGTTAACTCACCGTAAATCTCATTGATTTCGTTGTCATTAGCTGCATTATCACAATGAACGCACAAAATAAATATAATAAAAATGGCTCCGAACGTGCAATGAATATGCATCTTAAAACACGTATCGCACGTAACAATCGTGCGTAATTAGCTTAAATAATATTTATAAACCACATTTTCACATCTGTCTTGGTTTTGAGCGGAAATAATCACGTTAAAAAGACATTTATTTCGTATAAATTGTTAATCAAGCTGCCATAGAATAAGATCCCGACGTCTGTCATACATCCGTCATGTCAATAAACAATTAATGTTGCCTTATTGTGTATGTATTAGTTCGCACCAAAAATAAGTTAAATCAAGAATGAGCCAGACTTTTTTTTTTCAATGGATTCTAAAAAATAATATTAGAAACATAATCAGTGGGAAAAAAAATAAAGTTCCGAAATTAGACTTAATATTAGTACTAAGTATTAATTTAAACATTTATCTAAAAAAAAACCCACGGACTATTTTTCAAATATTATTTTTTGATTACTAATGACCTATACATTAATCCCTCAAGAGGAAATTCACTAATTTATTAGGACCTTATATGTTACAAAATGTTTACTGACGGTGTGTCTATTTTAGTTCCGTTTTCGTCGCAGATGGAAGAATGACACGGAAACCGCTAACACTTGAATAATTCCAGATGTCGTCTTTTTAAAACCCTTATTCGAATTTCTCAATCTGTTCAAGCATGTTGCATCCAACTTAGGTTTTGAAAACATAGCCCTATTTCTATAACCTTTGAAAGATTTGTAATACTAGTTTTTAGTTAGACTAGAAGTAAATATGTACGATGTCATAGTTATTCTACCAAAAAGTACAATTTAATTTGAGTGGCGCTTTATGCCAGACCACAGACTAAAAAAATAAGAGCTATTATAGCATAGACTTAGCATATTTTCCGATATTTACGCTATAGGTAATTTTTCGTGTAAACTTTCATTTAAAACATTGAAGACAGCAACTACAAAAACAACAATAAAACAATCAAATAGTTATCAAAGCAGACCAAGAATCTTATTTATAATAATGTATATGATTCTTGAAGCAGACCAAATGTAATAATTAAATATGAATTGTCTATGGAATTTATAAGAAACCACAGAAATTCTCGGCAGAAAAGAAAAAAGATTCAATCAGTGCTTCCATCGAATGAATAAATTCCTAAAGGTGGTAAAAAATAATACGTCAAACACATAAATATACAAAGTGTGGTTTTGCATTCCTGACATTATTACGTGATTTATTTACTTACATAAAAAATATATCATAATTTTTGTTTCAATAATTTTTAAACCAATGGAACACCACACTCCACATTACTATGTTATTAACCACATTAGTAAGAATCTTATTTGAAAAAAAAAAATAGAACACTTAGCCATGGTACGTCAAAGTTAGAAACTAAAACTAATAAGGCATAATTAATGTTGTAATTTTTTTTTCTGGTCAGGCTTTATTAGAAACATATGGCTAAAGTTACTACTTAGTCATTTTTCCCATTTTAACTAAATACATTCGATGTTGTACCACTAATTTCTACCTTTTGTTGACGTTTAACAATAATTTATTCGCGCATTTTTTTACCCGACTGACGCGGAACGAGGGTTATGTTTTTGTAAGTATGTATGAATGTCTATTTCTTTGGTACGCTCAGTACCCCAAGTGTAAAGAATTGACGTTAGTAAACGCTTACCTATTATAGTTAGGTAGTTAACGCAAACGCATTAAGCGTTTGCGTCAATTCATTACACTCGGGGTACTGCAGCCTACAGCTCAATGGATTTAAACTTATGAGGTGTCGTTCAATTTGCCATAACTCTAGGAGTAACAGGGTATATTATTTTAATATTGTGGTTACGAATAAAAAAGAGGGGGGAATTAAAAACAAAAATATCTGTATTATAACATTAAGGGTAGGTATCAAATAAAAGTAAGATTATTTTTAATTTTATAAAGTAAAAGACACTTTTCTTGGTACAGCCTGGTTCCACAGAATGTATATTGTGTTGACAGCATATAAAAAAATTACAGGTTTTTACAAACAAAAATGTTGCAATTAGAAAAAATCATTATGTGCTAAACAGTTACCGTATACGTAACTCACAGAGTTGCTATGGTTTATGGTAGCCTTACTTTCTCATGCTGCTCATTTACCTAATAATACCCCAATACACAACTCATTCATAAAAAAAAAAAAAAAAAACAAGAAAAAATCCAACTCAAATTAAATTATTGAAAGAAACAAAAACCCCGACTGCGTAAAACTAAAATTAACAGAAATGAAAAAAAGGTAGCGCCACATACCGCAACCGCATAGAAACAATGAAATAAACTAATTAATCTATAGAATTTTGAATATAACTTGAATTTTATAAAGTACTAGCTGCCGGGCGCGACTTCGTTCGCGTGGTGCTACCCTACCCTACCCTACCCTACCATACCCTGACAGCAAAATACCCATTCACAAAATGATCCGCCATTTATTTCCGCCAAAAAATGTGATAAATGAAGAACGGAGAATGATTTTGTGCAAACTCTAAATACTTAATAATCTAATAAATAGTCCGAACAAAGCCTAAATATTTGGTTTGGATAGGTGAGACCGTTCTTGAGTTATAAAATTACAACGAAAAGTGGCATTGATTTTTATATATTTAGATTGTAGGTATATACAAAAGCGAAGAATGTCGCAGGATATTTAAATATACATTTAAAAAAAATATCATTTGGTAGAGTAAATTTTTACTTACCTTAAGGTAATATCATGTTGGTCATACCCAAGAATTTTATATATTGTCATATCAAAGTTGAACGTACTTTAGGATCTTAGGATCGGTAAAAGCGCGGGGATAATAATTCGAGAGTTGGTAACATTTTTCAGAAGGATTGTTTGTTCGGCTTTGGGTGTCAGCCGCTTTGCAATTTTGTGTGATTATTATAGGAAAAATCAGTGCTATCACTGTTTAGGTGAATAGAAAATGGTATGATAATCGTGTGATGAGTGTATTATCCCGGCATTTGATCTACTTTATGTAAAAAGAAGGCGCTTCCGCCATGACAATGGATCCTAGAGTCGGGAAGTATACCGCTGCTGTTCTGTATTTCATGTGTATCGGATTGTGTTATCCAATTTTAGGTGAGTGATAAACAATTTTATTTTGTTTTCATCGTAACAATTTACAATATTAGCTATGTTGCTGATATATTGTACGAGTTACACGCAGAAACATAATACGTTTGCGTATATTTTTGCGAGATACGCGCATTTTTTTCAATTGATGTGTTTCATCAAAATTTATGAACCGTAGAGGCATTATAATATTGTCAATTAGCCTATTCCTGTTGGTGACAACTGGAACATGTTCCGGTTAGTGCTTTATTTAATGTTTTCATGTGAAGTCTTGACTTTGCCCTAACTTGTAGCAACTAAAAATATTACCTATAGTCCTTTTCCTATATTAATTAGTATTATAGCACAAGGATAATGGAGATAATAAATAAATAAATATCCTGGGACATTCCTCACACACGGTCATCTGATCCCAAACTATGCAAAGCTTGTACTATGGAAACCAGATAACTGATATAATACATATACTACTTTTTGTTTGTAAATACATACTTAATATACATAATTACACCCAGACTCAGGACATACAGACATGTTCATGCACACAAATGCATGTCCTGTGTGGGAATCGAACCCACAACCTGCGGCGCTATAGGTTAAGACTCCACGTCTTAACCAACTGCGCCAACGAGATAATGGTTCACATTGGATAAGAATGTATGGTATGAACAAATCATTGAATGTAGCCTGTATATTGAGTAGCAAGGGAAATATATGATAACAAATATGTCACTATGTTTAGGAAAGCTTATCAAATATTACTTTGTATGATGCTGAAAATGTATCTTGGGTTTATTGCTTACTTAGGAATTCTTTAGCTCAATCCATTACCGCAATTCATTACCAGACGACTGAGACGGGAATAGTTTGGAGTTCAGTTTTGGAGTAGAATTATTTTAGGGTATCATTGTCTGCAACATTCAATAGTTGTGCAAAAATAATAAGCAGATTCATCAATATGCTAACACAACAATTAAATAATGTTTCCCACATATTCCTAAATATTTCCTCAACAATGGATGCTCAACTTGTTTTATGAATTAAAATCTAGTAATATTTGGCAAAAAACATGCTTTTTCATAGAATTAGAATATTATAGAGATAGTTTTACCTTGTGCGAAGCGTGAGCAGTTTCCATGTATATTCATTCACAGATATATCATACACTAGTTGATTTACAGTCATAGAAAATGTTGATATGGATTCCAAGTCATTTGTTCTCAGTAAAAGTATCGATAGAAAATGAGAAATTGGCATTCATTATATCTATTTTAGTTGTTCAAACTATGTACACACACTTTGTTTCAAGGCATTTAGAGCGAACCTCACTGCTCACGGACTGTAGTCTACTACAGTGGCTCTATGATATTCTAACTCTATGTGTGTATTGGTCAGAGAAAAGGTACTGAGTACAGCACACAATGATTTGATGGAAATGTGTATACCTTGGCTAGCGGTTAAAAGAATAACAATGACTTCAATTGTTATAATAGGTAGCGCATCCCTCACGAGAACCAATGGGTTAAATAACATTGCATCTGTATTTTGAATACTCTTATCCAGTTTGTTGAATTACCCCAAAACATTATGCCATATTTACCCGACTGACCCGGAAGGAGGGTTATGTTTTTCGAGTGTATGTATGTATGTATGTCTATTTCTTTGGCACGCTCTGCAGCCTAAACGGCTTGATGGATTTAAGCATATGAGGTGTCGTTAGATTCACCTTGACTGTGGGAGTGTCATAGGGTATATTGTTTTTATATGGCGTCTACGGATAAGAAAAGAGGGGGGGTATTAAAAACAAAAATTTCGTTATTATAACAATATGGGTATCAAATGAAAGCTTTTGAACAGCCCATTCCATATATGTATATATTGCAATACTTTTGTGCTACCATTTTGACGTAAACTGCAAAAAAAAATGTTTAATGCAAGGACAGTAGGTACTATGAGCGGTACCGTACGTAACTCAACAGAGTTGCGATGGTTGTTAGCGTTACTTTACCGTACCACTCATTTACTTACTAATACTTACAACTCATTCCGTATAGAACTAAAAAGTCTGAAATAAATTAAATTATTAAAAGAAACAAAAAACCCGACTGCATAAAACAAAAATTAACTGAAAAGAGAAAAACAAGCTCTGGAATATTATTTGAATGTTATAAGGTATTGCAGTCGGGGATAAACAAATATTACAAAAAAAACACAACCTAGGTTATTGGTTTGTCCCTGACTGCAATACCTTATAACATTCAAATAATATTCCAGAGCTTGTTTTTCTCTTTTCAGTTAATTTTTGTTTTACGCAGTCGGGTTTTTTGTTTCTTTTAATAATTTAATTTATTAAGGAGTGAGCATATCCATAATAAGCTTTGATGGCTGTATCTTTATTTGCAATTCTAGCTAGTTTTTTTAGAGGGAATATGTAGCTATTCATTCTAGAACAAAGCATTTCTATATTTATTTTCTGATTTCTATGTTTGTGTATATGTGTACTTAAATTTTAAAGTCATCTACTATTTCAATTTGTTGATCGTCAAGTACCTATTACATTTATTTCAGGTATATTTGCTAGTGGTTGACGGTATTGCATAAACTTGGTTTTATTTAAATTTTTATTACACACATATTTGTCAAATTGATAATGTCCTTTTTATGTAATTTAAAATTTAAATTTTAAATTGTAACCACACACAAAGTCCAATATAAAGCTATTTTATGGTGTAGTTTAAAATGCCAGTCTGGGTATGTTGTGGCATTAACCTTATCTATCACATTCAGAGTAAATGAGTTATTGTATAAGTGTAATTATTTATAGCCTTCAGATAAATCCAGGCGCAGGACGTTTGTTTGTACATCGTTGAAACTAAATGAAATTGTAGGTATCTATCATAGATAGGTAATGTCTCAAATGATACCAGTATGGGGATACAGTTATAGATTTTTTTTTATTATGAAAGCTTGCAACACACGAAGCATCACCCACGCGTTACCGACCCGTACGTGGATTACGTAACTTTATTGCAATGAAATTTAGACCTCTGAATCGGTAGAAATGTTACAAAATCGGAAATGGTTCCATTTCTAATGAACCCCTGTTTCTATTTGCAATTATCAGAACGTAAAAAAGTTATCAGAAAACCGATATATTGAACCGATTTCAATTCGAAAATGATTGAAATTTAGTTACGTAATCGCCCCGCCGTCCTCCCTCCCCGATGATGGCTCTGGTGATCTTACTCACGCGCAGGAACAAAACAATAAGTTATTTGGCTGCGGTATTCTGTAAGGTGGAGGTACTACCCCAGTCAAGCTGCTCCTTGCGCGATTGCACTTGCATTTAAAATAAGATGAAGTTCATGGTATAAAAATAGAGTTCTAGAATCGAGTTAAGGGGGATGGAAAGAATTTCTATACTACTATGGTAGCAAACAAGCAAACAGGCCGGTATGGTGGTAAGCGGTTTACGTAGCCCAGGGATGGCGAACCAATGACAGGCGTGCCAACCGTGGCGCGCGACAAAATAATTCGCGCACGCCGATATTAAACGGATCAATGTATACTTGTTAGAAAAATATATATAGGGTGACTGTTAATTAGTAAACGATACTTAGACTCATGATTGTACTCATGATAGCGAACAACTTTTCCAAAGAAACTTTTTATTTTTAATTTACTTAGCATATGAGCCGATAATATTTAGTACCTAATAAGAAAAATAATACACCATCAGCTTTTATTTAATTTAGTTATTTATCCCTATTTGTTTCTTTGGGAAAGTTGTTTGTTATCATGAGTACAATCATGTGTCTAAGTATCGTTTACTAATTACCAGTCACCCTATATAGGTATAGACTGATTCAATCTTTTTGGCGGCTGTGAAATTAGGCGCGGAACGGTCCGCAGCAGTGAAAACGAAGGTATGCGATACATTCGAAATGACTGTACCTGCGCAATGCCGGCTCGCAGCGCACTTCACAGTCGCCATTAAGTTTCGGATTCTTACAAAGTTTGTTTTCATACAAATAAACAGTTTTAAGGTAAAAGCATCTAAGGGCGACGGCACGTAAAATCTTTAATGTAATGTTGTGTGTTGTCCTGAATAAATCTTTTTTCTTTCTTTCTTTCTTAAAGGCCACATTATTTTTTTATTACAAAAAACTGGCTCGTTCTCAAAAAAAGGTTCGCCATCCCTGCCGTAGCCTATAGGCGCTTGCTACCCCAGGGGTGTGCTTCAAATATTTCTTCAAAATCAAAAAGGGTTTGAGAAGAGTCATTTGATACAAAACTGACAGTACAGTGCCTCCTCATAGAGCTCTGGCGCATCTTATCCACCGCAAGAACACAACACCATATTCTTCTGTATGGTGGAGGTACTTCCCCAAATGACCTACAACTACTATAGTTAATTTGGTTTAGTTGAGGCTCCATCTATAGCCTACTAAAGTACTAACCCATTTTCGAATGTCTTTTTCAGCATCTAAACCAATAGAAGAAAAGAGAGGTGAACTTGGGGAGTCTGCCAACATCAGCTGCACCGTGCCTCCGTCGACTAAAAATATACAATGGCTATTTCAAAAAGAACCTATCACAATGAACGCACGGTAAATATAATTCACATTTACATGTATTCTGAATTAAGATAATCTCCTGAACTACTTTTACAGTAGTACCCAACTGATAAGGCGCATCGTGAATATTCGTTCGCACAGAAAAGAAAGTATGGCCCGAAAGAATGCTTAAAACTTACAATCAACCTTAGATCACTAGTATGAGGTTCATAATACAGTGCAGCTGTTAGTTCAGTCTTACTCGCAAGTCACGCCCCTCCGCACACATGGCGGCAGCTGCCGACCAATAGCTATTCCCGCGCTTTGAAAATGTATCTTCTACGCAGGTACATCGGTAAGCCATATCAGCTGGGTACTACTGTACGGTCCTGTAAATTCTATAAATAATAGGAAGCTACATTATCACCAAGTGCTACTTTTCATCGCGGTAACGCGGTTCCAAACGGAATGTCTAGATATAAAATACCAGACAATGATCGTATGAATGCATAAATGTCTGGATTACAAGATAAATGCACTGCACCCACAGCCGCTCCCTATAATTAATTATATATTCATCATATTCCTTCGGCCTTTCATTGGAAGTCAAGCTTGCTATATTTTCAATGTTTTGTCAGCAATTTCTTGTCCCTACGTGTCCTTCAACTGACTCGCTATATGTGCGCAGTATTTACTATACTACTGCGTACCGCGATAGCGTATGTCGAATCAGTTAAAGGACTCGAGATAGAAATAGATATAATTATGTGATAGAAAGATAAACATACAAATGCCAACCCGAGCAGACTGGAGACGTCTCTTGTATGTACAGTCACGGAATGAAAAGGTTCGTCACCTTAGAGTCTGTTTTCGCTTGCAAGGTTTTAGTTCATCAAAACATGATGAAAGAATCAAGTTGAAAACTGACAAGACTGACAACCCTTTTCGTTCTGTCACTGTACATCTCATCTGTCTTCTCCGCTTTAGTGGCTACATAATCTATTTGATAAATCAATTCGTCTAGATAACTTTTATCTGTTTCTGTATTAGAAAAACAATTACGTTGGTGAATTTTAATAAGCATTAATAACATATTCATGTTGATAGATGTGGTTTTGAGCTGTCTACAAGGAAATTCAGTATTAATAATTGTGCGTCATTGTCAATAATACCCCACTATAATCTGTTAGTGTCCAGTGGTTTGCCGAGGGGAGAAGGGCAGGAAAAGAATGTCAAATTACTTCGCGGCTGGTCAATTATATGTTACAGAATACTGTCACAATGTAGTACTCAGAAAGGTTCGAAATGCTTGGAATGCATTTCCTGTTTGGGAATCGAACCTGTGGCGTGATAGGTTGAATCTTAACCAACCACATCTGGCCCGTCAAATGTATTCCGACTGATGTTTTTTTTAGTTAAATGTAATAATAATTCCTTGTCCAACTGTTTGACATTTAAGATTGCCAAGAAAAATTAACTTTTTACATTACATTATGGTGTTTCTGTTAAAGTAATGGTTAATTGTATGCAGGTAAATAAAGGAAATTAACTCTATATAAGGTTTATACATCGAACAACTAACTCAAAGAAGCACAATGACGTTCATTTTGCTTGCAATCTATTCCGCCAATTTCCCACCATCGACAATGCGCTCTGATTGGCTAATTCAAGGACACATGCGCTCTGATTGGCTAAGTCAAGAACAAAAGATGCAGTGATTGGTCTTTACTGTTCAAAATCAGTGACAAATCACTGACTAATTTCGGAATCGGATTGCTCTGTATTACTACTCTAAGGGATTGTTCCTCGATGGGTTTATAGGTATATGACATTCTTAAATATCAAATATTTTTTTTATAATGGACATTACTTATTTGATTCTCCTGTTGTTCTACCTAAATATGACACTGGCAGAATCATCCTTAATACGATGGAGTCGTAAGTAAAAAATTAGAATTGGCTGGTATAACTTATATAAACGCTCAATCGGCAGGATAAAAGAAGACACACAAGAAGTCACGGTGGAAGAAAAAGATCTGGACGGAGAGAAGAAAAAAAATAAAATATCAACATTAACAATCGCCAATCTGACAGCAGACGATGCAGGGGACTATACGTGTCTATGGAAGACAGCGGAGGAAGATCCGGGATATAGTAAAACTTTCAATTTAAATTTGAGCTTCCCCGTGAAGTTAGTGGCCAACCTTACCACGCAGGGACCTATCAAAAAGAATGTCACATATAATGACAATATTAATTTGACATGTGTATTTGAAGGTAAGTAGCCATAAGGCTGGTTTCTCAGTCACGCTGACCGACAACGCGGGCGGTAAGCGCGATAATGACCCGCGCGAAACTGAAACGAGTTTATTAATAACGCGGTTTGCCGCCTCGGACAATCGCGATGTTACCTTCCTTAATATTGATTACCTATGGAAACAAGGCAACGGCAAAGACGTATATATACAGTAGTACCCAACTGATATGGCACGTCGTGAATTTTCGTTCCACAGAAAAGAAAGTATGGCCCGAAGATTAACGAAAGAATGCTTAAAACTTACAATCAACCTTAGGTCACTACTATAAGGTTCATAATACACTGCAGCTGTTAGTTACGTCTCACTCGCAAGTGACGCCCCTCCGCACACATGGCGGCAGCTGCCGACCAATAGCATTTCCCGCGCTTTGAAAATGTATATTCTGCGCAGGTACATCGGTAAGCCATATCAGTTGGGTACTACTGAACCTATAATTCTAAGAGGTGCATTCTTTACATCTTGGTGGATATCCACCGGAGATGTGTGGCGTGGAATGTGTTTTGGGTGACAAATTCTTCGCTAGACATCACTGGTGACACGATGACTAATTTTTAAAGCATTTTCGTATGTCTATAACAACATTTGATGAATAATCAGTAAGATAGAAGATGATGTCGGAGCATTGTGTCGGTGATTGTACACTAGTAGTGCGATCAGCGAGACTGTGTAACGCACCCTAGACACAGAGAGCCCTCGTCAGTGCTCGGTAGAATAGCGTTGGGCAGCTTTGATTAAGGATACATCCAGATAGAGTGACGCAGCTGTGCACGCGTCGATAAAAATAGGCTCTAACTGTTAGGGGCTAAATCAAATAAAAATAAATAAAAATGCAAAATAATGTTCAATATTTAAATTTCTCCCAATTTTAATTTTAATATTTCAACAACTACTATCATTATGAACGTCACTATGACAAGCAGAATTACGCAGAGGGAGCGTAAAACGTAGCTGTTACGCGCAGGAGCCTATAAAAGTTGGCCTGTTTTATATATTCGGGTAGTATGGCGACGTTCTTTCTAGGTATATATTATTTCTACGTTGGGCAGTTTGATTTTGACTATTAAACGGTACTAGGCAAATATCTATCCCGTGGCCCACACCGCTTAACACCAGCGCCGGCGAAAGCGTGACAGTGAAACCAGCCTAACATATTTAAGAATGTCAATCAATGCCAAGTTTGATATGGAGATTAAACAATTGAATTTGGTTCCTATACCTTTGACATAATGTTTATTTTCGATTAACACAATCTAGTCTTGAGACTAGACTAAGTTTTGATTCTCGTTCTTTAGATTCGACACCAAAATTATAAAAATGTATCAGTATACAATACACAGTAAATATGTAAAGTATGGTTGTATTTCTCAGCAACTACAAATGCTAGCACAATTAAATTTGGTACAGTTCTTGTAGTAACTTTCTTGCCAGAATCTGTATATATTAATTAAGGAAATCCCATGGCAAAAAAAGAAAGAAAAAATAATATTTGTCGGTTTTCTGTAGAGTATAAATCAAATCAAAAGTCTGTTTTAACTAAACTTCAAATTACAGTGTACAAACTGAGCGAAGTGAGATGGTACAAGAAAGGCTATGGGTATCTAAACGACACCGACACCAGAAGGATCAGCCTAAAACGTGTTCAGACCGATTACACGTTAACTATAAACCAGACAGAGGCCAATGGCACCTACGTTTGCGAAGTGTTGGACAACGAAACATCTACCAATGCCTCTGGCAGCATCGACGTGATAGTCTATGCTGCACCCAAGATCCTAATCAACGAAGTAATTCCTATAAGTCCAACCCAGCTTTACGTCAATTGGACTGTCTGGACATACAACCTGAATATGACAACACTGTCACTAATAATACGTGAACCGCTATCGTCAGTCGATAGCACACCAACGATGCATCGTGAAAAAATAAGCGAATCCGACACTTCTTTCGTTATGAACGGCTTGAAGAAGTCTACTACATACGAAGTAGGGATTCTAGTGATAACTGATCTTGGAGAATGTAAGCATACGTATAAGAATGTGATGACGTTAGACAAGGAGCCGACGTTTGTTCCGCAAATATCAATCAATGGGTTCTCGGCGACGTCTGTGACTATCGGCTGGGAGGCGCCTTCGCCAGATATTGAGAAATTAATTCATTACTATTTGCTGACAGCGACGAAGAAGGATAATTCTACTACGTTGGAGAAAAGGGTCCAATTAAGCGACGGTAGAAATCTACCCTCCATGTTTGGTAGCTTGGAACCGCATACCACATACGTTTTTAAGGTAAACCACACTTCAGTCTATTCTATATTTAGTCTCTTTTGTAATCAAACTAGTAGCTAGTTATTTCATCTATATATATAAAATTCAAAGTCCTGTCTGACTGATATATCAACGAACAGCCTAAACCGTTGGTCCTAGAGACATACAAATTAGAGGGTATATTCTTTGTGAAGACTAGGTATCCACTAAGAAAGGGATTTTCCAAATTCCACCCCTAAGGGAGTGAAAGTTTGTATGTAGGCTGAAGATTGAAAATTAATTTATACGTGTACCAGCGTTTTTAGGGTTCCGTAGCCAAATGGTAAAAAACGGAACCCATATAGATTCGTCATGTCTAAAGAAAGAAAGAAAGAAAGAAAATTATTTTATTTTTCCTAAAACACAAATGAATAGTAAATATAAAAATAGAACAGTAAAATAAAGTACAAATAAATATCGAATCTGTGTGTTCGGAAAGAAAAGGCGGCCGACTCAGCCTAATGTTGAGGTACCCCCCAACGCTGATATTCTGCCGACGCCTCGTGAGTGTGCGTCACGAAAATCTGTAGGAAGAGATCAACGAGTGTTTTTTTCTATGTCTGTCTGTCTGTCTGTCCGTATGTCACAGCCATTTATTTCCGAAACTATAAGAACTATAATGTTGAAACTTGGTAAGTAGATGTATTCTGTGAACCGCATTAAGATTTTCACACTAAAATTGAAAAAAAACAATAAATTTTGGGGGTTCCCCATACTTAGAACTGGAACTCAAATTTTTTTTTTTCATCTAACCCATAAGTGTGGGGTGTCTATGGATAGGTCTTCAAAAATGATATTGAGGTTTCTAATATCATTTTTTTCTAAACTGAATAGTTTGCGCGAGAGACACTTCCAAAGTGGTAAAATGTGTGTCCCCCCCCTGTAACTTCTAAAATAAGAGAATGATAAATCTATAAAAAATATATGATGTACATTACGGTGCAAACTTCCACCGAAAATTGGTTTGAACGAGATCTAGTAAGTAGTTTTATTTTTAATACGTCATAAATTGAAATTAATATCAAATACTCAGGTCTATACTACCATTTACTTATATACCTACAGGTTTGTACGGAACCCTCGGTGCGTGAGTCTGACTCGCACTTGGCCGGTTTTTTTAATAATTCCACCCTCGAAACGGGATGAAGTTGTTTTGTTTTTCATTTATTGTTGTAGAACAATGTAATTTGTTTCCTGTAGGCCACGCGGGCGAAGCCGCAAGCAGAAGCTAGTAGTTATATATAAAAACCAGTAGTGTCGCAGCGACAGTGTCACCTGCTGTTAACTGTGGTCGGCTCGTACCGGCGCCTTAAATCTGTATTTGTATTCCAGGTACGCGCATGTTCCGAATACACGAACCAATGCGGGAACTGGTCGCAGGAGATGGAGGCGGCCACCCTGGACGGCAAGCCGGGCGAGCCTGCTGACGTCACAAGCTACTGTGACGTCAACTTCATGAACATCACCTGGAACGAGCCGCACCAACCCAATGCAGAGATCAAGGGTTATATTGTGAGTCAACGATTATACCAGAACGTATCGATACAAACGTGATTTTTTTCTTCCTGTTTATAGGTCTGTGTTTGACCGCAATCTCACCATGGTAAGTGATAATGTGGCCGAAGGTGGTAACCACATAAAGCCTAGAAGGAACTGGCTATCAAGTGCAGCTGTCGGAACACACCGATAGGTGCTTGGCGACAGATTTTCAACTTGAGGGAGGTAGTCAGCCAGGTTTTTTTTTTTATTTTTTATTTTTTTATACCACTAAGGTGGCAAACAAGCATACGGCCCGCCTGATGGTAAGCAGTTACCGTAGCCTATGGACGCTTGCAACACCAGGGGTATCACTCGCGCGCTGCCGACCCTGAAGAAATCTCTTCACGCCCTTTTTGAAGAACCCCATGCTGTACTCCATTGGGAAAACCACGGCGGGGAGCTCATTCCACAACCTGAGCGTCCGCGGAAGAAAGCTCCTTTGAGCCCGCACAGTTCGAAACAATTCTGGTTTCAATGTGTGAGGATGGATTCCCCGTCGATGGCGTGAGTTGCGATGGTGGAAGGTAGCCGTGGGCAACAAGTCAAACAATTCCTTAGAACACTCTCCGTTGTACAAGCGGTAGAACACACATAAGGAGGCAAAGTCTCTCCTCAGACTGAGGGGCTCTAAACCGCTTGTGAGCTCGGAGATCGTCAACAATTCTGGTGGCACGTCGCTGAACCGAGTCTAAAGGCCGAAGCTGGTATCCAGGTGCTCCCGCCCATAGATGACAACAGTACTCCATATGCGGCCGGACCTGCGACTTGTAAAGTTGCAGTCTTTGCCCTGATGTGAAGTACTGCCTCGTTCTGTTGAGCACTCCAAGCTTTTTGGATGCCAGCTTCACCTTGTCTTCCAAGTGACTTCGGAACAGCACGTCGCTGGAAATGTCGACGCCAAGGATCCCGATGCTTTGACTGAAGTTCAAGGAAGTGTTCTGGAATTGTGGAGCAACAGACCATGGGGTTTTCTTAGCGGTGAACGCGCAGGCTTGGGTCTTAGTGGGGTTAAAATGGACTAGGTTTAGTCGACCCCAATCGGAGACACTAGTCAGTGTACTCTCGATTTCAGACACCAGGTGGGTACTACAAAGTACCCTACCATCATGCTATGGTTTCCTCACGATGTTATTCCTTCACCGAAAGCTCAAGCTCATTGTAGGATTCGATCCCGGGACACAAAATATTTAGCGAGTGATCGACTATTTCTTTCAAAATCGAATATGTCCCTTCAGATATAAAAGATCAAAAATTGGGATCGGATGTTCTTTTGGCTTGAAGATGTAGGTATATTGGATAATCGTATTTCTGGCTCCTCAAAAACAGTTCAAAAATAAGCTGTAAAGTTGTATGCCAATAAATGAATTATTAATGGTGCTGTTTCTGTTGTTTACAGCTAAACTAATTTAGTCTCACTATGTCTCTTTCTAACAAAGAACATAAGAAGGGATGTAAGAAATTTGGTCGTGTCAAATTAGTCCAATGCTTGTTTTCAATATAAATGGAGTCGCCATCTATCGCGGTTACGTCTAAATACCCGCAAATGAAGACGGCAAAGACTAATTTGACGGCTTTAAATAATGTTCTATCTTTTTAACCGACTTCAAAAAAAGGAGGAGGTTCTCAATTCGGTTGTATGTTTTTTTTTTTTTTTTTTTATGTTTGTTACCTCGTAACTCCGTCATTTATTTACCGATTTAGAAAATTCTTTTTTTATCTGGAAGGGTACACTTCCCGTTTGGTCCCATTGTCATCAGATCAGGATTTGATTACTTCTTAGTGTACTTTGAAGTCGGTTTAAGTTTTTTGTAAAACAGTCCAATTATTTAAATAATGTTTGTAAGAAAGAGATGTCATGTGACTAAAATTAGTCTAGTGCGATTTAAAATAGAATCGGCACCACGCAATGCCTCTTTTTGTTTAGAAGTCCAAGAAGTCCTTTTTGTTTAGAATCAGATTGTTCAACGTCTTCACAAGACAATGGATGTATATGAATTGGAATTTCGACGGGCCAATTGGCGCAGTTGGTTAAGACGTGGAGTCTTAACCTATAGCGCCGCAGGTCGTGGGTTCGATTCCCACACAGGACATGCATTTGTGTGCATGAACATGTCTGTATGTCCTGAGTCTGGGTGTAATTATGTATATTAAGTATGTATTTACAAACAAAAAGTATAATATATCAGTTATCTGGTTTCCATAGTACAAGCTCCGCTTAGTTTGGGATCAGGTGACCGTGTGTGAGGAATGTCCCAGGATATTTATTATTATTTATTAATTCCCGCGATCGGCTGTTTGAGCACCCCTGCTGTATTGTATAAATAAAATAAATATAAATAATTTCAGATGGAGATAACCGGTTACGCTAAGTATATAGATCGTCACGGGTACGTGAAAGAGGACACGTGGGGGCCACTGTCCAAGTTCATGACAAACACCTCCAGAAGCGTGAGGTAATAATATTTTCAAAACACTCGCTCGTAAATTGACATTTATTGCACCGTTTTTAGTATCTTAATGAAGCTTATTACTCACTTGTGCTTTTTACTCATTACCGCACAGTTTTATGATAGGTATAATCCCTATTAGGGATGGGCAAATGGAAAAAAAAAAATCGATATTTATCGTATCGATATTTTTCATATATATCGATATATATCACCCAAGAAATATCGAAATTTCGATATATCGATATTTTTTGCCCAATTTGCAATTATTTATAAAAATTGCCTAAATTATCGAAATTTTAAAGCAAATACACATATGGCTATTTCAACATAAGTTTTATTATTTAAAAAAAAAAAAAACTAATTGCTTGACATAAAAAAAAGAAACAAAAAAAAATTTTAGAAATCGGATTAGTCAAAATCATGATGTGACGCATGAGTAGACAGCAGAGCTTTAAAAATATATCGATTTTGATATCTGAAAATAAATATCGAAAATTGATATATCGCGGGAAAAAATATCGCTAATTAGTATCGATATTTTTCTGAAAAAATATCGATATTTTGATATATCGATATTTTTTACCCATCCCTAATCCCTATTATGATAACTTTGTACCTCACTGCACTACAAGTGATATGTGTGTAGTGTAGACCAAGCATTCTTAATTTAAACGGGTAAAATAGTTGAAGAGCAAAGGGCTGTAAAAAAAAAAACTTGCGTGCCATATTTGATAACGTGCTCATTGTGTGGTTCATTATTATCAAAAAATCTGCTTCAAAAATACAAGTCTGTTGCTTTCCTAGCAAGTGGATTGAAAAACGTCGTATGACACGCGTGTGCATTGATTATTATACTCTCGGCTAACTTAACACCGCCTCGTATGTAATGACCAACTTTGCACATATGTATCATAATGTTCTTTTTTTTTCTCCTGATGGTAAGCGGTTCCCGCAGCCTATGGACGCTTGTAACACCAGGGTTATCACTCATGCGTTGCCGACCCTTCCAGTATAGTAATAAAAGAGCTCGTGGTGTAACATGATTGGCCGTTCCTAATCGCTCGGAAAAGTTAAGCTACTACCGGTGTGGCCGGCACCTGGATGGGTGACCACCTAGTGGTATTTCAAATCGAGCGTTTCCGTGCTTCGGACGGCATGGAAAGCCGTTGGTTCCAGTTATCAATTAACTGTGATAGTCGGAGGCGTCCTAGGTGGCTTGAAAAATTGCAACAGTAGTTTGACCACTAGCTCGTTCCCTTTCACCCTGATTTGTGAAAAGAGGCCTGTGCTCAGCAGTGGGACATTATAGACTGATGATGTCTGGAAGAGATCTGTACTTAGCTATAAGACCGCCCATTTTACAATAATTAATATTAAGTACTACTTGTTCTTTCTGTTTGTTAAATGTGTTTTTGGTGTGCAATAAAGTGCTATTGGGTAATTCTCATTTTGAAAAAAAGTTACGTCACTAACGTGCAGGTATTAAAAAAAAAACCTATATAACTACAAGCTGCCTGCCGCGACTTCGTTGACGTGTGCTATGCTACCCTATCCTACCCTACCCTACCAGGGGTATGAAAACCAGGAGTATGCTTGCAACGCCTAAAGGTGAACGTACAATTATCCGAGCCGAACGCGCCGATCGCATCGAACGAAAGCCTCGCACACTCGGCAGCGTCTAAGACGAAGTGTGAAATATTTTTTTTACCAATCTTTACTGTAACTAAAAACTGATGACTCACATGTTTAGTACATGTTTTTTTGGATTGCTTACAGATTATTTTAAATAAATAATATGAAAAAGAATTCACACATCATCCAAACTGGCTATAATTATCAATTAACGGATAAGTTTCGGAGTTTTGAGCCAAAAACCAGAAAAGATTGGTAAAAAAAAAATTCACACTTCGTCTTAGACAACCATGGCTAAAAAGGGTCTAAATGATCTATACTATCATCGCCTTACAGCTTTGCAGCCATCTCCCCATCACCCTATATATGTTATGTTATGATAGTAAGTGTTTGTGTTGTGTTGTGTGTGCGCAGGTTCGAGGACCTGCAGCCGAACACGTTGTACGTGGTGCGGCTGAGCGGCATGACGCGCACGCGGCGGCGCGGCGCGGAGGCCGTGCTCAACTGCACCACGCGGCCCGCGCCGCCCGACGCGCCGCCCCGCCCCAGGTGGCGGAAGGTGACGGTTACATTCTCACATAACTGTATTTGTGTCTGCATGTCTAACTATCTATATTAAGTATGTATTTACAAACAAAAAGATCAGACGACCGTGTGTGAAAAATGTCCCAGGATATCTTTCTTTTTTGTCGATAAACAAGCATACGGCCCTCCTGATGGTAAGCGGTTACCGTAGCCATATAGACGCTTGCAACACACGAAGCATCGCTCACGCGTTATCGACCTATCCCCCCTCCCCTATGAGCTCTGGCGACCTTACTCACGCGCAGGAACACAACTTTACACAACATAAAGTTATTTGGCTGCGGTATTCTGTAAGTACTTCCCCAGTCGAGCTGCTCTTTGAGCGAATAAACGCTATGCTCTACCTCTCTTAAAAAATCCTACTAATATTATAAATACGAATGTGAGTATGGATGGATGTTTGTTACTCTTTCACGCAAAAACTACTGAACGGATTTAGATGACATTTGGCACACAGATAGAATATGTTCTGGATTAACACATAGGATACTTTTTATACCGGAAAAACATACGATCCCTCGGGAATGCGGGTGAAACCGCGTCGGACAGCTAGTATATTTATGGTCCGACTGATAGTAAGACGCAACCAGAGGTTCACAAACTTATGTTTATCTTAGACTACTTTCAAAATATTCTGGTTTCGCTGGACCACCTACTGCTAGATTTGTAACATATTCCTAAAACTCGTCAAAAAATTTAATGATTAGATCTAACCATCGAGGATCAATCCCTTAGAGTAGTATACCGAGCAAATCGATTCCGAAACTAGTCGGTGATTTGTCACTGATTTTGAACAATAAGGACCAATCACTGCATCGTGTGTTCTTGACTTGGCCAATCAGAGCGCATGTGTCCTCGACATAGCCAATCAGAGCTCATTGTCGATGGTGGCAAATTGGCGGAATAGTTTGCAAGCAAAATCAATGTCATTACGCTTCTTTGGGTCAATTGTCCGATGGATCCATCGTAGACCCCCGTAGAGTCTCCCTTGAGTCCTCTTGACTCCTGGGAGTCCACCTGGACCACTTTGGGAATCATTGCTATAGACGCTTCCACACGCTTCTTGAAGGGAGTATTCACTGTGTCAGAAAATTATTCAACGTTTGTCTATGAGAACGTAGTACTCACCCTACTCTGTCTGTCTCTTGGTCTGATTCTAGTGCTCTATATGACCAATTGATAAGACGCTGTGAAAGTAAAAGCCATTTATTCAATTTAGGCCCTAATTGGGTACTTATGAAGGACAAAGCTTTTGAAGCTACCACCAGTTTGGAAGTCAGCCTGAGAAGAAAAGGCAAGAAACTCCGCAAGGTTACATTTTTTAAATATTTTTAACCATCTGACTAAATTAACAATTTTTATTTCCATGTTAGAAATTCAGCAACTTACATCTGAGGCTCCTAGTCCATGTCAAAAATGTATGTTGTAAAAAATAATCATGTAAGAATTTTCTTTAATCATTTCAGATTTTAGATATAGACAAATACAGATTCAAATTGTATTTGCCGAGAGTATCAGAAAGAAATGGACCAATATGTTGCTACAGGTAAGCATTACATTACTATACAGAGGCGATGATAGCGGTAGTGACGTCGGATACCGAGAAGAAGGTCCCTGGTTCGAATCCTACCATAGCACGGTAGTACCCACCTGGCTGGCTAGCACCCTCAAGGTGAAAATTTCGCCAAGCAGCTATCGGTGTGTTCCGAAAGCTGCACGTGAGAGCCATTTGCTTACCACCTTCGGCTGCATCATCACTTACCATGGTCAAACGGTCAAACACAAGGTTGTACACCGTAAAAAAAAAAAGAAAATCTTTTTCTGAAGACACCTATTTTATAAGTAATTTCGAGCTTGAGCCAAATTCTATGCCGACATTTAAATAAGTCTAAGACTAAAGGAATCCCTTCTCGACCAGGGTCTACATGGTGCACCTGCCTCCGAACACGCAGGCACCTTCCCCTAAGGCCATCAAAGTCCTTGATTACGAGAAAGCACACGTGTATAACGGACCCGCCGCTTACATCACCGATGTATTTACCAAGTGAGTATTATGATCTTACATTCTCAAAGCGCTCTTGGTGTAGCATGATTAGCACTGTCGTTATCGGTATCTGGATGGGTGACCCCCTAGTGGTATTTAAAATCGAGCGTTTCCGTGCTTCGGAAGGCACGTAAAGCAGTTGGTCCCGGTTATCACTTAATTTTGATAGTCATTAAGCTAGTTGGAGGCTACTAGGCGGCTTGAAAACTCCAACAGTAGGTTGACCACTAGCCTAACTCCACCGATCTGCAGTGGGCACGCGTGGTGGAGTATCTGCCCATTAGGAATGGCCCGTTGGCGCAGTTGGTTAATACGTGGAGTCTTAACCTATAACGCCGCAGGTCGTGGGTTCGATTCCCACACAGGACATGCATTTGTGTGCATGAACATGTCTGTATGTCCTGAGTCTGGGCGTATTTATGTATATTAAGTATGTATTTACAAACAAAAAGTAGTATATTTATTATATCAGTTGTCTGGTTTCCGTAGTACAGTCGAGGACATAAATATGTATACAATTAGTAAAATTCAACAACGGTTTCCTCTTAAACTACTGACTGAAATTATGAGATATTATAAAGGCAGAATCTTCTAACATATACTATTATGATTTGTGTAATAGTTTAACACTTAAATGTTAAACATGCGAGAAAATCGCATTTGAATTTCAAAAAGTGTATACATATTTATGTCCTCGACTGTACAAGCTCTGCTTAGTTTGGGATCAGATGACCGTGCGTGAGGAATGTCCCAGGATATTTATTTATTATTCCCTTTCACCCTCATTTGTGCTCAGCATTGGGACATTCAAGGCTGATGATGCTGATATCATTCTCAGTATGTCAAGCCAAGTTAAAGGTATAACTGGGTAATTTTGCGGTAAGTTACGGTTATTTAATGAGGTCCTAGTTTTATGATGATATGTATGTGTTATTTCGTTTATATATCAAAATCTTTTGGTACGAAGCAGCGTCTTATAGCACAGATAAAGGAAAAATTGCGAAAAGCAATTTTTTTTGTTACATCATATAATAAAAATATTTTTAATAATTTTAAACTTACTACCCCTTTCATATACCTACAGGTTTGTACGGAACCCTCGGTGCGCGAGTCCGACTCGCACTTAGCTGGGTTTTTTTTTCATGGCAAATTTGAGTTAGTTAATATTGTACGGAAACCTCTGTGTACGAGTCCGACTCGCACTTGGGCGGTTGTTTTTTGTTTTCGTAATTGTCAGGATAATTAGGTTTGTATGACAGACAATTCAGTAAATCAATATATATACAAATCAATGCCACTTTTCGTTGTAATTTTATAACTCAAGAACGGGCTCACCTATCCAAACCAAATGTTTAGGCTTTGTTCGGACTATTTAGTAGATGGCTTATGTGAAGTTTGCACAAAATCATTCTCGGTTCTTCATTTATTACATTTTTATTATTTCACTTTATACGTAGCGAAGCATGTACCGGGCCGCTAGTCGTTAATAAAATAAACTTCTCTTCCAGTGACAACTTCCCCAACGAATCTGACCTGATAATGGGCGACGGTAGAACAGTATTCAACCGCACATCGAAGCGGCTCACTGCGGACGAGTGCCGCACCTGCCTCGAGCGACCGAACCAACTGGCTCTCACCACCACCACCTCCACCACCACTCCGGAGCCTTCCACCACCACCGACGATGAAGAATACGAAGACACCACCTTTTTTAATCCACCTGCCAGGAAGAGAAGATATTATGAAAAGTAAGACATTTTCAGTTTCGGTAGGAGGGAACCTTTAAACTTCTGTGTTTGAGCAATACACTAATTATTATAAATCTTTATAATTAGTTACCACAGCATAATACAGTAAAGTTGTCAAAGGGGCGAGGGCCTGGTAATCCTTATTATCCTAACTAATATTATAAAGGCGAAAGTGAGTTCGTTTGTTCTCTATCGCGTAACTTTGGTGGTAATCGTAACGAACACGATTAATGAATTTCATCCAATCAGGGCCCACGAATGGTCGTCGCGTCATACAGCGTGCGCGTCATTGGATGAAATAATTAATGGTGTTCGTTACGATTACCACCAAAAATACGCAATAGCCCGGCGGACATACATACATGGCAAGTTAAATAAAAGCTTGTAAAAAACCAAAAAAAAATGGCTTCCGTGCAGTTTTGTGGCAAGAAGTTTGCCGGCTAATGTAAATGGCTATGTTTTTGAATGCTATGATGGCACATGCATATTTCGTTATTAATCCAACAATCTGACGATATAATATAAAAAACTGCTCTCTCCTCAGTGACTTCGCCAATGATCGTATGATGATGGATACGGCTGCTAATATAAAAGAAAACAAAGATATATTCCAGCCGGTAGATGGACCATTGGACCCCAACTCTAACTACACGCTGTTCGTCGAGTTGATAAGTAAGTTATTTTTTAATACTCGCTTGTAAAGTGACATTTATTGCACCGTTTTTAGTATCTTAATGCAGCTTATTACGCACTAGTGGTTTTTACTTTACATTACTGCACAGTTTTATGATAGGTATAGTCCCGATTATGATAAGTTTGTACCTCACTGCAAGTGATATGTGTGTAGACGAAGCATTCTTATTCTTCAAACCGGTAAAGTAGTTTGACAGCTCAAGGCTGTAAAAAAAAAAACTTGCGCGCCATATTTGTTAACGTTCTCATTGTGTGGATTTTTTGATAATCATTATTATCAAAAAATCTACCTAAAAAATACAAGTCTGTTTTTTTCCTCACAAGTGTGTTGAAAAACGTCGTATGACACGCGTGTTTTTTTTTTTTTTTTTTTTTTTATACCACTTAGGTGGCAAACAAGCATACGGCCCGCCTGATGGTAAGCGGTTACCGTAGCCTATGGACGCTTGCAACACCAAGGGTATCACGCGCGCGTTGCCGACCCTATGCTATGATGCGTGTGCATTGATTATTACACTCTCGGCTCACTTATCTTAATACCGCCTCGAGTGTTAATAACCAACTTTGCACACATGTATCATTATGTACTATTAATACTAAAGCAAACGGTCCGTCTGATGGTAAGCGGTTCCCGTAGCCTATAGCTAAACTAACAAACAATCTCTTTGTAATATTAGTATAGATTTTTTACTCACTGTTTACACATGGTTTCAAGATAGATAGATTATAGTGTTTATTCGCTCAAAGAGCAGCTCGTCTGGGAAACTACTTCCACCTAACAGAATACCGCAGTCAAATATCTTGATGTTGTGTTCCTGCTGAGTAAGGTCGTCAGAGCTCATAAGAGTGGTGCCTCGTGTGTTGCAAGCGTCCATATGGCCACGGTAACCGTTTACCATCAACTGTGCGCTAGTTCACCGACTTCGTCGTATAATAACAAATATGGTGTTGTTTCCACAGTGAATATATCTATGTACGAGCCGTTATACAGCAGCTGTTTGAATCCTCTGATGCCGGCGCCGAACCCGACCGTGGCTGTGCCATCTACCACCTTGGAAATAGCTTTACAGGTATTCAACAATATATGTAAATAGCTAGTATATCAAATATTCTAATTTAACCAATGTACAATGTATATTTTTTTCCCGTGAACCCAATGGCTAAGACACAGAATAAGTACAGAAGTCGCACTCTTTTGATTTTGAGGGAATGCCGCCGTTTAAGTAGCCTACAATATTGCAGAGCATTCGTTCATTCTAAATTACACCTGAAAGAATCGAGGTCTTCAATCCCGTGGGTCTGCGGGATTTGCGGGACTGCAAAAAAAACATACTTTTTGTTCTAAGTAGATAAGTTCATGAATTTATGATGTTTCCCCTATGCGTCAGTCCTGTATGTCTAATGGATAGACTAATTTATCAGGAAGGTCTATGTAAATAATTTATAACGCGTGCGAAACCGCGGGCGTAAAGCTAGTATGTTTATGTAGATTTTTCAAGTTGGTGTTTTTTTTGCCGTAGTAATTACCATGACGACCCGCGACTCATTCCCGTACGCTCATATGCTCGTGGCTTGGGGAATCCCCTGTGATTTTTGCATTACTTGACATTGATCACGTTCGGATACACGCACGCGCAAAAATAAATAGGGACGAATCAGTTTTTTCTTAGTTTTTTATTCAGTCTGCAAATCCCGTGCGTCCCTCCCGTATAGTTCTGCTGTTTTTTTTTTATATTCTTATTTTTTTTGTTATTACTACAGTCATGAATAAATGTTTTTTCTTTCTTTCTTTCTTCTTTCATTCTGATTATCGTTTCGACGCAATCGAGTATCGTGTGGTCTAACGAGTGTTTAGTCGTTAGAAGCGAGCTGTAGATGCTTGCGAGTGAGAGAGGCCTTACTAAGTGCCATGATTGAACAGGTGACGTGTGCAGTGGCAGCGCTGGTGCTGGTGGGCATGGTGGTGTTCTGCGTGGTGCAGACGCGCCGCTCCCGCAAGATGCACCACCACCACCACCAACACGAGATGTCCACGCTGCAGACGGTCTTCAAGTACGTCTTACTGTCTGCTCACCATCACTACTTTATTACCGGCCAAAGATTCTACATGAGGACCCTATTGCAGTTTATCTTACCCAAATACAGTATTACCAACTGCCTGTTGGACATTAGGAAGAAAAACATAAACTCCAACATTTAGTTTTATTTGAGTTTTGTATCAGACTCTTTATATCTATCCATTTGGTGACTATTGATATGGTACCATTTACTTTATTAAGTTCTTTGTATTTTCTCTTTTATCTACTTTGAAAATGAATAAAATATCGCCAATAGCTAGTAAATCATTGGTATAAAATAGAAACAACAATGGCCTAAGTATTGAACCCTGGGGTACTCCAATTTTCACTAAAGAACCTTTCGATATGGAAACCCAAGTTCTTAATCTCTGTTGACGATTACTTAAATAAGGTAAAATGTCTATGTCCTTCTCCTTACCATAGGCTATCTGCTTGCTAAATTACATCGTGATCGGTTGTGTAGTTAAGGCGTGGAATGAAACAAACTGAAATTCGCATTTATAATATTAGGAAGGATGAAGTATTTTCTGACAGCGTAAATCATGTTTACCCCAGGGATATCTGCCGCTGAGCATAGATAGACTTCCATTATCTTTAGTCAAGTATCTACAAAAAATTCCAAAATCCCAGTTTTATGAGAGGTAGAAACGTAGTGTTTATTCGCTCAAAGAGCAGCTCGACTGGGGAAGTACCTCCACCTTACAGAATACCGCAGCCAAATAGCTTCATGTTGTATTCCGGCTCGTGAGGATGGTCGTCAAAGCTCATCGGGGTGAAGGGAAGGGTCAGTAACGCGTGAGTGATGCCCCGTGTGTTGCAAGCGTCTAGATGGCAGTAACCGCTTACCGTCAGGCGGGCCGTACGCTTGTTTACCGATATCCTCGTATAAAAAAAAACAGAAAATAGAGTATTTCCCTCAAAATGCCGAATGAACCCCTTTCGAGCAGGTATGTGACCGGTCGCGGCAAGCAGCAGGCGGCGTCGGCTGTGCCGCCTGACTTGCCGCCCATCCCCAAGGACGAGCTGGCCGACGCCTACGCCGACAGGCAGGTCGACTCCGACTACGGCTTCCAGAAGGAGTTTGAGGTACCACTTACTATTTATATCTGTTTTGGTCCACCTGGTCACAAGGCTGGATACATGGGAAATTTATTTAAGCCATCAATTCTGGTTTCAAGGTGTGAGGATTGTTTTGTTGAATTGGACAGAATTGTTTCGACGCTCGGACTGTGGAATGAGCTCCCCGCCTTGTTCTTCCCAATGGAGTACAGTATGGGGTTCTTCAAAAAAGGTGTGAAGAGATTTCTTCAGGGTCGGCAACGCTCGAGTAATGCCCCTGGTAACCGCTTACCATCAGACGGGCCTTATGCTTGTTTGCCATGTTGCTATGTTTGTTTTTAAATTGAATTTGGCGTGCATATCTCCTAAGTACCTTCCTAAATGCGTGTGACATTGTTAATTCGGTTGCGAATGAAAGTTGTATTTTATGAAGATTTACTCTCATTCTTTGGACTATTTGTATGACAGGAGTGATATACACCCCACGCGACCATTTATGTAACTTTTTAGGCGTGCTCAATGAAAGGTTAAATAAGCCTTATTACATACGCTCTAAGATTTAAATTCAATTGTTACAAAAGCAAAGTGCATTTAAGAGCAAAAATCCCATCGAGAAAAATCTTTTAGAGTAATACCGCGCAATCCAATTCCGCTAACTAGTAAGTCTTTTTCAACTTAAAAACATCAATATCGACCAATTACTGGATCTAAATCCTAAATGTGTCCATGACTTAGCCAATCAGACCGCATAGTCGGTAGTGGGCAATTGGCGTAATAGATTTCAAACAATATGAACGTAATTGCGCTTCATTTGCGTTAATTGGTCGATTTTTTTTTATAGGCCAATCTCACCATGATAAGTGATAGTGTGGCCGATGGTGGAAAGCATACAAAGCCTAGAAGGAACTGGCTCTCAAGTGCAGCTGTCGGAACACACCGATAGGTGCTTGGCGATAGATTTTCAACTGCAGGGTGGTAGCCAGCCAGATGGGTACTGTAAAGTACCCTACCACCGTGCTATGACACGCTCACGATGTTTTCCTTCAGCGAAAGCTCAAGCTCATTGTAGGATTCGAACCTGAGACCTTCGTATCGGTATCCAAAGTCACCACCACTGAGTTATCATTACAGAATTACCCAACTGATATGGCTTACCGATGTACCTGCGCAGAAGATACATTTTCAAAGCGCGGAATTGTCGCTATTGGTCGTCAGCTGCCGCCATGTGTGCGGAGGGGCGTGACTTCCGAGTGAGACGGAACTTATAGCTGCACTGTATTATGAACCTTATAGTAGTGCTCTAAGGTTGATTGTAAGGTTTAAGCATTCTTTCGTTAATCTTCGGGCCATACTTTCTTTTCTGTGAAACGTTTTCACTGAAAACGAAGATTCACGACGCGCCTTATCAGTTGGATACTACTGTACTTATGTTTCAGTCACATCATATTTGTGTAATTGAGTGTCAAACACACAAAATATTATATTAACTTATTCAAAATGTTCCCAGCTACTACAAATGCTACCGGAGTGCTACCCGGACCGCACCACCCACGCGTCCGAAGCTCGCGAGAACCAGCCCAAGAACCGGTACCCGGACATCAAGGCCTACGACCAGACCAGGGTCAAGTTGTCGCAGATCGACGGCATCACCGGATCCGATTATATCAACGCTAATTATGTGAGGGGGTATACGGTAAGTGTTATACGATTATATGTTTTGTCGTCATCAAAATAGAGCTTATAACTTAGATGTCGAACAGGAGTTTCAAAAGTAATTTATCAAAACACTTTTACGGGCCGAAATTAATAAATGATCCATCCTTTATTTTGGAACTAGCTGTCCCTGCGTTTTCACCCGCATTCTGGAGATAAAAGTTTGCCTATGTTTCTCCATACCATAGGCTATCTGAACCACAAATTTAATCGTGATCGGTTGAGTTTTTGGGGCGGGAAAGTCAATCAAAGAAACAAACAGTTAGTTTCGCATTTATAATACTAGTATGGATTGTGGACTGAAGGCGTGCGAGTGCCTTTTTTCTGAAGTCAGGTAAGCTTCAGGTGAAAAAAATGTTTTTTTTTCTGTATTATCATAGTACAGTCAGCTTTGTATTAATGCTTCATTCCTTCCGGCTTATATGTGATGTAAATATAAAACTGTCTAACCTGTGTTGTCTGTCTGTCCTCCGCTTACTAAGGACCCTTCGGAGCCTAATCAGGTATTGCATGTATTATTTGGCAACATTTTTACTGGTCCTTTTTTGATTGAATTACCTTAAGTAGAGTGTTTTAGTGAAGCATGGTTTTATTCAACTCGTTTTATGTGTTTCCACCATTTTGTCCCTACGAATACGACAATAAGTTATTAATTAATTCAAAAGTATTGATTGCTAGCTGCCCCGGCGCTACTTCGTTCGTGAGGTATCCTACCCCTGCCCTACCTTACCTTTTTTTGTTATTTGCTATTCGGGGCAAAAACAAATCCAACAGAACGGCTGGACCGATATTGATGACCTTTATGGTCATGAAAATCGGTCCAGCCGTTCTTGACTTATAAATGGTGTTACTAACCCGACTTTGTTTTATATATATAGATTGTGTGTTGTTACTTTCATTTTGCGTGTGAGGTCTAGTATACTGGGTGTAACAAAAAGGGTATATACATCCAAAGGGGGAGAAGACTACATAAGGTACAGACTCTCTATACAAAGTTTCAGCTCAAAATAAATTACTCAAAAATGTATACAAAATGGTTGCTTCCCAAGTCAAGTTTATTGAATTAAAATCATAACCAACATGTCACCGCTCAATGAAGGTCATTATCATCGTGCGTCACTTGCTAATCTGTGGCTGCATTCCGAATTAATGCTATAATCGCTGTAATCGATTTGAGCGTACTTAAACCCGTACCGAATTGAATAATGACAGATTACGATGTCTCGTTAAACGTCATAGATGACGTCATGATATCCGCCATATTGCGCTCCACCGTCCATGCCCTAAACTGATATCACCGTGAGCGCTGTCAAAGTGACGGTTAATTATTGTTTTCGGCAAAAAGTCTAATAAGATTCTTGGTTTTCTATTTGGCAAAGATACTTTTTATGATTTTATGAGAGAAAAATAATAAAGAACGCGAATATTCCTTTTTGCGATATAAATTATAAAAGATATAAGGAATCCTAGCGCATTGTTAATTAAGATTTTAATTAAATTCTCAAATGTTCTGTTTTGAATACTGTGAGCGCGATAACGAGCGTTCAGAATTATTGACAGTTCTCAGCTGTCATTAACGTGATATCTATCTCGGTACGCAAATTATTGCTGTGAGCACTGTGAGCGATATTATTCAATTCGGAATGTAGCCTCTATATAAAATTCTACTGTACGTCACTGAACTCCTCCTAAACGGCTGGACCGATTTGAATGTTTTTTTTTGTATGAGTTTGGGTGGCGCCCTGGATGTTTTAGATAGGGTAGGGTAGGGGTTGTGGTAGGTTAGGGTATAGGTTAGGACACCACACGAACGAAGTCGTGACGGGCAGCTAGTATTAATATAACAATTTCTCTTCCGCGATCTGTGCGCCTAGTACCAAAAAAGTGGAAGATGGATATACACTTTCTGTTACACTCTGTATAATTACATTGACACCTCATGGGTAACCTGTCGTAATTTGAGAGTAGAGGCTGGTGGGAAGTACTTGCGAAGATTCGGCTGCAAAATCTGACTTATGACCACTACTCTCTCTCTATGGTCGTTCCCTCATGTCTGAGGATCGTGGTCAACATCGGGTTTGCTTCTAGAGCGGATGATCTGCCTCCACCGGTTTCTGTCCAACGCGTCCCTTACGACCGTGTAAAATTTGGAGGACGATGAGTCTTTTACTTGATCGGACCATCTAGTTGGCGAACGACCAAGTAGTCGTTTTCCTTCCGTGTTCCCAACTATGATCAGTTTTTCCATACTTTCATCGCTTTTGCGCACCATGTGGCCGAAATACGAAAGAATGCGTTGGTGGCATATAGTGGACAATCGGGTTTTAATTTGGAGCTGCGATAGGATTGATGCATTGGTGCGTTTAGCGGTCCAAGGTATTTTCAACATCCGCCTCCAGCACCACATCTCGAATGCATCGATTCTTTTTCTTTCTCGGGCCAGTATAGTCCACGCTTCGACTCCATACATGAAAATGGGGAATACCAATGCCCGTATTAATCGGATCTTTGTTTTAATATCGATTCCTCTCTTCTTCCAGATGTTGTTTAGGCCACTTATGACCACTACGCGAACCACCTAACCTGATAGATGCATCTAAATGTTCTAATTTCAATCATTCATATTAAATTTATTTGTAAAAGTGTTATGTTCATTCATACAGAGTTCCTTTACCAAAAACTGTATACAGTAAACCAATAATGGTTTCCACCCAGGACCCCAAAAAGTTCATCTGCGCCCAAGGTCCAACAGACACGACGGTGAACGACTTCTGGCGAATGATATGGGAGCACGGTCTGGAGCTGATCGTGATGTTGACCAACTTGGAAGAGTACTCCAAGGTCAAGTGCTCTAAGTACTGGCCCGATGAGGTCCGAGGGGCGAGGGCATTCGGAGCTATCACCGTACATCATGTGTCTGAGAAACGGTAAGTTGTGTAGCTGTTGTGTATTTTATTTTGTAAAATTTATTAATTTAAAAGTATGTATGTATTATGGTGCGTCCATGCTATGCGAATCGAGCACGAGCCGAGCCTCGAACGAATTGGATTCGTTCGTTGCTCGCGATTTCAAGCGTGGACGTGTTTAACGAGCCTACAACGAGCGCGATGCGAATCCCTGTGTTCGTGAAAAAAACAGACAATCGGGCGGAGCGCAGTCGAGCACGCTACGAATGCTCGTTCGAGGCTCGCAAGCCCGTCCACGCTACGCGATTCGTGCTCGCAGTGTGCTCATTCGTGGCTCGACTCGTGCTCGGTTCGCCAAGCATGGACGCACCATAATGTTTTGGAAAAATTAATAATATAGTCAGATTGTCCAAAAAAAAAAAATTTAAAAATGTAACCTTGCAGTGTTTCTTGCCTGTTCTTCTCAGTTGAAGGCCAACTTACGAACTGGTGGTAACTTCAGTAGCCTTGTGACCTTCATAAGTGCCCTACTATGGCCTTCATTGAATAAACGGCTTTGACTTCGTAGTTTGTAGGAACACTAAGGAAATAGAAATTTGAAAGAGATGACGAAGATTTTCTCCTTTGATACAACTTTGTTTTACCAACCATAAATTAAGTTTTTGGGTTAGTCATGCTGAACAACTTTTATTATGGGACAATATCGAACACCTTTAGTATGAATTTTTTTTATTTTTTAAGAATTAACTATGGTCCCATAACAGTGTGACTAATCCAACATAGGTATCGAAATATGGAATCCCTACCTAGTATAAGTAGATAGATCCACATTGCTGTTATGTTTAAAATTCAGAACGTTTTTTCTATTCTAATAGATACTCTGACTACATAGTGAGAGAGTTGAAGATAACTAAACAGGCTACAAACGCGGATGGTCAGCCGATCGTCGAAAACAATGGCATTGCTAAAAGAAATGGTGGTGAGTAATTTTTAAATACATCTTTAAAACGCTTCCGCAGACAAGTTCCACACGATCGCATACTTGACTTTGCGCTTTGTGCCGCTCAACGTAGGATGGTGCGTGGAAATGCATGTTTTTTTAAACGATATCTTGTTATATTCCACAAAAAAAAAAAAAAAAAATTTTTTTTAAGGTGGCCCTGTATAATAAAGAAATAATCCTTGAGCAGTGAGAAATCTCATAAAACACCCATGTGTCACACGCACCATTCTACATCGCATAGAGTTTTTTTTTTTTAGTTTTTATGGTCTAAATCTTTGGGCCAAAGGAGCCTGGGGCTCTACCGCGTATCTTTGGTGGTAATCGTAACGAACACCATTCAATATTTCATCCAATGACGCGCACGCGGTACGACGCGACGATGACCATTCTTGGGTCCTGATTGGATGAAATTCTGTAATGGTGTTCGTTACGATTACCACCAAAGTTACGCGATAGAGCCCTTGATATTAAAAAGATAGTTATTACATTATTTACCTAATAAACGATTAGGATCTCTCGGCAAGTTTCATTTTGAAAATACATTTTAATTGACTTTTAATTTCTCCTTGTTTTTTTTTTGGTATTTGTTGATTTCGATCCGCAGTGGTCATGCGCGCTGTTGATATACAAAATTGTAGTTCTACAACACTTTCATCATAATGTTATATTCAGATTGTAAAGAGCCATCGGAATCAAGTGAGCCGACATCGCCGCGGGAACTCAAGGAAGGGAGTGAAACTCGCACAGTGAGGCAGTACCACTTCCTCATGTGGAAGGACTTCGCGGCGCCAGAGCATCCGTATTCCATACTCAAGTTTATTAAGGTACGAGCATCGAAATAGTATTACCCTAGAATAAGGGTGACAGCTGTAAAAACGGCCGAAGAAATAAGACAACGGTGTCGCTATTTCAGTTTCAGTAGGTCCACGTTTGAACGTAGAACATTCATTCATGAGTGACATAAATTTGTTTTATTGAGTTTCCAAGCGGCCACTTTCACGATGTTGTCTTGTACGTAACCCTTAATCTAGACAGAAGATAATATATCGATGGGTACGAGTATATAATAGAGGAGGTAGCATTGATTTGATTTCATACTTTTAGAACAACCTTTTTTTCATAATTGTTTTATTATCAAATCTTATGAAATTGCAACATCGTCAGATGGAAAGCGGTTACTGCATTGATACTTGACAAACCAGGGGTGTCACTCGTCCATTGTTGACCCTGCAAAGATATCTTCACCAAAAAATTCCATCTTGAACATCGGCGTACGGTTTCGTTCCACAATCGCTTCAGCTTTTCTTATACGAAGAGCAAAGCAGTGGAACTCTCTTCCGGGGTTGGTGTTTCCCGATACCTTTAACCTAGACGTATTCAAGACCAGACTGAATAGGCTTTTTCTGGGTAAGCGTGCTATATCCTCGGGCTTGTCATAACTCCTCATGGGGTCTGTTGAAGGTCAAACGCAAGCCCATCTAACATATATGCAGAATCATTTAAATTCTCACTCCTAACTTTCGTGTCTATTCGTCCGTCAATCAAAGCTTATATTTTCCAAATCTACAGGGCGGAAAAAGTTAAATTTTGGTACACATCTTCGTTTTAAAGATTTTAGGGGACTGATTAGGAAATATAAAATATTATCCCGCCTTGTAACAAACAAAAATTCAATTCTTCTGCAACAAGTAGGTAAATTACAGGTGGATATTTCGAGATGGCATATTTTCGAAACCTATGTTGAGTTTGTCATGCTGAACAACTTTTACTATGAAACCAATAGTGAATTCTCAACTTTTTTTAACCGACTTAAAAAAAAGGAGGTTCTCAATTCGGTTAACCGATTTCGAAAATTATTTTTTTGTCTGGAAGGGTACCCTTCCCGTTTGGTCCCATTGTCATCAGATCAGGATTTGATTACTTCTTAGTGTATTTGAAGTCGGTTTAAGTTTTTTTTAAAACAGTCCAATTATTTTAACTTTTCTTACAAAATGTCAACCTTGCTCGATCATAATGTATGATATTTTTTTTGAGGTTTCAGTGTTAGGCCCATAGTAAAAGTTGTTCAGCATGACTAACCCAACATAGTTTTCGAACATATACCATCTCGAAATCTCCTCATCCATATCGCCAAATAGTTGAGTGAACGATATGCAGTATTGTGTTGTAATTGTAGCGAGTGAACGAGGCCCAGTGCTGCATGAGCGCGGCGGGGCGGCCGGTGGTGGTGCACTGCTCGGCCGGCGTGGGCCGCACGGGCACGCTGGTGGCGCTGGACTGCCTGCTGGACCAGCTCGCCGCCACGGGACACGCCGCCGTCTTCAACACCGTCGCCGACCTGCGCCGCCAGAGGAACTTCCTCGTGCAGTCGCTCGTATGTCACACGGTTATATCTATTAGTTAAGGCAGATGATGGATGAGCAGGACGGTGAGTCGATGTGGTCGCGGCTCATCGTGCGATAGTGAGGCGAGGGTGCTGGGGGGAGGTGTCACACTTCCCCTGGGACGAGATATCTAAGGCTACATTCCGAATTAAATAATATCGCTCACAGTGCTCACAGCAATAATTTGCGTACCGAGTTAGATATCACGATATTGACAGCTGAGAACTGTCAACAATTCGGAACGCCCGTTATCGCGCTCACAGTATTCAAAACAGAACATTTGGGAATTTAATTAAAACCTGAATTAACAATGCGCTAGAACTCATTATATCTTTTATTAGTTGAGTCGCAGAAAGGAATATCCGCATTTTTTATTATTTTTCACTCATAAAATCGTAAAAAGTATCTTTGCCATATGGAAAACCAAAAGTCTTATTAGATTTTTGCCGAGAACACAATAACTAACCGTCACTTTTTGACAGCGCTCACGGTGATATCAGTTTAGGGCATGGTCGGTGTGAGCGCAAGATGGCGCATGTCATGACGTCATCTATGACGTTTCACGGGATATCGTGATCGCGCTCACACTAATATGGAACGGGTTTAAGCACGCTCAAATCGATTACAGCGATTATATCATTAATTCGGAATGCAGCCTGAGCCGCCGCGTGTGGAGGGGCGAGGAGATACGTATTCAACACGAGAGCCCGATAATATTTTCTCATATTTTACAGGCGAGGAAAAATCTCTTTAGACTAGAAATACCGACTAATCGAATTCCGCTATTAATCAGTGCTTTTCCACTTATTTTGAACAGTAAGGACCAATCACTGCATTGTTTGTTCTTGACTTTGCCAATCAGAGTGCATAGTCGGTGGGAAATTTACGGAATAGAGTACAAGCAAAATTAATCATTGCCCTTTTTTGGGTTAATTGTTCGATGAGTAAACATTACAAATCGACAAATTATGATTTCATTTTTTTTTTTACTTTCAAGCCTTCGGCCTCCTGATGGTGATCGGTCACCGTAGCCTATAGAAGCTTGCAACCGGGTCCCTGTCTTGTCACCTTCATCTGTCTGTGTGTTCTACCGTCTGTATAATGAGGAGTGTTCTCCAGAACTTTTGCCATCATCACCTTTCTACCAACGATCTGCTCGCCGGCGATGTGGGTTTCATCGAGCCGCCTCGAACTTCCACACAGTGTTTCAGTCGCACGTTCCTACTGCGAACCATTGGGAATGAGCTCCCCATTACGAAGTTCCTTAGTGTTACGATATGGGGTTCTTCAAAGGAGGCGTAAATCAAATCATCATTTGTTTGCAGTAAAAAGAACTATTCAAGGTCGCGAACACTACGGCAATCTCCCTGGTATTGCATATGTCCATAGGCGGTGGGGACCGCTTAACATCAGGCGAACCGTCTGCCTGCTTGTCAGCCTATTTACATAAAATTTAAATTGATTAGTTTTGAAGAGGGGTTGAGAACGCAAGGGACAAAGCAGTGTCATATACTTTCCTGATAAATCCCTTTTGTTCAAAGAAGCGTAATGACGTTGATTTTGCTTGCAATCTATTCCGCCAATTTGCCACCATCGACAATGCGCTCTGATTGGCCAAGTCAAGAACACCCGAGGCAGTTATTGGTCCTTACTGTTCAAAATCAGTGACAAATCACTGACTAGTTTCGGAATCTGATTGCTCGGTAATTCTACTCTAAGGGATTGTTCCTCGATGCTTCTGTTCCAGAAACAATACGTGTTCGTATACCGCGCGCTGGTGGAGTGGGCCCACTACGGCGACACGGAAATACCCGCCTCCAGGCTCAAGACACAAGTGGACCGGCTTCGGAATACACCAGAGGGAGCTGACAAGTGTCTCATGGAGCACCAGTTCGATGTGAGTTCTGTCATTTGTTCATGTAGCTGATTATGTTGTCACAGTTCTCAAACAAGACTGTTAAGAGAATGTCAATACATTATTATGAATTATGTTTATTTTTGACGATTATAAGATTATTGGGCGAAACTTTACCAGGATAATTGTTAGCCATAATAAGATGCATCATCTATATTTATAATCGAACCGTGGCTGCTATCTTTTTTTAAATAATTTTACATATTAGTATTTTTTTGTTTAGTTAAAATAATATATTTTTTTTTCGTTATTTAAGATTCGTTCCATACTAAAAGTTGTTCACAATAATGACTAATAAATAACTTCTGATAATTTGGCTACCCATTATAAAAGTAACACTCGTGTTATCATATAAAAACCTAATTATTATATTTTCAAAAACATAACCCTCCTTCCGGGTCAGTCGGGTAAAAACAGCCTAAATAACCTTTCTGATATATGTATTTTGATCGAGCTAGACAGAATTTTCGCTATTTCGAAAGGTCCTTCATTGTCGATGTTCGATGATCTTCTAACGTCAAATTAAATACTTGCAGAAGATCCTAAACAGTCCGGTAGCGGAGCCGGTGAAGAGTTGCGCGGCGGGCGCGGGCGAGGAGCTGCGCTCGCGCAACCGCAGCGGCGAGTGCCTGCCCTACGACCGGAACAGAGTCATACTCACGCCCATACCCGCGAGGGACTACTCTACATACATCAATGCCTCCTTTATTGAGGGTACGTGCCAGATCAATACTAACTATAATATTATAAACGAGAAAGTTTGTATGTATGGATATTTGTTACTCTTTCACGCAAAAACTACTCAATGGATTTTAATGAAATTTTGCACGCTGATAGAATATGTTCTGTTTTGACACGTATGGTACTTTTTATCCCGGGAAAGCAATATCTCCCCCAGGTACGCGGGTAAAAGCGCGGGGCGCAACTAGTACTAACTAATATTCATGATCATCATCAGCCTATAATGTCCCACTGCTGAGCACAGGCCTCCTTTCACAAATGAGGGTGAAAGGGAATGGGCAGATACTCCACCACGCGTGTCTACTGCGGATCGGTGGAGATAGGCCAGTGTCAACAACTCAACCTACTGTTGGAATTTTTCAAGCCGCCTAGGAAGCATTCAACTAGCTTGACGACTATCACAACTGAGTGATAACGGGGACCAACGGCTTTATGTGCCTTCCGAAGCACGGAAACGCTCGATTTGAAATACCACTAGGCGGTCACCCATCCAGGTACCGACCACGACAGACGTAGCTTAACTTTGCCGATCGATTAAGAACGGCTAATCATGCTACACCACGAGCGCTTAAACTAATATTATAAATGCGAATGTGAGTTTGTTTGTTTGTTACGCTTTCACGCCTTAAATACTCAACCTATCATCATGAAATTTGACATGCAGATAGCCTATGGTATGGAGAAGGACATACCTTTTATCCTGGGAACGCGGCTGAAACCGCGAGGAACAGGCGGACTGTTAGTACCATAATAAATGCAAGTGTGTTTTTGGTTGTCCTTTTATCACATGAAGATTTCAGAACACAAAAAATTTGGTACTTTCCTCGGTAAAAAATATATAATTCGTGACGTCACATTTCATAAATAAATATTATACAAATGTGACGTCACGCGGAACTTTAACGGGCTATATCTTCATACATTTTTGATAGATTGACGAAAAAGAAATACGTGTCCAATATTTTTTGATATTTTAACTGACGGACTAAATATAGCGTGATAGCCAATTGTGCTATCACGATCTTTTTCTTCACCGAAATCTCGACATCTGATCATCATGACATTGGTCATGTCATTGGACGTTGCCTTTTATAATAGTCGGGAGATATTCCCGACCACTAACTACTGGCTTTCGTGATTGTAAGTCAAAGAGTAAATAATAATACTGGTTGTATTTACAGCCTACGACAACTCAGAAGGCTTCATAATAACACAAGACCCTCTGCCGAACACAATCATGGACTTCTGGAGGATGGTCGCGGAACATAATGTATCGACAATCGTCATGCTCAGTGAGGTAAGTTTATCAAACCATTATGGTAATGTATGCCTTCTGTCATCTGCATACGGACGTTTTGCGACATCTTAATAGCAGATAAAACACGAAGGAGATGGCGCCACCAGTATTCACCGCGGAGAAACAAAAACTAGTGACAAAAGCCAGGCTTACGTAAATCTAATTATGCGGCGATAATTATACATTGGACGTTTCGACTTTCCTCTTGACTCCTCAGGGCAACGCGTGAGTGATACCCCTGGTGTTGCAAGCGTCCACAGGCTACAGTAACTGCTTATCATTGGCCGGGCCGTATGCTTGTTTGCCACCTAAGTGGTATAAAAAAAAACTTTAAATTTGACGGTCCAGCAGGCGTGGTTGGTTAAGACTCTGGTGAAGATTCTACCTATCGCGCCGCAAGTCGTGGGTTCGATTCCCACACAGGACATGCATTTGTGTGCATGAACATGTCTGTATGTCCTGAGTCTGGGTATAATTATGTATATAAAGTATGTATTTACAAACAAAAAGTATATGTATTATATCAGTTGTCTGGTTTCCATAGTACAAGCTCTGCTTAGTTTGGGATCAGATGACCGTGTGTGAGGAATGTCCCAGGATATTTATTTATTTAGATCTTCCGTACCCAAAGGGTGCCAACTAGACCCTATTACCACCGATAATGCGCTCTGATTGGCTATGTCAAGGATACATGCGCTCTGATTGGTTAAGTCAAGGTTCTAAATCAGTGCAAAAGCACAGACTAGTTGCGGTATCGTGTTTCTGGGTATTACTACTCTAAAAGGATTTTTCGTCGATGGACAAAGCTTTTTTTTTATTATAATCGCTTAAGCGATTACCGCAGCCTATGGACGCTTGCAACACCAGGGGTGTTACTCGCGCGTTGCCGACCCTGCAGAAATCTCTTCAAAGCCTTTTTGAAGAACCCCATGCTGTACTCCATTGGGAAAACCACGGCGGGGGAGCTCATTCCACAATCTGAGCGTCCGCGGAAGGAAGCTAAAGCTAAATAAGATAAGTTATATAATAGCTAAATAAGATAATAAAGATAAATTATTAATATTTCCCACAGCTGGGCGACGGCAAATGCCCGCGGTACTGGGAAGACAACACGGCGCAGTATGAACACATCGGAGTGCAGTATGAGGAGAGCGAGTCATGTCCGTACTACACGAGGCGTCAGTTCAGGCTTACTAATATCAAGGTACGTCGAGAAAGAAAAAATATTTAATGCCCCACAGTACACACTTATATTAACAAAATTTTATAAAGAAAAAGAGATAGAAAAAAAAAACAGAAACTTATTCTATGGGTACACACATAAATCTGCTATAGTCTACTTATAATTACATAATAAGTATGTTGTGTGGGGTCAAAAGGTCCCTACCTCAGCATAGAGCTGCACTGCTCATAAAACAGTGCAACGCTGGTATTCTGGCAGAGCCTTTACTAGGTGAGTGACGATGCAACGTTATGACGTTACGACGTACAAAAAACAAAAAAACAAAGGGTATGAATAACGTTCATAAACAACTTGAAATAACAGACTAAGCTTAACCATGCCCATCTATAGGCCACTTTTGAAGACATATCCAACCATGTACCAAAAAATAACATTGAATATCTAAACTTTTGTTTTGTATTTTCGGTGGTATTTTACCCAGTAAAGATCATCCAGCACCAGTGAAGTGAAATGAAATGAATTATGTGTATCGTGACTTTTCATGTTGTCTCAAAAAGTCCGTGAAGAGTTTTAGTACATGACCACCATTGTAATAAAACATGACTTTTATGCACGGTGACTGACTGAGGACTGTGTAAGTGATAATTATTATGACTGGAAATTATAATATAACTCGACACTGGCAGAAATAAGTTCCAGTTTGCATTTGGTTGCCAATCATAAACTAAGAAGAAGAAGGGACATACGAAAAAAATTGTGATATAATCGGTTTGAGCTGCAGCTGTCCCAATCGCAATCGGCTTGAAGCAGGGCGATGGCAATAGTTTCTCAAATACCTATTTTTCAAATTCCTTGCAGGCCCCGTCCTATCTTAAATAAAAACTATTTTACCCGGTTAAATTAAGAATGCTTCGTCTACACATATATCACTTGCAGTGAGGTACAAACTTAGCATAATCGGAATTACAGCATAAACAAAACATGTGTCGTCGACGTCAACGAAACTTTCAATTAAAAGCGATGGCAATAAAAAGCGTGATTACCCTACCTACCCTACCCTACCCTACACTACCCTATGACAAGTATCCTATGTCCGTCTCCTGGTTCTAAGCTACCTCTCCACCGATTTTCAGCCAAATCGGTTCACCTTTTCTTGAGTTATAAATAGTGTAACTAACACGACTTTCTTTTATATACTGGGTGGAGTTTTCGAAATGGCATATTTTCGAAACCTATGTTGGGTTAGTCATGCTGAAAACTTTTACTATGGGACCAAGCCTGAATTCTACAAAAAACGATTTTTCATACAAGTGGCAAGTTAAAACATTTTTTTGAGAATTTACTATTGGTTCCATAGTAAAAATTGTTCAGCATGACTAACCCAACAAAAGTTTCGAAAACATGCCATCTCGAAATCTCCACCCGGTATATAGATAATTAAAACAAAAAACACGACTGTTACAAGAAGCCTAATACAATGTTTTGAATTCCTTATTCAGTTTTTGTGACTTGTAGTATAAATATGAGAGTGAATGTGTACGTACAGTCGAGGACATAAATATGTATACACTTTTTGAAATTCAAAAGCGATTTTCTCGCATGTTTAACATTTAAGTGTTAAACTATTACACAAATCATAATAGTATATGTTAGAAGATTCTGCCTTTATAATATCTCATAATTTCAATCAGTAGGTTAAGAGGAAACCGTTGTTGAATTTTACTAAGTGTTTTTGTACTATATTTATGTCCTCGACTGTACGTGTCGTGTATGTACAGAGCGGCGAGGTGGTGAGCGTGCGACAAGTGCAGTACCAGGGCTGGCCCACGGCGCCGGGGCACGTGCCCGAGGTGACGCGCGGCCTGGCCGAGCTGGCGGACGCGGCGCTGCCCGCGCACCTCCACGCCACGCCCACGCCGCACCCGCACCCACACCCGCACCCGCACCACGGCGTCATGCTTGTACACTGCCAGTGAGTTACCGACACGCTACACAACACATACTGACTAATGCAGCGTTTCCCATTAGCCGGGTCGCGCAACATTCCCGCCTTGTTAGGGTTCCGTAGCCAAATGGCAAAAAACGGAACCGTTATAGATTCGTCATGTCTGTCTGTCCGTCCGTATGTCACAAACTATAAGAACTATAATGTTGAAACTTGGTAAGTAGATGTATTCTGTGAACCGCATTAAGATTTTCACACAAACAGAAAAAAACCAATAAAATTTTCAAAATACTTAGAACTGAAACTAAATTTTTTTTTAGTGTTAGGTGTTTATGTGAGTTCCTTTTATCCAGGTTTGGCACGGAGCGGTCATCTCTTTTCGTAGCGCTGTGCGTGTTGATCAACCAGCTGCGCGTGGAGCGGCGCGTGGACGTGTGCTGCGTCGCGAGGAAAGTGCGCTCTCAACGCGCCAACACCATCGACACATTTGTGAGTACATTACACAACACCAATCATTATGCCGCGAACATATTGTGGGGAAAAGTAGTGGACCTACAATTGTTCCTTGTGAAATACCAGAAACATATCACAAACTTACGTAAGGAATAGTAGTGGCGCTAAAATTGTTCCTTGTGAAATACCAGAAACATTATATCAGAAACTTACGTGGGGAGTAATAGTGGAGCTAAAATGTATCCTTGTAAAATACCAGGAATATTATATCACAAACTTACGGGGAGAATAGAAGCGGCGCTAGACTAGTTCCTTGTGAAATACCAGAAACATCACAAACTTACGTAACGAATAGTAGTGGCGCTAGAATTTTTCCTTGTGAAATACCAGCATCGAGGAACAATCCCTTAGAGTAGTAATACCGTGCAATCCGATTCCGCAACTGGTCAGTGATTTGTCACTGAATTATATCTGCTCATGAGCGCCCCTGTACAGTATCGACCAAAAACTCGATCCGTGCGTACGTATGAAACATATACTTTTTGACAATATTTCACAATGTCTTGCTCTTCAATTAATTGGTGTGGGAATAACAGTCGAAATTCTATTTATAATACAAACGGAATCACTTTTCATCGGTAAGAAATAATGTATTACATGAATTTACTTATTTTTAATCACAGGTCAAGATATACTGGACGGACGCGTTGACGTCATTTATCTCCATCTCACTTTCACCCATTACATTTCTATCTTCATCCTTTTCTTTCGATGATCGCTCCTCCCCCGCTAGTGCTGAGCTTAGATAAGAAAATCATTATCGATATTAGCGAATAATTAGCAAACTTATTTTGTTCAGAGAGTAAAATATTTCAGTTTACGATATTGTATTAATACTGGAATACATAACAGCGAAGATAAAAGGATTTGCAATATTATTAACGCGGATGTAATTTAGGTAATTATAATATAAAATAAATATGTCCGTGGTACTGTGAGTACCTAGCTTTATTATTATCACTTACTTGGTACCTACCACAATATAAGGTTCCGGCCCATGACCTTATAATAATAATAGTTGGGTTGGTAGTAAGTACTGGAATAAAAGTACTTAGAGTTTCACAAACATATTTATATCATATTATAAGTAATTCATATTTAAAACATATTTTTTTATATACAAACTTACTAATTTCGATAATGTAGAAATACTTGTAAACAACTATGACAAACGACTGCTATTAGAATACTCCTACATTAATAATAGTGCAACAAGTATCGATATCGATACAATTGTCTGCCGCATCTCTAAATCTTAGTGTGTCCTTGACTTAGCCAATCACAGCTCATTGCCGGTGGTGGGGAATTGGCGGAATGGATTTCAAGCAAAATGAACGTCATTGCGCTTCTTTGGGTTAATTGTTCGATGAATACCAGAAACATTATGACAAAAAGACCTATGAGAGTCCCTTTTCACAGCTAGTTTTAAGCCATAAAACTTGTATCCATCAGCTCCCAGCATATGAACCTAACCGCATAAGCCCTTGTTCAAACAAATGTTTTGAAGTTTAATTACTACATCCTACAAATATTCTGAAGTATGGTGGTTTTGTAAGCCCATGTGAACCGATTTAGATTAAACTTGCCACAGAGATAGATCATTTCCTCGCATAAGATACTTGTATCCCAAAAAAGCATACGATCGTTGGTAAATCTTGGAGTAGCATGGAGAGCTTTGTTGTTTTAGTTCCTAAATAGTATTATACTAATAGATAAAATGGCGGATTCTAAATACTTGGAAGCCATTATTTTAATTTTTTTTTTTACAAAATTAGTAATCCAACTTGTTTTTCTACAACAAATATGTAAAAAATACATATATCTATACAGGTTGGATCGACAATAAATTAAACTCGACTAAAATATACGTATCCAGCCTTTTTTTTTATACCACTAAGGTGGCAAACAAGCTAAGCTTGTTTTGAAAAGAGTAATTGCTGAGTTTATTGCCGGCTCTTTTCAGCAAATGCAACCTTCCGAACTGGTATTAGAGTATTAGAGTCAGACTTTTCATAAGTGCCTGCGAAGGTCTATAGGAATAAATGATTTTGAATGTTGAACAAGCATACGGCCCGCCTGACAGTAAGCAGTTACCGTAGCCTATGGACGCTTGCAACACCAGGGGTATCACTCGCGCGTTACCGACCCTGAAGAAATCTCTTCACGCCCTTTTTTAAGAACCCCATGCTGTACTCCATTGGGAAAACCACGGCTAGGAGCTCATTCCACAGACCGAGCGTCCGCGGATGAAAACTCCTTTTAGCCCGCACAGTTCGAAACAATTCTGGTTTCAATGTGTGAGGATGGACTCCATGGCGAGAGTTGCGATGGTGAAAGGTAGCCGTGGGCATCATGTCGAACAATTCTTTAGAACACTCTCCTTTGTACAAGAGGCTTTATACAAAATTTCCTCGAGTCTGCTGCTGCTACTTTGTTTTTTTAAGTATTATTAACTTATTTTCAGTTACAATACGAATTCCTTCACCGTGCCATACTAAACTACGCGGAACTACACAATCTCCTCGAGGACAGTTAAACTCAAACGCAATGTCGCTGTGACCATTTCTATTAAGAAGCTCCTATCAGGTAAAACATCTACGTTAATGGCTTGTGAAATGTATATTAACTTTATTTTAAGCCCGAGTAATAAGGAGGAAAAGACTACATTAGTTAAAGTATTAATATGCTCACAGAATCGGCCATATTGAAAATGGTGGATGCACTAGAATTAGTTTCATTGAACCATACATAAACATAAGTCGTAATCACTGCCAAATTGTGTCTATTAATAAGTATTGCAAGCAAACCTATATGAGATATATCCGTTTAAATATAAAACATTGATTTTATAGGATAAAAGAGGGAAGAGATAGACTTCTGTATTTGTGTCCTCTTTTCATTGAAGATGATTTCTTGTGTGATAAAATACACGTAAAATTCTCGAATAGCATTGCTTTATTTATAATTTAATCACCAACAAATCATCTGATTTTATTACTTTTTCATCAATCTAATATATTAATTCACAAGCCATTCGTAACTAGATCATGATACCCAGGATCATTCTCCTAGCCTATTTCTGGTTTGTTTTCAGTTATGTTTTATTAAGAACTTTGTTTATAGGAGAAGCGGATCGAACAACTTGTTATATATACACCCCCTTACTCATAAAGCGCTATTTAACTAATATACTGTTTAAAGAGTCACGTAAATAACGTCACTCTATTGTCATTGTCCAATAATGTGACATTATTTACGTGACCATTTAATCGGTATATTAGTTAAATAGCGCTTTATGAGTAAGGGGGCTAATAAACAATAATTTTGTTTAAGTTTAGATTCTGTATATTTGGATTATTTTTAATACGTACTGTTGATAATATTCAAAGATACCACAGTAATATAGAACAATACATGTAAACGATCAAAAGCCTTCTATGAAAAGATGTTTCCGAATCAATAGAGAACAAACATAAGAACATTATGAACACTGTGTAAGCCATAAAGACCCTTATCGAATATTAAAAATAGCGTTGTATTAATTTATTTTAGGTGCTTTTTTATTACTTGACGAGTTTTGCCTTGCTTACGAATTTATAAGTTTATTTGGTATCGTTCTACTAGCATATTAATTTGGGAATACCTACTTTCTGAGGGATAGGATAGATTTATAAACAGCCGACGAACGAGATTGGTTCTTTTTCGCAATAAGTAAACCATATTTTATTTCAACTTCTCTTTATATCGTCCGGTTTATTTAAGTAAATATATTACTATATTATACATATATGGTCGGCTAATAATTAATGCTAATGTATTTAATAAAGCAATGTTTGACATTAGAACAAATGAAAAAAAAATACGCGTTGACTTGTAAACCTCCTCCGTTTTTTCGTCGGTTAAAAATACCATCAACGTAAATGAGAAAATAAAGTGGCCCAACGAAAGTTCCTTGAGGAACACCATCAATGAAAACTTTATATAGAAAACTCTAATGGCATTTTATTATAAGCAGTCGTTTTTAATTTCTATTCATAACAAAAATTTTAGATATTTTTATGCTAGTAGAACGCAGTTTATGTTTTTTCTTTCGTTAGTTATTTTAGTGTTTGTACAAAACTAAACATTTAATTACCTTTTGTATCACAATCATAAGTTTTATTATACTTTATAGATAGGCTTAAATGGAAAATATCGCTTGTAACATTAATTTTCCATCCCATAATATTTCTTTAAAGAATTTTGATGAAGTACAGCTACAACAGTATAGGCAAATCTAACAGTAGTTTAAAAATTATAGTATACACAAAATCATGTAAAATAATATCAAAAAGTTTATTTAACTTGATGTTACATGGCTTTCATTCATTCAAAATAATACTGTTAGATTTACTAAATTGTGGTGAAACAGAACACATGTGCGATCAATATCCTCCCTACCGTACCAATAGATCTGTCATAATTTCATTAATGTAACTATAAGATTTATTTTAAATCACTTTGGTATATAATACATACCAAAATGTTATCTTGTCCAAAGAGAGATGTGAGTGTATAGGAGATAAAATATCACGGTGTAAAAGAAAAAAAAAAGAATAATATTCTACGTATTTATTTTGATAACGAAAGAGGCCATATTATATTGCATTTTGTAACCTTTTTTCGTATTAAGTTATTTATAAAATATAATCGGTCGATGGTTTTAAGAAAACCTAAACTTTGCACGAAAAATGTAACTACAGATTAAGGCCAAAAAAATATACCCCAATGAAAATTAAGCACAATTTTTTATAATATACCTAGGTGCGTGCATACTGTTTATCTAATTAGATACGTGAAAAGATATTTCTGTAAATGTAAATACTCTCCGATTTTTGTATGTTTATATTTGTAATAGCTATGTATACTAATAAGGCATTGGAAATTTCATTTCTACCTTTATTTTACACATTTGGCACCCATGTATATTTGTAACATACGGATATATGCATCGAGGGTGACAAATGTGCGTCAGTGTGCACAGCTCCTTGTCGCAAAGTTTTTGATGTAATCGTTTACAATATTCAGTTGATTGTATGTACGTATGTTTAATTTTGTATGTTCAAGTTCGTGTGTTGACGACTTGTTGCGTACGACTGTTTATTTAGATTAAGCTAAGTGATTAGATTTTGTATGAGCTAAATAAAATATACAATATGTTGATATTGAGAGTTCGAGTGGTTTTATGATACTGTATGTAGTTTAACTGTGGTGTTGATAATTCGATGCAAAAGTTCTTGATACTAGTGAATACTAGCAATCAAATTCAAACTTAACGACAAATAAAATAAAGATTATAGTCAAATTATAAACATTGCAGTTATGCATAAAAAACATTCAAACGTTGAATGTCGTCCAACTTATATCATTAAAATTAAAGGGTATATACGTACAGAATTTTCGTTTCTAAACGATCAAAATTAATAAACTCCCATGTTTATTTTAAAGGACTTGCATGACGCTGTGGAATTCACGCTGTATCTTTTTAGTATCGCTGCGTAGGAAAGAGGTGGAATTATATTATTAGTTACGACACAATGATTAGGTATTTTGAAGAAGCGTGTCTAGATTTTCGGCCTTATATGACAAGTCAGCCGATTGTTTATTTTTGGTTCGATATATTTTTGCGATTTATGTTAAATTTTTGTGCCAAAGAAAATTATGATTCCGAATAGTTTTACGTGTGTAAGACTAATTCAGTATTAAAGAATATGAATAAAACTGTTGTGTTTCTTCAGTCATCTTCATAAATATGTTAAAAGTAGTGTATTGATTAAAAATCAATGTTATTATTTCCTTGAAAATTTTCATAAAAGGAATTTAAAAAAATAACGTTACATATTTATGACAATGGTACTGATTCTGTTGTTTACAATTAAACTAATTTAGTCTCAGTATGACTCTTGCTACCACACATAAGAAATTACTAAAATTAGTTTAGTGCGATTTACATCAGAATCGGCACTGACTGAAGCTGTCTCACCGAACGTGATCTCCATAAAATTGTGTTCAATTATAAATTAAGTTATATTTTAACTCCAGTGGTAACTATAGTGGCCATGCAAGTCCGAGGCGCGACTGAACCGTGTGTTTTTATAGCTTTTTTATATCGGAAAACGTAGGAATGTTACAACTTTTTTACAATAAAGAAAATAACAAAAATAGTTAGTAAGTTAGGTAAGGCGATGATTAGAGAAAAATAAACCGAGATGCGACAAGTGGAATGATCATTGTGCATGATTCCTAAATCAAATTTAACAGTATAGTTTACTTTTGGTGAAATAAGGGTTAGTACACACCGAGATGCGACGTGACATGTACTTTTATTTTGTAAACAATAGGGTACACATTACAGTGAGAAAATTCGAATACGCCTCGGGGCGTCGCAAGTAACTTGTCGCAACTCGTCGCGTCTCGATGTGAGCTGACTCTAAATAGTAATATAATGGATACTGGCCCTGATTCTGTTGTTTACAACTAAACTAATTTTAATCTCGCTATGTCTCTTTCTAACACAGAACATAAGAAAAGGATGTAAGAAATTTAGTCCTGTCAAATTAGTCCAATGCTCGTTTTCAATTTAAATTTAGTCGCCATCTATCGCGGTTACGCCTAAATACACGCAAAATAAGACGGCAAAGATTAATTTGACAGCTTGAAACATGTTCTATCCTTTTTCAATAATGTTCGTAAGAAAGAGATGAGATGTGACTAAAATTAGTTTAGTGCGATTTACAACAGAATCGGCACCATTGACTGCTTTTTGAGCTTATTTCATAAGAAAATTTGCAGATAATTATACGAATATCAAAAAAATCGTTTTTGTACTCTCAAATCACGTATTCTACTCATTGCGCTCGTCGCATATCGACAATCTCCATTTTGGAGAGCAACATTTATTATTATAGAAATGAAACACGCTCAGACCGCTTCTATAATCTGTAGTAGGATAATTCAATGCGCTTTTATATATTTGTATGGGGCTTGCGTGTTTTGATGGTAGGGACATTATCTTATATTTATTTTAATACTTCTGAGGTTAATTCTGAAAAAACGTACCTATGTCAGTTATGTGTTTATTTTCACACAGGATTACTTTTCAAAAAGTGTGTACCATAAAAACCTTTTAAAGAACAATATTATTATTTCTTTGTATTTTAACATGTATTATTTGACGTTGACTGCGCACTACTTTATTATAACTGTCCCAAAAATAATCATCAAAATTGTAAACCTGACAATATAAAAGATCATAAATAAAATTTTATTTTAATATGGGTAAAATTTAATATTATTTTTGAATATGTGATGTATCGCTATGTAATCAGATTTAAAGTGGACATTTTTGTGCTTTGTAAATATAATGGTTAAGAAAGTGTATCAGAATTGAAGTTGTTAGGGTAGTTTGTCTTGAGAGAAGCCATTTTACATTGTAGCTAAAATAACAGACGAGGTTATGACATGGTCCTATTTAAGCAGATTCAAGTCTTTACTCAAGATATTATAATTTGTAAAGAAAAACATAGCAAAATAAGATTTTTTTAACAAAGCATCACATTTTAATTTAAGGAAAATAACCCCAGTAACTTTGTGATGTGACAACATTTTTGTTTATGCTTTTTCTTAGTATAAAATTGAGTATAAACTACCCTTATCAAGTTTCAATAATTAACCGATTACGGTGCGCCAAGTTGGGTATTGTTTATTTAATATATCTCTAGTTACATAAGCATTGGCGACTGTCCAACTGAGAATATTAATTTTATTCTGTTTTTTTATTATTATTTTTGTAAATAGATAATGCAGGTCATGTAATACGATATTTTTGAAAATATACCACTATTTAGATTTGTGTGTTTGATTTTAATAAAATACCTTGATTAACAAAACGTCGGATTATATTGATTTTCTCAAACTGCCCCCCGCGCTTTCAACCGTGTTCCTGAGACAAAAGTAGCCAATATAAGTAGTATAAAACTTGGAGATAATGTAAGTAGCTTCCTATTAGTGGTAGTGAAATAACTTTTTGAATCCGACTGGTAGTTCCAGAGAGCAGAGATTACCAGTGAGTTACAGGGAGTGAGGCCAGAAAGCCTGTTTGGCCTCACTCCCGTGTTCCGCACGCTCTATCTGACTTTTGTTCTCTAATCTGTGAAACCTTCATTTACTTATGTGAAAGAAAACCATTATGATAGATGATAAAGTTCACATTTTTGCGCATCGTCCCCGAACATGACATCTCAATATAGGTACACGGAGAAACAGATTAGGGCGGAGAAATTGGTAACTTCGCAGTTATAGTCAGCTCTCTAGTATAGTGTATTATATATGTAGGTAGTCAGCTTAGATAATAGGTTCAAAAAAAAATACTGAAGAATAAAAATAACAAGATGTTATCTTACTTCAATATTCAATATTTATGTACTGGCTGGAAAAATCGCATTGATACCTATAGATTTACTTAAATAGCAACAGATCGACCGCCGTTTCTGACATGTGCGTTGGAATGATGGGACCACAGGATGGGACTTTCACTACCTATGAAGCTATGCCTAAGAAAATACTGAACCTATAGGTTTAACCGATTCCGAAAATCGACCAATAACGAGTACCTACTCATTGAGTGCACGTTATCGCGTGGGTATCGCATAATTGAATTATCTTGCATGTATTTTTTTATTGCAATAAACAACCACGTTATCTCGTTGTTTATTATCAAACAAATGTATGCAGCGACATACGTGGTAGGTACCTACTAGTACTTTCGATGGCTTTCTTGTTATGTTTATGAAGTCATTGCGAGCAGCTTCGAGAAGCATCTACCCACCGCTAGATGTCGGAACGGGTATATAAACGCGAGGAGCGCGCGCTTTTCATGTCAATACGAATTTGATCGCTGGTGAAAGAAACGTTCATGAAAATGAAGAAAATCATCATGCTTACGTTCATAGCACTGACGGGAATTCTCACCGTCACCCGAGCAGAAGAATGTCCAAATAAACAAGCCAACAAACTCTCGGATCAAGGCTTCGGCATGGCATTAACACCTGATGACTTGCTGACGTCGATGATGGCCCCCTGGATCATTCACGATTACTTCAGACCATGGAAACGCCTTGCTTCACTAACCAAGGACATCGGGTCAACAATCAAATTGGATAAAGACAAGTTCCAGGTCAATTTGGATGTGCAGCATTTTTCCCCTGAAGAAATTACTGTGAAAACGTCTGATGGGTATGTGGTTGTCGAAGCCAAGCATGAAGAAAAGCAAGATGAACATGGATTTATATCCCGTCAATTTGTGAGGAGGTATTCTTTACCTGAAGGAGCCGAGACGGAGAATGTGGTGTCTGAGCTTTCTAGTGACGGAATCCTGACGGTGACAGCTCCAAGGAAGGTCATGGATGACAAGGGCGAGAGGACTGTACCCATCACAAAAACGGGTCCGGTTCGAAAGGAACCTAAAGCGGAGGAAGGTTCATGCATAGCTGAAGATAAGAGCTGCGATCATGTGTGATCTAAACTGTGAATATTTTATTTTAATTGCTTTGTAGGTAAAGACTGAATTTTGTAATACATTGCAATCACAAATAAATAAAATAAAGTGTGACTTGACTCAATTATTTATTTCCCGCAAATACTTTTTTACCGACGAAAAAACGGAGGAGGTTTACAAGTCGACGCGTATATTTTTTTTTTTTAAGTAATTCAAATATTTTTCTTGATAAAATAATCAATATACAATTAAAATATTGATCGAGTAGCCCACAGATTACAGAATAAGGCAGATGGAGCGCGCGGAAGTAATTCAAATATTTTTCTTGATAAAATAATCAATATACAATTAAAATATTGATCGAGTAGCCCACAGATTACAGAATAAGGCAGATGGAGCGCGCGGAACACGGTAGTGAGGCCTTAAAGCAAATACAATTTGAAAAACACGTACCTGGTATCAATAATATCAGATTTTCAATTTGTATTTGCTTTTTTGGCTCCACTTTCGTGTTCCGCGCGCTCCCCAAAAAGAAACTCAGTAAGGCTTTTTTTTTGGCTGACGGGCCAGCTGGCGTGGTTGGTTAAGACTCTGGTTAAGATTCTACCTATCACGCCGCAGGTCGTGGGTTCGATTCCCACGCAGGACATGCATTTGTTTGCATGAACATGTCTGTATGTCTGTGTCTGGGTGTAATTATGTATATTAAGTATGTACTTACAAACAAAAATTTGTATATGTATTATATCAGTTACCTACCTATCTGGTTTCCATAGCATACAAGCTCTGCTTAGTTTGGGATCAGATGACCGTTCCAGGATTATGATGCTTAAAACATGTCTTGAATTAAGTTAATTAATTTAATTTAATTAATACATCATTTTAACGTAGTGGTTATATTCTCTGTGTCAACATTCATATCATTTAAGAACATACATATATAACATGTATTATGCATAAGTTACAAACAGTTTAGGCTGGCCACAGACCTACCGTTTCTTTTCTACCTTGAAAAGAATGAAAGCGTCGCCTCTACCGCGTAACTTTAGTGGTAATCGTAACGAACACCATTAATTAATTTCTTCCAATCAGGGCCCAAGAATTGTCTTCGTCGCGTCATACCGCGTGCGCGTCATTGGATGAAATAATTAATGGTGTTCGTTACGATTACCACCAAAGTTAAGCGGTAGAGCCCCTGGTTGATCGAAAGATTGAAACACGCCAGGCGCCGCGGCGCCATGGCCACAGAGGTAGTTATAGTAATCTGTGGCCATGGCCGGTTGCTTGCTGACCGGGCATTCTGACCGGCAGGCTGATTACCAATCTTGCAAGAGCCAAGCGATAGCAGATATTGCTAAATATCTGCTGTTTTATTGCAAATTCGTATTATGTATCAGCGATATATAAGCCATAGCAAACACGCATCAGTGCTGCCTCTATGGGACAATCGGTAAACTAAAAAGTGCATTCATCTGTATAGACTTACAATAATTTGGTATTACGAATCGTTTTTGACAGCAGCGGAAAAGCAGAAAGCAAGCAATTTTATCTGTCAAATTGCGACAACCTTTTCTCTGATTGTAAATCTCTGCTGATCGATTGCTACCAATTTATTATTAAAATTATCTAGATTTTAGTTCATATTTACGTACTGAACATAAAAGCAAGATCATAAGAAGTAAGTGAAGTGGAAGTGAAGTAAGTTGGGATTGTTTTCATTGATTTAAGTCATGGTTCGTGCTTTATTATACTGAGTGGATTGGAGGTTGAGGAGAGGAGGAATGATATCCTCATAACAGCACGGTTGCGTCGTGACCTTGGACACCAAGCCACAGCTTTGGATTTTTCGGAGGCTCAGTTCAAAGCACACTATAGACTGTCGAAAGAACTCTTCTTCGATTTGTGTTCTGAACCTAGGCCATACCTACATAGCTCCATTCAGAAATAGTACAAAAGTAAGCATATTATGTAAAGTACCTATATGCATGTTTATTATTCTTTAGGTAATTTTTATAATGGTTAAAAATTTACGTTAAAAAAAAAGACAGTGATATTACAGGTGCTTACAGCACCCTTATTTTATGCTACAGGCTCTTAATACAAGCCTATGGGAATGAGCTACCTACACAGCCACAGTCAGTCATTCAGTAAAAGAGGTGACAATAGCTTTGAATATGAATGTAGTCCACTATCATTATAGTATAATCTATTAACAATTCCTGCTCCTAAATGTGTGAGAAAGTCCCAGGATTTTAATATTACTAAAATTTACTTTACAGGTGAATCCAAGGCCTTGGCGTTTAACACCAATTGCAGCTGCGCATTATACAAGTGTGGATAGTCACGGAGATCATAGTCAACAGATACTACCACAAATGTAAGATGTGGGTCCTGCTGATGAAATACACCTTCTTGCTAGTGGATGACAACAATGGGACCATATTGTGCAAATATTATTATTAGAGTTATATATTAGAAATAAAGTTTGAAATTTTTGTATGTATCGTCATAATATTTTATAATGGTTTTGTTTTAAGTTTTTATACTAAAATTGTTTTGTTCATTTGTAAGGTTTATATCTATGGGCCAAAGTAGCCTTATAATAAAGAGATATTAATATTCTATTAATTCAATTTTTCACTTTTACATTTTAAAATATACTTAAAATAATATTACATGGTGTGGGTAAGAAGTATTTAATTATAGTCAATAAATACTATTATTATTTGTATTGATAATTTAATACTGTTTATTAATTAATGAATTGCATTCATAATGTTCATTAATTTAATAATGTTAATTTGTAAAATGAACTAGCCGTGTTATACCTACTTGTTTTAGTAACTCTGTAACTTTTGCTTATTGTTGTAGTGTATTCAATACTTAAGTGATCTAGTAAGGGTTATAATAAACACAAAATAATTGCAATATTGTTATTTAATTATCCTGAACAATTATGATCCATATCTGGCTGTCTGTTAATATCTCCCTTTTGGCTATGAATTGTGCTGATGAGATGCTGCTGCTGTACTTTTCTGGCAACAGGTACTGCAGGCTCTGGAAGTGTCTGTAAATAAGTAAAAGTATAGTTGTTAGTGTTTGGCAGGTTTTAATAACATGTCCTTATTAATTAGCATAACAACATTGAGAATATTCTAACAAAATACTATAACAGGCATTTTTTATAACAATAATTCATTATCAGTTTCTATAGCTATTCAACTTACCATGATACTTTAATTAGTCAATAATTCTTATGAATACATTGAACCTGTTAATATCATACCTGTTACAATTATTTTGTTAGGTCTGTTATTGTGTAGGGTAATTATTCGGTTAGGTTATATGGGTCAGGCCCATAAGAGTTTAACTTAGTGGCAAGATCATGCTACTGTCTGTCAACAGTTTCTTTTCATCATGCGCCAAGCCCAATACCTTTGGCTAACGCGGGATACTCAGCAAGGATATCAAACAACTCTTCTAATGGCTCGTTGTTTGCCATTTCTTTAACATTTTACTTTTACTTTAAAGTTAACCTCTTACTTACGTTTGCAGTGATATCCAAAATCCATATGAAACAAACACTTAAAATTACATCGACTTTGACCACTTGAGTAAATTGGAAGGGACGCTAAGCATTTTTTGTGAATTTTGAATTACATTTGAATAGGTTTCGACATGTAAACAAACCAAAAAAATACATCGCGCACATCTGTTTGACATAAATTTATTTCTAGTTATTGCTACTACATCGCTATTGGCGCTAGTGTCGTCGCGATAAGTGCATTCCAACGATCGGCGATCGATAAGCAAACGATCTCGTACGTAATTCCATTTTCTTTTGACGTATAGCCATCGATGGCGCGATAGCTGCGCGATATTGCTTATCGCTTGCTTATCGCAAATTTTAAGGTAATCAGCCTGCCGGCCGGGTCGGTAGGTCTGTGACGATTTTGTATTGCATTATTGCCTCCCGATTTCATTCTTTGCTGTTCTATTCTAGGTTGAACAGAAAAGAAACGTTAGGTCTGTTGCCTTGCCGGGCTTAAGGATGATTTTTATTTTTATGCTAAGGACGTGCCGTTGATGACTCGGACACGGCTTGCGCCCGCCACGGTAAACAGCTTCATATAAAATGTTTGTGTAGTGTAGTTTATAATCCGTGCATAGGTAGGTATAATAAAAATCTATGATCCGTGCCTTATCCGCGCCTCGGATGGACCACGGCTCGTGCCCGGCATCGTTATCATTCCGTCCGACTGAATTATACCTATTACCTATGCCTAGTTAAGTAGAACTTACTTACAGTAGTATGTTCAAATCAAGTGTTTTGTGTCCCTTGACTTGCGGTTTAAAAAATGACAATTGATTTCTATTGTTTTCCTCGCCCGCGCGGGTCGTCAAACAGTCAAAGGATTTAAATGCATGTTTTGAGTTCTAACTAGGTAAGTAGTAGTTCTAGTAGTAACAGATCTAAATTTGAACACTGCGTTGACAAGGTGAAAACCTTCTCATTAAAATATTATTCCAATTGTTCATGTTTACTATGTGTTTACTACATAATAAAAATAAAATACAGTTCATACATTTTATAGAAGAGATTTATTATGAGTACACATACAAATAATACAGTAGCGGGTGTCTTATTACAACAAAAAAAAGGAACGCGTTAGCGTTAAAAAAAAGGTCTAGCATACAGAACAGGATAATTCCTTTATCACAGCTTCATCACTACTGGGCAGTCACTTCTCGGGTCCATTGGCTTCAGAAACGGGTTCCTTTATCTCCTTCCTGACTGGTCCTGTGTGAGTAATTGGAACAGCCCTTTCATTTTTCAAAGCTGGAGCAACTTTAGGTGCTACAATTGTCAGCACACCATCTGAAGACAACTTTGACTCCACCGTTCCTGGATCACAGCTTTCTGGCAGGGCATACCGACGTGTGAACTGGCGGGAAATGTGTCCATGCTCATCCTGCTTCTCCTCGTGTTTACCCTCGATGATCACGTACCCATCAGCAGTCTTCACAGAGATCTCATCGGGAGCAAAGTGCTGGACATCCAAATTGACTTGGAACTTATCTTTATCTGACGTAATGGTGGATCCGACGTCCCGTACAGCAGCAGCCATTTGTCTCCATGGTCTGTAGTAATCCCTCGAATGAGCTGGTGAAAGGATTGCCGTCAGCATGTCGTCAGGAGAAAGCGCCAAGCCGAAGTCTTGATCCAGGAGGCGATGGGTGGGCTTCACGCCGAGAATGTACGGTAGCAAAGACATATTGCGTCGTTAATTATTCGAGTTTTAATAAAATCGCAGTGCTATTGCACCAAGTTGTTTTCACTTTAAATTGTTGTTGATGAATAACTTGGTCAGACACCGGCCGGCGAGTTTATATATAGACTGTGCTGCGACACCTAGCGGCGAGTAGAAAGTTCACGAATGGCGTTGTAATGTAACTGGGTTGTTGTTTGTGTGCGTGCGTGTGGGATCAGCTGTTGCGCGTATGTTGGTGTAGGTATGTATCATATTGATCGCGTTGCGTCGCGAGCGTTCCAGACAGGCGGGGGGCCATTCCAGTATTTTCTAGACTCCTTTGCTGTCCTTGAAAATTACAAAGGTCCATTCAATGTCGAATAATGCAACACTCGTTGTTTGTCAGCCGTCTGTCTGTAATAGTAGGTACCTACCTAGGACCCAGGTTTCTAGTACATACCTACTATTTATGCTGGATGATAAAATGTTACCGATGACAGTCTGGAACACATTGAATTATATATAACCTACTGCGTACTGGAACACTTGCTAATTAAGTACCTAATAATTCGATATTAAAATAGAGTCAGAGTTAATAATATAAACACCTTCAATATTATGAGCATTTAGCTAAGGTACCTATGATACCTAGTTATTATGTAGCCAGCCAGTGGGTAGGTACCTACCTACTACAAAGTAGCCTACCACCGTGCTATGGTTTTCAGTTTTCTCACGATGTTTTCCTTCACCGAAAGCTCAAGTTCATTGTAGGATTCGAACCTGCGACCTTCGTAATGAAAAGGAACCACTTTTTAAAAAAACCTTGTTTAAAGAAAACAAATTAAAATCCAAAAGCGAATACCAGGTATCTGATTTTGAATATGTATTTGCTTTTTGGCTTCACTTCCGTGTTCCGGGCGGTTTATCTGCCTCTATTTCTGTAATCTGAGATTTAAAACATACCTTAGACCCACAATTTTCAAAAATTGTGTTAGTTAATTTAGGGGTTGCTTAATGGTTGCTTAGTTATTTATCTTTTTCTGTTTGATAAGTTGCTTATATTTTAATAAACGACCTATCTATTTGACTGTAATGGTCACTTAACATAGTTCATAAATGTTTGTCCTTTACCATGTAAGGGCGTGGTAAGGGCTCTTGCTTTTAGAATGTAACTTAGTTTTTATCTATAATGCGCATATAATGCGTAGGTAATTCTGTTGTTCTTTTTTGTTGTAAGTATTCTTTCTGTTATGTGGATTAATAAATATATAAAAAATACCCTAGAAAAACATAAGACTTATTTATACCTAAGTATATCGAGAAAGAGAGGATGAGAAGAGGGGATGACAGCCTTGAAAAGCTGATCATTGTTGGCACCGAAGGCAAGAGAACACGAGGCCGGTCGCCAACACGAATAGTCGGACCAAGTGAAAGAAGCCACCTCCTCTTCTTTTTCTCGTTTTGACTGTTTATTGATGCTGTTAAGCTGCAAACTAATAAATAAATGACAAATTTACTAAATTCCTAAAAACAAATGGCACAAGTGGCTTTTTGCACGGTTTAAATACCTAGCTATCGCCTAGGCAATCAAATAAAACAAAAGAACTCATTTTTTTTTTATCGGGCAAAGGTCCGATGCCGCAAAAGAACATACGCAGATGCAGCTGTTAACAAATTCGGCAACTTAGAAAGCTTTTCAAACCAACTAAAACATAACGTAACATAATAAACATAACTTTCGGTTTCCTTAGCCTATGGACGCTTGCAACTGCCGACCGTTTTGGGGAGATTGGCGACATTGTCGTTAAATCGATGTAGATTACACTGTATATAGGGTGACTCGTAATTTGGGAAAGCTGTTTGTTATCATGAGTACAATCATGTAATAATAATAATAAGTATTTATTGCTAGAAAGATTATTGTAACATGTATATATAAAATAAAGACAGACAATATGATATCCTTACAACTACATCGAGTCCTAAGCTAAGCAGAGCTTGTATTATAAGAACCAGGGAATGCGATACTATTTTACAGTGCTTATGCAGGCGGAGACTGGGAGCTTTTTTATGTCACATAGATTTGCGACTTTGTTATAGGTACGAGGAAGAGAGTAAGCTGGGCATCTTCTAGCCAATTGGGAATTAATTGTAGGAAGCGGAAGTCTGAAAACACGCCTTCTAAGAAGTTCGTCATAATCTGGTCTGTTTCTGACATTCTTATGGGTTGTTTTGGTTGGGCTCCTACCAGGTAGATAAAGTTACTTTTTCCAGCGCATCCCCACACCGAGACACAGTTACTGCATAAGGCGATGTACACTTGGTGTAAAATAGTCATAGGAGTACAGTTCCTGAGCTTCTTCATAACTTAGATGAGTTGTTTTTACTCGTCCACACAAGGAGGCTATGTGTAGATTATAAGTCAGGATTCCTAGGTATTTCAACGATTGAGTGCGTTCGATATTGAGACAGGAACACGAGTGAGACCGAATCCGAATACTAACCGAGCAATTATGAGCTCCACGTTGCAGCACAAAGATAGGACTGGAAGTGACTCTTTTGGAAAATGATATATTTTTTGTGTTGCTGACATTTACAGTACCTAAGTAAGTTCCTGTCTAGCAAGAGGGCTACATCTGACAGACCCTCTTAGGCAAGGCAGTGTCTAAGTATCGTTTACTATTTACCAGTCACCCTATATAATTTTGTTGGTGGTATATCAAAGCTTCTGTTAGCCTGGTACAATTCTAATACTTATAACTTTATAGTATCTAAGTAGTGGCTTTTTATGAAAAACAATCCTACGTACCTATATATTTTAAACTTATGAAAAAATGGGGCTAAGTTTTTTGTACCAATTTTGTTGGGAGGTATCAGAGAGAACTCTTTCAAACTTATGTTATCCTAGTATCATATTTAAATAAATTTTATTTTTGAGTGAATATAGCGGTTCCCGACAGTATAAAGGCAAGTTCAATCAGCATGATTTTGTTAGGGTTTTTTTTTTATTCGATGAGCTTGCTTATAAATTCTGTGACTGACTGTACCTACCCCTTCAATACCTATCTAATTGAGCACCTACCGTAATATTTATTTGAACTGATGATATTGATGATGAACAATAGATTGAGTGTCTCAATTACCCGTGGAGTAAAATGCAAAGTAAAACCATTATTTAAAAAATTGAAAAATATAATAAATCTTTGGATTAATTTGGGAATTAATCTATGGATTTTTTATCATTTTTGAACAAAAGAATAGAGTACCTAGTTTTGGAACAAGCCCCTCAGACCAAACTTGATGCTTCCGTTGATTTTTACCGTTTTGAAGATAGAGCTAGCTAGAAGATAGATAGAGCGGGGAGTCCATCCTCACATATTGAAACCTGAATTGTTTCGCACTGTGCGGGCTCAAAGGAGCTTCCTTCCGCGGACGCTCAGACTGTGGAATGAGCTCCCCGCCGTGGTTTTCCCAATGGAGTACAGCATGGGGTTCTTCAAAAGGGGTATGAAGAGATTTTTGCAGGGTCGGCAACACGCGCGTGATACCCCTGGTGTTGCAAGCGTCCATAGGCTACGGTAACCGCTTACCATCAGGCGGGCCGTATGCTTGATTGCCACCCAAGTGGTATACAAAAAAAATAAGAGCGGGATGTATTTTGACTTATTGTAATTTTATTACCTACCTACCTACCTACTCTTCTTGTTAGAAGCCAAGGTATTTATATACTTATATTGTAAACAAATTGTAAATTGTAATAATAGGTACCTACTACTAAGAATAATACTAAGATCACATTTAAAAAAAAACTTGCTGTTTCTTGCCGGAGTCTTCTCAGTTCAGGTTATATTTGGAACCGGTGTATACGTTCATAAGTGCCTTAGGGCCTAAATTGAATAAATACTTTTTGAATTTGAATTTGAACCGCACCTCCCATCCGTCTTTCACAGGGCAGAATTAATATATAACAATAGCCTGCGAAGCGAACAATTCATTCAAATGCATTCTTGTCATCTACAAAATCCTTACAAAATCAGAAACTTTATAGTAGGTATCCTTTGTTGCATAACTTCTGTCAGCAAAAAGGTTGACGTCAAGCTTGGTAATAGGGCCCTGTTGGGCACTTGGATACCCTAAAAGTACCATAGCACCTAAATTATTTTAGCTAATCTTTCTATAAGTATTAGGTAGGTACCTATTATACATTTAATTTAATTTACTAATTGATGTTGCAATGCCCTTGCAGGGCTCATGTTGTGGACTAACTAAATACTTTAACATCTTACAATGTAACAAACATGAAGCAATGAATATGAATAAAAATACAAACATTGTAGGTACCTAAGTTGGTTATCTTAAAAACAACGGTGAGTACCTATAGTAATACCTAAGTAGGTAGCAGTCAGTGTCCCTCAGTTTCACTCAAATTTTCAGAATCAGCTCTTGTATGTTTAGTTAAGAGTAACTAACGCTTATCTCCATGTTCCAAACTACTGATCTGCCAATTTTCATCAAAATCGGTTCAGTGCATAGTGAAAACGTTAACAAACAACAAATAAGTAGGAATGCTTTCATAAATAAATGTTCCGGGACATTGTTCTGTTTTTTTTTTTATATATATATTTCCTGAGACCTTATTCCTAGTAAAGAGTTAATTTATGTGCCTAAGTAGATAATAAAGATTGCTGAAAGATTCTGCACATACCTACTACCATAAAGATTCTTGACTACAACTCAAGAACCCCGTCTGTAGCTACTGATAATGAAAACATAACATCCCATAGCCATGACTCGGGCCCATTGACTTATGGGTAAGGCCGTAGATTTTGCCACTTTGTAACATAGAGTAACATAGATACTTCTATGTTATAGTAGCGCAGAAGTAACGCATAATTTTTCTAAGACCGGGTGCATAATGAGTGCAGCATGTACCAATTAATAGTGATTCTTCTTCCTCAACGTAATAAATCAGACACAAATCAAATCAAATACAATTATAATATAAAAAACATTATGAATATTAATTAATGTTACAAAGAAACAGCAAAATAAAATAAGACAATATTTTCATTTTGCAGGTAATTGTTTTGTCCAAACAAATAATTCAAATATAATTGTAATATAAAGAAATATTATTATTAATTAATGTTACAAAGAAACAGCAAAATAAAATGAGACAAAATTTTCATTTTGCAGGTAATTGTTTTGTACAATCAAATAATTAATATTAAATCTAGTATTAAGTTACAAAATATGAAGTCAATGCAACTAAAAAACTTTAAGATAAATAATTATTTTAATAAAATAATTCAATTGAAATAAACCAAATCAAAATCGTTTCCCAGATAATATTCTTTAGAGGCTTCTTCCCGTCGAATCAAATTTACCTTTTTGACGATAGATATAATGGTCACTACATCAATATCTAATTTTCTTTGGTCCATAAACTTCACGGTACCAAATGAATCTTTGACAGTTTTCAAAAATTTCACCTTATAATAGTATTCTCCGTTCTTAAATTCTATATTCTCTACAAATCCTACAAAATATTTCCATGTTTTTCTTAGGTAATATCGAACCATAATACTATCATTTATCTGGAGCTTAAAGTCATTCTGCTTAGTTTCTTCAGAATCAATAGCTGTTTTTTCTTCTTTTTCATCTTTATTAGATTCCTTGGTATTACTTTCATCTTCTTTTAAATCGTCAGGTTTGTTTTTTTTATCCAAATCTTTTTTCTCCATTTCATTAACTTCAACGGCCTTTTTTATATTTTCTTCACCAGTATTTTTTTGACCTATCATGCTTTCGTGTTGTTTCTTATATCCAGTCTCGTTTTTGTCATTATCTTTATTTTCATTACTATCTATTGTCTCTTCTTCTCCAGTTATCTTAAGAATTTTCTTGCTGTCAACTTTTTTCATATATTCAATCTCAGTGTTGTCTTTTCCTACCTCATGATGTTCTTTTAAACGCTTTTTGGTCTCTTCTTTGGTATAGATTTTGTTTTCCTTGTTCTCGTTTCTTTCTTTATTGTCACTTTTAGTTTTGCCACTGTCTTTTCCTCTCGTATCATTGATGGTGATTTCTTTCCCAAATATATGGCTATCTCTTAAATCATAACTTGAAGTATTTTCCGGTATGTTTCTTATTTGAGACAAGTATGTCACATAATCTCTCTCAGTAATTTGTTCCGTAGTTTCGCGAAATCTTTTTTGCATTATTTCTTCATTTTCACAAATTATATTTTTTTTTTTGTCTTGTTTAGTATTAGTTACATCATCAGGTTTCTTTAAAATTATTGAGGATAATAAAATCACTTTCTTGTTTGGATCAATTTTCGGTTTCAGAATACCCGTAGTTTCGTCAAGCTCAGTAGTAAGATTGTTTCCATCGTCGTTAAAATTCATAGACTCATCAGAAAGAAAAGCTGTAGCATCGCTTTCCGCATACTCAATATTATCATCATCTTCTTCGGTTGATGAACTAAGACTCCTTCGCCTCGTTTTCTTCCGACTCTTTGAACTTTTATCTTCCTTGCTACCTTCTTTTCCACTCTTTTTTTGTTTATTTGGCTGTTTTTCGATTGCATGAATATTGGGAAAAAAGCTATGAGATACAGGTGAGTGACAATCACAGCTGCCTCTAGGATCCCCACAGAAACAGCTGAGAATTCTGTGTTTAAGTTTCATATTTTCTGTTGTTATAATTTGATGAATTTTCATTGTTTGTGGCAAAGGACTAAGCTTTGTGTGTATAGGCTTGATGTTTACAGATGAAATATAAAATAGTTTTACACTTGTGTCTTCAGATTTCAGAACGTCAAATGCCGTTTCAGCATTTGGGATGTCTTTTCCCTGAGCGATTTTGGTATCTAGGGTTCGTTTGATGACCGCCCCGATACCATCAGCGGCACCTTTTCCATGTGCAGCCTCAAAAAATGACCAGGTTCCAAAACTAAATCCGTACTCGTAGATTTTTTCACTGAATAAATAAAAGTTTTTTTTTTGTCTATACTGAGTCGTTGGCCCGTCAGAGAAAAAGTGAATGGCACAAATTTTGGGATAGTTTATCTTTAAGTGTCGTAAAACGGGATCAAGGTGCGCCCATATTGCCTCTGGGTTGTGTAGATTATTGGGGGAAATAGAACAGAAAGAAATGGGTTTCTTCTCTCCTTTAATGTAAATTACCCCCGTATGTAGGGTAATCTGTTCTTTTATGAAATGCATTGCCTGTATTTCTTTATGATATTTACAGGTAAAATTTTCCGAGAAATCTATATGGATACATGCCTCATCGACCTTTAAATTATTAATGCAATCTTTGTATTTTTTATATTGGTAATAAAAATTAAAAACATGGGTTTTAAATTTGTTCATTTCTGCACTGAATATTTCAAGTAAGTCATGTAAAGTACCCTCTTTCTTTATCTTTATCATCTTTTTAATTTTCTTAGTTTTCCCTTCCTTTTCATATTCGTGTTCTTTTAAAACCCATGTAAACCAGTTTACTGTTGTCAATAGTTCTTTATTATCAACTGTTAATCTCACTTCTGAACATGCGTTGCAATTATTATACATGCAATCTTTTGAGTAAAAATCACATACTAAATCTGCAGTTACTTCATTGAGGTTGTTAGACTTAAGAATATTAATGGATTTTAATACATCAATAAGGAATTGCATATTGGAGTGTTTTATGCATGCACAACTCTCGCAATCTTTAATTTTTGGAGAAAGTACATAGAAGGGGCGGTACTTTTTGAAAGTACTGAAACTTATTTGGCCCTCTTCCGCGATATACTTTCTATGAAGTACACTTAGCTTGTCTAGCAAATATCTCTTTTGCCGGGTAACTTTTCTGAAGGTCCTATATTCTTTTTTGCCCGCAGTAGCGCGGCTAACATCGTCTCTGTTAAAAAAAATATCAATTTTCTTTTGTAAATTAGTCGTTTTAGTCTTCTGTTGATGGTACAATTTGAAATTACTCTTGAATCCCAAAGAAGTTCTTATCTTTGTTTTATGTTTATATTTTTTAACTATACTGTTATCCAGAATTTTCTTCAATACATTTTTTTCTTTATTATTAGCAGTTTGAAATTCTGATTGCAGGGATTTCCTTAGTATGTCATGCTCAAGTAGTTTTTTCTTAATTTCTTCTTTTTTTGGTGTTTCTATGTTGGGCATATAATTATTAACAAACTCTGTAACGTTTTTCCTTGGTGTTTTCTCTTCTAATTCTCGTGTATGTATGTCCTCTGTTTTCTTTTCCGTGTCTAATGTAATTAATACATTTTCATAATCTTCCTGCATCTTGTCTATTTTTATTTGTTGTCGCATTATTTTTTTCTGGAGACTTTTGAATCCTTTTGTCAGCGTGTTTAACTGTAATCTTAACTGTGTATTTTCTTGTTTCAGTCTGTATTCAACTCGGCGTTGTATATTCAGGCATATTAATTTGTTATTATCATGATTTAAGTTTGAAGCCTGTGACGTAGATGGTTCATTTTGAGGTGTAATTATTGCATCTTTTGCCTTTCTCCGATCTTCCTTCCATTTTTGCCGTAATTCTTGTTTCTGATCTTCAGTATAGGTTTTCTTTTTTCTCTCATAGTATCGTGCAGCTCTTTCTTTGGCCTTCCTTTGTATTTCTGCATACTTTTGAGGGTTTTCGTTTTTCAGCCTATCACGATATTTTTTCTGTTTTTCAGCTGCAGTCAACGGCATCTGTGGCAATATTTATATTGCTGCATTAATTAGAAGAAATACAGGGATAGAATTTGTGATGAGCTCTAATTCATTCATATAGGCACTTTTGAATTTTTGAATAAAAATCATATTTCCCTACAGACGCCATTATTACAAATATGATGGAAATATACTACTCAACCTGTTAATTAATATATTTTTGTAAGCCAACCATCTCGCTCTCTAATAAAAAAATACTGGACAGAGACAGCTACTCTACTGTAAGGTGAAACTTTGAGCAATTAAGTTAATTTTCCATGCAAACATAAAATATATTTTTTAATACAGTTGCTCAAAAAGTGGCGTATTGCAGGGACGTATAGCGTTCGGGATGTGGGTTATTACATACTCAAGCTTTTTCTTTACATATTCCGAACTCGTGCGTTCTCTTTCCCAACTGTCAAAATAATGTATATTAAAAAGAAAAAATCAACCACGAAGTTTTTACTAAAAAAAAACATAAAAAATTCATATAAAAAAAATATATTTTATTTATAACTTTTATAAGAAATAAATGATTAGTTAGTTGAGTTTATTGTGTTTTTATTATTTTATTAAATTGCTTCATTTTTTCGCAACTGTATTAAAAATAGTTGTTCAGTAGAAATATACTAATAATTTATGATATGCACTAACCTTTACACTGCTTCAACGTTACGTAACATAGGATCGACGTTACCAGTAACATATAAGTTACGTAGAAGTAACGCAGAAGCGTGATTTTAAGGTTATAAATAGGCTGTAATTACAAAACCAAGCCTAATTATAAACAAATAAACGTTTCCACGCACTGAGTACTCACTTATGCATAAACTACGCAAGATGTGCGTAATTAAAAACTGTTATTTACCCTTAAAATCACCAAAATACATTGAAAAAACCACTGACGAAACACACGCGTGCGTCTCCAGCTCCAGAGACGCCATTTTTTTTTTTTTTTTAATTTTGTTTTCTGTTTCTGGCTAATTGGAGTTGCCAGTGCTAAAACCAAATACTACCATCAAAATATTTTTAATAACCATGATACATTTTGGTAACATACAAAATAGTAACATATAAGCGAAAATATGGAGACAAATTTTCAAATAATGATAAATCAATGGAAAACTTGTATTTAAAGAAATGAAAACCACCATGTAGCATCTTAACTTATATACATTTCAGATCGTCACAATTAATAAGACTTTCATTAGAAAAAATATGAGTTATATTGTTCCAACAGTTTGGGCGAACTGAAAAGACAGCGTGTTTTTGGCTAAAATTGGGGGTCTGGACGAATTTAACATTTAATTATTTTTTTACTGACCGACTTAAATTATCTTTCAGAATACATACTAAGAGATTAAGAATTACGTAATCTAACCAAGTAACTTTCATTACAATTGACCGAATACTTTGTTTTTGATAAGCATTTAAAATTTGGGACATTTTTATTTTCCAAAAAGTGGCAAAATCTACGGCCTTACCCTTATATTACGCCAGTAATATAAGTCAATGCTTATATAGGTATTACTGGCGTATGAAATCATTGCTCAGATATAGACGGTGCAAATGCAAACTGCATATCGCATCGGCCCGCAATCCATTGACAGTTCAATGTACCTACGAGCTAAAAATAACTCGATTGTTATGTTACCACACACAACGAGAACGTGATCATTGTGGTTGTTGTATGAATTACACACTGCTGCTACGAGTCACATTAATCTTAGCCACAATATTATTGAACTAGCTGTGTCTGGTCATCTGGTGGTTTCACCCGCGTACAAAGAGAGCTCTTATTTTACATCGCCTCAAGTACCATCGCCCACATCCAGGGCAGTACCTATTTAATCATCGATCGCGAGGAAAATAAGGACCACGTCCATATCATACCTAACACCCTGGTGAGCTTGAGGCTAGAAATAACCTACTCAAGACTCAAAATTATCCTTTTGAGATCCTATCGGAATAGGTAACTTTCTAAATAGGTAAGGAATTACTACGCAATAAGGTAGGTATTGTAAATTTAGTAATCAAATCAATAAGTTCTGTCTGGCACAGCCGGTTAATGCAGTTAGCCTTGGGGTAGGTCAAGCATGATTGCGGCGTAGTACAGCGCTGTGACGCCGCATCATGCACAGTTGCACACTTGCACAGTCACTACCATATACCTACGTACACACATATTATGTTATGATGTATGTACAAAAACAAGTAAAAGTAACAGTAGGTTCTCATAGTGTACTAATAATGTAAACAGAATAGGTAATTGCGTAGAATGAGTGTGGATGTGTGTTATGTAAACGGAGATTAATGTGTTAGTAAGTGAGCATACTGTATATGAGTCACAATATATGCAAAATATCTATATAGTACCTACATTTTAACTAATATGATTATCGAGGCTTCTATTCGAGGTAGGTACATATTTCTAATTCAAGACACTGCCAAAATATACTTAGGTAGGTACATTTTGAATGAAAATGTTTGGTCTTTAATAATCAATCTATTCGACGCTAGATGGCGCTTCTTCTTCTTCTTATTTTTAATTTTAATTTAATTTTGGCAACCAAGCCCAAATTAGGGCTCATTTCTGCCAGTGTCGAGTTATATTATAGTTTCCAGTCACAATAAATCACTTCACATTATAGTCCTCAGTCAGTCACCCGTCATGTTTTACTACAATGGTGGTCATTGTACTAAAACTCTTCACGGACATTTTGAGACAACTTGAAAAGTCACGATACACATAATTCATTTCATTTCACTTCACTTGTGCACATGGATGATCTTTATTGGGTAAAATACCACCAAAAATACACAATAAAACTCAAAATACACAAATTTATGAAAATAAAAATGAAAATACTACGTCACTCTGCAAGTTCCCGCCAAAAAGTCAGATGGCGCTTTATGGGCACAATATTTTTATGTAGAATTATTTCTGCTAGTACTATCCGTAGAACACTTTTTTTTTTTTTTTTTTTTTATACCACTTATGTGGCAAGCAAGCATACGGCCCGCCTGATGGTAAGCGGTTACCATAGCCTATGGACGCTTGCAACACCAGGGGTATCACGCGCGCGTTTCCGACCCTGCCCTGCAGAAATCTCTTCACACCCCTTTTGAAGAACCCCATGCTGTACTCCATTGGGAAAACCACGGCGGGGAGCTCATTCCACAGTCTGAGCGTCCGCGGAAGGAAGCTCCTTTGAGCCCGCACAGTACGAAACAATTCAGGTTTCAATATGTGAGGATGGACTCCCCGTCGATGGCGAGAGTTGCGATGGTAGAAAGTAGCCGTGGGCATCATCTTAAACAAATAGACACTTTTATTGTATACGATACGTATACAGCTATCTCTTTCGTTTATATAAAGTTCTGAGTTCTGAGATAAAGTTAGCTCCAAAGAGTATACGTGGACTTTTTGGCGGGAACTTGCAGAGTGACGTTGCTTTTTCATTTTTATTTTCATTAATTGGTGTATTTTTAGTTTCATTGTGTATATTTGGTGGTATTTTATCCAATAAAGATCAATCCATGTGCACCAGTGAAGTGAAATGAAATGAATTATGTGTATCGTCACTTTACAAGTTGTCTCAAAAGGTCCGTGAAAAACTTTAATACAATGACCACCATTTTACTAAATCATGACTTCGCAGTATCAGTCACCGTCCGACTGATAATGCGGACTATGTGAAAGTTAATGTGCGGACTGCATGGCGAACTATATGAACGAAAGTGATATTATAAATAAAATGTATGCGTCTGAAGGACTTTGTATCCATGGTCATGAACAAATTTAAAAAAAAAACTTGACATTTGTTTGTTTTAGCGTCAAATAATTTTACTTGTTTGTTTATAAAATTTCTATTGAAAGAACACTATTTTCGTAAATTCATTACTATATTTATTGAAGCTCATAATAAATGGTAAACTATTGCAGTGTTTGCGGCTGTGGCCGTAATAGTAGAACAAGCAAGCAATTATATTACTATGGTTTACCAAAGGAGAGGCACCGGTCGGTATACTCATTTATTATTTACTAGTTTTTGCCCCGCGGTTTTACCCGCGTTCGAGGATATAATGTTTCTCCGCGATAAAAAGTATCCTATCTGTTATTCCAGGTTATGATCTTACTTGCGTGCCAAATTTCATTACATAGGTCACACATAGGTTGTGTCGTTGTTATGGCGTCAAGAGGTAATAAACATACAAACTCGCATTCGCATTTATTATGTAAGTAGGATTTTTATATCAGAAGTAAAACATTAATACCAGATCTGTCATGTTTATTGAAATTTTAAGTGATTTGCCTTTTTTTCAGTCAAGTGGAATGGCTAAAGGCTGCAGGCAGAGAAGACCTACTTGATAAAACCCAGGATAAACTTACTCATCGTTTCTGTTCCCGCCATTTTGAACCATCTCATATCAAGAACAAACATCTATGCGCTGATGCTACTCCAACCTTGTTATTGCCTGGTGTTTGGGAAAAAGGTTTGTTTATAAATCATCACTTTTTTTTTAAATATCTTTTTGCCTTTTGACTACAATCCTATGATCCTCTTTTACAGATGCATCTGAAGGGTCAGATGATGAAATCAAGCATCAGAGTACAGTGTGCAACAGTTGTGGCAACCCCATACTGGGCTTCCTGTACAAATGTGTCACATGTAACGACTATGATCTGTGCCCTAAATGTGAGATGATGGAGACGCACTCTTTTCACTACATGCTCAGGATACCTAAACCAATGAAGTTTGTATGTTGGCTTGAATGTTAATTGAGATTTTGATTACAAGAGCCTTTATCTTATACTGGTTACCAAAATGATTTCCAACTGTGCGGTTTCAAAGGAATTTTCTACCACAAACGCTCAGGCAGCGGAATGAGCTCCCTGCCACAGTTTTCCTAGGGAGTACAGGATGGGGTTCTCCAAAACGGGTGTGATTTTTGCTGGGTTGGCAACCTGTACTTGGTACCCCTAGTGTTTCCTTCATACGGGCCATAAGGTTGTTTGCCGTAGTGTTATTAAAAAAATATAATGATTTTTAATCCCATAATAGCCTTGCCAAAGACACAAAAGCAAACCTTGCTTAAAATTATCATAAGTACAGTAAGACACTCCAACTAACGGTTTTCTTTTTCAGAAACTTGCAGATGATCTAGTAAACAAATGGCGACAGTTCTTCAAAGCTGAACATGTAACACCAGATGTAAAAGAAAAACATGAACAAAGAACTGGTGATAGTGATAGTAGTGATGATGAACCTATCACTAAATACGTTAAAACCTATGATAGTGGCATTGACTTATCTGAAGACGTTAAAATCAAAATACGCAATGAGGTTGCAAGAGTTCTAAAAGTAAAAGATACAGATAAAAGAAATAAAAAGAAAGCTTTGAAGAAAAGAAATGAAACTATCACAAAGAAAAGGAATGGTAATGAATTAGAAAGGAATGGTAAAAAACAGAAATTGGACGAATGTGATTTAGAAACAGATGATCTAGCAGGTGGTGATGCTCCAGAAGTAGTTTTTGCTGATGTCAATGAAATAAAGGATAGTCAGATTTTGGATGTAAAGAATGAACTGCCTATTTCATTTGTTTCGAATACTGAAGGTAGGTGAAATATTTTTTTTTAAATAAAATTATTATAGAAACGTAAAACCTGACTGCGTAAAACAAAAATTAACTGAAAAGAGAAAAACAAGATCCTTAATCTATAGAATTTTGAATATAACTTGAATGTATTGCCTTATAGGTATTGCAGTTGGGGACAAACCAATAACCTATGTATGTATTTTTTTGTAATATTTGTTCATTAAAACTTTTTTCTTGTTTCAGGCACTGGTCCGGCACCCATTATGCATGTGAAGTTGAGTGATGACCTCACAGAACTGATGATAGAAGTCACCAAGGATGATCAGAAAACTATTTATAAGTATAAGTAACTAACATATAACTTAAAATTATTTATTAATTTTATTTAATTAAATGGTTTAATCAACCAACCATTGAATTTTAATTAATTTGATTCAACATTGTTATTATGTGTACCTACACACTACTGACCACAATCCCGCGTCCGAAACGCGATACAGAAAGGCGTTATAGCACATTATAGCATGTCATGTAGGGATGTTTGCGTACCTACCTAAACAAGTTTTTGATAAGGAACGAACCATCTGTACGGTATTACTATTCTTTATTCTGTTTCAAAATTTTCATTTTTCTTTTTGATGTTCAAAAATGTCAGAGAAAAATTTACTTTTTTACATTAAAACTTAAAACCAAATAAAACATCAAATAAAAATAGCTTATTGTAGCATACATAAAGTTAATTTGTACCATCGTACAATTTAACCATTTAATTTTACATCATCAGAGATCTGAGTCCATGATCCTCAGTTATCGATTTTGAGAGTAATCGGTCAAGTAAATTAAAGAGTTCAATCCAACCAAACTAACATACAAGAATCTTTAAGCTAACATTATACGAGGTAAAATACCCCGAACTAAAATAAAAACAAAAGAAATAAGTAAAAACTGTGGTAAAAACACAGATTACAGAATACTCTTTTCTGTAATCTGTGGGTAAAAACTGTTAATTCAATGGTAAAAACTAATTTTAAATCTTTTATAAGTAAAAAAAAAAATATTTAAATCATTTATGCTAAGGCTGCTTTCCGAATTAATGATATAATCGCTGTAATCGATTTGAGCGTGCTTAAACCCGTACCGAATTGACTAATGACAGATTACGTTGTCCCGTGAAACGTCATAGATGACGTCATGATATCCGCCATATTGCGCTCACACCGACCATGCCCTAAACTGATATCACCGTGAGCGCTGTCAAAAGTGACGGTTAATTATTGTTTGATATTTATTGTTGAGTATTGATGTGAATGAAACTGCTGGCTTTCAATTCGTATGATCACTTTATATTTATAGTTATAATGAAAAAACTCACAAATTAGTATTAATTTAGCAGACAAAGCAAAATAACCCGGTACACGCGTTGACATCTGAAGTAAGAGAGCAAGAGTTGCCAGTCACATTTCTATCGTACATTTTAGTTATAAAATGTTGCTATTTAATATTATATTAAACATTCTCGCCTCTCTCAGCAAGTACAAAGTTATGCAGTTTTACAATTATCAAAAACTTATTATCATTAGTGAATCTAAATTTAATACAAAGTAAAAAAAGTTCAATTATCTGGCAACAAAATTAACTTATTTATGGGCCTTACATATTCTCCATTTGATGTTCTTACAATTACAGATCTGACCAAATTATCTTTGGCATTTTTATTTACTTTTACAATTCTTCCCAGCGGCCAACAAGCAGGTGGTGTACTTTCGCTTTTAATTAATACAATGTCTCCAATTTTCAAATTAGATTGAGCTTGTAGCCACTTGCTTCTTGGTTGCAATTCCGAAACATAGTTATTATAAAACTGTGACCAAAACTTTTGATTAATTTGAGTTATTTTTTTATACATAGTTAATCTATTCTCTGATACATTTAATAAGTTGGGTTCTGGTACAACTGTGGTAGAGGAACCTATTAAAAAATGTGCTGGTGTTAAGCATACAATATCATTATCTGGTACATCTCTCAAAGGACATAGTGGTCTTGAGTTAAGTACACTCTCAATTTGTACTAAGATAGTATACAATGATTCATATGTTAATTTAACATTACCTAAATGTCTTTTAAGAAGAGATTTAACTGATTTAATACCTGCTTCATACAATCCTCCCATATGACTGGCTAATGGTACTGTAAATTTCCATTGAATGAAGTTCAAATTACAGTAATCTACTACCTGACTGTATGAATTATCATTTTTAAACATTTTATATAAATCATTCAAATCATTATTAGCGCCTTTGAAATTAGTAGCATTATCAGAGTATAAACATTGACAAATACCTCTTCTACTTATTAAACGTTTTAAAGCACTAATGAAAGCTTGAGAAGTCATTTCTGTGACAAGTTCGAGATGTAATGCCTTAGTAGACAAGCAAACAAACAGACATATATAACCCTTTACATATCTGCAGTTCCTACCCATTGAGCTACGAATATAAATTGCACCACTGAAGTCTACTCCAACATGTGCGAATGGACGCGTTAATGACACTCTAGGAGCGGGTAGGTCAGCCATTTGCTGCTCACAGGCTTGAGCATTATATCTTAAACAGCGAACACATCTGTGAATAATTTTTTTCACCTCATTGCGACCATTAATGGGCCAATATTTTTGTCTAATATTACTAAGTGTGTTTTGTATACCCGTATGTAACAGACGCAGATGATAGTCTTGTACGATTAAAGATGTAATGTGTTCTTTTTGTGGTAATATTATTGGATGACTTTGATCATATGACAATAAGATAGAATTTTGAATACGACCTCCCATTCTAATAATATTAAAATCATCAATAAAGGGGTTAAGTTTTCTTAATGGGCTTGTTTTAAAAGTATATTTTCCATTTTTTTGTGATGTATTTCCTAACTGTAAATCGTGAAGTTCCTGAATCTCTTTGGAAAAATGTTTAACTTGCACTGTTCTTATAATAAAATTATGAGCTTGTTTTATTTCTGATAAAGTAAGATGAGAAATCTTTTTGTTTGTCGTTCTAGTGTTATTTATAAATCTTAAAATATAAGCAATTACTCGAGTCAAATTATTAAAGTTTGAAAACTTCTGAAAAATATCATAAAACTCAGAATGATATTCTAGAATTTTAGTGTGTGTATGTACTGAAACTAATTCTATGTGTTTTTCAGCTTCACTTATTTCTGTATTAGATGAAATAGGCCAAGTGATAACATCTTGTAAAAGCCACTGTGGGCCACTCCACCAAAGTTGGAGCGACAACAGCTGTTGAGGAGGAACACCCCGTGTGAGCAAGTCGGCAGGATTAGTTTTAGTGTTCACATAATTCCACATTTCACTTTTTGTTAACTCTATAACTTCCATGAGACGGTGTGATACATAAGCATGTAATTTTCTGTAAGGATCTTTGATCCAGTGTAAAACAATTAAAGAATCTGTGAAAAGATATACGCTGTTGATATTAAATTTACCTTTAAGTGCTTGTAGGAATTTAGTAACTATTTGAGCTAGTAAAAGCGCTCCACATAACTCTAAACGTGGCAGAGACTGTACTTTAATCGGTGAAACTTTGGTTTTAGCCATTACTAGTGCACAGCTAGATTGCCTATTAGTATAAGTACCTTTTAAATAAAGACAAGCACCATATGCTTTCTGTGAAGCATCACAAAAGCCTACTAAAGTTATCTCAGATGGAATATCTGTGAAATAATATCTAGGTATTTTTATGTTCTGAAGATGACCAATATTTTGATAAAATTCTAACCATGAAGTTATTAAATTTTCAGGTAAAATACTATCCCATTCTATTTTTGCTTTCCATATTTCTTGCATTAAAATCTTAGCCGTTATAATTACAGGTGCTAATATACCAAGTGGGTCATAACATTGTGCAATCACTGATAATACATTCCGTTTTGTAATATTGGATTTTAATTCTTGAAGTTTTGGAATGTCAACACTAAATAAATCACTCTTTGTTAGCCATAGTATTCCTAATGTTTTTATTGTAGCGCTGTCTGTAAAATAATAAACACTATTTTGTAGTTGTTGTGAATTGTTGTCTGATTGTGATTGAACATAGTTTGATTGAGAAGTTTTCCCATGTTCCTGTGATACATGTTGTAATATTGTAGGTTCATTTGTTGTCCATTTATGTAATTTAAAGTTGCCTTTTGCTAATAGTTGTACAAGTTGTTTACTTATATCTTGAGCTGATCTGATACTATCTGAACCTGACAAAAAATCATCCATGAAACATTCTGTCTGAACTATACTAGCTGCTTCAGGGAATTCTTTTTCATGTTGTTGTGCTAATAGTTTTAATGTACGACAAGCAAGATAAGGTGCACACTTAGTGCCATAAGTAACCGTGTTCAGTTGCAGACATTGTAGTGGTTCTGACTTTGAATCTCTCCATAACACACGCAATAATGGTCTCTGTTCTTCCTTGACAAAGATAGTACGAAACATTTTTATTATGTCACAAGAAAAAGCGTATTTATACATTCGAAATCGGAGCAAAATGTCAAGTACGTCATTGTAGATGTTTGGGCCGTCATACAACAAATCATTTAGTGAAACACCTGATGAAGTTTTAGAGCTTGCGTTGAAAACTGTTCTTAACTTTGTTGTGCGACTGTCTGGTTTCAATACACCCATGTGTGGAAGATAACAGTGTAACTGATTATGTTGTTGTTGAAAGTTTGGAATGAATTCAGCATGACCTAATTGAATGAATTCATATATAAATTTTTTATATTGTGTGTAGAGAATAGGGTCTCTTTTGAATTTTAATTCTAAGTTGAGTAAATATCTATATGCTATATTAAATGAGTTTCCCAATGTATTTAACCTTTCTTTTTGCATAGGCATTTCAACTGTATAATTACCTGACAAATCCTGCACTGTAGTGTCAGTGAAAAGTTGTTCACAATATATTTGATCTGGTGTTAGTATGGTTTTTTGGTTGACTTCCTCCTGGTACCAAAACTTAGTTAATAAATCATCTGTATTCTGTTGACTTGTTAAGTGTAAACTTATATGGGGTTTTGAGGGTAAAATGTGTGTATCTAATACAAGTTCACCTGAGACAATCCATCCAAATACTGTCTCAATTAGTAGAGGTTGTTTAGGACCTATACTAATTCTATTGGATAAAAGTAGTGAATAAAATAATTGAGTTCCTATTAACATGTCTATACCACTAGGGATGTAAAAGTTAGGATCTGCCAATTCTTTCATAAGTTTTTTAGGTATCTGTATTTTATTTATATCAATGTAATTATGTGGCAGTGGAATTGTAATATTGTCCATTACTATACATTTAATGTTTTCATTAAACTGTGTTAGACGTGAGGATATATTTGTATTTATGCACAGATGGGTTTGCTTACCAACATTTCCTATGCCTTGTATTATATTGTTGTTGTAGTAAAACTTACAATTTAATAACGTAGCAAGCCTGTGTGTAACAATATTGACTTCACTTCCGGAGTCCAAGAGAGCTCGTGCATTGTGCCATTGTCCTGATGCATCTTGTACCTTAATTATAGCTGTGGAAAGTAAGATTTGCTTGGTATCAGTATTTGATAAACAAACTATTGATGGATTTATGTATTTTTGCACTTGTTGTGTTTTATCAGAGTTCTGTGTTGTGTGTGTATGTTGTGTATGTTTTCCTGTTGGATATGAGTGTGAAATAGTATGCATATTATTCTGTATAACTGGTGTGTGCATGTTATCAGATGTAGGAGTACCTAGTGACATTGTTTGCTGAGGTTTACTATAGTATGTGTTGTGAGTGTACTGTTGTGATTGATTGTAATCTTGTTGATTGTTATCTTGTGATTGAGCATAATGTTGTAATTGAGCATTATGTTGTGCTTGAGCGTTATGTTGTGCTTGAGCGTTATATTGTGCTTGAGCGTAATGTTGTGCTTGAGCGGACTGTAAGTGTGATATATTTGCAACAGTTGATGTATTTACCTTCTGGTGCATATTATTAATGTGTATTAAGCTGTGATGTTTCCCATGACATACACTGCATGTTCGTTTGGAGCATTTATGGTTAGTACTATAAGTCTGTAAACAATTATAACATAAATGGTTAGATTTTATGTAGTCTATTCGTTTGTCTACTGGCAGTTCAAGAAAATTAGGACATTTATTTATATAATGTTGACCTTGACACATGTTACATTTTATATGATAGGTTTTATTTTCAATTGACACATTTGACACCTTAGATTGAGTTCTATTGTACTGAATATTTTTATCTGAATTTTTTTCATTGATTAGCTCAAATGCTGTGACTCTAAGTGTAAGAAATTCTAATAACTCTTTCATTGTGGGTATAGAAGTTTCTTTTCTATTCAATTCCCAAGATGCTCTGAGAGAATTATCAAGTTTTTGCACTATTATGTATACTAAAAGAACATCCCACTCTTTTACAGGTAAATCTAATGATGAAAGAGAGTCTAAGCTTTGTTGTAGCACTGTATAAAACGATTTTACATTTAATTTATTGACCATAGGATAATTCATAAAGTTTTTCATATGATAGTTTACTACTATTGTTTGATTTTCATACCTTTTTTTAAGAATATCCATTGCCTTAGTATAGTTTTCTTCTTTTACAAGTAAAGAACCAATCAAAGCTGCTGCTTCTCCTCTGAGAGCTGACTTTAGATACTGTAGACGCTGAAGTGGTGATACCTGCGAGCAATTCATTGCAGAATCAAAAAGGTTTTTGAAGTTGGGCCATTCTTGGATGTCTCCGCTGAAGTGAGGAATTTCTAATTTAGGAAGATGAATTCTTGGTTTATGTGCCAGTTGAACTGTTCCATCACTCTTCATAGATTGTACGTCCTCCCCATCCCGCAAGCGAGTCATTGCTGCTTTTACTTTGAAGTATTTTGATTCTATTTCTGTTCTTTCCGCTTCATGCGTTGCTTCTTTTTCAGATGATGGTTGTAGATCCTCTATACGTGTTTGGATGTCATCAAATTTGTCAAACAGTTTAGTTATCTCCTCCTCTCTCACCTTTAACTCTGCTATATCCACTTCCCCTTCCTTCTGGACCGAAGCGACGTAGTTGATAATACGTGTAATTTTGCCTTTTATAACAGCTCGAGCGTTTTGAAGACGTTTTTCTTCTTCTGAACTTGCCATTGTGAACGAGCACGAACTTGGTTATGTGCGATTCCTAAAATTATGTTGATGTATTTGTAAATGAAAACGTTGTTTCTTGCGTAAATATGTGCTGCAATGTATATGAAATGTAATATTAGATTAATTGTTATGTATATCCTCGATGTATACGGATTTTGTTTTACGATTGTCGAGCACACCGACACCGTGCCGGCCGGGCAACCGCTGATTTTTCTTCCGCGCTTTGGACCACTTTTATGTTTGATATTTATTGTTGAGTATTGATGTGAATGAAACTGCTGGCTTTCAATTCGTATGATCACTTTATATTTATAGTTATAATGAAAAAACTCACAAATTAGTATTAATTTAGCAGACAAAGCAAAATAACCCGGTACACGCGTTGACATCTGAAGTAAGAGAGCAAGAGTTGCCAGTCACATTTCTATCGTACATTTTAGTTATAAAATGTTGCTATTTAATATTATATTAAACAATTATTGTGTTTTCGGCAAAAATCTAATAAGATTCTTGGTTTTCTATTTGGCAAAGATACTTTTTATGATTTTATGAGAGAAAAATAATAAAGAACGCGAATATTCCTTTCTGCGAGTCAAATTAAAAAAGATCTAAGGAGTCCTAGCGCATTGTTAAATCAGATTTTAATTAAATTCTCAAATGTTCTGTTTTGAAAACTGTGAGCGCGATAACGGGCGTTCCGAATTGTTAACAGTTTTTAGCTGTCAATATCGTGATATCTAACTCGGTACGCAAATTATTGCTGTGAGCACTGTGAGCGATATTATTTAATTCGGAATATAGCCTTAATATGAATGTGCCTATATATAGTGCGTTCGAATTGGAGTGATGTCGTTTTTAACAGTTTCAAAATGGGCATTTTTGTTTATGCGTTCGAATTGGAAAATTTCAACAATTTTGCAACTTTTGCCACAAACGATATTTCCCAAATCGAACGATTAGATACAAAAATGACATTTCCATGCTGATCGCCTGCTTGTCACTTGTCTCAACCTACCTTTTTCCTTCAGTTAATCATTAAACAAAGTTAATCTAACAAATTATTCTTTTACCTGTTAGTATTTCTATAAAATTTTATAATAAAAATTAGAATTTTCGCTTCCCGTATGAATTTTCCGAAACTTATCTGTCAGATTCAAAGATGTCAAAATATGATCACAAACGACCCTGCCTCGGAGGTGGGTCAAAATTTGCAGTTCACGATGTCGTTTTTAACTGTTTCCAAGCAAAACGAACGGTGAACGAAAACTGTTCAAAACGCCAATTTCGCCCACAACTTTCCAAATCGAACGCCAGTTGTGATCGTTTTTGGCATTTTGGACTGTTATTTTTGCTACCATACCCCAATTCGAACGCACCTATAAATATGTGTGTGACAGGTCAGGATAAGCGTTAGGATGACTTTTTGGCGGGAACTTGCAGAGTGACGTTGCGTTATCATTTTTATTTTCATAAATTTGTGTATTTTGAGTTTTATTGTGTATTTTTGGTGGTATTTTACCCAATAAAGATCATCCATGTGCACCAGTGAAGTGAAATGAAATGAATTATGTGTATCGTGACTTTTCAAGTTGTCTCAAAATGTCCGTGAAGAGTTTTAGTACAATGACCACCATTGTAGTAAAACATGACTTGTATGGACGTTGACTGACTAAGGACTATAATGTGAAGTGATTTATTGTGACTGGAAACTATAATATAACTCGACACTGGCAGAAATGAGCCCTCATTTGGGCTTGGTTGCCAAAATTAAAAATAAGAAGAAGAAGCGTTAGGATGAGACTTTTTGGCGGGAACTTGCAGAGTGACGTAGCATTTACATTTTTTTTTTCATAAATTTGTGTATTTTGAGTTTTATTGTGTATTATTGGTGGTATTTTACCCAATAAAGATCATCCATGTGCACCAGTGAAGTGAAATGAAATGAATTATGTGTATCGTTACTTTTCAAGTTGTCTCAAAATGTCCGTGATTAGTTTTAGTACAATGACCACCATTGTAGTAAAACATGACTTTTATGGACGGTGACTGACTGAGGACTATAATGTGAAGTGATTTTGTGACTGGATACTATAATATAACTCGACACTGGCAGAAATGAGCCCTAATTTGGGCTTGGTTGCCAAAATTAAAAATAAGAAGAAGAAGAAGCGTTAGGATATCAGTTAGAGCGTTTTCACACGAGCGAGACGATAATGACACAATTTTGTCGTGACGATAATTGGCAAACGGACGGTCGTGTCGTCGTTCGTTTTCACACGAGGAACGATACCGCACCGTAACGACAGTTAAGAATAGTAATTTTAGCAACTAATCGTCCATCAAGTGGCCAAATTTCAATCGCCGGCAACTTAACTATTTTTGAATTGACTTAATTTTTGTTTCCATGGTAAAACCACTAAAAAACTCTTAACCAGTAAACAAACACCATTCAAAACAAACAGCGAGGTGACAAGAAGTGTCGGTATCGTGCAGTTCACCGTGTGAAAGTCCTGACGTTTTTCTATACATTTCGAAGGTCCGCTAAATCGCCACTGTAAAAAAATCGTCACGATCTAGCCGAACCAACCACATAGCCGAATTATCGTTCCTGTGTCGTGCAGTGCTGTGTCGTTATCGTTGCGTGTGAAAATTGTACATAGAAATGTAAGGTCGGCTAAGTCGTCACAGTTTTTTTACTGTGTGGTTACGGTGTCGTTATCGTCTCGTGTGAAAACGCACTTAGACGAAAACTATAACAGTTACGCGGAAAATTAAGTCTGAATAGCTCGTAACGTAACAAAATGCGATAAAATATGCTCTTCCTTGGCATATACCTAGTAGCTTTTTATATCTTTCTTTTGGTAGTTAAATGAAATTGTGAACCGAGTATAAATGTTCTATGTTGTGAACGGTAACACTGTTCTAACCTATAAATTGCTAAAAAAAACAAACTGTAATTTTTAATTTTTTAAACTTTTATGTTCCTGCAATTACGACAACGAATAAATAAAATAAAAAGAGGCTATAGATATAAAATATGGCTTGAAATTGCATTAGTACTTGTATGTATAAGTGTAATGTAGGTCTCCGTAAATACTATCCGGTTTTTAGGATAGTACTTTAAAATACAATAATAATTTGTACCGCAATAATGGATACTCCCGATAGTAGCAAACTTGGCTCAGAGTCCCAGGACTCTGAAGACCTGGCGCCTCCTGGAACTGCGGACCTGGACCTTGGCAAGGTAATAAATATTCAATCAATAAAATGTCTACCTACGTAATTCAATAATCTATCTATCTATCAATACGTAGTCTATCTTCAAAACAAACAGCTTCTCCCTAGGAGATACCGGATTCAAAATCATTAAAGTTTTCCTATCATGAAAATAAGCTAGCTTGACAGTATAAAAGCTGAGCAGCTAAAATAAGTCTATATTATAATTGAGTGTTCTTTTGGCTTGTGAAAACTATAGTTGTGTAAAATAATGAACTGTCAATATGTTCCATTCCAATTATAAATAATAAATAAATAAATATCCTGGGACATTCCTCACACACAGTCATCTGATCCCAAACTAAGCAGAGCTTGTACTATGGAAACCAGATAACTGATATAATACATATACTACTTTTTGTTTGTAAATACATACTTAATATACATAATTACTCCCAGACTCAGGACATTCAGACATGTTCTTGCACACAAATGCATGTCCTGTTTGGGAATCGAACCCACAACCTACGGCGCATAAGTTGAATCTTAACCAACTGCACCAACTGTTCCGTCAAATTCCAAGTTTACAAGTTAAGATTATGGATTCCCTGGAATTAACATTTTGTTTATATACAGTAACAACTTAATTTTAAATAACCCTAATATTTGAACAAAAATGTTGACTATATCTTTGACAGTAATATTATTATTTCAGACAATGATCCAATTACCACCAAGCTCAAGTAAAATCTGTGGTAAATTAAAACCGTCAAAGAAAGGAGTTGAAAATGCTAAGAAGAGGCTCCGAGCATTCTCAATTCAAAAGAAGGCACCCATCACACCGTTGAAAGTTAAGCCTTCAGGATCAGGGACAGGCACTGGAAGTATGTTTATCAAATAAGTTATTTTGAAATATGTTTTTCAAAATACTTTTAGAACCTTTGATTCTTTCAACAAAAATGCATGGTTAGGGAATGCAAAGAAAGTATTTCTACTTCACATCCTATATTACCTAATTGTTATATTTTTAACCGCGATTAGGGATTACAAACCCCCGGGATTGATATGCGGGATTACTCAATCAGATGGGATCATGCAGGATCCTGCATCTTTCAAATTTTGTTATAAATACAAATCGAAACTACAGATTTTTGTGTAAAAATCAACTTTTATTAAACATTTCTTACATTAAGCAGCAGACATTATTTCTTTTCTATTAATTAAGTATAATTAGTAATCTGTTTTCTAAGATTCATTTTTAAATGTTTGGCATAGTTTAATAGTTTTGTTTTTACATATAATGTCTAATAATCAAATCACAACTTTCTCTTAGATGCTATTACTATCATATCAAACTATGGTGATAACTTTTGAGAATACACTCTCCCTTGACTTGTTATAAATAACAATTGATCTCTATTGTTTTCCTCGCCCGCGCGGTTCATCAAACAGTCGAAGGATTAAGAAGCAAATGGCATTTATTGTATCAGGAGACAGAGAGGAGTCCCTGTCTCCTCCGTCTCCTCGCTCCTCGCGTGCTAATCGCGATTTACGCGAAAGTTTTTGCGCCAAATTTTTCATTTGCGGGATCCGTGGATCCGCGCTTTAAAGGTATCCAGCAGATCAATAAAATCAGCGGGATCCCGCGGGAATGCGTGATCCCGCTTTGCGGGATTGCAATCCCTAACCGCGATTCAATGGGTTAATATTTGAACTAGACTATGACTAAACTTCACTGTAATTTCTATTCAACATGCTCACTTGACAACAAGTCTATATAATACTGCCTGGGTCACAAAGCCCAAATTGCATTATTTTGATTTTCAACTAGAGCAGGTTGAGGAATTGATGGTAGCCAGCCAGGTGGGTACTACAAAGTACCCTAACATCATGCTATGGTTTCCTCACAATGTTTTCCTTCACCAATAACTCATCACATTGTAGGATTCAAACACGGGACCTTCATCGTGGCATCCAATGTCACTACCACTGAGCTATCTTTGCCTTAAATATTAATACTAATATAAATCTATTTCAGCTACCACAGTAGTAATAGGAAAGCTGACTGGTGTGAAAGTGACTCCCAAGCCACCCAAAGTGGATCTGGACTCTGATAAGAAGATGCCAAAACCTCCTAAGCCAGGCACTGGTAAAAAACTTTTCCAAGGTAAGTAATTCACAATTGTTAAAACAATATTCTATCTGTTTAATCAAATCCAGAGTGCTTGTAGTGTAGTATGATTAGCCTTTCTTAATCAATCGGCAATGTTAAGCTACCACTGTCGTGGTCAGTACCTTGAAGGGTGACCGCCTAGTGGTATTTCATATTGAGTGTTTCCGTGCTTCAGAAGGCACGTAAAGCCGTTGGTCCCAGTTATCACTTAATTGTTGTAGTTGTTAAGCTAGCTGCAGGCCTTCTAGGCGGCTTGAGAAAATCCTACAGTATGTTGACCACTAGCCTACCTCCACTGATCGACAGTGGGCACGCGTGGTGGAGTATCTCCCACCCTCATTTGTGTGCAGGAGGCTAGGCTGATGAAGATGATCCAGATTCAAAATCTGAGTGTAATAATAAGTATTTCAGTAAAATTCAGTATTTCAGTAGAGAGCAATGCTCCTCTTTTGAAACTGTTTCCTAGGGAACTCGCAGAAGTCTGCATGTCCACCAGAAATGTGAAGCTGACAGATATGATAGCATCATTTTCACGTTAAAAATCGAATGCCAACCTAACTAAATCAATCTTGTGACATTATAGTAGGTACAAAAAAAGTGACACGCTTGGTTTTCATATGGAAGGAGGGACTTGCGTTATCTATTTGGATTGATGTCTGTGGAATAATACAATAACATTATGTTCTTGTCCCACAGAATCTTATACAGAACTCCAAAAGAGCACCATTGCTGAAATTGAAGACATGAAACGTAAGATGGAATTAGTCGACCTGGGGATTCCACTAGGACTAATTTGTCCTACTTCAAGCACAGATAAGGCAATGCCTACTAAGGCTATGCCGCCAATTAAGTCTTTCTTAGGTAAGTGGTATAGGAACACATGGATTATTTTTAAACATAACATAAAATAAAATACCCTTGCTTGCTTGTCCCTCGATATATCTTACCCTTTTGCACATTTTACAAGTATTCTTTATTGATATGCTGTTAGCAATGTTTTAGTTAGTTGATGGTACTGATTTCTTATTTTTATAAGCTCTTTGTTTATATAATACAACTAGCTGTACCCCGCGGTTTCATCCGCGTTTCCGGGACGAAAAGTTTGTCCTTCTCCATATGATAGGCTATCTGCATGCTAAATGTCATGATGATCCGTTGAGTAGTTGAGGCGTGAAGGCGTTACAAACAAACAGACAAACAAACTCACTTTCACATTTATAATATTAGTATGGATACCCATCCTGTACTCAAAACTTCTCTCTTCTCTTTCTCAAAACTTCCTTCTCTGTCTATTAAATAATAGATTCCGAACCACAGTTTTACCTGCGATTCGAAGGGATTGTCTTCCTGGCAAATCTCGCAAACACCAAAACTCATTCACATTTAAATAATATGAGTGAGATACTAACAACTACTACATCAACATGGAATGAAAAAGAAACTGTTCTAATAGATTTTATCACGAGCTCATTTGAAAGTAATTGCTCTTATAACCTACTAGCTGTCCCCCGCGGTTTCACCCGCGTTCCCGGTATAAAAAGTTTGTCCTTCATACATAGGCTATCTGCATGCTAAATTTATGATGATCCTTTGAGTAGTTGAGGCGTGAAGGCGTAACAAACAAAGTCACTTTCGCATATATAACCTACTAGCTGTCCCCCGCGGTTTCACCCGCGTTCCCGGTATAAAATATAAAATATAAAGAGAGGTAGAGCATAGCGTTTATTCGCTCAAAGAGCTGTTCGACTGGGGAAGTACCTCCACCTTACAGAATACCGCAGCCAAATAACCTTATGTTGTGTAAAGTTGTGTTCCTGCGCGTGAGTAAGGTCGCCAGAGCTCGATGAGGAGGGGCTGTGCTGGCAGTGGGAGGACCAGCGGTGTAATACTGCTGTACGGTTGTGCAGGCGCGGCATGTTGTTGCGGCGGTCAGGGAGACCCGGTGAAACAGCTGTCCGCTGGCTGCCCGCAGGTTGTAGGGGTCCCGAACCCAGGGATCACTTAATCTCCGCCCTGGGAGGCTGACCCGCCGCCTCGCGCATAATCCCTGGTATAATCGGTCGTGCCGGAGAAGGAGACCGGAGTGGACTCGTCCGATTGTAGCAGGGGGGGACCGGGGGCCCTTCCGTCTGCCGCACCAACAAACCGCATCACCTGTCCAGCACTCTAGCGGAATAACACTGCACTTTGTCCTTCTCGCTGCCGGCACAGCGACTGCTCTCAATCTCTAAAACCCCTTTTTAATAAAATGCCAAAAAGAAAAACAAAAAAGAGATTTTCAGCGGCCTCCCCGTCCACATTTAAAATGGACTTTTGCAACATCAGGGGAATTCATGCGAACATCAATGCAGTCCACCAACATCTGGAGACTGCACAGCCGACTCTGCTTTTTCTCACGGAGACACAAATATCCTGCCCTGATGATACATCGTATCTACACTACCCCGGGTACAAACTGGAGCACAACTTTGTGCGGCGTGCCGGGGTATGTATGTACGTCAGGGAGGATATTTGTTGTCGCCGTCTCCATGGCTTGGAAGGCCGGGACCTGTCGATTTTGTGGGCGCGCGTAGATTACGGTGGCCACACCAAAGTTTACGCGTGCCTTTACAGGTCCCACAGCGGTGACGCGGACACAATCCGGTTATTTGAGCACCTGCAATTGTCGACTGACAAAGTTCTGGAGCAGTACCCCTCCGCGGAGTTAGTGATACTAGGAGACTTCAACGCTCACCACGTTGAGTGGCTTAGTTCTCGGTCCACTGACTTCCCGGGGAGGACTGCTCACGACTTTGCCCTGGCCTATGGTTTCTCACAACTGGTTCTTTCTCCTACGAGAATCCCAGATATTGAGAGCCATACTAGTTCCTTACTGGACCTTCTGCTGACTACGCGACCGGACAACTATGCAGTGACAGTGGATGCGCCACTTGGCTCATCGGACCACTGTCTCGTCCGGACGCAGGTGCCTTGTGCGCGGCCCGTTTCGCTCCGGTCACCCGGGCGTCGTCGTGTGTGGCACTATAAGTCAGCAGACTGGGATGGATTGCGTGAATTCTACGCATCGTACCCGTGGAGGCAGCTTTGCTTCGCATCAGATGATCCTGACACCTGTGCAGTTGCCGTCGCTGAGGCGATTCTGGCGGGAATGGAGTGCTTTATTCCAAACCCGTTAGTGGCTGCAGGGGTGAAGAAACGACCGTGGTTTAATCGGCGCTCCAAAGAAGCTAGACGAAATAAGCAGACTTTGTACGAGGCTTGGACCACGGCCCGAACTAATCAGGACCCTAACATCTCTGTTGCGAAACGCAAACTTAACGCTGCCTCGAGATCCAGTAAGCGAATGATTGCCAGGGCAAAGTTCGATTTCGTCGGCAGAATTGGTGAGAGGCTAACTAGCCTTCCCTCTGGGAGTCGCGCTTTCTGGTCTCTTGCCAAGGCTGCCGAAGGAAACTTTTGCCAGTCGTCCTTGCCACCCCTACGTAAGCCGGACGGGAACTTGGCCCATAGTGCTAAAGAGAAGGCTGACCTTTTAGGCTCTCTCTTTGCCTCGAACTCAACTTTGGATGATGGTGGCGCCACACCGCCTACCATTCCGCGGTGTGACAGCTCCATGCCGGAGATAAGCATTACCCAACGGGAGGTCCGGCGATGATCCGTTGAGTGGTTGAGGCGTGAAGGCGTAACAAACAAACAAACTCACTTTCGCATTTATAATATTAGTTAGGATAGTTAGGATTAGGATATAATATGTATGTTATAGTTAGGATTTGAAAGTCTGTCTTCAAGCACCTATCGGTGTGTTCTGACAGGTGCACTTGAGAGTCAGTTCCTTCTAGGCTTTGTGTGCTTATCACCTTTGATCGCATCATCAAATACCATGGTAGTATCATAATACTTATCGTGTTTACCTACACTATCTGAGTTTAATATGGAATTCTAGCATTTTAATATTAGACACTTTAAAACTATAGTAAAGTTTTTAGCAACCATTCTCGTACCGAAAAATAAACACCTACTGATCCTTTGCACTTTAAGCCAGGTTTTCTTGTCTCCATGTACTTACCACATAACTCACCATTTTGATATTGTGTCCTAATGCACTTTCATTGCACTCTATGGCTACATTCCGAATTGAATAATATCGCTCACAGTGGTCACAGCAGTAATTTGCGTACCGATTTAGATATCACGATATTGACAGCTGAGAACTGTCAACAATTCGGAAGGCCCGTTATCGCGCTCACAGTATTCAAAACAGAACATTTGCGAATTTAATTAAAAACTGATTTAACAATGCGCTAGGACTCCTTATATCTTTTTTAATTTGACTCGCAAAAAGGAATATTCGCGTTCTTTATTATTTTTCTCTCATAAAATCATAAAAAGTAGCCAAATAGAAAACCAAGAATCTTATTAGACTTTCTGCTGAAAACACAATAATTAACCGTCACTTTTGACAGCGCTCACGGTGATATCAGTTTAGGGCATAGTCGGTGTGAGCGCAATATGGCGGATATCATGACGTCATCTATGACGTTTCACGGGACATCGTTATGTCATTATTCAATTCGGTACGGGTTTAAGCACGCTCAAATCGATTACAGCGATTATGGCTTTAATTCGGAATGCAGCCTATATTCCTTGCTTGTATGCATGCTTTATCTGTATCCACGGGATCCACAGGTAGCAAGTCCGAGGCAGCGCAGTGCAGAAAAAGTGGAAGCAGCAACCACTGTACAAAGGGTTATACTCCATTTTGATTTAGTTTGTGTTCAGATGTTATTCTCAAAAAGCAGTTACCGAAAGCGGGCACGTTCACAGTACTCACACATATGCAGCAACAAAAGCAAATATATAACTGTCTCCTTCATACTCATAAGTCTTGACCGCGCGCAAGAGATACGGATAGACTTTTCATGATGCGCATGCAGTGCGACGTGACGCCGCACGCTTATTCACAGACTACACAAGCGCAACGTGTATATTTGTTGAACGTGCCAGCTTAAGTTAACCGACTTGTACTTAGTTACGTGGGAACGTATTTGTCGGGATCTATTTTGAGTGCTGATTTTCTATCTAGGTACATACATCCATGATCAGAGCTTTCTAATGATGCAGAGTTTGCTCCAATTTGCACCTTATATTGGTCTGATAAAGTTGATTATAAATATTGCTTTCATGTATTCGAAACCCTATTTCTGTCTGCGTAATTGAGTTTGCAATATACCGGGTGTTGTTCTGCATTTGTGCCATATTTAAGGAGGTTGATATTTACCTTGTATAGAACACTAATCAATTATAAAATCATGCTCGTAAAATTAAATATTATATTTAAAGTTTTGTAAAAATAAAAATCCCCCCGTGTTTGACGATGTTTTATAAAGATTTATAAGATATAGGTTGGTGACCGCTGCGCAGCGGCCCGGTTTCTCCCCTCGCCCCGGATCCCAGACCTATTCTGTGCAGTTATGAAGTCTTATTATTATTTGACGTTAATCACAAATCATAAATAATTGTTTACTTATCAAGCCCAGAATTAATTACCTATTTTATAATAACTAAATAAATCATTGACTATTGGTTCTGTAAATATGGCACGAATGCAAAACAACACCCTGTATATATATTCGTAGTTTATCTGCTAGAGTAAATGAAAGTGTTGAAATAACAACTGAACATAAGTGTAACGTCTTAGTTAGATAGTTCATCATTTAGTTGTAGTATTTAGGAAATAGTTCCCCACAGGTGGCAGGTCCAGTATCTAAAAAGCTTGTTGCAATACTCATTATCGTGTTTTAAATTTCATGATAACAGCTACATTTAGATTTTAGAACGACATTGATTATAGTTACGTAGCTAATTTACTAATATTAATCTACTTATTTTTTTTTCGAATACAAACTTGACTTGATTTTTTTAGATCCAGCTAAAGTAGACGAGCTCATCCGCGAAGCGAAGAAAGCCAAAGCCGAGGGCAGAGAGTTCAAATTCGACTACCAAAAGCTTCTGCCCGACTACGATAATCCATTTCAAAGGAAGAAAGATGAAGTTGGGTCGGAACCAGAGACACCTGAAGAACCCGAACACCACAATGCTACCTATAAAGTAGAGAGAACAAGACACACAGAAAGGATGATACCCAAAATGCCACCTTATCCTTCAGCTAGAAAGATTGTTCGATACGATAACAGAAGACATACTGACTATAGAAGGGATGACAGAGATAGGTATACAGATGAAAGAAGTCGCTATAGAGACAAAAGTAGAGAAGGCGATGAACTTAGACGAAGAAACGAAACTAAGAGTTCAGATAGAGTGAGCGAAAGGGAATCAAAAGAAACTGATGTAAATCTAAATGATTACTTAGTTTGTGATAGTTGGTCACTTGACAATGATGACACCAAAAACAGTGCCAGTCCAAAAATGGACGAGAAGACTCTAAAATCTATACCAATACCTAAAGATTTACCAACACATAACCCTATAGAACAACCAAAAGAAAATATTTCAAAGAAGGATATTGAAAAACCCAAGAACAGTCCAAAAACTAAAATTGAGAAATTGCATCCTGTAATGGATTCATTCAAATATGAAATAGACTCAAATGATGATGAGATTTTAGATATATTTGATGAAGAAACTAAAATAGAAAAGTATGCTAAGCCTGAACCGAAAAAAAATCCTTTGGACTCACCAATAGAGTTGAAACTTTATGATTATGATCAGAGTTCATCTAAAGATACTTCTATGGACGGCACGATCGATGATACTTTCCTCGAATCAGTAATCAATGAAATTAAACAAGAAAACTTGAGTGACGGTGACAGTCAAGATAACAGTCAAGACAAAGGCCTAGTTGAATATGATTTATCGCCTGTCAAAGAAGTGAGTCCCAATCGAGAGAAGGATCGAGAATCGATCACACCAGAGCTAGATGACCGGATGAGAGACTTGCAATCGAGTCGAAGAAGCGATTATTCAGATGGTTATAGGTCTACAGAAAGTGGTTATAAGTCTACTGCAAGTAGTCATAAATCGTCTGAAAGTGGTTATAAGTCTACTGAAAGCAATTATAAAAGTGGTGGCGGAAGATTGGATAGCTACAGAAATTCCGTTGAGAAGGAAATGGAAGATACCGAAGTTAAAATGTCACAGACTACAGTTGATTCATTGGAAACATGGAGTTTTGTTCTGAAGATATGTCAGCCATTACTGTTTCGGCACGATAAGAATAAATGTTACAGGTAAATCTTTCAATAAGTAAATCCGTATAAATAAAGTTATATGTTTGAACTGAAAAGTGGATCAAACAACAAAGTAGGTATATGTTACAGATTGGTTAACACTTTTACACATTGCGCTTTTGTAGGCGCATCATGACAAGTCTGTCCGTCTCTCGCGCGCGATCAAGCTTATGAGTATAAAGGAGACAGCTATTGTTTTGCTTTTGCTGCTCATAAATATAGAGTGGTATTTTTTTGCATTCGTCCATTAGAATTTACTGACTAATTAGAAGCAATAGTGTAATAAAACATACTTGCATGTGTGTGAGTATTGTGAACATTAGTGCTTTAGTTAATCGACCTGTACAGTTTATTTTAATATATCCCTAATGCGAACCGATTTCCAACATCGGCCATATCATCCCTTTTCTTGGTAAGATTGTAGTAAAACTCGGCACACAATAGTTATGACAAAAAAGCTAGGCGTAACTGCAGGTCTTACTGAAGTTATACCATCGGTTTGGAAACCATCCTTCAACTAAGAAGAACCGGCAAGAAACACAGCAAAGTTATATTTTTTACATATTCTTCCGACACAATGACGGGCCAGCTGCCGCGGTTAGTTAAGACTCCACCTATCGCGTCGCAGGTCGTGGGTTCGATTCCCACACTGGACATGCATTTGTGTGCATGTCTGTTTGTCCTGAGACTGGGTGTAATTATGTATATTAAGTATATATTTACAAACAAAAAGTAGTATATGTATTATATCAGTTATCTGGTTTCCATAGTACAAGCTCTGCTTAGTTTGGGATCAGATGACCGTGTGTGAGGAATGTCCCAGGATATTTATTTATTTACAATGTCCTTCTACCAGGTCTTCTCCACTGAATCCCTTGTAAGGAGCTCTCATTTCGCTTAAAGTAAGATATTCACATTAATTTCAGAGAGACCGTCAACCCTCCGAAGGTGTGGTACACAGAGAACCCCAAGTTGTGCAACTGTGTGAAGGATCGCTCTGTGGTATACGAAGAGTTGGAGATGTGCAAGATGAGCCTGGTTGACCTGGTGTATGGTTGTGATCAGTGAGTATACTTACAAATTATTTGATTAAATAACTTGCTGTCTCCCGGGATAATACTCGGGGATATTGTAGCTTCATATTAGTGAAAGAATTTTTGAAATCCGACTGGTAGTTCCAGAGATTAGCCCGTTTAAACAAACAAATAAAAATCTATAGTCTACGTCCTTCTCCATACCATCTGCATGCCAAGTTTCATGATGATCCGTTGAGTAGTTGAGGCGTGAAGGCGTAACAAACAAACTCAATTTCGCATTTATAATATTAGTTAGGCTTAGGATTATTTGTAAAAATCGTTGAGGGCAAACTATGAGTGAACATTATGCTAAATATGATGACGTTATAGATTCTCCAAATTTCGTATAGATCGTATTTATTTCGTATAACACGATCAAGTAATATGTAATCTCAAGTATTCGACTTCAGTTCCTTGAGTGGACATTGTTTGCCTCTTATTCTGGCTTCAAAATTATGGGACCAATTGCAAAACAGAGGAGTACAAAAGTCAAATTCAAATTCAAATTTCTTTATGTCAGTCACAGGTCAAATAATGGTATTATAAAATAGATTGTTTCACTGAGACTTGCCTAATAGGCGTACAAAATAAAATAAATTAAATGAGAAAAATAAACTAATAGCAAATTAATAAAAAATATTTTAATGTCAAAAAATTACATATAAATGATTACTATAAATGAAAACATGTCAAATAATAAAAAATGAGAAATAAAAAGTTCATAGTTGCCATAAAAAAATAATAATGAAGCCTAACGGTTCTGAAAATAACTTTTAAATTGACAAAAAAAAATGTACATTGGACAGCGTAACTTTGAGGTCCCGCATCTTTAATTTTTTTCCCACTTAAAATAATTTGTTGTTTTCAAATATAAACATGAGTCATGATCCCTATCGTCCAGGATCGAAGACACGTCGAACCCGACAGGCCGCGGCTGGTACCCGCGCCAGAGCCAGAGCCTCACGACCTCCAGCTCGCTCCCCACCCCTACCCTCACCGAGCTGGCGGCTCCGCAGAACCACGCGGAGACTCCCACTCCCACTCCCACCCCCACCCCCACCCTCACCCTGGACGACACCAGGCACGACCGGCACGACAAGAGACGCTCCATGACCCCGCAGAGGAACGAAGAGATATACCTCGATAGGGAGTATCAGAGGTAATATTCAAACTGATGAATTCTGGTGTAATGTAATCTTTTTTGTACGTCAGGAGAAAATATCAGGCAGGCTCTTCAAGGTTGGTAACATATTGGCAATATCTATGGTATTGCAAATGTCCATAGGTGGCGGTGACCACTTTCCATTAGGTCAATATTCTTTGTAAGGCTATGATAGCTCAGTGACGTCGGATGCCTAGGTAGGGTACTTTGTAGTACCCATCTGGTTGGCTACCACCCTCAATTTTAAAATCTGCCGCACCTATCGGCGAGTTCCGACAGCTGCACTTGAAAGCCAGTTCCTTCTAGGCTTTGTGGGCTAACCACCTTCGGCCACAGTATCACTTACCATGGTGAAGTTGTGGTCAAAAACAGGCCTATACAAAGTAAAAAATAAAACCATCTGCATACTTTTAAACATGTTGACAAAAAAGTCTCCGTAAATTCCATGCCAGCGGATTGCCCAAACGCAATACCAAAGACATTTGTGATTCGAGCATATTTCCATAATATTATACTATTATTCGGATTTGGATTTTACGGTGTATTCTTCTTATTTGTTTCTTACTAAAAGTAATGATAATAAATAAATAAATAAATAAATTACGGAACACGAACAAATTTATAACAAATTCTGAATAATGCTATCGCGCAAGTAAGGGGCCGAAGCGAGCTGCTAAAAAAGAGATTATTCTGGTCGATTTATGTACGTGTCTCGCTTGGAAGTTAGGAGCGGTCTTCGGCAGGCTCTTAAACAGACAGATGTACAAAGACACTAATTCTAAAGATCATAAAAAGAGAAAAAAAAAATGACCCGTGTTATAAATTATCATTGATATCTCTGTATAGTTTCAGTCAACAGAAAGTTAACCAAATTATGAACTAAACTAAATTATAACTAAGTTATGAATAATTATTAATTTTTTGAACAGTTATTATATTATTTGCAGAATTGCAGGGAGAAAGAAAACACAGACATTTACGCGGCTAGATCTCGCAGACAGGCAGGCATTAATTGATACACTTTACTTATATGGGAGACTTCATGTTTTACGTCATATATTCCTGTTTTTAGAACACTAGACTCCGCAAATTTTCACCCCCAGGACCTCTACAGTCTGGCCGCCGAGTGAACGCGTTTCTGACACCTTTTCTTTTTTTTTTTTTTTTTATACTACTTAGGTAGCAAACAAGCATACGGCCCGCCTGATGGTAAGCGGTTACCGTAGCCTATGGACGCTTGCAACACCAGGGGCGTCACTCGCGCGTTGCCGACCCTGCAGAAATCTCTTCACACCCTTTTTGAAGAACCCCATGCTGTACTCCATTGGGAAAACCACGGCAGGGAGCTCATTCCACAATCTGAGCGTACGCGGAAGGAAGCTCCTTTGAGACCGCACAGTTCGAAACAACTCTTAAACACCTGTTAATATATTGGCCTAATCACGCATAAGGCTGATTTGATTATGATGAGACTTTCACTAAGCTATGTCTAAGAAAATAACGGACCTTCCTGTAAAAGACCCATGGTAATAAGATTAGCCGTTACTGAGATTTGGCCTATTAAAATGCATTCTCTCTGTGGCTGCACTGTAGCAGATCGATCCATTGTTTAAACTTTTCACAGAATCATTGAGATTCTTTTTGTTTTCTATCTCATGGTCAGTGACGCATTCTCTCGGAGGCCTCACTGTATACACACATATGTTTGTATTAACTGCCCACTGGAGACGGCTTTGGGAAAGTGTAAGTCGCTAAATAAGAATTTTGTTGGAAATGCAAAACAAAGTGTCTGTCTTTTATGGCAGGGAGAAGTTAGGTTGGCGTACATAATGGGAGTACAGGACAGTTACGTCGAAGACCACAATACAGTGGTGGACCGTACAGCGTCACAACTTACTATTCCCTACAGATTATCGTTCTGAGGATATAAATTAGCTGATCCTCCCCCGGGTCATGCCCTGAGGTTCGAACCCAGGACCTGGGTCCGTCTTCAGTTGTGGTTACCTTAATCTTTCCAGGTGGAGAGCCACCAGCGCTCGCCTCGTAAGGCGCAATCCACACTCGTAAGTCGGGACGCAGAAACGGACGCCTTGTCAAAGCAATTTCAACCTTAATGTCCTTTCAGTACGATTCAAAATTATAAAAGTTTGCACCCATATCTTACGTCCTCTGGTGTCGCGCGTTATTTGTATCGTATTAAAATAATGCTAAGGTTGAATTTGCTTCAATAAAAGCGTCCGCATCCCCGTCCTACGAGTATGGCTTGCGCTTTTGGGCGTATAAGACATCTGTCACTAATATGTACGTGTCAAAATAAAGTTGCTGATTTGACATGTCACTCACTATCTCTATCCCAATATTTTTTCCTGATAATGACGTAATACATCACCTCCCTCTGTAACAAGACAATTTACTATCATTCTACTCTTATACTCTTCTTAGATTCATGGAAGCAGTGTGGCCAGAAGTGACAGAACCAAAGACAGAGACATCTAGAAGCACAACACCAGTGAGACAGGAAACAAGGAAGAAGAAGAAAGTGAAGAAAGAAGAAGATAAGAAGAAAGCTAAGAAGTTGAAGTTGAGCAGCGAAGGGTGGAGTCAGGAGTCGGATATTGAAGATGAAGTGGAAAAAAGGTATAATGTTAGCGCTTTTCTAAAAAGTACCCTTCTGGCTGGATACAAACCTCAAGTTAACCTAACCTATTGGTATGTTCCGACAGCTGCACTTGAGAGCCCCTTCTAGGCTTTGTGTGCTTATCACCTTCATCACTGACCATGTTGAGATTGAGGCCAAACACATGTCTATTCATGTAAAAAAAAACTTGCTGTTTGACCCACTAGATTTCTATATAGGATATACGATTTTGATACTTAAATCGATTTATTAAAGACTATTTTACTCTAACAGTAAGAAGATTAAAGTGGAAAAAGAGAAGATTCGTAAGAGACGCCTCTCAACGTCTTCGATTACGGACAGCGATGCAGAGAAGAAAAAGAAGAAATTACTCAAGAAGAAGGTATTGTATTATTACACCGTAGTAATTTAACTGCTAAATGATACCTAGATACAGATGGATGGCTTATGTGAAAGATGATGTTAGTAAGAAAAGAGCAGCCGAATGAAAGATGCGTCCAATTAGCGCCATCCCCCAGCAAAGCAGTGGAACTTGCTTCCGGCGTCTGTGTTTCCTGACTTTTACAAACTGGGGACTTCCAAGGCCAGAGACTCTGGCAAGGTTTCCTCTGGGTAATCGTGCTTCATCTTAGGCTTCGTCATCTTCCTTTATGGGCGGGTCAGTGGCCAAAAGCAAGCCCAATTAATTTAAAATTAATAATAAAAAAAAGATGAAATGATAGATTGAAAAAAAAAATACATCTTAATTCTCATCCTAATGGAATCTTCAAACGGTTTTTCTTGTAATGTTCTTGCTTTATATTAGAGTAAAACTTAAAAAGGGACTGGATTATATTATGGTTTACCTGTCTTGTGTTTAAGTTAAGGTCATATTGTTTTTGTGCTATATCCTTCTAGTTTTCATTCATGAATCTTAAAAAAAGCGAATGTTGCTTATGAAATGTATCTTACATCCGACATCTATACCGACTATAATGTTCTTTACTTATAGGAAAACAAAAAGTCTAAATCGAAATCAGCGAAGCGTCGCCGATTGAGCAAAAAGTATCTTAAGAAGCTAAAGGAAAAGGAGAAGAAAAAGAAGAAACATTTAAAAACTGAGAAAATGGAGGAAGAGTCTGAGGAAGTCGAGAGTGAAAAAGGTAGGTACTGTTTAGTATAGAACTTTTAAGAAGTCCTCTTATCCCTTGTGCCTGCATTATGGATTACGGGCTTTGTTCTCAAGTCTATTAGCAGGCGGGAAGTTGATGATGAAAATGATTCGTCTGTCTGTAAATGAATTGTAATTATCAAATATTGTTAATACCAACAGAAAATAAAAAGAGGGACAAAATGCTAAAGAGGAAGAAGCAACAAAAACTGAAAAAGAAGAACGCAAAGAAGAAGAAACTTAAAGAAGACTCAACTAGCAGTTCAGACTCGTCATCATCGAGTGAAAGCAGCAGCGAAACTACTGACTCAGAGTTCGAGAAGAAGCGTAGAAAGGAGAAGAAGAAAAGCGAATCGAAGAAGAGAAATAAAAAGAAACGCAAGAAATCTATTTCAGAGTCAACGCAAAGCGAGGAATTATTCGACGAAAACATTTTAAACAATATCAAGACGGAAAGACTGACAGATGATGAAAAATATCAAAAAATGGCAGACTTCTCTCCGCGTAGGAAACCTAGAGAGATAATTAATGTCAAAGAGTTACAGAATGACTTCGTAAGCAATAATCTGCAAATAAAGAAGGAAGAAGAAGAAAAGGAGAGCGAGATTGAGATTGAAATGGAGAGAGAGACGGAGATGGAAAGAAAGACGGATATGGAAAGAGAGACAGATATGGAAAGAGAGACTGAGATAGAAAGAGAGACGGATATGGAAAGAGAGACGGAGATGGAAAGAGAGACGGAGATGGAGCGAGAAACAAAGATGGAAGAATTTGAAGTGAGTAATGCCGAGTTGCATACTGAAGAGAAAATTATTGAACCAGAGATAATAAAACAGGCTGAGGTTGTGCAAGAAGAAACTCCTTTTAAGGTAAAGAATCTTCTTCTATTTACTCTTATAAAATTTAACGTAAAACAATTTTACAAAAAAACTATTTTAATTTATTTGTGTTATTGTTTTGTCATATATCAATCAGACTCCGTAAATTTGCTGAGAATTAGCTACACATGTATACATATGCTATAAATTGACTGAAAGTAACTATGAGCTTACTTCTCTTTTACTCACTATATCCAAAAAAGGAGTAGCCTGGTAAATGAGTGCTCACAAAGGGGGTGTGGATGGAAAGGTCGAAAGCAGAAAATATTACTGTGGAAATTTGTTTGGACTAGTTAGGAGACAAACATACTAAATGTATGTGTGCCTTAGGAGGGGGGCATGAAGAAGGTCCCGTTTTTTGTTTACATCTCGGAAACGATACATCATAGGAAATTTTGCTATACTGCATTATGAAAGCTGATAATATTCTCTACAACTTTGATCGATACACTTTTTACCTATTCCCAATCATTGTCTAGATATGAGCTCCGATAAAACGGTAGATTTTCAAAAATGAGTTTTTTATCACGTTTTTTGTCATAAATTCTTCTATAATAACTTGCAAACAGTCTATCTAAAAGAAATAGCCTGACAGAACTGCAGCAGAAGTGGTGTCGCACCCTAGGCTTTTCTCCGAGGTGTGGGAACTTTTAGTATGTTTGTCTCCTAACTACTCCAAACAAAGTTCCGAAGTCAAACATTCTGCTTTCAACCTTTCCATCCACAATCATTTGTTGCCCGGACTAGAGGCTTATAAAGGTTAATATTTGGTAACATTTTTGAGTCGCGCGATTTTTGTGTGGCGCATTTGTTTTGTGTATTCTAAGAACTTTAATTATCTATTTTGATAATAGCTAACCGAAGTGGAAGCAGAATCGGTAAGGTGTCAATTTAGTATTTTTAATCTATATTGATGTAATCTATTTATGTATATAAAAATTAATCCCTATTTCCATTTGTCACGCCATCACGCGTGAATGGCTGGACCGATTTCGCTAATTCTTTTTTTTTGTTGTGTTTGTTATTCTCAGGAGAAGGTTCTTACATTAAAAAACATTAAGAAAATTGCTCAGAAACTTAGAAAATTTAAGAAAACTTAACGATAATATAACTTATGGGGACTGATAATGTGGACTATGTGAAAGTTAATATGCGGACTATATGAAAGTGATATTATAAATAAAATGTATGCGACTGAAGGACTTTGTATCCATGGTCATGAACAAATTAACAAAAAAAAAAACATATTTTGGGGGTAGATGAAAGAACACTTTGACTTTGTTTGTTTTGATGATAAAGTCACCAAGCCTGAGGGTAGTTTACAAAATGTTCTCATAACAACCGTATTTGAGCGGTTTTCAAATAAAATGACCGTTACGCAGGCGGAATACCTTATTTTTAAAATAAACAATTTGCATTCAAACAATCGGAATCGGGTAGTATGTTTAATAAATTATCTTATTTTATATAATATATGTAGGGGGATAAGAATTAAATCAATAAAAAATAGTTTTTTGTGTAAGTGAGCTGGAAATTGAAATCCATTTAGTAACATTTTCGTTCTTAATTTTGGTTAAATAAAAATATTATTTTTCGCATTTCTTTAATTGCCTTTATTCAATATAACATCATTCTACTTAAAAATAAAACATAAAATGGAATTTTCCTAGCCGTTTGCGAGTTTTTTCCCTAGAAAGCTCCATTACATAACTTTTGGAAAATTGTGACCCCGGAAAATATCTTTTTGCGCAATATCTGTTCGACATTTGATAATCTAATCTATTGAAGAAATATAAAGTTACAAATATAACATTAAATAGACTGCTTAAAACGTATTAGGTTACTGTATTTTTTAAGATAATCTAAAAAAAGTAATCTGCTTACCGTGAGACAATTACGTTAATGGAACTAAGCGTTACGTATAGGAACTCCTTAGGGCGCGTTTAATATGACAAAATTAAATGTCAAATCTAAAACTACTAAGTTTTAATAGTCTAATCTTCTACTTAATAGTCTTTACATTATAATAATAGAACCTACTAGTCTTCATTGATCTTTTTCACGCATTTTTAGGTCTTTCTAACTGCTGTTTGCTGTAAGTGGCATATTTTTCTAGTTTTTTTAGGTTTTCTCTAAACCTTTTTACCCACTCACCTTACGACGTAGGGTATCCGAGAAATTGAAAAAAAAAACATGACCGTAAGCAAAAAACCAGTTAAAAAGCAGTTGGAAGCAAAAAAAAAATTACAGGATACGCAACTTTTTAGAGAAATTGGAATAGATCCTTGGGCCCGAAAGAATAAATCTCGAAATTAGTAATATGTAATTTTAAAACCCCGGCCGGCATTAAATAATAACATTCTAAATTATAATAATTCTGAAAATCATTTGAAATAACATTTAATTTCTATACGTGTCATACTAATCAAGACAATAAGATAGGCATTTCAAAATCAATTATTTTTTATTAGTACGGGATTTTGAAAATATTTTAAATATCCAGTTTTTTATTAGGCACCAAAGATCAAGCATAAAGACATACTAACTTACCAAATTCTTTTTTTACACAACAATGTATTCGACGCCGTGATTGTTTAAAAATAATGCAAGCATACATGCAGGCACTAACTAGTCAAATTCAAAGCTACACATAGCCTTATAATTCCATTGCGTAACAATTTACGATCCGTATATACATAACGTTACATAATGGTCGTTACGAATCACTGGCAAGGGGTAATCAAACCAACATTTTTATTACTTATACATTCAATAATAACTTATACTGTACAATTAATCAATATTTGATTATTATAAAACAAATATAATGACATATAATGACAATAAAACCATTCAGACCCGCGAAAATACGTGTTGCTTAGGTGGAATTATTTTTTATACACCTCACCTCGAGAACATAAAGTAACGAACAGCGTCTAGAAATGAATAGATTTCTCGAATATTCTTTGACGTTTACATTAAGAATGTTGCAAGAAGTCTAAAAATATAGTAATATGGTATGTTTTCATTTCACAAGTACCAGTAATCCACGTTACTTAGCCGGAATTTCCGCCACCCGTGATTTTAGAGGACAAGAATTAAATTGATTTATTTCGTTTATTTTCTTCTATGAAGTGTTAAATTATATGTTTACTTGTACCTTTAAGTATTTATCTTTGCAATAATTGGCAAAATTTACACATTAAATGGAATTCTGTGGTAGTAATCGTTAGTTTTAGTTGGCCGGGTATAGGGTGGACATGGTAAAATCAGGTGTTTTATCCTAGTTTAATTCTAATTTATTTAAATATTTGCCAAGATTGCGCATTTTTTAATCTTTAAACAAAATCACAATTAGTTATTCTAATAAATATTACTTAAATAACAAATAAAAAGTTTATATTTGGCGAGTTATTTATTGTTGAAGTTAGTGGACAACGTACTTTTACGACGGTCATTTTTTTTAAAAAACGCTCATTTAATAATTACCAATACTACTGTTTCAGTATTGATTTGAGATAACGACAAGACAGGCTTCGCATTAGAAATTACAATGAAACTAATATAGTACAACTTTGCACGACTATCAAAATTATACGTTATTTGTAGTAGCGATATAGGTACACACTTTTTTTTTTATATTATACTATATGGTGGTTGACCGTTTTTTTTTTTTAATTATTTATTCAAAAAACAGTGAAAAACAGTACAACAAAGTATTAAAAACCACACAACGCAAACCTCAATGGGTTTATCTGTGTGTGGCGAGGATGTATGTATGGTACGACTGATGGTAAGCGGTTACTATAGTCTAAAGACGCTTGCAGCACTTTTTTTTTTTTAATAAAAATCATGCCTTAATACTACACTTGCAGGAACCACTAGAAGTGACTCAAGTAACCCCAAAAATAATCCCACTCCCAGAAGAGTCGAACCTGTCGCAGAGTTCATCTCAAGAGTCAATAAGCAGTAAAGACCGACCGATGTACGAGAAGGATGAGAGCCACCTCCGACCCTCGTCACAGAACTCCAACTATAGCTTCAATGACGTGATCACTGCAAGCCAAACTGGACTCTATCAGAAGGGAATAGAGGAGGAGGAGAAGTTTGTCGATAATTATGAACAGGGGAATTATGAAATGTATGAGCAGTTGGCTATGGCGTATCAGAGTGATGTTGCTAATCAGGTGAGTGGGAAAGAGAACTTTTGGAAGATTTTCGACATAAAAAAAAATTGACAACATAGTTTGTTAGCTTAGCAATGTATCATAAAAAAAACTAGGTACAAAAATAGGATACCTATGGTATTTTTTATTATTTGGAATTAGTTTGTTTCTATAATAGGTGGAGATTTTGAGATGGCATATTTTCGAAACCTATGTTGGGTTAGTCATGCTGAACAACTTTTACTATGAGACCAACACTGAATTCTCAATTTTTTTTTAAACTTTTCTTACAAAATGTTAACCTTGCTCGATCATATTGTATGAAAAGTAAAAAAAAAAATTTTGTTTTCATCCTTTAAAAAATATCATTTAGAAATCGACGACGACAACGAAATTCGTATTACCAAAAAAGGGCCTAAAAATCTAACAAAATAAGGTCTTTTATTTGGACAATTTTAACATCCATTCAGACTGACAGAAAACTGGGGCCAACCACAAGCTCTTAAAACAATATTATTATAACCTTACTTGTCTTTTGTCCTGTTTTGACGTCAGATGTCAAAACAGGACAAAAGACAAGTACGGTTATAGACAAGTAGGCTGGTTAAGAAGTTGGGGTTAAAATGAGAATGTTTTCCCTAAGCGCGCATCTCCCCCGTCGGGCGCGTCCCAGCGCATAGAGACCGTAGTTCGGGCGCGCGTGCTGGCGCGCGGGGAGATCAAGTGCGACTGGCGCGCCGGCGCACCCGCCAACCACAACCTGCCCGCGCCCGCCGCCAACACCGACACCAACACCAACACCAACACCAACACCGCGCAGCCTAGGCCCTCCAGGTGGGGTATGTATACCCTACTCTACTCTACTCTACTAACGTTGCTAACTATACAGACCGACGTGTTCCTTCTTCGTGGAAGATTGCCCTTGTCCTCTAAATGGGGGAGGCTTCATTTCATCATCAGCCTATAATGTCCCACTGCTGAGCACAGGCCTCCTTTCACAAATGACGGTGGGCGGTAATGGGCAGATACCCCACCACGCGTGCCCACTGCGGATCGGTGGAGGTAGGCTAGTGGTCAACCTACTGTGTGAGTTTTGAAGCCGCCTAGAAGGCCTCCAACTAGCTTGACGACTATCACAATTATGTGATAACCGCGACCAACAGCTTTACGTGTCTTCCGAAGCACGGAAATGCTCGATTTGAAATACCAATAGCCGGTCACCTATCCAGATACGGACCACGACGATGTTAGCTTAACTTGCCGATCGATTAAGAACGGCTTATCATGCTACACCACGAGCGCTTCATTTAATCGGCTGTAACCCCTCGAAGACAAAGGCCTATGAGTTCTCCGCGAAAGAATACCCCATTCGTAGTAGCACCAAAATTTTAAGACTCCTCTCAACATCGCTTAGAATATCGATATCGATCTGTACTTAGTGGATGCCTACGTTATAAGGAATCTGCGCAAAAGATAGATAGATAGATAATACTTTATTGGTACACCAAAAAAAAAAAGAAACAATTAACAAACAAAACATAAAAATAATAAAGTGTTACAATGGGCGGCCTTATCACTAAAAGTGATCTCTACCAGGCAACCTTTGGATGGAAAGGAGTCAAAATGTCATGTTAACAGTCTAGGACTAGTTTTAGCCCCGCGTTTTCTAGGGATCGAATGTTTTTTCGGGATAATCCTAACTTAATATAATACTATAAATACGATATAAGTTTGTTTGTTTGTTACGCCTTCATGCCTAAACTATGCAACGGATCATTATGACATTTGGCATGCAGATAGCCTATGGTATGGAGAAGGACATAGGCTACTTTATATCCCGGGAACGCGGCTGAAACCGCGGGGGACATCTAGTAATATTATAAATCCGAAAGTATGTTTGTTTGTTACATCTACACGCCTCAACTACGCAACGGATCATTATGAATTTTGGCATGCAGATAGCCTATGGTATGGAGAAGGACATAGGCTACTTTTTATCCCGGGAACGCGGGTGAAACCGCGGGGGACAGGTGATTATTAAATATGTTCAAATTAAAAGTTAAAATGTATTAAATTGGTCAGGTCTAAAGCCGGGTGAAGTGAACATAGTGCTGACGGGCGGCAACGAACAGTTCCCCATACGAAGCGTGCTCGAGCCTGTCTATAGGATACAGAGCATCGCCAATAGGACCGACAACTCTGCCACTGGGTGAGTCAACCCTGGATATCTTCAAGGTTACTGAATAGGGTTCTTCTGGGGATGCGTGCTCCATCCCTTCGTCATCGCCCCTTAGGCCAATGAAGCGAATTGAATATACAGGAAGTACACCTTTCTAATATCTGTCTGCACTCCAATATCAACGCCGTCAATCGACGCCTTAAGATGGACAAACCTAATCTACTCTTTCTCACGGAGCCACAAATCAGGTGTCCTACTGACGTGGCATACCAAAATTACCCATAATGACAATGTCATAGCGTTTTGAATCGTCATTTTACCGTGGTACGCCATTTATAATCCAACTGAATTATTTTATTGTCCATAAGGATTGTCTTTACTTTTAACAGTGATACCCCTGGTGTTGCAAGTGTCCATAGGCTATGGCAACTGCTTACCATCAGGCGAGTCGTATGCTTATTTGCTAGCAAAGTAGAATAAAAAAACACCATTAGAGAGAATATAACAATAAGTAAACAAATGTACAACCGACCTGATGGAAAGCGGTTACCGTAGACATATGGACGCTTGCAACACACGAGGCATCACTAACGCGTTACCGACCCTTCCCTTCCCTAATGAGCTCTGGCTACCTTACTCACGCGCAGGAACACAACATAAAGTTATTTGGCTGCGGTATTCTGTAACGTGGAGGTACTTCCTCAGTCGAGTTGCTCTTTGAGCGAATAAACGCGACGCTCACAATAAAGTTGTCTAACTTATACAAACGTTAGTGACAGTTACGACGAGGCATACATGGATATGTACGGCGCCTCGGACAGGCTGCAGTACGGCGACTGCTTCGCGCCGGACGCGCCACAAGCGCCACAAACGGTACAAGCGCTTCAAGCGCCTCAAGCGACCGCTGCACCACCAACCAATATCACTCCAGTGCACATCACTAGTACACTCGATGCGAGGATCGACCATGCTTTGAGGAATACGGGTATGTTATATAAGCAAAACTTTGATATGTGTTTGTGGAAGTACTCAAAATTTGCAATACAATATTATAAAATCGTCAAACTGCTAATGAGGTTTGTAGGTGTAACACTCTTTACATATATGTTTGGCAAAATTATATTTAGTGAAGATACATACAAATTTTAAGAGTGGATATTCAAAATTCTTTCGATAAACCTTGTAATAAACCAATTAATCAGGATCATCTGCCCAATAAGCGGTTTCAACTGCATTCGTCCGTCCGTCCCTCTGTGTAACTATATAACTGTATCTCATGAACCGTAATAGTTGAAATTTTCACAGAATGTGTTTTTTTCTACTGCCGCTATAACAACAAATATATTTCAATATAAATTAAATAAAATTTAAACTTAAAGGGTTCTATACAAGAAACGTCTACGGGAACCCCTCTTGTGTTAGTCCGACTCGCACTTGGCCGGTTTTTATTAATAATATATAAATATCCTGGGACATTCCTAACACACGGTCATCTGATCCCAAACTAAGCAGAGCTTGTACTATGGAAACCAGACAACTGATACAATACATATACTACTTTTTGTTTGTTAATACATACTTAAGGGGGCCCTTCATGGCCAACGCAACTTCAACGCAAGCGTAGCCTAAAAGCTTGTACTTTCATCCAACGTAATGTTTGACTGCGAAAAAAGAGAGACACCATCAGAGCCATCGGTTATCAGTTGGTAAATTCCGCTGATCACTCGCGGCCGCTTCGCTAGGTCGTCATTCATGATTTCGCATATCATAAAACTTGTTCCAGGCCCATACTTCCTGTGATGTAATCTTAAAAGTTTGTGAAAAAAAAGTTTGTGAAAAAAAAGTTTGTTATTTAGAATCTCCAATACATTTGCAAGCATTGTTTAGAGCTGTTTTCTTTACTTTTACAATTTATAGGTACATTAAATATGGCCAAAGTTCAGGTAAAATTTGTGCAAAACCGCTGTTTTTCGGAGGCTTTTACTGAATTTGTTTCACACTTTTTTTTATTTTCGCCTAGTTATACTGCTAGATATAGTTCACAAGATACCAATTTGTTTAAAACATCTAACGAAAAGTGTTTAAAAACGCCATCATAAGTACAGAGCTTTTGTATGAAAAGTATGGTTAGCTGAGTGCTCTTAATATACATAATTACACCCAGACTCAATCAGATTAATTATGTCATTTTGTATTTTCAGTTCTCGGCGAAGTAGCCAAGGAGACCGACAATGCAGAAGGCGAAAAGGAAATTCCTGACAAAGGAATATTAGTCACGTGAGTATCTTATTTAAAAAAATCCTTCTATTAATAATACCTATAGATCTATTTAATAATAATAATAAATACATTTATTTCAGAAAATTAAATTCCACATTGTTAGTAATACAAAATCTTAAAACTATGTTAGTAAAACACATGAGATAATTGAAATGAGCACAGCTAGGTACAGTAGGCCACATGAACCCTGCAACAATTATTCATGTACAGTCGAGGACATAAATATGTATACACTTTTTGAAATTCAAAAGCGATTTTCTCGCATGTTTAACATTTAAGTGTTAAACTATTACACAAATCATAATAGTATATGTTAGAAGATTCTGCCTTTATAATATCTCATAATTTCAATCAGTAGTTTAAGAGGAATCCGTTGTTGAATTTTACTAAGTGTATACATATTTATGTCCTCGACTGTACCTACCGTCCAGCCGAGCCGCGAACATAGCCAGGATACTGTTGGTACTGGCCCGCACTCTGCAGAGCAACGACGTGCATTTTTTGCGCATTGTGGCATAAAAACAGTCTGTTCGCGCCTCCAAAAACATGCCAGATGCACTGCAGAAACGGGGCAGCCGCAACAGCACCCGAAATGCGTTATTATACTGAACGCGTAGGGCGTTGTACGATCTTCGAGTATAGTTTACCCACAGACTGCTCGTGTAGAAGGATGTACAGTAAGCTCTGAACAGCGTGATTTTAACTTCTCTCGAGCATCGAGCAAATCTGCGGGCTATCATGTTAGATCTCACTGACAACGCCCTACGCTCTCGCTCCATATCGGCATCGTCCTTAAGTTCTTAGTATTTACAAGGCAACTTCTTCTTTGGTACTTTGGTCATAGAGCTGTGACTTTAATTCAATAAAGAATCATGGCGAGATTTGTATAAAAAATTGAGATTTTTAGAGACGTTGAAATGACATTATTATTGATCCTTGGTGCCTAAGGAATAACTTGAGGAATTTAAAATATTTTTAGATCCCCGGGATAAAAATGCGACATTCTATGCCATGCCGGCGAATCGCGACCAAAACCATCATGTTGTTGTTATGTTTTGCGGGGTTTATAAAATATTTCAAGTATATTAGTTGCTGGTAATTAATCTCAACATTGGAAGTGATTCAAAACTCTCGAAAATGTTTTATATTTTTGTACTAATCAATGTATGGATCTCGCCATGATTCTTTGTGATTTTAGAATCTTAATCTGTGGTATCAAGCTTCTAATTGTGTTGCCAGTCTTTACGTCATAAAAATCTCACTAGTCCACGACATCTTTTAATTTAATAATCGTGTATATACATGATTCTCCGACGTAATGCCAACTTCGTTTCGTCTAAATGTGTTTTCATTTTCAGTAAATCACTGACCTTGGTTGAACCGACCCGTGGCGCTAAACGAGTGAGCTTCGCTGACGGGTACAAGCCTGGCCAGGATTCCGATGTGGAGGAACCTCCCAAGAAGGTAATATATTATCCATTGATTAAACTAATGCTTGTACAGTGTTGACATTCACACTCAAAACGATTCTGTTGCAAATCGCACTAAACTAATTTTAATCACATCACATATCTTTTTACACACATTTTTGAAAAAGGATAGATCATATTTACAACTGTAAAATTAATATTTGCCGTTTTATTTTGTGGGTATCTAGACGTCACCAATTTTGACGGCAACTTAATTCATGTTGAAAAGAAGTAATTGGATTAATTTGACATGACTAAAGAATCATGGCGAGATCCATACATTGATTCGAAAAAAATATATATTTTTGAGTTTTGTATCACTTCCAATGTTGAGATTACATTACCAGCAACATATTAATATACTTGAAATATTTTATAAACCCCGCAACACATTACAACAACATAATGCTTTTGGTCGCGATTCGCCGGCATGCCATAGAATGTCGCATTTTTATCGCGGGGATCTAAAAATATTTTAAATGCCTCAAGTTATTCCTAAGGCAGCAAGGATCAATAATAACGTCATTTCGACGTCTCTAAAAATCTTAATTTTTTTGTACAAATCTCGCCATGATTCTTTCTTTCATCCCTTTCTTATGTTCTTTTTTAGAAAGTGATAAAGCGAGACTAAATTTGTTTAGTTGTAAACAACAGATTACTGCATACAAATGTTCGTTGTGGTAGGAAATCGAATCTACGACTTGAGGCACGGTCAGGGTATTTTTATACTACTAGGTGGCAAACAAGCATATGGCCCGCCTGATGGTAAGCGGTAACTGTTGTGTATAGAAGTTTGTAACACCAATATCACAGTCTTTTTACACCTTTTTACCCGACTGACCCGGAAGGAGTGTTATGTTTTTCGAGTGTATGTATGTATGTCTATTTCTTAGGCACGCTCTGTAGCCTTAACGGCTTGATGGATTTAAGCATATGAGGTGTCGTTAGATTTGTCTTAACTGTGGGAGTGTCATAGGGTATATTATTATTAAATGGCGTCTACGAATAAAAAAAGGGGGGGGGGGGGTATTAAAAACATAAATTTCGTTATTATAACAATATGGGTATCAAATTAAAGCTTGTGAACAGCCCATTCCATATATGTATATATTGTAATACTTTTATCCCACCATTTTGACGTAAACTGCAATTAAACCAAGTTTAATGCAAGGACAGTAAGTAGGTACTGAAACTGCTGAGCGGTTACCGTACGTAACTCCAGAGTTACGATGGTTGTTAGCCTTACTTTACCTTAGCGCTCATTTACTTTACTAATATTTAAATGAACAACTCATTTTATAATGAAACTAAAAAGTCTAAAATAAATTAAATTATTAAATAAACAAAAAACCCGACTGCGTAAAACAAAAAATAACTGAAAAGATAAAAACAAGTTCTTAATTCTATAGAATTTTGAATATAACTTGAATTTTATAAGGCATTGCAGTTGGGGATAAACAAATATTACAAATAAAATACATACTTAGGCTATTGGTTGTCCCCGATTGTAAACCCCCTCCCCCCTTTCAAGCCTCACGTAAATTATTGGACGGCCCCTAGACAGGGCAATCGTGCGGGGTGGGAGGGGCGAGACTTGGGAACTGCGAACAAAAAGATTTTAGTAGCTCGGGACACAGCATACTTTATATGGCCGTCGCGATACTGTCTAGACTTTGTCTTCATTTTCCACGAGATCAAAGGTGTCGGACAGAGCTTGTACTATGGAAACCAGACAACTGATATAATATATTTATACTACTACTTTTTGTTTGTAAATACATACTTATTATACATAATTACACCCAGACTCGGGACATACAGACATGTTCATGCACACAAATGCGTGTCCAGTGTGGGAATCGAACCCACGTGCCACGTGCCACCTGCGGCGTGTAAGGTGAATCTTAACCAACTGTGCCAACTGGCCCGTCAAATCAGTCAAATCAGAATGTATTTTTTTTTTTTATTATGTATAGGCCTGTGTTTGACCACAATCTCACCATGGTAAGTGATGATGTGGCCGAAGGTGGTAAGCACACAAAGCCTAGAAGGAACTGGCTCTCAAGTGTAGCTGTCGGAACACACCGATAGGTGCTTGGCGACAGATTTTCATCTTGAGGGTGGTAGCCAGCCAGACGGGTACTACAAAGTACCCTACCACCGTGCTACGGTTTCCTCACGATGTTTTCCTTCACCGAAAGCTCAAGCTCATTGTAGGATTCGAACCCGGGACCTTCGTCTCGGTATCCGACGTCACTACCACTGAGCTATCATCGCCTTAAAGTATGGTTGTATGTCATTTGTTATATTGTTTAGAAGAGGAAGTCCCGTCGGTTGGGTTGCGCGTGGCCGTGCGAGGCGTCGCACCCGGACCACGTGCCGCTGTGGGACGCGCTGCCGCCGCCGCCGCCGCCGCCCGGCTCGCCGCCGCCCCACCCGCACCGGGCTGGCGCCGGCGCGCTGCCGCCGCCGCTCGCGGCGCTGCTGCTGCGGCAGGCGCGCGCCGCTACGGGCCGCCGAGCGCCGCTGCTGCCCACGCCGCCAACACACCTCATGCACAAGTTTGGTATGTACACATTACACAACAGGGTTCTTCTTAGTTTTAAGTTTGGCAACCAAATCCTAATTAGGACTTATTTCTGCCAGTGTCGAGTTATATTATAGTTTCCAGTCACAATAATTATCACTTTCACAGTCGTCGGTCACGGTCACAGTTTCAGTACATGATAATGTACTGAAACTCTTCATCGGACTTTTAGACACAATTCATTTCATTTCACTTCTGATTTTGGATTGATCTTTAGTTGATTCCCGCCGAAAAGTCCTGTACAAAGTTACTTACAGATACGCAAGAAATGATACATGAATTATCTTGATATATAAAAGCTGTATAGCCACACTGTTCAACCCTTATACCACCAATTTCGCGCAAAGTATTCAACCTTAAGTTCACAGTAGCTGCACAAAGAGAGGTTCTGCAGAAGCACTTTTGGCTTCATTAATATTCACATTTGCTCTATTAAAATGCCAGAAATAAACATTTCACATGCTCTGCAAAATGCGCCTGTTCAGCTTCTAAAATGAAAGCTGACTAGAAGAGTAATGTTATCGTACTTTAACACCAATAGTTATACAATAAGCCAATTTTACGCTCCTATACATGCCCTGTATAGCTCGATATTTTTAAATCATAGTATAGTGCCACAAGCTTATCTGGCCCGGTGAGAGACTAATGAACGTAGTTTTTATATTTTATTTCACCAATTCGAAATGGCATCGTTAGTTCCTCTTTTGACCACCGGGTCTGATAAGTTTGTAGGACTATATTGCTATATAAGACAATATGTAACACGCGGTATCTCCCACAGATCCCAACACATCGTTGCCGGGATTCATGCCGCCGGAGCCGCCGCCCGGCCTCATCTCCTTCCCTTAGTATAAGTATTAATGTATATATAACTAATAAGTCACCAATCACTCACTATGAGAATAGGAGCGTCAAATATTGACCTGGCAATTGATTAGTACGGTTTACGTGAAAGATTATTGTGTATTACTTTTTAACATTACTCAGCTGTCTCCCGTAGGACGTAATAGCTAGGCTATCTGCATGGCAAATTACATCTCCATCAGCGGTTTGGGCGTGAAAAGTTACATTCGCATTTTTGATATTACCATAGATTTAACTGGTGTAAGTAATACAAAATCTGTTGACTATTTAATTGTTGACAAAAGTAATTTTCACTGTTTTATTTAAGCTATGACACGAGTCCATGTATGTACAAGAGTTTAGAATGGGAAAGGTGTAGGTTACTTTCAAACTTATTGAAGCATAAACGCAAATGTACGTTATTGTCACCACATGTACAAGTAAAGCCACAAAATATCTATTATAAAGTCCAGCCATAAAAATAGGATACTTCGCCATGTTGCGACAAAATTTGTAAATAAAACTATTGTTGAACTATGAGATGTTATAAAAATCTGCAAGTGGCGCCCTCATATCAGGTATCATATTTTTTTGGTGGCTTTATATTCTTTTCGGCTTCACCTGCTTGTAATGCCATTACTGTGATAATGCGCAGATATGGCCGGATGTTAGCGTGCTAATTTACTAATGGCATTATTAAGCGCTCGTGGTGTAGCATGATTAGCCGTTCTTAATCGATCGGCAAAGTTAAGCTACGTCTGTCTTGGTCGGTACCTGGATGGGTGACCGCCTAGTGGTATTTCAAATCAAGCGTTTCCGTGCTTCGGAAGGCACGTAAAGCCGTTGGTCCCGGTTATCACTTAATTGTGATAGTCGTTAAGCTAGTTGGATGCCTCCTAGGCGGCTTGAAAAATTCCAACAGTAGGTTGGCCACTAGCCTACCTCCACCGATCCGCAGTGGGCACGCATGGTGGAGTATCTGCCCATTCCCTTTCACCCTGATTTGTGAAAGGAGGCCTGTGCTCAGCAGTGGGACATTATATGCTGATTATGATGATGATGATTATTAATGTCTTGAGGCGATAGCTAAAATCTAATGATAGTGTGGCCACCCATTTAGTGTATCATCCCACGTAAATTTTTCCGATAATTGGACGTTAAGTGTTACGCAGGTGAAGACCTAGGCATTATAAGTACAATGAATTAGCGTAAAAAACGGGCTTGGGTTCCAGCGTAGAAAACAAATATACACTCTCATTCATTTCTCATCTCTGACACTGCCTTAAAATGTATTGTTCTCTCGCTTGCAAAGTCGTGATTGTCATTTTCAAGGCGTGCGAGTGAAATATTTGTGTCCTCTTTGTAATGTCACGCCCCTCTGGCCTCTTTAATCTCCGACTGTTCTATTATCTATTAACATGCTGATAATAATATTATTTTTTGTAAATAAACACTTATTTTTATATGTATTATTGTGTTCTTATTCACACTATTGTTTCTCGTATGCAAGAGAACTAATAGTATACCCAGAATGAATAACTCTGTGAAAAAATTAGGAATTTTTTACTTTTTGATAGATTTAATTAAAAATATCTATGTATATCGTGCAGTAATTTTAAAATCCTTTTAAAACAAGCTTGACGAGTCGACTTATTTTTTTAATTTATGGCTTCAACCAACCAACGCAACGGTAGGTATTGTTCAAAACTCATTTAGTTTTGGCTAGGATAAGTCACATAATACAAAATAAACAAATAATACCTACCTTCGCAGGAATATTTGTGTAAAAGCTGCCGGAACATACTGGTAGGTGCTGGGCGTCTGATTTTCAACTTGAGGGTCAGTCAGGTGGATCCACTAAGTACCCTACCACCAAGCTATGGTATCCTCAGAGTTTTCTTCACCAAAAGCTCAAGTTCATTGTAGGAACCTAAGATCTTCGTCACTACCTCTGAGCTATAATTTATGATCTATAATCTATTCGGGTGAATTAATCAGAAATAACCTCTGGTAGACCTAGGCTTCGGGGGATCCTTCAGATAGAGGCTGCCCTACTCGGATCATTGACCCGTCTCCGGCTGCCATGTTTTGTTAACCATTCCGAAATACTCATGACTTTGCTCACAAGAATGCAATACCTTTAATTTTCTTTGGTGGACCGTTTTTTTATGTGACAGACGAGCAACTGTTTTTATCTGAGGTGGACTGAAGTCACAATTTATTTCTAATAGGTCACCTACAGATGCGTTATTATATGTCATTTTGTAAATGTAATGCATCTGAACTATTTCGAATTACCTTATAAATAAATGCTGAGGTAAATTTGTTTGTTACATTTCGAAACACCAATCGCGATAAAATTTGGAAAGCATTTAGGTAAGAACCTGCAATAACATATATTATGCTTTTATCCCGGCAAAACATAGAGAACTAGTTTTATAATTTTGGCCGCCAGCGAAGAAGAAAAACTGCGAATGTTGGATGTCATTTATTTCGCAAGTTGTTTATAAAAATTAGAAATAAAATTGGACCCAATTGAGAACCCTGTGGGACCCTTAATGTAAATGATTTATATATACTGTAATATATATTTATATTAACCACAAACTGTTCCTTTTTGGAATAGGTATGGAATATAAGAGCAAAACCATTTCAGTAATATTCCATATGAATTCTCACTTAGTCAAGTTTTTTTTTGCGAACGACCAGTGATCCACTATATCAAATGCCTTACTAATGTCGGTATAGGTAATACTGATTTGTTATTCTTGAACTCAATCACGTAAGTAGCCAGATTTGCGGTGATGATCATTTTGGTTTTTTTATACGACTAAGTCGGTAAACAAGCATACGGCCCGCCTGATGGTAAGCGGTTCCCGTAGCTATATGGACGCTTGCAACACACGAAGCATGGCTTCAATTTAACTTATATTGCACACGCGTTACCGACCTTTCCCCCCTCCTCAATGACCTCTGGCGACTTTTCTCACGCCTTAAAAAGGGCCTGCCCTGTTTTAACTTAGAATCTGCTCTCTCTGGAACGCCTATATAATTATGTATGTCGCTAGAGTCATATATAATTATGTAAGTGGTAGGTAGGCGTGGGTAATTAATAAAACTACGGTATAAAAACAATAAAATAGATTTTCATTTATTGTGAGACGAAAAATACAACAATGGGACTTATCACCTAAAATGGTTAGTGGCAGACTGTCGTTTCAAAACAATTTATTGTTAGGTACAAGGGTCGCGCGACGTTTGCCACGCGCCTCTACGTTACAGTATAGACTCCTAATTATTTATGTCTTTCATTGGGAAACTCGTGGTAACGAATATCAACGAAATAATAGTAATATAATACACAAAACGATACCTTGACCTCTCTATTCACTGAAATCAATAACTAATTTTATTTTAACATTGTGAAGTTTCAATAGTTTTCATTTTTTAACTAATTTTTTTAAAAAGGCTTTATTGATTCGAAGCTAATACTTAATTACTTACAAGATTGTTTAATAGTTTTTTTAATAGTGGTCACGCCTCTTGTTGCCGGCGCCGTGCCGTACTGTGCCGTTCCGGGACCGGGACCGGGACCGGCCGACGCGGCGGGGGGCTGCCTGCGTGGAACGGAACGCGTCTACGAACGAACCTCACAAATAAAACGTAACAACTCTCAAATACCGCTACTATGAAACGTTCTATACAAAATTGAACATTGCCGATTCGCTAGATCGTTTTGATTCTTTATTTTTTATTTATATATAAATATATATTACTAAAAACAAGTGGGCGGCGAGCGGTCGGCCGCTCTCGTGCGACTCTCGGTTCAACTCGTCACTAAGTCGATTAAGTACATGTCTTAACGTTATAAGTTGAAAATGCCACTGCTGCGATCCTACGTCGCCTATGTCTGGGCCGGCGCGCGCGCACCGAGCGCCGCGTGGCGGCCACCGAGCGCAGTTTGGCAGCCAGTGTAGATGTCGCGACCACTCAGCGCCGTTTGTCATTGACGGTGTACCGTGTGGCGGCCACCGACCGCCGTGTGCGACCGGTGCGCGCGCGCCTCGCTATTGCTCATAGAGAAAAAATTCCGAAATCAATTCGTTACACCGTAGACTATATCTTGTTTAATAAACTTGAAGTATTTATCAATAATCAATAAGTACATTATAATAATTGAATAATTAGTATTTGTTTCATAAGAGACTAGCATTACAAATAAATACCTTCAGCTATACAATTTTTAATGTTTATTTCTATTTTTAAACATTTTGTAGATGTTTAAAGTGGACTACGTCGGTTTTTACACAAGAAAGCGGTCGTCGGTTCTTGTATAGAAACTTTTCAGTTGATGCGTCTACGCTTCGAGATATGACTTAAATGTATACTTAGATTTAGGGGAAAAAGGTCGTAAAAACAAAAAAAAAAGTTATTGAAATTTATAACAAACACCTTAACTAATACTTCAATAATTTAGTTGATAGCGCGCGTGGGCGGGCGGCTCTCGGGCGGGCCGCGCGGTGCGCGTGACGTCACGCGCGTCGCTCGGCGGCGGTGACGTCACGCGCGTCGCTCGGCGGCGGTGACGTCACGCGCGCGCCTGCGCTAACAGTTTGTACAAAAGGAGGAGTCGAGGTCGAGCGGCCGAGCGCGCGGGCCCCCCGCCCAGGCCACCTCCACGACATGTCTTTGACAAAAGCAATATAAAACATTTCATTCCGTGTAAGAGATGACACGATGGTATGCGAAAATTTTTTTTGTTTCAAAAAACACACTTCCATTCGCTCATCCTTGCGCTTAAATCTAAAATTAATAATTAGACAATATTTTTTTTATTTGTTCAACAGACGCGCGCGTCGCGTCGCGCGCGTATAATAATAAAATATTTTCAAAACAATCGAATAATTAAACACACTAGTTAACAATATAACTTATGCTCAAGTACACCGGTGGATGCGAGGGGGGTGCGCGCGGCGCCGCCTCGGCTCTGTTCTGTACAATGCGGCGCTCGCACCACACCACATCCTCAACCATACATGTCATGTTCCAAATCAAATACCAAACTTGATCATACTCGTTTTATAAATATTGATTTTATACACAATCGTTTTCAGCATTATATATATAAGAGCGATGGCAGCGTAACTGTCGGAGTAACGTCCGTGCGTCGCGTCGCGTCGCGAGTCGGCCGGCGCGGCGCCGAGCGCCGAGCGCCCAGCGCCGGGCCGGGCCGGCCGCGGCCGGTCTCCATTAATACTGATTATTGCGTGGAGCGGGGCGGGGCGGTTGCGGGGCGGGGCGGGCTGGGCGCGGGCGGGCGGGGGGGGGGGGGAGGTTACACCGCGGTCTCGGTGTGGCTGTGGCTGGAGAGCCGCTCCACGTCGATGTCGTGCGGCGCGAGGTGGTCCCGCGGCGCGTCCGCGTACTCGATGCTGGACGAGTGCGAGAACCGCTTCGACAGCGCCGTCTGCTTGCGCAGCGCCTCCGCCAGCGCTGCGTCCGCGAGCGAGCCGCGCGAGTCCAGCCCCTGCCGGAACGCGTTCACCACGCGGATCTGCCACCGCGCATATCAACGCTATTATATCGGCTCCCACATATATGTTACGACATTCGTGGACCTCTGACTTCAACTTGGTATTCGTAAGACTGACCTCGACTTAAGTCGATGCACTTTTCTGTCAATTTTAGGATTACCAACGTTCGCGCTGACCAATCACTTTTCATATTTTCAGTTATCTCTTTTCCGAGCAATTGAATTAATTTAAGTGTTTTATTCTGATCTTCTACTCGAACTTTCTTTTACTACCTCCTCAGTACCGAGTATAATTCGTCAGCGGGAACAATATGTGGAGTCAGAGCAACACAAATGCCACATTCCCTTCGCACACTCCCGCAGATTCGGCGCGGAGGAACCGCTCGAACCGGCGGGAACCGGGCGTCGGTAGCCAATGTACACTATCCCCAAATGAACATAAAGAGAAGCACACCGAGCCATTAAAAAAGAGGCAAGAAAGCGTTGAAGGTAATTCAAAATTCCAGTCACAGATGTAAATAAATGAAGGTTTGATATCGGCGCACGCATGCCATGCAGTGAGCCGTCAGCCACACACTCGCCCACGGGCCACGGCCACGAATGGCCACACGGATCTACACGTAGGTACGGACACTGCTGCAGCGTGTGGCAGCCACTAGCCATACTGGTGGCTGCAATGTATATGGCTTGTGGCTCTTACGCGTGTGGTCCTACGGGAACTGCACAATCTCCGCCCGTCGTCGCATCTCCTCTGAATACAGACATGTCTCATCGCCAGTGCCAATGAGTGTTAGTGTGTGTTAAACATGCAATGTTGGTTGCGACTCTGTGACTGCATTTGGACATTCACCTCTATGTGAAGACTACTACGCGATGAAAGCTTTATCCATTAAACTGATATAATAATGCCCTCAACACAATACTACGCACATGAACGAAGCAACATCGAACGCATCCGACGTCCTATATCCGAAATATTTCAAAGCAAGCTTTCCGTTACTAAAAATACCTAAAAGCTAATTTGTAGTTTAAAAGATGACCTAAATTTTTGATGATTGCTTAGCTTTGCACGTACCCCTGGCGATAATGTCATCTATTATAACCCCACGAATTATTTATAGTGCAATGTGAGGCAAATAAACAAAGAATACCACTACTTATATGCCATGATGTATGGATGCAAAAATAAATTTTGAAGCTATTCCGTTTGTAAATCTATTTTTTTTATCCCTACCTATTGTACCTAAGTTGTCCAACATTTGTAACGTTACAGTGGGGGTTAGTATGTTAATATTAACGATACATTACATTTATAATGTTTAAAGAAACAATCATATTCATATTTACATTGAACACATAGAAGATATGAATCGACTTCAATAATATTTTTATTCATTGTGGAATTTATTTTTTATTTTTTACGAATAATTATTAACTTTTTAAGAAGAAGAATTTGAAGTCGATTGTAAAAGGACAACATCTTTGAAATCAATTCTTAAAACAGTAAAAACATATGGATAACACAGCGCATGCATAGGATGCGTGCAATGATGTTGAATATACAAAGCATGCAATATACGCTGGCCTTTACAATTTCAATCTTTTACATCAAACCCTATTTTTATGTGCAAATGGTAAGGGTATGACTTCATCAAATATAATGGCATTGTTTTAGAACTTAATGAAATAACTTGATCCGGCTCAAAGGACCAAATTTAGGAATTTTAATCCTAGACTAATATATGAAAAAATAAAAGATGAAGTCATACACCTAGATTGAAACCAAAAGGTCAGTATAGACACAAGAGCCAGTGGGATAAAGTTGTAGGTATAGAAAGACAGTACAGTATCAACAGTATGAACATATAAAATAAATAGAAAAAACAAATTAAAACGAAATGTTAACATAAAAATAGTAGTCGAAAACAAAACAATCGATAGTGAGTGAACAACACAGGCTCATCCTTTCATAAATTCAAATCTTACAGCTTGGTCGGTTGACGTCTTGCTGTAGGGTACAGGTATCAACCTTTCTTGTAACTCGCCACCTATGACCTTCCGTGTGCAATTGGTATTCATGGAAAAGAAAATAAAAACGAGAACATGAAGAAAGATTCACGGCACAAAGAGAGGTGACGCCTCTTTGAGGCGGTCGGTTGCTTTAGAAAACAGATATGTAAGTAATAAAATTTGTACATTACTGCGGTGTTCGGTCGGACGCAATTCTAAATTAGTGTATTTATACTTGAACGGTATCATTTCGTTGTCCAAATTAGTGATGTAACTATTCATATCGTCATCGTATTATATCGATAAATTCGGCGAACAATTCAGTTTCTACATTTTACTGTTTTATAGTGAAATGAAATCATATAATTTGTCGATATGAAAGATGACGTTATAATTAGTTATAAATATGATTTAGAATTGCGACTGACGCTCTAGCAAGTGGAAGACTTTTTCACAAACGAAGAGTGTAAATATATAAAATTCAGAGATAGATAGTTCATCAGGGGACTAATACAACGAAGCAGTGTGCTTCGCGAAGCAATTAATAGTTTTGTAGAAAGAAGATAACATAAATACACAGTAGAAAGTAAAATGACGCAGGGTATACCTATGAGGTTCCTTAAGAAGCACATTCATGGGGTGTGCACTTACATCTAATATTCCTTTTAAAATATCATATTTTCCATCCAGGGCTCCGTAACATCGATTTAGAAAAAAAAAAAAAAAAAAAAATGAATGAAAATAATCGAAACCAAAGTTAAATACAATATCAACACATTGATTACATATAACATTTATATTCAGCTCGGATCACCTCTGTGAGTCACATGGCATTTTTCATGTTTTCCAACAAATAATGTATGTTTGTGCGTGTGTGTGTTTGTGTGTTGAGTCAAACAACGGCACTCGTGTGTTCAGGTAATGTTCATTCATGCGTACTAAATCTAAAAGCACACACATTTGATTATATCGACGTAGTTGCTCACATACCAGATATATGTATCGTCATTTTATCGATAAACTATATATTTGTATCTACATTTTCTACAACACTAACAACTATAATATACAAAAGCGTACATTTAATGAATACCGTGAATTGGCAAATTATAATGATCACGAATATTCCTATTGTTATTATTATTATTTTGTTATATTTTTTCGTTATTTTGATGCCCGATTGCTTTTTGATAGTGATGTTATATTAAATTTTGTATTAGCTAGGCGTTTAATATATATTATGTTAAAGCAAGGCATTTAGTCTAAACTATTATATTTACAATCAGAGCATAAATGGTGATATAATTTATTGAAAATGCATACAAGTGTTGCAACACCAAGGCCAGACCTTTTTATGAGTTTTACAAATATATACACCATATATACAATGATACAGTCTACTGATACGTACATGCCATAGGTGAGTCTACGCCACTACAGTTATACATATTTGTATGCGTGTAAGCATCTAAGCGAGTTCTAACATCGATCTAAACCGTACGACATAAATTACGGCCCATGTTGGCCATAGGCCGGCAACAACAAACATTTGGACCAACATCGACACAACACTTCCCATACTGCCAGTTACCTTATATACGGAGCTCGATCCACACAGTCGGTGGCGCAGTTGGGTGAAATGAAAGTTACTTTTGGAATATAGATACTTTATTATTAAAGTTTATTTAGAGACAAGAAGCGTTAGAAATAAAGAATTTGTAGACAACACCAGTTCAGTATACCGTATAGGTGGATATTAGCAAATAATCATGCTTCATCTATTGTTTAGATGTTTATTAAAAGAGTGATATTCATTTTAATCCACTAAATGGCGTGTATAACCAACTATTAAGCGAATAATTAAAGTTTGAAAAAATTTACGGTTATTTTTTTACATCTACCTAACTCAAGTGGTACACCACAACATGTATTTAATTTTTATTTTTAATGTAATAGTTTTTAATGTGTACTATCTATATTTGTTACTATATCTTAACATTCATGTAGCAGGCATCTTTATAACTACACGAAGTGCATTATAACTACGAGATTTAGAAATCGATACATATTTTAATATATTTTTTTAAAAGTACTTAATTTATAACATAAGTCTACTATTCACCACAAAACATGTGAAGGATAGTTAAATTTGCTTGATACCTTGGAAAGTGTGTGACAAAACAGAAATGAAAGAGTTAACATAAATTGAGGGTAGGTTTGGAAGACCAGTATGTGGCTAGTTGTGTTTGTGTAAGAATCACACTACTGTAAGAAAGATTAAGAGGCGAATAGTTTAAACAAATTAATATGAAACAATATTCTGTATTTCAATCATAACTTACAATTAAAGCGTTATTAATACTAATAGTTATTGTTATATAGTTATAATAATAATACAGAATATTATTTGAAATATATTAATTTGACACACGAAATAAAATAGAATATTGAAGTCGAAACTAAAGTAGAAGGAAAAAGCTGTTTTTTTTGTTGTGTTTATTGTACACACGGCTACAGCTTGCTATACATTTCTAGTATAAGCTGACCTCCCATTGTACGGAAATCCTATACAATGCGAGATCAGCTTATACTGGAAATGTATAGCTTGATCTGTAGCCGTGTGTACGTTGTTCATGCATCCAGTGTTCATTCGTATAACAGTGCCAGGGGGTTGCATTAAATATATGCAAAATGCCAGCACTCTAATTTTTATCTATTCTTCATATAAAAGTACCTAAAAGAAATATAAAAATATATGTATTAAACGATAAATTAATAATGACGACAACATAGCGATTGTGTATCGGTAGTTGTGGTTTTAAAAACAGAGGAATCAACTTCACAATCTACTAGGGTCATACCACATAGAGGCACTAAGTCAACAAATAAAAAAGTACATACATCTAACATATCAAGATTTCGACACATCTAAAATATGGCATTCTTTATCAACAAACAAACAACAAAAATAATAACAAGCAAATTTAAATATCGTCTTATCATTAAAAACGTTTATAAAAGCACTTGAGTAGCACAAATTGTTGAATTTGTTATATCGATAACAATAAATATATAAAAAATGGCACATGAATTTAACCGTATTATATACTTTTTTTTATTAAAGTTTATTACAACACATAACAACTTCATTCCTTTTTATATTATAATTACAAGAAAAGATGAGAAAATGTATGAAGTTATTTACAGAAAGTAATTTTTCGTAAAAAAATAAAAAAGTAAATGTATATATCAGAAAGTTTTTTTTTTTCACTTCGACAACGGTTATAAAAACATATCGTTTCGCTAAAACTCTAATTATACTCCATCTAAATAATGGTGCACCATAGTTACATATAAATCTAAAATATATTTTGCGATTCTAATATTTGTTACTTGTTACTTATCTCTAATACTTTTAGTAAACAGTTAAACTTCTTACGATACCTACTGCATTTACATTTGAAGGGATTCCAAAAGTTTTTTTTATTATTTTTATTTTCCAAAAGTTTAGCAAGAAATCACGGATATATTTATATATATATTTTTTTAGAATATCATCGAAAGTTCATAGTACCTATATGGCAGTAGTCTTTTTTATGAACATTGTTGATTTTGTCTATGGAACATGGTCTCATATAGCTACACAAGCGTGGAGCTAGGTAGGTATGTATAGTTTGATTGTTTTGTTTATGATTGGGGCAAGTATTTAGTCATCGCTCTGATGCGACACAGGGCTGAGCGCCGGCAGGGAACTGCCGCCGGATTGCACGCTGATCCTTCGGTGCTCCGCCAAATAATTATTGACAAATATCCTGCGACCGGCCAATATGTCCGCCTTTTGCTGCAAAACAACATGACGGACCGTGTCAGTACCGTACCGGGACGTGACCGCACCTACGCTGTACAGTGCACAACTCACAGCCGTGTAACAAAACTGCTTTGAGCTCAATTCGTCAACTAAAAATACGTGAGACTGGCGTTTGGCATTCCAAAAGTCAAATTGATCATTTAAAACACCAAAACTAACTAGAAGTGTAGGGTTGTCAGCTAAGATATAAAAATAAAAATAATAAAAATTTGGAAAAGCAGTTTCGTTAGTTACCAAGTGCCTAAATTTAACTAGGGTAGGGGGGGGGGGGGCATTCACACTAGCTGGGACGGGTTCAAGGGCATCCAGTAGCAAATACTAAATATATATGAAAAATAAACTTTAAAACAATATAAAATAGGAGTTAATTACCGTGACGGAAGCTACTACTACGCAGAAAGATTTTGAAAAAAATTCCGGTATGTGAGCTACTCCGCGATGCAAGTTTTAGATTTACGTGAAATCTGTGTATTTTTTCTATGCGGGTTTCAAAATAAAATATCACCGTTCGTCAAATAAATACTTTTATTTAATATGAGTTTGTTTTATTTTATTATTAATATGGTTTATAGTGCCGGTTAAGTATGTATTTTTAAACAATATAAAGTAATATTTTACAATAAAACTCAATAACAAATTACGATTACCAACTTATTAAATAAGTACATACACAACCGAATTAATGATTAAAAATTAAAGAAAAACCAAGTGGAAAATAAACGAGAAATAAAGAAATTTTTCGTTAAAAAAAAGTATTTGACTTATTTTTCTAATTTTGGTGAAATAGTGGAGAATATGTTTTATGCGCAATATTTTTGACTTTTAAAACCTATATATTTTTTTTTATTTCTGCTTATATACTACAGTGTTAGAAGTTCGATACGTTATTGTGATGGTATATTAACTTTTTAATACTATATTATTATATAGAAAAGAAATTAAAATTCGGATATAAAACCCTAAACACTCTGACAATATTTTATAATTATTGTTCATAAGGAAAATATTATCAGAGACAATACAAAGATCTATCTAATAATTAAAAAAGAAAATACAAATTGTGCATACTCACAGACATCTGTATACATGCAATAAACACTGTAAAATAAGCGAGAACACACTGTAAATGCGAAGCGAAAATTAATTATAAGTCAAAATAAAATTAAAAATTATCTACTAACATAGAAAACAACGTTGTGTACCAAAAAAACGAAAAGTTATACAATTCTTCAAAAATATACTCAGTACTTACAATCTAAGCGATCGACGTAGCCGCCATTTTGTTGACGGATATTACTCACAAAATGGCTGCTCACTTAACGAAGTGTACGTAATTTATGACTTATTGAATATGCAATTTCGTCGACTATCTGTTATTTAAGATCATGAGGGATAACACTACTATGAATTATGCATGATTAAGAAAAAACAAAGATCATTATTAGAGATGTTATCCTCCATACAGTCGATTCAATAAGGCACAGTAGTGTCCCGGTACAGAAGTACCGGCACGCACACGCACGTATGCATGCACGTATTTCATGCTTCTAATATTGAACTGATTATCTGTTTAACGAGTACCTACATTACACCGGTCTCTAGTATACTTACAATATTAACTTCCTATCCAGACAGACCTAAACTTACCGTCAACATCTGAAATAGAGGGAGTTTTTGTTCTAAAAAACGGGCGGCCCCCACCATAACTATACGAGTGGCGATAAAAAAAATACTATGCAATTTGCTTGAAAATTTATTCAATTACAATTTGTAAATAGTTCTCGTAACATTTCGCAAAGTCGAGTTCTCTTTGTTTCGTATTTATGATATAGTAATTACACATGTATAGATCCCTTTTTGATCTTCAAGTTAAGCGTGAGAGTGTCTCATTCATATTAAACTTTAGGCTTGTATCAATTATCTTTTTAAATTTATATTTTATCGATTAATACATTATTTATGGATACGTAGAATTTATAATTAAACGTTTAAGAGCCAACAGTTATACTTCGTAGATCTAAATATAGTATATCCCAGTTTTATGTTAAAGTTAAGAAACGGGGTAAAAGTGGTCCCAAAATTTACTATGAAACAAAACACGTGCTGCCGAGTATAGAACCATCTCAGGTAGTTTCACAATAACATCTCTCCTAACAAACTACTTATACATAAAAAGCTAAAATAGTGAAAGTTGAAAATTTTAAAGTTTTTTTTCTTAATTTTTATTTCCATAAAATATTCGAAGTCTAAAGATTAAAAAGTTACATTTTCGTTTTAATAATGGAGATTTTATTTATTCAGATTCATATCTACCTATATAAAATATCACTGCTCCGATATACATAAAAAAGACTTTAGAAGGATCTCGTAACCTATGTACAAATACGTTCATCTCTAAAATAGCAGTGTTTTTAACTTTCATATTACATAATGACCGACAGAAGGGTTCGTTTAACCTACGTATATGAAAAAGGGGTCCCGCAAGATATGCGTAATCGTCAACAATTTAAATAAGCAACCCTCCCTCGTAGTGGAGCACATCAAGATCGCGGCGCGGAACATCGGATCGCTTCGTCGAACGACAGGCACAATGTGCGACGGTGCGGAGACCAGTCGACGACGGGCCGCCGACATCGTCCGGATTATTGCTATCGACTACCTAGTACTAACAAAGTTTCAACACTTAATAAAGAATCTTAATAAGAATTTAAGAGCCGTCGCGTGGGTCCACGCTCGTTCGGACGTGATCGCGCGCGTGATTACAGCGTTAAGTACGATCGGTCGCGTCGCGTCCGCTTGTGTGCGCGCTAGTGCGGGCGCGGTGCGGGTGCGGTGCGGGCTCAGAATATGGTGGTCTCTGTGCGCGGCGCGGCGGTGGCGGCGGCGGGCGGCACGTCCTCCGCGTCGATGTACGCGATGTCGGCGGGCGGCGCGCGCAGCCGCGACCGCAGCGTCGCCGCCGAGTGCGCCGACAGCCGCTCCTCCAGGTCCTCCAGCGTCGACTTGAACGCGCGCACCACGCGCAGCTGCAACCATCACAACTGCACTCGCGGCAACCGACCGAGCCGCACGCCCACACCCGCCTACACCCTCGCCACCCCACCCACCCCACCGACCTTGTCGTTGTCGATTGTCGACCCCTACCGAACCACCGATACCGTTTAATCGAGTGTGGTGTGGATGTTCTCTGTGCCGCTGTCTGTATTCAGAGTTGGATGTAGCGTATGTGTGCCGACATTCGAGGATCGTGTCTATGTCATGCAGCTAGACGACCTCGCGGGGAGCTACCGATAGTGACGTGACATGACGTGACGACGAGGATGAGATGACACCCGCGCCGGGAGACGGGGGCTCCATGCACGCGTAGCTAAACAAAAATAAAGTACTAGGTGCTGTCGGAAACGTCTAGAACGAACACGTGGGCTGAGTGGAGGAACGTACGTGACCTGGACACGGGGCACATAACAAAGCGGGACGATGGAGCGAAGTCGAGGACGACGGTGTGAGATCGACGCGTCGATCGGAAACAGGGTGCTGATACGAGCGGACGAAATGGTGCCAGAGATGGAAAGTGACAAACTCGAGGAGCGGGGTCGACTACTGCCGAAAAGTGGGGAGATGCATGACAGACGAAAAATATAAAATAAAATGCTTGCAGGAAGTCGACGACACTCCATTGTCCGGAAAACTAGAAGAACAAACACACAAACTAACGAGATAACCACCATTGACTACGAGCACAATGAAAACAGCGTATCCACAGCGAAGTAGGAGTGTCGTAAACTCCCCGGGTGTTGGAAAACGTGATCACTACACTAGACTAGAGGGGGCTAGACGCTAGGGCACACAATAGATCACACCAGAAGGTCCGCCGCGCTTCGACACCAGCTCAAATACGTGCACACACGCTGTATTTACAGGATGAATCGTAACATCTGCTTTAATGCGTTGTGAATACAAGTGAAGTTAAGAAGCGAATTGAGAATGCGTTGGTGAAGCATATCTAAATGTCTTTATAAATGACTAAATTAACTGCAGAGTTATGGTATTGAAACATTTCAAATAAGATATTTGTGCACGTATTGGACCTTCTGTATCTATATAATGGTATGGATAGGGATGGGGCCTATGGGGCCTAGGGGCTAGGCTAGGCTAGGCTAGGCTAGGCTAGGGTACCGTCAGCGTCCTCCGCACGCAGCGCGTCGCCAGCCGCCGCGGCCGCCACTACACCTCCGTCTCGAGCACGGGCCGGGGCTGCCAACAACATCTCTCAACGACGCGCGGCTCCATGCCCCATTCGACACCGTCCTACGTGCGTACGCAGCCCTAGCTTTACAACTGATGCCGAAAGCGTCGTGGGACATTTGTATTGTGTTTCACATCATCATTTGAATCATCGTTTCAACTAGCTAGACTACTTATTTTTCAAGAAATACTTTCTTTGTGGATGCTAATACCATAAAAGGAAACTATATTAAAATGCTTTAAGGCATTGATAGATCAGTCACTCAAAAGTCTTTTTAAAAGCATAGATTTATTAACCCACGTCCAGTAGAGGGAATTGTTGGGGCCTCCTCTATCGATTATGAGGGATAAAGACTATTATTAGTGCGCGACGAGACCTTTGTATTTCTCGTGCACGGTTTCCTCTCGATGTTTTCCAATACGAGAAGCCAGTGGTGACTTTGGAAGTACACAGGAATTTGAATCTGCATCATCGTGGACAGTTACATTTACTATTGGAAAATCACAGCTAATTTCTAATGTCGATTTATTTAAGTGAATATTTTTGAATATCTTTCTTGTAAACTGACTTGGCATTTTTACTATATTTCATTTTATGTTTCTATTACAATGTACCTAACATGTTTTAGTTACAAAGAGTGTTTTTATTTAACCTCCGATGAGGAAGACTGTTCAGCGGCGAGTATATATATATTTTTTTTATTATTAATTAACGTTTTTAGGTATCTATGTTTTTCTGAAACATTTAATTTAATTGCATAAATAAATAGACTTTTTAAGAAAGTTTCATTTTTAAACTCTTTGATTAATATTATAAAGTATGAGTTGTACCATAAAAATTATATATTTATGTATGTTATCTAATCTACTTATATGTAATCGGAGTTCATACAAAGGAACCATTGCCCATTTTAAGAAATGATGATGTCAAACACAATATTCATTCTTATACAAATTTATTTAAATCAATATGATCATAAATGTCCCAGCCGCGTACGGGCCAGCAAGGAAAGACAAGACCCATTGTTTAAGAGAAAATTATAAACAACAAATCAACAAACCAAATATCATAAGTGTATCGTGTTAATGCGTGTATATCGGTCAATGGCGGACCAGTGTCACGGGATAAGAATATGACTCGGAAAGAGTGCCGTAACGAAATGAAAAAAAAAAATACAAAAAATGGAAACAACAACAAAAAATAATGGTAATAACTAATATGGAATCGAACCGAGGCCTTCGCTACCCCGCAGATGGATTGTCGGCTACACTACACCTATACAACGCAGGGACGTGTTACCTACGATGCTTGGAAGGACCATGGTGCACTAAATATTACCAACATTTTATAAACTCTTATATGCCACTGTATAATGGCCATTCTCGCTTAATACATTAAGTTCAAATTCCATATATTTGTATATGGTGGTGGCTCGCGATTTTTCTTTATAAACGTGTGACATTGACTTAATCTATGTATCTACCATGCCATGTTATTTCTTTTCGGTTAAAACATCTAATTCTCAGGAGCCAAGGAGGAACAGAGTCACGTACAATATTAGTAGATTTGACGGAAAACATTGTGTAAACATCCATAAAAAAAAAAGATTTTTAAATGTATTGTGTTTAATATTTTATCACAGATGTTTGCACAATTTCATAGTCAAGATGTATTAGAAAGCTTAACAGAATCACTTGTTTCTTTAAGTTAACAAATATACAGGAAATTAGAACACTCCGATTATGTTATTTTTTCTCTACAGTACATAGTATACTTACCGACAAACGGCGCACCGCCTATTTTGCATCACTATACACACTTACATAAAGACAATACATCAAGCCTAACAAACGCAAAATAACACAATGAAGGCAACTTTCTGTATGCAATGCAAATCTACTGATGACCTGCGTTCAGTGTGACGCTTGTATACAAACTGACTGGACAACACTCCCTGACATAACACGCCACTACTGGGGACAACATTCACAAACAAAAAACAAAAAATAAAAAACAAAAAACAAAACAACAACAAAATCAAAACAAAAAAACATACATGGACAACAACACAACGGCAAAGGAAAAACGGGTTCGACCGTTCGGTTAATGTTAGTATAATACGAGCATTCGGCATGCTCTCGCTACAAGTGTCATCATTATGATACTTCTTTTATAAGAAAAATCCACTCCACACTCAAATAAATTAAACGTTCATAGCAGTAACTGGACACAATTGTAATAAGTTACATTATAACAAGTGGAATAAATGATTGAATGTTACTGCTATATTTTTATTATATCTCGTATATCGGTAACGCGTGTTAGTAAACGCCGTGCGTCCTTGTCATTTTCAGGCTCTCAAATGTACGGCGTTTCAACAAAATACAGCTGGGGTTGCTTTGGATGAGTAGCGAGGATGTAACGGGTTGGCGTTTCACAAGCAAAAAAAAAATTTAAAAAACACTATTCTTAAAAAAAAAACACAAAAATTAAAAAGTAGTAGTGAAAAAAAATCAAACAGTCAGTATGACTCAGAGTTGAAATAAAAGATAGATAGTAGAAAGAGATAGTCATATTCATACCGCGATGTGGTTGAGTTATGAGTTTTGAATACCGTATAAGTATCGGGACAAGTCATATTAACTGTTTGAGGATGAGGGATAAGTAACATTGTCACAGCCTACAATAAACAGCATGCCAATAGGTAGTGGTACAGGGGGCGGTACAGTCAACTCAGGTATTAAATAATGTGGTACAAGTAAAAAAATAAGTCTATAGTAAGATATAACCGGGAAGCGTCAGACTGCAACTGTTTCATGCATGGTTACTCGAGATGTTTGCTAACTAGTGTATCACTAAGGGATGCCCCGGTTTCATGACAGGTAGAAATATATATAGAGGGATTGCAAGACTGTATATATATAATGTTGTGTATAAGATATATCAAGTTCAATCATGATAGATAGTGAAGTATGTCATGAAACCAGGTACAGAAATTAATAAAAAAAACTAAAATAGTTGATTTAGGAAAATAAAGTCTAGTAAGTATTGATTTGTTCTGTTGCCAATTTGTTTAAATATTGTTTATGGTTTAATATGAATATTGTTAAATTGGCGACCGGACAATTCATAATTCAATCTACGTTAATTTTGGGCCAAAATAAATATAGCGTATCTACTTTTACTTTGTCAAGTGTTTCTCTGTGTAGGTATAAAAATAAATAAAATAATAACTTCGAACAAGAACAGAAAGTGTAGGAGAATAAAAAGAAAAATACAAGATATAATTAAAAGAAAAATTAAAGTATACAAAATTGAGGAACCAAATAGGAAAAAAATATAAAACGTTAAAAAGTTATTATTGAAAGTTTTAAATCAACGAATGTTTATAATTATTTGTTTTATACAAAATCGTAGCATTAAATAATTCGGCTCGCTGTAACCATTATGAAAATAAACAATTTGTGTGATTATAACAAAATTGTTCAGCGTATCTATTTTGTTTCTATGACGTATATTATCTATGTAAAAAAATGGATGCATAGTATATTTTGAAAAAATTGTGAATCGTATTTGTATGCAAAAATATGAAAATTTTTACATAAATGTACTAAATAGTGTTTATATAAGACTAAGCGTTAGGATGCCCAAGGTATCCGCAGAGTTGACCTGTTGACTCTTATGTGTATGAATTTTATATACACATACATATATTAGCTGTAAACTATAAACTTATCCCTCTTTCATTTCATTATTTCTGCCACTCCTATATTATTTTAACTTGTATTTATATTTTATGATTTTTAAGATAAAACATCTGTTTATTGTTACTGTACTTCACTCAAGGGACTATTTATTGATGATTTAAACAGTAACAAAGAAGACGTTTTTAAATTCCTTAAACATCTAAATATATCATAATGTTTTTTTTAATAATCAGTCTTAATTTCACAGCCGAATGTCATGATGACATAAAATTACAGCTGACGGCTTTATCTCTTTAGCAAATATTTGAATTACAAGTTTTTACAAATGCGTATCAAATAAAGCCGTCAGCAAAAAAATCACACTGTAAATAATAAGCAGTTGCTAAAATAAAATAAGTGTTTTTTTTATCTTTCTTTATATAAGCAGTAACTGCGTGTTATTTGATAAACCCTTGACTTATTATTTACAGTGTTGTTTAAATTTGAATAATTTATTTGTATTTTATTACAAAATACAAGACAAATTAAACAAATTCAAATAAATGCTTTCATATGTTCCCACATTTTACTATTTGACTCGTCAAATAATAAATAATTTAATGACGTAAATACAACACGAAAATACCCGTTATGTGTAGTGTACCTATTTCCCAAAGATTCGATGAATTCGATGACTTATATCAAATATTGATTCCCAATTTAATAATGAAAAGATAAGTTACGCAAATCAAGCTTAATATACCATTTTTATAAATATATTGACAGCTGATTTCAAATCTTATCCATTCATCTCCTACCAAATACCCTAACACAAAAACTCTCCACATTTATATCCAATATGTACCCCGCAATGTATCATGTAATAGCAACACGTAAAGGCTGGACTGGACCACTGCTATAAATACAAGGACGCCTTTATCAAGCTTATGTTTTGAGACTGCCAAATCGATATTGGCTGATATGCAATATAGTTTAATAAAATAAAATAAAAACTTCAACAAAAGTCAAAAGATGGTCCATGCGATAAAGGTTCATATTTTCTGGTGAATTGTGAACTTTCTTTGATAAATCTATATACATATATATATAAAAGAAAGTCGTGTTAGTTACACTGTTTATAACTCAAGAACGGCTGAACCGATTTCGCTGAAAATTGGTGGGGAGGTAGCTTAGAACCAGGAGACGGACATAGGATACTTTTTATAAGGGTAGTGTAGGGTAGGTAAGGGGATAAAGAAGGGAGCGCAGGTGAAACCGCGGGCGGAAAGCTAGTTTAATTATATAAATAAAGTAAGAAACAAGTATACGGCCCGTCTGAGAGTAAGCGGTTACCGTATTCGCGTCTTCATGGAGGCTAATCTGCTATCAGCTGTTCGTGTAGTGACCAGTCCAACCTCCTCGCATCCCACATATATCTACCCGCTCATAATGTATCGTGTAATGTGTGTCGTGATGGTGACGTGCGGTGATGACATACCTGCGTCTGGAGGCGCGTGAGGCCCCGTATCCAGAGGATCTGGCCGGCGCGAGGCTTCTTGTCCAGGTCGTTGTCGTAGTCCGGCCCTGTCTGGATCGACTCCGGATCCGGCTGGCCTCGGCCCCAGCTGAGTTGAGAAAATTTGGGATCCATGTTTTATACAAGACTGTTTCTTCAAACTTTTTATATTATACACATACTTTTTACGAGTTCGTGAACATAATTCGTAATATTTTTTGAAGCAATCGATCACTTATCACTTTATACTATACAAATTCGAAAAATTTTTTGTTTTGTTGCATACGGCTGTTAGTAAAATTACTGAAGTTATCTTGATTATTGAGTCCAGATTGAAGAGATTGAATGTAAACCATAGACTTATGGAATAATGTTTGATATCGATTAACAGATTTCTAAAACCTCCAGTTTTGATTCCAATTTTGTATCGGCTTTTTACCCAATATTTTAACAAGTGTATACTATCAGTTACAACTATTCTACGTACATATACAGTAATTCAAAAGATACTTAATAACAAGCGAAAGAAACTAACACATAAGCTATGTTTAATTGTCGCGGATACATCTTGACAATATTTTCTTTTTTCTCAAAACTGCTTTCTCTCAAGATTGTAGCGGTTCTTTTTCTCCATACACACCAACTTTACCATAGGAAATATTAGTTAGTACCTGAGACACTTAGTTTTGTTCGGGTTATTGATATATTTTCTCAAAGATCAGTTATTTTTTCAAGTCGGTCGGGATATTAATAGCCGTCTGCACAATATTTAACCAATGATTATTTATGTCGTCATGTGATCTCATGTACACACGGCTACCGATCAAGCTATACATTTCCAGTATAAGCTGAACTCGCATTGTATACGATTTCCGTACAATGGGAGGTCAGCTTATACTAGAAATGTATAGCTTGACCTGTAGCAGTGTGTACGTTTGAGTGCTACTTGCTTAGTATGTTCATTAATAAATAAAAAACCTTATTAAAAAAAAAAAAACAAAATTCAAAATCATTTATTCAAATAGACTTTTGCAGGCACTTATGAAAAGTCTGACTCTAATACCGGTTCGGAAGGTTGCATTTTCTGAGAAGAGCCGGCAATAAACTCAGCAATTACTCTTTTCAAACTCTTTTTTGAAGTAATAAGGACCATTTCTATAGGTGTCATCATCTAATAGGTGTTTGTTTCATTAGGATGTTTCAACTTACTATAAATTACGAGCAAATGTTATAAATTGCACTAACCAACGTTAACACAAATACGGGGATTGTTTCACGAATCGTCAGGTCTTTCCTCTTTCGATCTTTTTTATGTGGTATTGTGATTAACAGACGTTAAATGCCGTACGTCATTTTCAATATTTTACGAATCCTTCGGACATGCCCTAGTGGTAATGGTATAATGTATTTGACGACAGCATCTCGGGTATCTTGCTGTCCCCAGACGAGGGTCCCGGTTCCGAAGAACAGGCACCAGAGCCACTGGTCCACCGACAACCTTGCCGCACTGAACGTGGTGGTAAGGTAAAGTATTGTAACTCACGATAGCGTCTTGGGTATCTTGCTAGTGGGCACAGTTGTGACGAGCTGTCCCCAGACGAGGGTCCCGGCTCCGAAGAACAGGCACCAGAGCCACTGGTCCACCGACAACCTTGCCGTACTGAACGTGGTGGTAAGGTAAAGTATTGTAACTCACGATAGCGTCTTGGGTATCTTGCTAGTGGGCACAGTTGTGACGAGCTGTCCCCAGACGAGGGTCCCGGCTCCGAAGAACAGGCACCAGAGCCACTGGTCCACCGACAACCTTGCCGTACTGAACGCCATGCCGCCGAACTGGATTATAATCACCTGGAAACACAGGGAAACGGCTTTTGTATGGACTGCTTTTTATCCCTTCTCTATCCAAGGGAAATATGAACAGAATAAAAAAATAAGAAAAGTTTTGATGACTAACTCAACCGAAGATTCTTAAGGAAAAGTTGGAAATAAATCACTGTCATCAAGATGGCACTAGATTTGATCACCATTTAACTAAAGTTATCATGTAACTGACCTAAGCCTGGGGCAAATGTAAAAGTATACTTACTTAGGGAAATGTTCTCAATAAATCTGAAAGTACAAGAGATGCCACATAGGTGGCTTTAGGCTATGTTGACTTGACCCCATTTTTACACCGAACCCCAAGACGTCGGGAAAATTCACCCGTACATTGTTGACATACCGAAAATACGGACACAGCGTTTTGCATCCTCATTTATAATGCGGGCAGCAAGGGAGTGGAACTTGCTTCCGGCGTCTGTTTCCAGACTTACAATCTAGGGACTTTCAAGGCCAGAGTGAATAGGTTTCCTCTGGGTAAGAGTGCTCTAACCTTTACTTCCTTACTAATATTATAAATGCGAATGTGAGTTTGTTTTTTACGCTTTCACGCCTAATCTACTAAACCGACCATAATGAAATTTGGCACGCAGATAGCCTATGGTATGGAGAAGGACATATGCTAATTTTTATCCTGGGAACAGGACAGCTAGTACCTTAAAAAATCAAAAAATAATTAACATTCGAGAAATCTTCTAAAGTGGAATTTCCCAGTAGAATTTTCGGTAAAAAATATTGACCAACACTTATGGGGGTTTTAAGTTACCTGCGATAGAGCAGTTCCGATCCATATAGAGTAGAAGATGGGGTTAGTGAATAGTCCTTGGAACACGTTCCGTTGTCCGTGTATCTTCCTGGCGTTGATCTCGTTGAAGAGAGTCATCATGACGAACGTGTTGAAGATGATGGTGAAGTGCTGCGTGGGCTCCGTGCCCAGTTCCTGACCCTGGCCCGACGGGATGTTCAGCAGTTTGTCGCCTGGTGATGGAATATTACATTACAGTACCTGGATAACCGTGGGAAATCGGAGATACAAAAAAAAACATCTGGACTCGATCCCGTGTCATCTGGTTTCGGGACCGTCCGATTTCCCACCTGACCTATTATAACCTTGTTGATGGTGGCGAAATTTACCGTCGTATTCTAATGATATTGTAACAGTTTTTCATAGCATGAAAACACGGATAAAACGACGTTTTCTAAAAATGAAACCTAGCTAGATCGATTTATCGCCCCCGAAAATCGTTGGAGCCGTTTCCGATATTCAGATTCAGATACAAGAATTGCTCGTTTAAAGGTATTAGATTAGATTACCAATGCTTTAAGAGAGCTAGATCATATAACGCTTTACATTAAAGATGGCGGCTTGTTCTTGTTTTGACAGCTTGTAACACATATAAATCTAATAGAGGAAGCGAGTGTATGTACTTCGCGTATCAAAAGGGTACACACACATACGAAGGAGTAACTACTAAAGAAGCCGACCAATTTGAGGTTTCAACTTGGCCAGCTTCATTAGGCTTGCTTACCACCAACGGCCACATCATCACCTATATCATGATAACATTGAAGTCGAACCTTGCTGAGTTTCTTGCCTGTTCTTCTGAGTTAGGGCCGACTTAAGTACGTAAGTGCTATAATAAATTGCTTTGACTTTGGCTACAACCCAATTTAAAACCTCAAATTGGCCAGCTTCTTGAGGCTTAGTGCTTACCACCTTCGGCCACATCACTTACCATGATAACACTGTAGTAAAGAAAAGTTTCTTTTTTTTTTTTATACCACTTAGGTGGCAAACAAGCATACGGCCCGCCTGATGGTAAGCGGTTACCGTAGCCTATGGACGCTTGCAACACCAGGGGTATCACGCGCGCATTGCCGACCCTGCAGAAATCTCTTCACACCCCTTTTGAAGAACCCCATGCTGTACTCCATTGGAAAAACCACGGCGGCGAGCTCATTCCACAGTCTGAGCGTCCGCGGAAGGGAGCTCCTTTGAAAAGTTCACAAAAATACATACCGACAAACAGTAGCGAGAATATGATGAATAGCTGATAGATGGCCTGTCCGAGGATGTTCTTCATCATGGTGCGGCTGATGAGGGGCTTGGTTCTTCCGTAGGGTTTCCGCTGCAGCAGGTCCGGTGTGGGCATCTCCGTCGCCAGCGCGAGGGACGCCAGGGTGTCCATGATTAGGTTCACCCATAACATTTGTACGGCCTACGGGAATCATTTGTTGTGAATTTGGGACAGGTTTGGTCTTTGCGTAACCTCAGAATATGAGTTAATTTGTGAAAGCGTTTTACATGGCAATAATTTTAAACTTAGACAGATAGACATTTGGCCAATAGAAACGAGTTTTTAAACTAACTTTCTTACAGCAGAGTTTTTTAATAATGCTGGAATTTCTCATGTAAAATAACAAGATACTGTTAATGAAGAACATTAGAAGTTATTTAAAGAATGATGGCGAGATCCATACGTAGCTTTGAACACAAAAATAAAACAATTTAGAGGGTTTTTAATTACGTCCAATGTTGTGATTAAATGACCAGCAACATGTAATATACATGAAATATTTTATAAACCCCGCAAAAAATAACAACAACATAACGGTTTTGGTCGCGATTCGCCAGCATGGCATAGAATTTAGATTTTTTATCCCGGGGGTCTACATATATTTTAAATGCCTTAAGTTATTACTTAGGCATCAAGGATCAACTATAACGTCATTCTAACGTCTCTAACAATCCTTATTTTGCTGTACAAATCTCGCTATGATTCTTTCTTGTTATTCATTAGCACACAGACAAAACAAACAAAATTAGCTCTTAAACCTACACATTAAAGTCCAATTTACATTACCTTAAGCGGACTGTCCTGTATCGCACAGGCGCCTATAAACGCGACCACAACGGCGACCACATTGACAGTCAGCTGGAACTGAAGGAACTTAGCGATCGAATCGTAAACGTTACGACCCCACATTACTGCTTTGACGATTGAAGAGAAGTTGTCGTCCGTTAGGATGATGTCTGACGCTTCTTTAGCCACGTCTGTACCGGCGATACCCTGGAGAACAGTTCTTATTATCAGGGGGTAAAGTATAAAATTGTCTGGTAACATATGGTCTTTAACTTAATTAATAATTTCCAGTAGGAATTAATTCATATTTGATTTCTACAGTTTAATCCTTACGACAGCAGAAATGAATGTGGTCCTATGCCTTATCCTATCGACGTTATGTTCAGAATTAATAATAAATATCATGGGAGATTCCTCACACACGGTCATCTGATCCCAAACTAAGCAGAACTGATAACTGGAAACCAGATAACTGATATAATACATATATACTACTTTTTGTTTGTAAATACATACTTAATATACATAATTACACCCAGACACAGGACATACATGTTAATGCACACAAATACATGTCCTGTGTGTGAATCGAACCTGCGACCTGCGGCGCTTTCGGTGGAATCTTAACCAACCGCGCCAGCTGGCCCTTCAAAGATATTCCGCTAAAGTTGGACCAACGAGACTTATAAATTGTTATGACTCACCATAGCAAATCCAACATCGGCCTTCTTCAAAGCGGGTCCATCATTAGTGCCGTCCCCAGTAACGGCGACCACTTCGCGAGTATTGAACGCCTTCGACTCGATCATGCCCTTCACTAGCGTGTACTTATCCGTTGGCGAAGACCGCGCTAACACGCGCAGCTTCGGCCAAACTTTGTCTAACAAATGTTGTTGTACCTGACAAACAATGCGCTAGATCAGCGTTTCCCATTAGCCGGGTCGCGACCCGGTACCGGGCCATAAAAATATTATACCGGGTCGCGACATTCCCGGCTTGTTTTAAAAATAATACCTGCTATCGACTTTCAACTCTAGTTTACCTTAAAAATAAATATAGAAAGTAACTTAGTCGGTAAAGCATACGGCCCACCTGATGGTAAGCGGTTACCGTAGCCATATGGACGCTTGCAACACAAGAAGCATCGCTCACGCGTTACCGACCTTTCCCCCCTCCCCTATGAGCTCTGGCGACCTTACTCACGCGCAGGAACACAACATAAAGGCTATATTCCGAATTAAATAATATCGCTCACAGTGCTCACAGCAATAATTTGCGTACCTAGTTAGATATCACGATATTGACAGCTGAGAATTGTTAACAATTCGGAACGCCCGTTATCGCGCTCACAGTATTCAAAACAAAACATTTGAGAATTTAATTAAAATCTAATTTAACAATGCGCTAGGACTCCTTAGATCTTTTTTAATTTGACTCGCAAAAAAGAATATTCGCGTTCTTTATTATTTTTCTCTCATAAAATCATAAAAAGTATCTTTGCCAAATAGAAAACCAAGAATCTTATTAGAATTCTGCCGAAAACACAATAATTAACCGTCACTTTTGACAGCGCTCACGGTGATATCAGTTTAGGGCATGGTCGGTGTGAGCGCAATATGGCGGATATCATGACGTCATCTATGACGTTTCACGGGACAACGTAATCTGTCATTACTCAATTCGGTACGGGTTTAAGCACGCTCAAATCGATTACAGCGATTATATCATTAATTCGGAATGCAGCCAAAGTTATTTGGCTGCGGTATTCTGTAAGGTGGAGGTACTTCCCCAGTCGAGCTGCTCTTTGAACAAATAAACGCTATGCTCTACCTCTCTCAAACCTGACTTGAAGTGGAACCAGACCTTAGGATACAACTCTCGTCATTTTCCGCGAACTTGGATTGTTTGGTAATAAATAAGCAGCAGTTCCATTCTTCGCACTAAAATTTAGTGAAGTTGTTTGTTATCATGAGTACAGTAGTACCCAACTGATAAGACGCGTCGTGAATCTTCGTTCGCACAGAAAAGAAAGTATGGCCCGAAGATTAACGAAAGAAAGCAAAACTTACAATCAACCTTAGATCACTACTATAAGGTTCATATTACACTGCAGCTGTTAGTTCCGTCTCACTCGCAAGTGCCGCCCCTCCGCACACATGACGGCAGCTGTCGACCAGAAGCATTTCCCGCGCTTTGAAAATGTATCTTCTGCGCAGGTACATCGGTAAGCCATATTAGTTGGGTACTACTGTACAATCATGTGTCTAAGTATAGTTTACTAATCACCAGTCACCCTATATATCTGTAACATCGCACATACCTCTCCGTTAGTGTCTCTGATACGAGTATTGAACTCCTTGCCCTCCAGTATAAGGAAGTCGTCGGTTGGCTTCAGTATGCCACACTTGACGGCTATAGACCGGGCAGTGTTGACATTGTCTCCCGTCACCATGCGGACTGTTATACCGGCCTTCTGGCACTTTCTGATCGCTTCTGGTACCTGGGGATATTCAGAGAGGTCAATTGTCTATTGTTAATTCACTTCAAACAAAGGAAGAGGTTCTCAATTCGGATATATATATATTTTTTTCGTTTGTTACCTCATAACTCCGTCATTTATTAACCGATTTGTTTTTTTTTTGTCTGGAAGGGTTCACTTCCCGTATCTCCCCCCACTGTCATCAGATCTTAGTGTACTTTGAAGTCGGTTTTAGTTTTTTGTAAAACGGTTTTCAATTATGTTACGATCTATTCAACTTATGGCCCAAAAGTGACACTCATACTGATGATAAAACTATGACAAAAATGTATAAATCCGTCATACGTCATTTTGTCTTCAGATTTGACACCCTTTTTGTACGAAACCTTAACGAAAAGTTCATTAACTGGAGTAGTTTGGAATGCTTTACGATTCTCTTGAAACTATGGGGATTTAAATGTCATGAATTGTTATTAGGGATAGATAAACTATAATTAACTATTAGTACTTTAACATTACACTGATTGCAGTCACAAATTAATGGGGATTGAAATGTCTCGATCGATATTAGGGATAGATAAACTATAAGTACGTACTATAATTACACTGATTGCTGTCACAAAGTAATCTTTATATGTAGAAATTAAACTCTTTACAGATTTTTTCAATTTATTTGCTTCATACAGGTGAAAATACTAATATACTGTAGTAAACTGTATACAGTGTTACTGTGCGCGAATATCTAGATTGATAGCAAGAGTAACTTACCTCAGGTCTGACGGGATCCTCAATACCGACGACGCACAAGCAAGTCAGGTTGTTCACGATGTTGTCTTCGTCATCCCAGTTTGGCTCTTGGTCTATGTGCACCTATTATGTGAAATAAAAATTATATTCACTGCATAAGGAACTGTACAGTCATGGAAACATAAAAATATGGTACTTTGAGAAGCAAAAAACTATAGGAACACGTACAAAGGAGTATTTTTTGATACCAGTTTTGCCCGCGACATTGATCACTTGCCTATGTCACTTTCTGCTATAAATTATATAACAAAAAGTTCTCCATTTGCCCTTGGTTGGCGGCTGATTGACAACTGTATAGCAGCCCTTTGGAACAAGATGGCCCACCTGATGGTAAGCGGTTACCGTAGCCAATAGACGCTTGCAACACCAGGGGTATCAATCGCGTGTTGCTAACCCAGAAAAAATCTCTTCACACCTTGAAGAACTCCAAGCTGTACTTTCTGGGAAAAACCATCTGATCCCTCCTCTTCGAACTTTACCTGGTTAATTTCGGCTTTCCCCGGCACGAAGTCCCTGAACGCGACGGATATGGTCCTCAGCCCGTCGCAGGCCATGGGTTCGATGACCTGCCGAACGAGCCGCTCCTGCATGTCGCGGGTGAACTTCTCCAGCCGACCTTCGTGACCGTAGATAAACGCGCATCTAAAATACATAATAGTGGATCTAAGCTGTAGACAACGCAAGTCTCGATAATTATATGAACTTTTTTCGTCGAAACAGTCTTTGGAAATATTTCCGTCGCTCCATCCACTTTGAAAAAAAAAAACGTGTGGCACTCGGAGACTGCCGCGGTAAAGCTATTGCATCAATGCCATCTAGAGGCGGGTTGCTGAACTAAAGAGACAAGCGTGATATTTCAAAAAGTCATTAAAAGTTCTGCTATTCATCGATAGATGGCAAAACTAAAAAGTATCACCGCTGTGCCGGTCGGAGTGTGATTCGGTCTCCACGCTCAAGGCCCGCGATAGAAACTATGCAATAGCTTAAAAAAAAACACTTCGGACATCCGATCATAAGAAAGCATTTTAGTCCAAGCTGAAATGGAGTACATGCTGTTATGACTGATAGAAGAGCCGAATGGTAGAAGCGTACGTACAGTCGAGGTGAATGATATGTTTACATTTGAAGTTACAAAAATATGTATTGATTTAAATAACTAACCTTATGCGTAGCAATATATGGTTAGTTATTTAAATGGATACATATTGACCTCGACTGTACTTATTGCGCCGACCCCAAATGGTTGGGAACACGGCTTGAGTGTATCTTGAGAACCCATGATCCACGGGTACCATTAGCAGATAAAATATCAGAATACCTAAACATTATCTAAAGAATCATGGCGAGATCCATACATTGATTTGTACAAAAAAATAAAATCTTTTAGAGAGATTTGAATCAAATGTTGAGATTAAATTACCAGCAACATGTTAATATACATGAAATATTTTATACACCCCGCAAAACATAACGGTTTTGGTCGCGAATAGTCACGATTCGCCGGCATGCCATAGAAATTGGCATTTTTATCCCGGGGTTCTAAAAATATTTAAAATGGCTCAAGTTATTCCCTAGGTACCAAGGATCAATTATAATGTCATTCTAACGTCTCTAAAAATCTTTATTGTTTTGTACAAATCTCGCCATGATTCTTTAGCTAAATTAAAAAAAATGACCCACTCACTTCTTAAGAACAATTTCGGAAGCTCCCTTAGTGTAGAGGCGATATCCACCTTTATAAGGTATGACTGTGGACATACTCTTGCGCACAGAGTTGAAAGTGTAGACCTTGGTGAGCGACTCCTCGGGCAAGCGGTCCCTGATGGCGTCGTAGCTCTGGCCAAGCCCCAGCACGAACCCCAGCAGGGAGCACTCCGTCTTGTTGCCCACTTGCATCGGGGGGCCCGTCGGGTCTTGGCTTGGCTGTTGGGGACCATTCAATATGTTTTACAGCCGACGGTGGCGCCACCATCGACAGTATTGCCTACATTCTGATGGCTGACATTTTCAACTTTAATTCCAATTTTGATGCCTAGAAGGAACTCGCTGTCAAGTGCAGCTGTCTGAACACACCGCTAGGTGCTTGGCGACAGAAAACTTGAGGGTGGTAGTCATCCAGGTGGGTACTACAAAGTACCCAACTTTTTATGGTTTCCAAACGATGTTTTCCTTCGCCGAAAGCTGAACACATTGTAGGATTCGAACCTGGAACCTTCGTCTCCACACTACCACTGAGCTATCATCGTCTTAAAACATAGATCTATCTATAAGGAAAATGCTTGAGAAGTTGAGACAGTACTAAAACCACAAATCTATCTTTCTCTCTCGCCAAGTACCTATTTTCCGTTTTAAAGAATTAAAATACGACCTGTTAATTTTGCTCGCATGGGACTTTCAGAAAAAGAAACTCACCATAATCCTCGAAGTAAACGCGCTGTTGATAGATATCGCCTCAATAAGTGTCTCGGCGACCTCTGGCGGTATATCCCGGTAGTTTGGCGTCACCTTGCACAGTTTCTCACATATGTAGGATTGCACGACAGTCATGCGATTGGTTGTCAACGTGCCAGTCTTGTCTGAACAGATTGCAGTTGCGTTGCCCATTGTCTCGCAAGCGTCCAAGTGACGCACTAGATTGTTGTCTTTCATCATTTTCTGGAAGGAGTTGTTTTATTTGAAAAATTGGCGTTTAGTATATCAGACGTGGACATATAAAAAATCAGGACGGAATGTCGCCTTATATGAAGTGAAGCACCCCAAGTAAGCAGGGCCGTATCTTAAATACAAGCCTCACGCACACACGTATACCATAGTAAGCCGATTGGTTGTCATTTCATATTGAGACGTCGACAGTGACAATAAGGGTATCAGTATCACTTGTGCCTGCTTCGGCCAGTATTGATTTTACTCACACATACGTAGGCGATGCTACGTCCAAATTATTTTATAAGTCCATGATATCAGGTGACCCTAATATCAAAATTCAGCCAAGTTTGTTGGCCAAAAATTTACATGCAACGCCCTAAGGGGATCAAGTAAATATATATACCCACTATAAATCAATATAAATATCCTGGGACATTCCTCACACACGGTCATCGGATCCCAAACTAAGCAGAGCTTGTACTATGGAAACCAGATAACTGATATAATACATATACTAATTTTGTTTGTTTGTAAATACATACATAATTATGTACCGATAATAGAATGTATATTTTATGTGATGCAATAAAGATTCATTATTGAATAAAATAAAATAAATAATACTTTCCGCACTCAGAACAAGTCTTTTATATACATTAGTAATAGCTATCTCTATCTCACCTTGACGGAGTAAGCGAGCGAGAGCGTGACAGCGAGTGGCAAGCCCTCAGGTACAGCTACGACCAGAACAGTAACACCGATGATGAGATGCTTCACCAGATTGTTGATGTATGTCGCCTTCCACGGTAGCTTCTGGATCGCGAACGTGTGCACGCAGAATTGTATGACGAGGATGATTACCGTCAGGACGGCGATTGTTGACCCGGCGTAACCGATCTAATTGTAAACAACTCACTATTGGTACTTCGGTAAAGTAACACAAAGAATCTTTCCAGAAAAAAGAACCTTATGTCATTTACACAGGTTATAAGTTCAAATGTCTCAATCACTAAATTACACAGAGCGAAATGACACAGAGCGAAGGAAATTTTTATATTTTCAGTGACTTTTTTAAACTGGCTTCTTATCAAATAATATGAGCTTCATAATTCCAGTTCAACTGTCAAATATCTACATAATAATCACTAATCTTTTTATCTGAAGTAATGTAGCTTCAAGCTATAATTCAAAAGTATTATGACTGTACAAATACACTGCTGTATAGGCTTGTGTCCTAAAAAAATCTATAACAGGTGGAGATTTCGTGATGGCATATTTTCGAAACCTATGTTGGGTTAGTCATGCTGAACAACTTTTACTATGGAACCGACGGTAAATTCTCATTTTTTTTTAACTTTCCATGGTAAATGTCAACCTTGCTGGATCATAATGTATGAAAAGTAACATTTTTATTTTTTTTGAGAATTCAGTGTTGGTCCCAGAGTAAAAGTTGTTCAGCATGACTAGCCCATAGGTTTCGAAAATATGCCATCTCGAAATCTCCACCCAGTATAGTCAGTCCTTTACATTATCAAAAAATATTAGACACTTATTTAGTCTTTTGTCAATCAAACAAATTTTACTAAGATATGCACACTTCAAAAAACAATTGACGTCACGAGCCCCAACTCCCGAACTTTGAAATCTTTGTAAATTTTTATTGATTTGATGAAGCAAAAATATTTTTTTAAATCTAACTGAAGGACGACTTATTTTTTTTATACCACATGCTTATTAGCACCAAGCATTCTGACAGTTGTCATAGATGACATTGTAAATTCTAGTAAATTTTGGGGCCTATGTTCACCCTAAAAGAACTAAATCGCTCACCTGTATGGCCAACTTGGTGAGCTTAGCTTGCAGTACAGACTTCTCCTTCTTATGCGAGGTCTCTGGGGCAGGTTTGTCGCTGGGCGGCGGTACGTGGTTGTCTTCAGGCCGGGCGTGGTTGCCGTGGCTGTTGCCAGACGCCGGCAGGGCCACGTCTTCCTCACCTAAACGTATGGTTCAACCATCAATGGATTGGACGACTCACTGAATTTGCGTTTGGCTTCAGACTCGCTCTGAGACGACATCGACGCAGAGGACACGCGCTTAAGGTCATCACTCGCTATAACAGCACCGCTACGACTCAGCAAAAACTTGCCATCCAAGTGACGTCTTAATTTTTTTTTCTGCCATTAGGTTGACAAGCAGGCAGACGAGCCACTTGATGGTAAGTGGTCACCGCCGCCTATGGACATTTGCAATACCAGGGGGATTGCCAATAATGCGTAGCAGACCTTGTAGAGCTCTTTTTAGCTCTTTCTCCTTTCTGCGTTATAGTACATTCTATAACGACACTATGAAATGGTTGATGATGTCGTCAACTTGGTTATCTTGTCATTATAACATTGACTGACACTAACACACATGATTTGAAGACGTCACTTGGATGGCTACTTTTTTCAGAGTCGTAGCGGTGCTATTATAGTGAGTAGATGACTTTTACTCAGAAAATGCCTATTATCTCTTACTTTGAAAGAATCCAAATTTTACTCAATTCATGCTAGTTTTCATTGGATCAAAATAAGTCTTTAACACTCAAACATAATGTAGCTTTTAGAGCAAGAATTTTTAGAATTGGATCCGTATTTCCGGATGATTACCTCTTACACACAAACTAACAATGTTCACCTCTTTATTGTATCAGTATAGATACTAATTTAATTTGGAATATGTATTAAAGAGGCCAAGTTGGAGACTCTTAGTAGATAAACATGCTTCAGTATTTAATTTGAAGTTAATACATACATACCTGAACAATATTTTCATTCGGTTAATATTTAAGCTGTTAGGTTAGATATGTTTTGTCATCTTCTTTGCACATGCACTTTTATGCCTTATGCCTATTCTATTTGGGTTTAAATTTCAATAAAGAGTTCCGGACGCTTGTATAAAATTCTGCAATACATGTGATGCCAACGACTGTGTATATGCATAGTCATTTCTGGTTGTTTACCAATAAAATAGGGCATCTGTTATTATTTTCATAAGAAACGATTCGATATCTCATTATTGTTGATAACTGAAGATAAACAATAATCAGCTAAAGAAGAAAGTTAAATAAAATATATCTATGACTGATTGGTACAAAATACGGTATCTTTAAATACGAAAGAAAAGATAAGTTTTTACAAAAACTAATCAAATGTAAAGTTCTCTAAGTATAGTTAAAGAAGTTATAACTGATTATGAATTAACATTTTATATTCTTAAAATCCAAAAATGTGCAATCGTGGTATATCTACTGTTACATCTTATTAATTTAAGCTACAAAGTATCTTATTAATAATTTGCAGTGGCAAATGCTAGTAAAATTAGTGTCGATTCTAAAAATCTAGATTTTATAAATACGTTAAAAAATCTAGTGTTTTCTACATAAACAATCAATTTGAAACTCAAATGCTGTTATGAAAAATGAAAATATTTTTGCAATTGGAAAAATTGAGGAAGGTTAATATTTAGAAGTATATTTTAGTGCTTTATTTTATTATTTTAGTCGCTAATTTAATTATATACGATCTACAGCATAACAATACTATCTAAATACATACTACGTGTTTTAAATGTACGATATACAATATAATTTGAGAGAGGGTAGTATGTAATTAGTTGAAGTACACTGAAGGACAGATTTATACCTTAAACCCATCACCGTAAAGCTCGGAATCGAAAGCCACAAATTAAGCACCAACATAGGTATCCCAACTGTTACATGCTAAAATTTAATTCATTTTTCACCGAAATTATGTAAATCTTACGCAAGGACAGTTGTCATTAGGTAAAACTGTGACGGTAGAAAAATGTAGAAAATATTAGCATTATATTTATTTCACTGGCCCTGAGTGTACGAAGGGTTTATTTTTGAAGCAGGGCATAGCAAAGGAGGTACTTACCCGACAAACTCTTGCGCTGGGATCCTTTCTTCTGCTGCTTTTTAGCTTCTACATGTCCATCCATCATATTTTATCATACAGGCATACACATTTATGACAACGATTCGAATAATATTGTATGTATTGTTGATACATCATGCAGTCGACACGACATATACACGATGCAGAGTCAATGTGTATGTTTTTATTTAATAAATTTTATTTATTTTTTATATATTTTTTATTTTCATCGGCGACATGGAGGTGGGGCGTGCAGCAGGCCGGGGTTCGGGGGTGGAGAAAAAAAATTGGATGTCATTGAACGGAACACACTATTATGTTTCGTAGTGGCGCTAAATCTAAAGACCATGTCATTAATCGTTCAAACATTTGCGAGTAACATATTTTTTTTTCAATTTTAATTGTCCGCAAGTGCTTGAACGTGGCATCTAAAATTGCATTTACAGATGTATGCTTTTAATGTATAGTTTTAGATATATTTTTTATGATAGTGGAGATTATTTCTTTTATTGAAGAATAGGGTATAAAATAATGGAATAAAATTTTATATTGATTTTAAAATTATACCATGCTTACAAGACAGTACCAGGCCATTAGTAAAACATTTAAACATATACGGACAACGTTCAACAATACCGATATTTGGAGACAAAACATAATCATAGCACAAAAAATAAATTACATATCACCAATAAATAAAATAATCTCATTTGATAGACGAAATGGGCAAATAAATTTCAAAATATAATTCTAATAACTATTTTAGTATTTTACTTTTATTGGCTGGATGTGTATTTATTACCAATTTCGTCCATAATAAAAAATTTAACCTTCCCTTTAGGACGGGGGGTGTGGTTGCTCAATGAAATGGGGAGGGGGACTTACGTCACGGATTACACTAATGTATGCAATGAAGCATATAACCAATACGTTGCTCATTTAGCATAAGCGACTGTATTCGAAACAACTAAGGTTGATATTTGCATGAAATGATAACAAAGTGATGATTCTGTGCCTAAATGAGCAATGTATGTATGAAAATACTAACTATATTTGCAGGGTATTAACTATTTTAAGATGCCTTCTGTGACATAATTTTCATTTACTTTTACAATTAAACATTTAATATTTTAATTTGTCTTTTTAAATGATGTCTTTATTTAATTTTGCCCGTAATCACCTTATATAAAAAAAAAACAAAACACAATTTTACGACTTATGAACGACACAACGACCGATCCCAGCACAACACAAAACAAAACCAAAACACACGCACATAAGGTCTATATTGCAACTGCCCTCAACTTGAAGGCAGTATCTACACACACCGTCGCCCAAAACATCAAAAAAGGCATCCCATCAACTAAGGGGGTAGGGGGGACAGTATCACTAGTGCTACCGCAACCTGATTACAGTCAGGACAAGTAACTTGAACTCTCGAGGTTTATTCCAACTTGATTGCATTTGATCATTAGCCCGCTGAAGTTCGTTGTTTTCGTGATAAACTCCATTCACAATATACATTACTCATTTACATTTAGGGGTCCGTACCCAAAGGGTAAAACTGTACCCTATTACTAAGACTCCGCTGTCCATCCGTCTGTCACCAGGCTGTATCTCATGAACCGTGATAGACAGTTGAAATCTTCACAGATGATTTATTTCTGTTGCCACTATAATAACAAATACTAAAAAACAGAATAAAATAAATATTTAAGGATTTTGATAACGGCAACAGGTAGACGCTTGAAATATTCACAGAATATTTAGTTACTTTAAAAATAAATAATTAAATTAAAATAAAACAAATATTTAAGGGGGGGTCCCATACAAAAAACGTGATTTTTTGCCGTTTTTATAGATACTGGTACGGAACCCTTCGCGCGCGAGTCCGACTCGCACTTAGCCGGTATTTTTTTCCACCACCTACAAAACTATTGTTTAAAATGTAAAACGAGGCAATCTTTCACCACAACTGAATATTACCCATCAGAGCTCAAGTTACATATCTCGGACTATACACACACGAACATATAAACACTGACCTTTCTTCATCTGTTTGATTTCCTTGTCTTGTTTCTCCACCGCCGCGCCCAGGAGTGTGAAGATGATACCAGCTTGGGAGTTGACACCGACTGCTGTTACCAACATTTTGCCGGACCCTGGAATTTTTAGGGTGTCTACTTTAGTATTTGACCGCACATGGAATACGGTTTGCTTCCTTGATGCTTGAAATTGTGGTAATTTGGTCGATAAGTCAGGTAACTGGTATTAAATACTTCTTTAATGCCGGGAATCCAGACTAAATATAACGTATCTGGCTATGACTTAAGAAAGAAAGAAAAAAATATTTATTCATCTCTTCGATTTTTTTTAACATTTGCTTGGAAATCGCATCAAGATTTTCAAAGCGTCTGAATTAATGTTAGGGATAAGGTTTGTTGACGACATGAAAGGGGCTGTTAGTAGCCCATTCTTTGCCAAGAAAGAACCTTTTAGAAAAAAAGAAACAAATTATTCTGAGACAGTACATTTTTTGTTGTTGTTAATTAATGGGATAAAAGTCATACCTTCCATAACGTGAGTACCGGATAGCACCATAGGATCAAAAGATTCACCCTTCTTGACATGGTCCGATTCACCCGTCAGCGACGATTCGTCGACCTAGAATATAAGATGGGGCATGGATGGATTAACTCACTTATGACAACACAGATCAAGTCTCAACAATAGTGTCAATCGAAAATAGACCTAATATAATTAGTGCAGGTTCCAAATTAAATTCTTTTAATATGCATAACGTTGAAAATGGACTAATGTTTCCTTTTAAATGGTCTAAGATCTGACCACAAAAAATAATTTTGTGACCAATAACATCTACTACCTAAAATTTAACTATGTAACCAAATTTAGTAAATGATAACCAAATCGTTGCGCTTTTTCTTGACTCTTGGCACTCCAAATACAGTTGGTTAGTTTAGGTTTGAACTGTGACAATACCTATGCTAGATCCTATTTAGTGTTTTGTGTACATTTTTGGTGGTAATTAACTATTTTGGATTAAACAATCATAATTTTGGTGACCATTTACTATTTTTAGCAATATAAAGTGTTTTTTTTTTTTAACCCACTAAAGTGGCAAACAAGCATACGGCCCGCCTGATGGTAAGCAGTTACCGTAGCCTATGGACGCTTGCAACACCAGGGGTATCACTCGCGCGTTGCCGACCCTGATGAAATCTCTTCACGCCCTTTTTGAAGAACCCCATGCTGTGCTCCATTGGGAAAACCGCGGCGGGGAGCTCATTCCACAAGCTGAGCGTCCGCGTAAGAAAGTTCCTTTGAGCCCGCACAGTTCGAAACAATTCTGGTTGAATGATTGTGCTATGATTTGATGATGATTGATGATTTTTCAATTATAATGAGATTTCAATTTTATCGTAACATTTAACTAAATCTGGTGGTTCGTTAAACATAAGCCTTTATTTATTAACGCTAAGCACACTCAATTCCAAGAATTCTGACTATAATTACAATTCGTGCATAATTATAATCTCATAAAAGAATCAAGCAAATAAACTGTCGTCGGGCATGATAAAAAATACTGCATTGTCGTGGCGTTATCATTTTACTTCAGTATTATCAGGTGCGAATAGTTTTTATCAGTTCAATCTACTCTTATGACGCAAGTTGGACAATTAACATAATCTTGTAAGCCTTGACGTACGGTGACAACATTCAATTTTGTTTTGTACACTATTTTTAGCGGGAGAAACTTTGAATTTGCTTGGAGTTTAATGGATATGGAATGGATCAAATCGAGCGTTTCCGTGCTTCGGAAGGCACGTAAAACCGTTGGTCCCGGTCATCACTTAATTGTGATAGTCGTGGTTAAGCTAGTTGGATACCTCCTAGGCGGCTTGAAAAATTCCAACAGTAGGTTGACCGCTAGCCTACCTCCACCAATCCGCAGTGGGCACGCGCGTTCGACTGGATTGGTGACCGCCTAGTGGTATTTCAAATCGAGCTTTTCCGTGCTTCGGAAGGCACGTAAAGCCGTTGGTCCCGGTTATCACTTAATTGTGATAGTCGTTAAGCTAGTTGGAGGCCTTCTAGGCGGCTTGAAAACTGCAAAAGTAGGTTGACCACTAGCCTACCTCCACCGATCCGCGTGGTGGAGTATCTGCTAATTCTCTTTCACCCTCATTTGTGAAAGGAGGCCTGTGCTCAGCAGTGGGACATTATAGGCTGAGGATTAGGATGATCTGATCGTTACTAAGTAGAGCTTGTACTATGGAATCCAGATAACTGATAAACTACATATATTTCTGTTTGTAAATACATAATTACATCCCGATTAACTACATGCAGACTGCATACATATACATATACTGTATGCGTAGACATACATGCACTGAAATGCATATCCTGGTTGGGAATCCAGGACTGCGGCGTTTTATGTGGAACATTAACAAACCACGCCAACTCCGTCATTAAATGATTTGATTTGAAATTCAACCATCGTAATGTCTATCTCACGGGGCATAAAAAAACTCATAGTTTTTATAAGATATATCCACATAGGATAAAGATAACCCAATTACTGAATGATATCAATTTGATTAGTACTGGTACAGTCGAGGAGAGAAACGATTTCACACATATTGTCTTTTACAGTTTTTTTTATTTGGTTTACAAAACTGAGTACAAATAAAATCATAAGCATTCTTCACACACGCCCATCTGATTCAATCCAGAGATTGTAATAGTACAAAAGCTACCATAGGTGACCAGATAACTGATTTACTACATAAACTACCCAGACCACAAAACCAACAGACATATTCATTTAAAAAACACCTGGGTGGGAATCGATCTCACGACCTGTAGTATCTAACCTATACCACAGCATAAATAATAGTACAACAGAAGGATAACTTCCTGATAGCAAACATGCGAGTTTGAACCTAGTTACAAGGTCGGTAACGTTCAAAAAACTTTGCACGTCTCGATGTGACCTTCGTTATAATTATCTACAGACTTGCGGCGCTCGTATTGAATCAAAATGCACCCTAAGTCCGCGCCGCGAGAGTCTGTATTATTTCTCTCTTTGACATAACCGCTTCTTCTGTAGGGTTGGGTGAAGTGAGAAGCCAAATTGAATCACCCTATACGCCAACCATCCCATCATCATCACAATTAATAAAACTATAATCCTAAAGCACTTTACCCCGCGACTGTACCGTGTGCACACATTTGTCAATATCAGTTATCGTTATAAATCTGATAAGTGACAAAAATAGAAATTATGGCTACCTGTTAACGATCACTAACCGATATGCTGGCGATAACAGCACTGTTTATGACATAACTGGGAATTATATTATCTATGTATATTTAAATAAGGTAGGTATTGTATTAATTAATTGATAATTTAGAGTGAGTACAGATTGTTTGAAACGCCAGTGACATGATGAGAAGGGATGAGAGCCATGTGACCGAATGAGTTCTAAATATGAAAGTGGATGAAAATATTTCATTTCACAGTAAAATATTAAATGCATTACAGTGTAATAACACACTAGTAATAGTTAATCATTTTTTTTGCAATTTACACTAGGCGAAACTTATGGTGTGCTCCAAAAAACGTTCCTTTTGTTTTTTTTAACTTACTTTTCAACACACTCGCTCGTAAAGTGACATTGATTGCACCGTTTTTAGTATCTTAATGCAGCTTATTACGCACTAGTTCTTTTTACTTAACATTACCGCACAGTTTTATGATAAGTATAATCCCGATTATGTTATGTTTGTACCTCATTGCAAATGATATGTGTGTAGACGAAGCATTCTTAATTTAAACGGGTAAACCAGTTTGACAGCACACCGCTGTCAAAAAAAAAACCCGTGCGCCATCTTTGTTAACGTTCTCATTGTATGGTTGATTATTATGAAAAAATCTACTACAAAAAATACAAGTCTGTTTTTGCCTCGCAAGTGTTGAAAAACGTCGTATGACACGCGTGTGCATTGATCATTACACTCTCGGCTCTCTTATCGCCTCGTCTGTAACTACCAACTTTGCACACATGTATCATAAAGTACTATTTTTTTGGTTATTGCTTACCTTCAAGTCGTTACTCTGCAGCAGCACGCCATCGGCCGGCAACAGGTCACCGTACTTGATCTGACATATATCGCCGACCACTATGTCGCTTATAGGCACCTGTTTCACCTCGCTGCCTCGGATCACGGCGAACTTGTGCTCGCCCTCTATCCGATTTTGGAGCCCTCTGGAAACGAAAGTCGATTTGTGTCAGGACCAGTCGCTTGACCAATTCATATTCAGATAGTTCAATGGTAGTAAAATATTGTGAGGAAACCAACATCAAGTATAGGTCTGTGTCAACAATCTCACATCACTCATGGTTAGTGACGATCTGGCCGAAGGTGTTAAGCACACAAAGCCTAGAAAGAACTGGATCGGAACACATCGATAGGTACTTGGCGACAGATTTTCAACTTGATGGTGGTAACCAGCCAGGTGGGTACTACAAAGTACCCTACCACCATGATATGGTATCCTCACGATGTTTCCCTTCACGGAAAAATAACGCTCATTGTAAGATTCCAACTCGGGACTTTCGTCTTGGCATCCGACGTCACTACCAACATTTAGTTTTTTTTATCAGCTATAAATTGATTTCCAATCACTTGAAATTGTAAGGCAACGATATTTCCGTTTTGTTTCTGAGTTTTTAAGGTTATGCTATACTACATTTCTATGAAATAATACACTTTATTGTACTGCCATAGAGTACAGACTCACCTGAATTGCCTCTCTTTCGTGTAATCGTTGAACGCTGTGACTATAACGACGACTATAACCGATATTAAAATCGCCAGACCCTCTATCCATTGATAATGCCCTTCCTCCTCGTCCAAATGTCCTGAAATTTATAATTTGAACCTTTATACCCAACAATTAAGCGTTATACTTAAATAATTTCCAATAATCAACTCTGTGCAAAAAAGAGATAGAAATAGCGGGGCAAATAGAAACACAGTGTTGTCAAATAGTCTACTAGCTAGATTATTTATTTAAAACTTGGACAATAATAACTCAACGCATTTTAGCAGCTAAATATTAAACATGACGTTTTGTATTGAATTTAAAGATGCTAAATTCTGTTTCGGGATCATTGCGCAAGTCGATCAGATTGTGCATTTACATATATCAGAATTTTAACATTTAATCTTAAATACTCTTAAACTAATAACACTCGTTATTTACGCACATTTTTCTAATATATTAGCAACAATTATTACACATTTTTAAAGCTCTCAACGTTTTATGCCTACGTAATTTCAGCTGCTCAAATTACAAGCTACTTAGATCGATACTCTGTTACACATTTTGATAGGCTAGTGTACGCACTTGGACTGCACACGATAAGGCAGCAGTTGACTCTTTAGTTATGCCAGCAGATGTAGGTAACTACACTGTTCTCTGCATCTACAGATGTTGTCACTAATCAACTGAAAGTTCAGCGCTCTAAGCTCGCGGCATAAGTTTTCCGTGCCAAAATTAAGAGAGACATATCGAGATAAAGAGAGACACCCTTATGTCAAAACAGCTGTCATAGTACACACGGCTGTATTTCTAGTATAAGCTAACCTCTCATTTTACGGAAATCCTATACAATGAGAGATCAGCTTATACTGGAATTGTATAGCTTGATCTGTATCCGTGTGTACTCTTACTTATGTTTGAAGGTGCGAATCAGCTAAACTAAGGAGCCAATTTGGATGAAATTCGTCTGATATCAAAAGTGGATGGCATAGAGTGCTTTTTGCTTGTAAAATTGCAGCATAAGCTAGCATGTATAGTACCTTCGGTGTCGGAAGGAACAACCATGTCAAAAGTTGATTTATTAGGGTTGACCATGACCACGCGATGTAGTTCACGCGATTCGGTGAAGGGTAATACCGGACGGTATCTATAACCGGCTATAATTGTTTTACCGATAGACATTTAATTATTAATATTATTGTAAATATTTGATTGTTACAAATATAATTTTCCATTTTATAATTATTGGACAGATCGCTCGAGTGTGATCTTACAATGCTCGTATTTGCAATAGTTTTAATTTCGAGAAGTCATAATAAATGTTTACTTATATGTCTTGTCATAGGAATTTGCGAATGATTTATCTAGTTGAATCAGAAAGGCGACATTTCGTTCCGAAATTTAACAATATTGGAGCATCATTTATGAAAAAAGTACAGTATATCCGTATCCCAGGAGCCCGTTCAACCATTATCACCGATATGAAACGGATGTTCGATTAATCGACACAATTTATTCAGAATGGCGTGAATGCACGATAATGCCGTCTCATCCGCGTTAATGAAACGTGAGTGGGATAAAAGAGGTTATGTCAGGACTGTCAAGTGCAGAATTCCCGGATATTTATTGCGGCATTGAATATACTTTAAAGTATCATAATTTTTTATACAAGTCGAGATCCCATAGTATAATTTTCCAATCCGAAAATCAAACTAGACATTTTAAATTCCAATGATAATTTTAGTAATTAAATCATGTTTTAACAATCTCATACAGACACCTACAGAGTTTATTGTCCCACTAAAACGCTTACAGGAATCCCGGGGTATTCCCGGAAATTCCCGAACTCGCGAACGTCGGGGGCTTATGTGACATAACTGTTTTAGTACCGATATCAGCTCGAACACTCCCGTATTATGTGAGAAGCATTCAGTTTAATAGCTACTGTATGCTGAATACCGTTTCAGCGGGTTAATTGAATATTAAAACGGAGTTTGGCCCTGTTAGAAGTGAGTCAATGGAACATTTTTGATGAAGATAAAATCATCTCAATAATAAGAGAGGTAGAGGTATAGCGTTTATTCGCTCAAAGAGAAGCTCGACTGGAGAAGTACCTCCACCTTACAGAATACCGCAGCCAAATAACTATATGTTGTGTTCCTGCGCGTGAGTAAGGTCGCCAGAGCTCATTGGGGAGGGGGGAAAGGTCGGTAACACCTGAGCGATGCTTCGTGTGTTGCAAGCGTCCATATGGCTACGGTAACCGCTTACCATCAGGCGGGCCGTATGCTTGATTAAGGACTTAGTCGTATAAAAAAAAAAAAAACTATAATCTAGACACAAAGACTACTCATTTTTTTTATTGAGTATCGGTTTTAGCTGCAGTAGAAACCAAACACCAATCCCCGTAAGTACTGCACCAAATAGTTGATACGATCCTATCAACACTCGAGCGATCTACCCTGAGGATCTACCTAACATGTGATTATGTAGATACGAGTATTAGAATCGGTTCACTGAATGTGAACACATCTATTCGATTGTAATCTGTTCAACTATACCTATTGATTTGGCTACAACACTATTTAATGCATATACAAGCATTTAGACCTTACCTTTATCAGTAAGTCACAAAGGAGTATTTTACCAAATCTTTATCATATGCATAAAATATTATACTAGTAACAAGTGTAGTAAAAATACAATAAGAAAAGTGCTCGTGAGTTAACAACCTTAATTTTAAAGTGTTTCATTATTACTAAACAAATTGACATTCACTGTATTTATTTTTTAACCGACTTCAAAAAAAGTAGGAGGTTCTCAATTAGGTTGTATGTTTGTTACTCTCATAACTCCGTCCTTTATGAACCGATTTGGAAAATTCTTTTTTTGTCTGGAAGGGTACACTTCCCGTTTGGTACCATTGTCATCAGATCAGGATTTGATTACGTCTTAGTGTACTTTGAAGTCGGTTTAAGCTTTTTGTAAAACAGTCCAATTATATATAATCGTAAGATATCTTTTATATGTCATCTTTATAAACAGATAGATGCAAGCAAATGCTACGTTGGCTAGTACGAATGATCAGGTTTAGATACTACAACACAAAGCAAACGGATATAATCTAGAAGGAAACAAAGGGGACAGTCGGGTGCAACAATACTACTGTGGTACTCAATAATCATCAGCAACTAAACCAATATCATGCCCTATAACCATGGTTTCACGAATCGAAATCATAAATCAAATAAAAGATGATTTCTGTGAGCAAATACTGTTAGAAATTAAGACGTAGTGTGATCGACTTCAAATCATTTCGAAATTGTCAACCATGGTATTGTTACAGATACAAAATAAAAATTTGAAAGTGTAACAACCGTTTAAGACATACATTCACATAAACCCACACACTTCGATATCGAATTAGTTGCAAATGTAGAATCTACAACTTTTGTAAATCTTAGTAAAAGCCAATTGCAACGTGAGTACGTTACTACAGAAACGAGCGGTAGTGACAACATTGTTTATTCACATAATCTTACCAGGATCGTCTAATGATTCCACATTGTTATTGGAAAGAGAAAATACACTGATTAATCATCATATCCTGGTAGCTACATGAGACAATCTGTAATCTTATTCAATGTAGATTAATGAAAACTGATTTTCAAGTCATTCTGAAAATGAATGCCTTGATTTTATTAACAGTATAGACAACCTTAAAATTGCCAATAATGCTGATCCTGACACTTTTCCTGAGGGTCCTACCGTATTATAGTAAGTAGTTGACCTTACAGCTCTCCTATTCTGAATTAATCATGTGGAATAATTTCCGCTAGATAGATCAGACGGGTCAACAAAAGAAGTGTCAAGAATACTCTCATATTTATTTGCTACATACTTCTTTTACTGAATCTAATCTAATGCATAACATTATTGTATTGTATAATACGTATAGTTATCAGTTATATAATTTTTAACTACTGTACTTAAAATGAGTTTACTTTGCATGTAAAACAAGCGGAAAAAGAAAACATAAAAGTACCGAATGAGGACCACATGATTTATTTCGTGATATAATACACGACTCCTGCTAAGTATCTTACAGTGACCGTTACGAATTTAAAACGACATCATTATGAACTAACACTGTTATTATAGCTGCATATTGTACCTATATCTGAATCTTAAAATGTTATGGGAAGCAAAGGACACATTGTTGGTTAGTATCTTATGAAACACCACCAACACCATGAATTTGGAGTAGGGAGTTATTTATCTTAGTTATGCAAAAAAATACAGGGAGAAACATTTCTTTCGACCACATCGTCCAAACCAATCCAGAACCCAAAGGAACTGAAGATAATATAATGAATGAGAACATACCAACATCGGCAGGGTCTTCGGACGGTTTGTAGAAACTCAATCCTAATGAAACAACAGCGGCCACTTCTAAAATGATCAATGTCACGTCTTGCAGTGCCTCCCATACTAAAGTGAGGAAAGTCTTGGGAGGCTTTGGCGGGATTAAGTTCGAACCGAACACCTCCCGCCTGTGCTGCATGTCCGCTTTCGAACCGCTAAGACCTGAGAAAAAGAAACCAGAGATTAATATTTGTTACAAAACATAATTACGTACATTACAAGGACAGCTAACGATAGAATACAGAACACACATTAAAGATGCATTAAAAAGAACATGTACATTTTATTATTTGCAAAGTGACGTATCACTTAAATTCATTATTGCCGGTTTATCGTCGGTAACAATCGCTTCCGACATTATAAACGTCCAAGAATCCGTATCTACAATTAGATAAACAAACACTTAAACTACTTCAGATACGTTTGAAGTTTTCTCAAACGTGCAGCTACTTATTTCTTTTGAAGCTAATTCTGAATCCTCGTGGATTGTAAATCTATAAACTGTTGCTGATGCTACTTTAGTTCGTATATCTTTTCAGTTACAATTCTCTTTAGGTTACACTGAACATAAGGTGATTGCAGTAGGTAATCGTAAAGTTTATGTGGACGCAGTTTCGCAGCGAAATATCGTTGCGACGTATACCTTTTCATTCATAATGGATGAGTATGAACGAGCCTGTGATAAAATAACACGCACACCGAACCGTGAAACGGTACCGGTGAATAATAAAATTTAAGTACAAGAATGAAACGGTTGATCGGATAGAATCGTATATAGGCGATTGGGTTTAGTGTATTCGTAAGGTGCTGGAAATATTCAGCATAGCGATGACGTACATAACAGATGGTAATAAGTAAAATATAATGTTTGAATTTTATATTAATGTTGCTAGGTCGAGTATTTGGCTTAGTTGATGCAGTTTAATGTATGCTAATAAAAAAAAATATCGATAAGGAAGCTCTCTTCAAAAGAATTTAAATATAAATGAAGATACGCAATAACTTAAAATCAAACCTCGGTACATAGTAACAAAAACGACAATAGCATTAGCATTAAATACAAAAAGGCTTCATACAAAAGGGTATCCTGAAATAAGGGAACTGGGAAGCGAATGCAAAAACAAAGCAATCCGTCGATGTAATAAAGTATAAAGAGGTCATGGGGTTCCGTATTAATAAAACATGATGGAGACAAATGCCCTGCTAAGGGTTTGTTTGAAATAATTATGACAGGTTTTGAGGACGTAAAGGAGATTTTGACAGTCGGTGTCGGGACTAGCAAATTATGCATAACCACAATTCAGAATAAATTTTATGGAAACGGTTCGACAATCAACTTTGTCGAGTTATCCAGGTAGCAGAAATTAAAATAAGATCTTTAAATAGCAGGAATAACTGTAGATCCTCGACGATCATATGAAATGTGTTGATATTACAGTTTCAGTAAATAATCTTCAAACATTGGCAGATTCTTCGTTCCAATTTCTTAAATTTGTAATTCTGTCAATCACGCAAAACGTGAATCGAAGTGTATGATTACTATAATGTACTGATCGCTTATTAGTTTTAGCAGTACAATGACCTCACTCTGTGAGAATAAATGCTATATTTATGGAATGTGTTATGCTATGGCTCTAGTGTTCGACATTTTATAATAAACAAACATCATTTGGGAAGAATTATAGTGTCTACTTAGTACTACGTTAATGCTATCTAAATAATTTCAGTCTTAAAGTTGTTATGTTACAAAAACCTAATAGAACACACAATATGATTCTTACCTTACGCCTTATTACTACTTCTATACATTTTCATGACTAATATCATCGACATAGTCAAGATTAAGAATAAAGGCTGTTAAAGTATTTAATACATTTTTTCCACGATTGCTCCTTAAGATTTCATCAACACTTTGTAATAGGATATTCATCACACGTGACACTTGGGTAAAAACTCTTGTGTCAGTCATTTCGCCGCCTTTTTATGAATATTTATCAACGTAGCGGCTTGCCCTTAGCGAACTGAGGGATGTAAATTTTGTATTCAAGGTTTTTGAGAAAATCTTGAGTCTTCCACAAGATTGGGCATAACGATGTTCTTTGAGATTTATCTCTACATGAATTAGAGCTTCAGGAGATTTGACTATGTAGAAGATTTCATTGTTTTATTTCTAATACATAAAGGGTTGTTGAATAACCCATAATGTTTATGTTATTTTGCCTCATACATCTATTGTTGAACTCTGCTGTTTTCAAATAATAAATGAAGATCCTTTAATCGCGATGATCTACCTAAACTTTCAGGGAACCCATCTGAATATACGTTCTACTTTCCGACATAATAAAGAACCCGCCAAATATTCTGGAAACAACTCAATAACCCCTTCACGTATTATATTTCGACCTTCCAAGAACCGTTTACCGTTATCTACGTTATTGTATTCAAAAAGAAAACCGTGAATATGGAGGATCACCCTCTTAGGGGTGCTCAACGAATTGAGTCTTATAATTTGTCAAATAAATTCGGTCGAGAAAAAAGAAAAAATAAGAGACCGTTTGAATGCTCCCAACTTCCCAAGTTTTCGCTTCCTTATGCAGATGAACAGAAACAATGTTTTTGTCATTTAATTTTACGCTTGCGGGATCAGGATTTTCAATCTTCAACATGGTGTTCATTTTGTTTGTGACGTATCTCTCATCTGATTGTCTGATATGACAGGCTATATTTGGTTCTTTCAAAAAATCATATTGTCTTACAGGATTTAATTCTTATTTCATTGTACGTATAAGTCAACAATATTTTAAATGAGGAGAGCAATTAAGTTTTTCAACTTGATAAACAAGCATTAACTCAATGAATTTGTATTCACTCGTAAAGCGTGTTGCTTTACAGAAAGTGGGGCACGAACCGCATTCTATTTTAACATGCTATGTTCCGCCATTATATCCTTTTACGCCTTTTAAGTGGAAGCGTTCTTGAGTGTTGACAAGTTCTTTAATATTTCTTATGGCTCTTTATTTGTTTCTATAAATTTATTTCTAGCTGTTATTTTATCATTTGATACTTATGTATTATGACTTTATCAAATATTACAAATTTACGATAAGACCTCTCAAATTTACCGTATCTGATCGTAGCAACACATTCTGGTTTCAGACGTCACCAATTAGGCCTAAGGTCGTCGGTCTAATTAGCTGTAAATTGCACTCCAGTTGATATTCGTTGACGGCATGTCTTTTTTTTTATCTGTTTATAGGCCTGTGTTTGATCACAAGTTCACCATTATTATTTGATAGAGTACTGACTCTTAGTCACAACCAGTTCTTAATAGTTAAATTAAGGTCGATATGGAAAGATCTCGACTCTCGCCATCGACGGGGAGTCCATCCTCACACATTGAAACCAGATTTGTTTCGAACTTTACGGGCTAAAAGGAGTTTTCTTCCGCGGACGCTCGGACTGTGGAATGAGCTCCCCGCCGTGGTTTTCCCAATGGAGTACAGCATGTGGTTCTTCAAAAAGGGCGTGAAGAGATTTCTTCAGGGTCGGCAACGCGCGAGTGATACCTCTGGCGTCCATAGGCTACGGTAACTGCTTACCATCAGGCGGGCCGTATGCTTGTTTGCCACCTTAGTGGTATCAAAAAAAAAAATATAGAATCTGCGTACTTGGTATTCGACAGAAGATGCTACTCAATTATCTTCAAAATATAGTTACTGGATAAGATCGTCATAGAAAAGGTCCAAATTATTCCAAGCTTTAGGGTACAGAGACTTACCCCCTTACTCATAAAACGTTATTTAACTAATAAACTGATTAAGTGGTCACTTTACTTTGGACAGCAAGGTGACGTTATTTATTTGACCATTAATTCAGTAGGATTAGTAAATAGCGTTTATGAGTAGGCCGTTAATCAATAGTGGTTACCGTTTGACAATTATGATTTACAACAAAAGTTAATAAACCGATATTTACATGGCAATCTCGTTGAAAATGAGCTTAAAAAAACGATAGTTTCTTCAAAGACTCTCCCTCGTGAGTCATGTGTGTAGATGTTATGTATAAAGTAGTATAAACACCATTACCTGAGCTAGCTTCTTGGTATTTACATGCAAACCGATTGCTGACGTAATACGGTCTTGTTTAGCTTTACATACAAGTATTGATTCGCTTTTGTCGATAGATAATTTTGTTATATTGATAATGATATCGAAGAGAGCTTTAAGAGGGAGTCGACCATAAAGTGACAAAAGGACAGTTACGGTTAAGTTGATATTAACGAAAATAGTTTATTTACACAGTGAACATCTACATAATTATTACCACAGATCATGTATTTACAATGTTTGCGAAACAAAAATATGAAATATGGTATAGGTTTTTTAATGGACTCATATGAAGTTGAGCAAAAATCTACAATAATGCGTGCTGTGATTCAGAAGATTTCGTGTATTTTTCCTTAGAAATATTCTGTAGAAATGTAGTCAGTTAATTCTCTAATATGTAATCTTGAAGTTTTGCGTCTTATATTTTCATTATATTGTCTAGATGATTTATTATGATTTTATTCAAAATGAGCTCCGAATTCGCCATACATTTTTACTATGGCAGCGCAACGTTAAATATATATGTGAGATACGCGCTCGAAAATTTAGTCGACCACGGGAGCTCAGAGAGAGATCACGTCTCTTTGCGGAACGACTACCTAGGAACACACGATCGCGATCTAACGTGTACGGACACTAATTCAAAGAGCATAACGACATAAGTTTTGTTTTTCGTTTTTTGAGTCAGTCAAATAATATATATTACTTTTGTTTCATTTGCAATGTTAGTTAGTTTGCTTAGGTCAAATCTTGCAAGCACATCTTTTTTTTTCATACATTTTTTCACACTTGGGTAAACTAGCATACGGCATACGACTCGCTTGGTGGTAAGCGGTTACCGCAGCGATATGGACGCCGAGTGAGCTGAAATTTTGCATACACCTTTAGTTCCAATGACAAAACAATTTGCAATACTCAATAATGTAATACTTTTAAAATGGCCGTCGCCACAAGATGGCGGATGAAGTATTTTTCTCAAAATGTCGAAAAAGTGTCCGCCATGTTGAACTTTTTAGATACTGGTCCGATTGCTCTCAAATTCGATATTTGAGAGACCTTGGGGTCAAAAAACAAGAATCTTTTCTCAGAATGTCGAAAAAGTGTCCGCCATGTTGAACTTTTTAGATAATGGTCCGATCGCTCTCAAAATCGATATTTGTGAGTCCTTCGGATCACAAAACAAGAATCTTTTCTCAGAATTATCAAAAGGTGTCCGCCATGTTGAATTTTTTTGTTACTGGTCCGATTGCTCTCAAAATCGATATTTGTGAGTCCTTCGGATCACAAAACAAGAATCTTTTCTCAGAATTTTGAAAAGGTGTCCGCCATGTTGAACTTTTTAGATACTGGTCCGATTGCTCTCAAATTCGATATTTGAGAGACCTTGGGGTCACAAAACAAGAATCTTTTCTCAAAATGTTGAAAAAGTGTCCGCCATGTTGAACTTTTTAGTAACTGGTCCGATTGCTCTCAAAATCGATATTTGAGGGACCTTGGGGTCACAAAACAAGAATCTTTTCTCAAAATGTTGAAAAGGTGTCCGCCATGTTGAACTTTTTAGATACTGGTCCGATTGCTCTCAAAATCGATAATTGTGAGTCCTTCGGGTCACAAAACAAGAATCTTTTCTCAGAATGTCGAAAAAGTGTCCGCCATGTTGAACTTTTTAGATACTGGTCAGATTGCTCTCAAATTCGATATTTGAGAGACCTTGGGGTCAAAAAACAAGAATCTTTTCTCAAAATGTCAAAAACGTGTCCGCCATGTTGAACTTTTTAGATACTGGTTCGATCGCTCTCAAAATCGATATTTGTGAGTCCTTCGGGTCACAAAACAAGAATCTTTTCTCAGAATGTCGAAAAAGTGTCCGCCATGTTGGACTTTTTAGATACTGGTCCGATTGCTCTCAAAATCGATATTTGAGGGACCTTGTGGTCACAAAACAAGAATCTTTTCTCAAAATGTCGAAAAAGTGTCCGCCATGTTGAACTTTTTAGATACTGGTCAGATTGCTCTCAAATTCGATATTTGAGACACCTTGGGGTCAAAAAACAAGAATCTTTTCTCAAAATGTCAAAAACGTGTCCGCCATGTTGAACTTTTTAGATACTGGTTCGATCGCTCTCAAAATCGATATTTGTGAGTCCTTCGGGTCACAAAACAAGAATCTTTTCTCAGAATGTCGAAAAAGTGTCCGCCATGTTGGACTTTTTAGATACTGGTCCGATTGCTCTCAAAATCGATATTTGAGGGACCTTGGGGTCACAAAACAAGAATCTTTTCTCAAAATGTTGAAAAAGTGTCCGCCATGTTGAACTTTTTAGATACTGGTCCGATCGCTCTCAAAATCGATAATTGTGAGTCCTTCGGGTCACAAAACAAGAATCTTTTCTCAAAATGTCGAAAAAGTGTCCGCCATGTTGAACTTTTTAGATACTGGTCCACTTGCTCTCAAAATCGATATTTGAGAGACCTTGTGGTCACAAAACAAGAATCTTTTCTCAAAATGTCGAAAAAGTGTCCGCCATGTTGAACTTTTTAGATACTGGTCCGATTGCTCTCAAATTCGATATTTGAGAGATCTTGGGGTCACAAAACAAGAATCTTTTCTCAAAATGTCGAAAAAGTGTCCGCCATGTTGAACTTTTTAGATACTGGTCCGATTGCTCTCAAATTCGATATTTGAGAGACCTTGTGGTCACAAAACAAGAATCTTTTCTCAAAATGTTGAAAAAGTGTCCGCCATGTTGAACTTTTTAGATACTGGTCCGATTGCTCTCAAAATCGATATTTGAGGGACCTTGGGGTCACAAAACAAGAATCTTTTCTCAAAATGTTGAAAAAGTGTCCGCCATGTTGAACTTTTTAGATACTGGTCCGATCGCTCTCAAAATCGATAATTGTGAGTCCTTCGGGTCACAAAACAAGAATCTTTTCTCAAAATGTCGAAAAAGTGTCCGCCATGTTGAACTTTTTAGATACTGGTCCGATTGCTCTCAAATTCGATATTTGAGAGACCTTGGGGTCACAAAACAAGAATCTTTTCTCAAAATGTTGAAAAAGTGTCCGCCATGTTGAACTTTTTAGATACTGGTCCGATCGCTCTCAAAATCGATATTTGTGAGTCCTTCGGATCACAAAACAAGAATCTTTTCTCAGAATTTTGAAAAGGTGTCCGCCATGATGAAACTTCTAGATACTGGTGACCCCAAGGACTCTCAAATAAATGTCTCTCGCTTTTGAGAGCAATCAGACCAGTATCTAAAAAATTCTACATGGTTTTTCAACATTATGAGAAAAGATTCTTGTTTTGTGACCCCAAGGTCTCTCAAATATCGATTTTGAGAGCAATCGGACCAGTATCTAAAAAATTCAACATGGCGGACACCTTTTGATAATTCTGAGAAAAGATTCTTGTTTTGTGACCCGAAGGACTCACAATTATCGATTTTGAGAGCGATCGAAACAGTATCTAAAAAGTTCAACATGGCGGACACTTTTTCAACATTTTGAGAAAAGATTCTTGTTTTGTGACCCCAAGGTCCCTCAAATATCGATTTTGAGAGCAATCGGACCAGTATCTAAAAAGTTCAACATGGCGGACACTTTTTCAACATTTTGAGAAAAGATTCTTGTTTTGTGACCCCAAGGTCTCTCAAATATCGAATTTGAGAGCAATCGGACCAGTATCTAAAAAGTTCAACATGGCGGACACTTTTTCGACATTTTGAGAAAAGATTCTTGTTTTGTGACCCGAAGGACTCACAATTATCGATTTTGAGAGCGATCGGACCAGTATCTAAAAAGTTCAACATGGCGGACACTTTTTCAACATTTTGAGAAAAGATTCTTGTTTTGTGACCCCAAGGTCCCTCAAATATCGATTTTGAGAGCAATCGGACCAGTATCTAAAAAGTTCAACATGGCGGACACTTTTTCAACATTTTGAGAAAAGATTCTTGTTTTGTGACCCCAAGGTCTCTCAAATATCGAATTTGAGAGCAATCGGACCAGTATCTAAAAAGTTCAACCTGGCGGACACTTTTTCGACATTTTGAGAAAAGATTCTTGTTTTGTGACCCCAAGATCTCTCAAATATCGAATTTGAGAGCAATCGGACCAGTATCTAAAAAGTTCAACATGGCGGACACTTTTTCGACATTTTGAGAAAAGATTCTTGTTTTGTGACCACAAGGTCTCTCAAATATCGATTTTGAGAGCAATCGGACCAGTATCTAAAAAGTTCAACATGGCGGACACTTTTTCAACATTTTGAGAAAAGATTCTTGTTTTGTGACCCCAAGGACTAACAAATATCGATTTTGTCGAAGTCCAACGTGGCGGACACATTTTAAAATTTTGGCAAAAGTTTCATGTTTTGTGATCCCGAGGTCTCTCAAATATCGATTTCGAGAGAAATCGGGCCAGTATCTAAAAAGTTTTACAAGGCGCGGACACTTTTTGAAAATTTTGCGAAAATATCATGTTTTAATCCCAAGGCTTTTTTTTAAATTATGTACTTACTGACTTTTGTCATGCGGGTGCAAACGGCCGACCGAGCCGAGAGTACTGACTGTTGTGTGCGTGTCGACGCACACAACACTAACCCGCAGTAAATACCTATTTGCCGCGCGCTGGATACGCTCGACACCCTCTTAAGAACGAGCGCGTAAGTTGGTGGAAGTATTTTAATTTTTTTTTTAATTCTGTTTCTGATTGTTACAACAATTTTACTATTTTCATATGATAATCGAAATCAAACATTAAAGCATAATTTATTCATTAACCAACATGCCAAATAGACATTGATAGCATTTCCTAAAAATAATAAACTTTATCTAGACAACAAACAATGTATGCCAAAGGTCTGTCTGTATGTACGTATAACCATAATCAACATTTCAGGGTTTTAACGGAAGCATGAATACATAGTATGTGATAATAACATGCATTGATGGAATGTATTTATGTATGTATGTACTTGTATTTCGTATTTATGGATATTAAGATTTGGTTCAGAAAATGATTAACTATAAGCTAGATTGTATATCATTAATTCATTGTAGGTTTTTCACTTGTTTAAAAGAACATTAGAATAATCGACAAATATATCACGAAAATATCACGTGCCTATATCGATTTTGCAAATATAAAAATGCCGATCGTGTGGGCAAATTGATTTGCCAACAATCATCTACTCGATAAAGAATTCAAAGCATCGCTGTGTTACCATTAAACAGTCATTAATATCTCATAATACGTTCCAAACGATACGTCATCGAGTTTAATCGATTAAAAACTATAAACAATTTATTTTTGTGTACACTTTACATATAAAAACAAGAACGAAAAGCGATTTTTGACGATAAATCGGCGTAACGACTGTTGCAGGGTAAATGAGGCCTCTCGCGACCGTACACACAAACCTGTGATAAAATTACACGTAATTAAATGAAAATTATGCCACGGTTAGAAATCAGAGTCGAGTTTGGCGCGTACGTTACCGCCAGGCGCCAACATTTGACCAAACATAGTAATTAATGGATAATACACACTTTTATTTGCCTGTTAAGTATTCCGGGCCATGTACGAGGTCTATTTGTAATCTAGTGAGTACCTACATACCTCCCACGTATACGTGAATAGGATGATATATTAACATCTAGGACGCGCTTTGAATTTTTCATTACGTCTTTTAATAATATTTCTCTAAAACAATTCGGTAAGGAACACGTCCAAAAATATTTATTTAATAGTATATCCATGAATATGGATGTATTTATAAACGTAAAGTTTCAGTGGAAATCCGTTTATCGGCCGGCCGAAACTGAAACTCAGTCCTTGACCTCCGTAACATGTAACGTATCGACTTTCGAGCAACAAAGACGCGTTCGAGGTCGAAATAGGAAATGGTATGGAACGACCCGTCGGGTATTCTATATGTATGGAACCGTCCCCTGTTTGTTTGTGTTAGTGAACGTAGGAAATGGAAATTAGCCCTCCTGGAAAAATGTATATTCAGTATGAGCCGGTCGTAACGCAACATTATTTAGGATTCCGAACAACTTGCGCGATGAAATTCCCAGGGTAACATTTTAATTTTCAGCACTCGAAAATAAAATAGTTTCTTTGAGATTTATGATACAATAGTCGATATTAGTCAAAGAATTTCGAACTTTCCAATTCCGATGACAAACTACAAGACATTTAGCTTCATATTTTAAATAAAAAGTTTACAAACGCATCTGAAAAGCTTTTAGGATCTACAGAGGGATTGTTAGTTTCAACCAAAAGTCGTGAAACACAATTTGTTTTAGCCGGTATATTTCAAGAGGACGTCCTTGATACGTCCAATCATATTTCACAGTAAAACAATTGTAAGTCAGTTGGTGCCAAGGAATTCAAACAAAAGCCAACGACTATTGGTTTTGCTGTCTGCGAGGCGAAACATAACAACCTATTTCCAATTCTAGGCGCGCCTAGAGATTTTGTCGGGTCGTGAGTACGGCTCCAGGTCGTTTGGAGACTGCTCCAAACCTGTCCTTGCTTTACAAGTCGAGTGTTACGGTCTTCGGGTGCTGGGGGAGCTCGGTAAATAGCCACTGTTTCCAAAGTAGGTGAGCAATTATCGCTAATAGGAAACTCAAGGTTTATCTGGAATCCGTCGATAAGAATACGGACAAGAAATTTTGTGGATTTGATTACAGAATGAGATCAAAATTCTAATTAGAATATTTTTTCTGATCACATCAAACGTCCTAAAGTGGACTTTGAAGAGCCGTTCGATCAACTAAAGTCACAAGACAACAGTTATGTATAAACATCGACAAACAAACCTTGATTCGATTGAAGTAAACCAATACATCGCCTTTATTACATCAATACAAGCTGCGTTAAGGATTATAAGGAAAGTGTTATTTTGGCTATCGGCCATCAGATGCGGTAGGTATCCAAGGTCCGATAAGTCACGTGATCACCACAATGGGCGATATCTGAATAACTGATGAAGCGTCACCGTGGCACAGCTGTCCCGCCGTGTGCCACACTGACGGAAATAGAACGTCGATAGCGACTACTAGAGTACACAAGGAGAATCGGCTCGTGGGGATTCACTGATTTAGGTGACTTCTATGCAGACGATTACGATTCGTATTCTATAGAGAAAGATATTTGTGTGTGTTTAGATGAGTGCCAAATTCAACACCAACCCCACAAGCAACATAAATATTTATAAACAATTATGGTTCGTTTAATAGGATTATGTGAGGGTGAAGGTAGGCAGTTATTTCATCCCTCCGCAGTGCAGTATGAATATATTTCATGTGAAGTATCCTTGTTACGCGAGTTAGGACCGGAATGTTCCGCCAGCTGAGTCGCCGGTATCCCATGGGTGGTACGCAGAAAGATTAATGGTGAAAGAAAACATTTCGCTACAAAGCTTTAAGCTGAAAATGTGGGAAAAACGGATGCTGATAGCGGATTGCGAATGACAGAAGATAATGACACTTCAAATTATCTGTCGGTCTCAAATAAACACATATGCGAATTGCATTATTTCCGACACAAATATTTGAAATTCTTTTATGTCTGCCGTCTGTCATACTTATCTATTTTCTACTGTCGGAAGTCAGGGTCTCCTGCACAGATATGCATATAAATAGATGACGCGAGTGTATGTTCTTCGCGTGACAAAATCTGTGCAAAAACGGAGAAAAATTCTTCTTCTTTTGAAACTGTTTCGCGAGGACAGGGAACTCGCAGAAGGCTGCATGTACACCAGAGATGTGTAGGGAGGGATGTGTTTAGCTGACTAATAGGATCGCTTCATTTTCACGTTAAAATATAATGCCATCCTAACTAAATCAATCTTGTGACATTATGGTAGGTACAAAAAAAAGTGACACGCTTGGTTTTCACACGGATGGAGGGACTTGCGTTATCTATTTAGATTTATGTCTGTGGTCTCCTGTGATTTTTTTATTTATTATTTTTATATCTGTGCGTCATAGTTCTTTCTTATGTCACTTATTATAGATTTCTAGCTCACTAACTTGTAGTTTATCTACAAAGGTTGCTTTGCTATTTCATTCCACATCACTGACTGCCAGACACAGTCGATAAATAAACATATTATCGTAACTGACAATGTATTTGCAGTCTACAGGATAGGGGGGTGCTAGATCTTAGCCACCCCCTTCGTACTGTCAACTTCACTTTCACAGTAATTCATTGGGCAATGAACTTACGATCAAGTCACTCAAGTTTCTGCAAAAGGAACTTTAACAGGAATACAGTAGCGTGTGGTTTTAACTGCATAGGATATTACTTCGTTTGAAAGTAAGCATTTGTTTACGACGGTAAGTGAAGGAGTGATGAAGAATCCCAAGTGAAGAATATAGCCCGCAAGACTTGGCTGAACTCCTAATAGTGGCAGTGTAAGTAATAATTGCCATCATAAACTAAATTAAGCAATAAAACATTTCCTATTTAACATAATAGAGATACCTTTCAGCCGAGTTCATTCGTTTTTGTTGTAATTTGTTACTACGGCAAACAGGACGCATATAATTATGACCATGCATTGACGTCACCACAGAGATAGGTCAAATAAATTGTCTAAAATATAATTGCACTTGACCTATCAAATCACTAAATACATAAAATATTAACAATTAGAGAGAGCGCAATATTAAGACGAGGAGAACAATGGCCCTGATTCTGTTGTTAACAACTAAACTAATTTTTATCTCACTATGTTTCTTTCTAACAAAGAACATAAGAAAAGGATGTAAGAAATTTAGTCCTGTCACATTAGTCCAATGCTTGTTTTCAATATAAATTTAGTCGCCATCTATCGCGGTTACGCCTAAATACACGCAAAATAAGACGGCAAAGATTAATTTGACAGCTTTAAATATGTTCTATCCTTTTTCAATAATGTTCGTAAGAAAGAGATGAGATGTGACTAAAATTAGTTTAGTGCGATTTACAACAGAATCGGCACCATAATCTTCTAAACTAACGTAAGCAGCAAAATTCACTATTCATCGAAACGCAAAATAAAGTAGTACGTACACCACTCTCCACCATTGCTACGTCCGGTTACGTCCGGCCCAAAGCAATAACCCTACGCGACACGTAGTAACACAAGTAGTCTCCCAACTACCCAATAAATACACGTAATACATTAGTCTATCTGTGCGGCAAATCGGGTAAAAGGGACTAAGGGACCGTACGTACAATTGCCGTGAAAAACGACCTAGTTAGTGTTGAGACTATTTCATGTTAGTGTTGGACCGTCCCAACACAAACGTTCTCATTTAGATTAGCGGTTTTATGTTCTATTCCTTTTCAAAAAGAGCTATTGTTGAAAAAGATTTTCACTATAGTCGTAGTTCTCCACCGCGAGTTTTAGGCGAACTTTATTGTTATCGATTGAAATGCTATACGCACTCGCGAGAGCTAAATAATAAAAATGAAAATATACAAAACAATTTGTTATAAATGGCTTTCTGAAATCATATTTCATTTAAGGAATACGAAATTTGAAAATTGCCAGCGGATCCAGTAGATAACGAACTTTGGGAGTACATAATGAAAAACAAATTTAGATACTTACAAAGACGATTCCAGTTCACAGCTAGCCTTTGAAAATTCCGCTGAAAGTATTATCGCCTCTTAAATTCAGTGATTCAAATCGCATTAACTTCGCGGGGGTATCCGGAACGTCCAAAGGTCTGATATAAAAAAAAGGTCTGAGTAATGTTAGCTGGAGGTTATTATAGTAGTATTAGGGGTTTATACGGTAGTTTAAAGATCATTGTCAAACTGTCGTACTCAGAGACGTCATTAGAATTTAATGACTGATTAAAGTATCTCTATCTTTGTTTATTGGATTGCTATAGAAAGGGATAGGTAGAGACAGGGAAGTATTTTTTTGAGCACCGATCCTATTCCCTTTTCAGCACCGATTCATATTTTGGATCGGTGCTCAAATGGGAACAAAAATTAAATTCGAAATCATTCCTTTTTGAGCACCGACGGTTTTGTAGCTTCTAGTGTTTATTAAAAAGTTATGGTGTTTAATAAAAAGTATCGATAAAAATTAACAGTTTTATCATAAAAAGTCGAAAGTATTATCGTTAGAGCACCCATTTTTAGAGCATCAAAACTATTCCGCTTTGAGCACTGATCAATATTTTAGGTTGGTTGTCAATTGCTGAACAAAATAAACTGACTGTTGTTGATATTACCTAGGTACTGAATAATTATGAAACATACACTCATGCACTCTCCCTTTTACTTATAAGTATTTAATCTCTCTCTAAATACCTCCAAAAATGTATACTTATGAAAAAATGGTACCAGGATAGCATAAATTGTTTAAAAACATAACCTTGCTGGGTTTCTAACCGGGTCTTCTCATTTGAAGGTTGGCACTGGGGCATGGTGGTGCCCTCCTATGACCTTAACTGAATAAATGGCTTTGACTTTGACTTTATTGATAGGCATTTTAGCGATTGCAATCTTCTAGTCTGGTATTACGTTGTAAAATCAGTGGGATGGACAAGGCAGACAGAATACTCCTGTGTTTAAAAATATAAGTGTTCCATCGATTGATATATTTTGGACCTAAGTTAGTATGTACTTACAAAAAAAACGAATAAACATACATCGACAATTGCGACAAACAAGTACAGCATTATCACTAGTCTATTTTCAGGGATATATCCTGTAATACCCTATCCAATATCATCCCCGGACAATTTGTGAGGGCAGTTACTGTGAAGTGGTCTCCACCAAATAGGATTACACGGCCATCGACCCCCGGGAACGTTTGCAAGTCCGTTGAATAGTGTTGGATTAATCAAGTGTCGATGTCGATAATTTAACTATAGTCCATTGTACTTGGAGTTTCCCCTATCTACAGGTACCCGGGTAGATGGGGCTCGCAGCTGGAACTACGGGTCCGGCTGTTTGGATCAGGGTACGCGGGGTCAGGTAGGCCACCGCCTTTATTAAGGCGGTACCTGACGTTGGTGTTGGTCTCGCGGTGGTCTATGTGGTTAGTTGCAGAGGGTGGCATGTTGTCTGTTCGGTATGTGTGACCGAGCGTCATTCCTCGCGCGCAACGAGTGTTTGTATTACTCAGACGCGGGGTTCGTGAGTAATCCTTAAGCAGGTGAGCTCCTGTGAGTGAACTGCATCTCCGGCACTTTCCTGGATAGAAAGTAGAGGGCTACCCGTTGGATTAGTTTTCCGGCAACCCAGCTGTAGGCATTGGGTAGATACGTGGATTCGTATTGGGCAGTGAGCGCGCATGACAGCTCCGGTACCATTCATGGAGAAATGGAAGTCAGCTTCTCTGGCGTCCCCAGCGGGGATTGAATCCGCAAGCACCCTAGGGTGTGTTTGTGCTAGTGCTTGCGCTTGCGTAAGTACTGGCACAGACGCAGCTAGTGGGGTGCGCGTGGTGAGCGACTTTTAACAGCTCCGGTACCATTCTGGACAAATGGTAGTGAGCAATCACGGTGCGACTCACATTTTCTCACGAGTACCAGGGGCGAGTACTCTGGCGGCGTGACCTACCGCAGAGGGTCTCTGACGCTTCGTAAGGGGTTGCCAGGACTAGTGTGCCGTCTTTTATGACCTAGCGGTTGGTGAAGGTGGCCACTATAGAAAATCTCAGTAGATTAATGGGGGGTTTGTACTTGGAGTTAACTAAATTATGCCAAAAATAGCGCATTTTTCTCTTCACCGCTTCATCATAGCTAAAAAAGCTTTTTTCCATATTGAGTATCTATCTACTCATATTTATATTAACTTGAAGTTTCAACAACTTCGAATTCTGGGCTTTCTTCACGCATGTGTGCCATATAATCCCCGACTAAGCAGAGCTTATTCTATAGAAACCAAAGTACTGATATCTCCTATCACTATCCATCTAAATGTAAAACATAAGACTCCTCGGTTACCTACAGAATTAGCAAGTACTACATAAACTAGGTACTTTTCTAAAAAATTATAGGAATAGACAAATACACTTACGATGTATATTGGACAGCACTAGTTCCAAAGACAGTGAAATCGCATAACCTGGCTGCAGGAACATTAAAGCAAGTCATTTGACATCAAAAACTCATCACCATAGACTTGTTAACAAAAAAACGAAAGCGTGAAAATTGCTTTGAGTAATTTAAAAAAAGATTTTGGTATTTTGTTGAACCATCCATTGTCTATTCCGAATCCACTTAATATTATTGTGTAACTATGTATCTTATGTACAACATAATTGACACATTTTATAGTTCCCATGGGAAATTTAGAAAAAGCACGCACTGAAAAAAAGATTCTACAAAACTAGTTATGTATGTTGAAGTTTTGTTGTCTGGAAACTAACTTTAGTTACATGTAATCTTATATCTCTTAGATTTAATCAAACAATTTAGTAATGAACCAAAACTAGTTTTGTTACTGGTAATTTTCAGTTCGTAAGTCACTCTGTTTAGGTTATTGGTAGTAAATTTTTGTGTTACTGTTAAATAAATATTTTTTTCAGTGCGGCTGATAATGTTTTGACAAGTTTCTAATTAACTTCCATACGTAACTTGGCTGTCTATTTCGGATATTATGTACATACATCGGCCATCGAGTTTTGTAGTAAATTATTTCGAATTAACTCGATATCTTGATGAGGATGTCGAAATTGTAACGCCTTATTGTAAGTACAAAATGCAGATTGAACTAAATATGTTCATCTAGATAGATATTTCATGAACACCTATCATCATCATCATCATCAGCCTATAATGCCTACTGCTGAGCACAGGCCTCCTTTCATAAATCAGGGGGAAAGGGAATAGGAAATACTCCACCACGCGTGCTCACTGCGGATCGGTGGAGGTAGGCTAGTGGTCAACCTACTGTTGGAGTTTTCAAGCCGCCTAGAAGGCCTCCAACTAGCTTAACGACTATCACAATTAACCGGGACCAACGGCTTTACGTGGCTTCCGAAGCACGGAAACGCTCGATTTGAAATACCACTAGGCGGTCACCCATCCAGGTACCGACCACGACGGTGTTAGCTTAACTTGCCGATTGATTAAGAACGGGTTATCATGCTACACCACGAGCGCTTACGATCTATCCGTCTGACTATATTATATGGCCATACATTGCGAGGATAGCTTTACCTTTTAAAATATATCCCTGCTCGATAGAAGTCTATAAAAAAACCACAATCTTTGATAATAATCACTGAATCCAATTAAAAGTGCGTATGATAATAGAGCGAAGGTAAAAAGAAATGTTGAAAAAATACCATCAAATGAAAGGGCATATGAGCATACATCAAGCAAAAACAAACATGAAGCACTTTAAATTTATACCGAGCTCGTAACTCACGGTGAAATTCTTATTATATAACATCGGCTTAGCTTCCGCGATCCTAGTTCTCTGGCCAGACGAGTTGAAACTCTATTTGAGGTGGTCCACAATTTGATTCCCCGTGGACGTAACATATACGGATAGTCCAAGAGGATTATATTTGTTGTAATCGATTTACAGTATCTGAGTTGAGCATGAGGTTTTATGAATAAAAACCGCGTAAATATTTTAGCGGGTGTCATATCGAAACGAGAATATTGAGTGTATTTGGACTTTTCATTGAAGTTGAAGCAATCTGGATTTTCGCAAAAGTATCACTACACTGAAAAAAAGGTTCTACAAAACTAGTTATGTATGTTGAAGTTTTGTTGTCTGGAAACTAACTTTAGTTACATTTAATCTTATATCTCTTAAATTTAATCAAACAATTTAGTTATGAACCAAAACTAGTTTTGTTACTGGTAATTTTTGGTTTGCAAGTCACTCTGTTTAGGTTATCGGTAATAAAATTTTGTGTTACTGTTAAGTAAATTGTTTTTTCAGTGTATTGCAAAACCTTTAGACCATTTGACGTTAGAAGCATCATCATAATATCTGAATGCAGAACTATTTCAGCATATTGGAGAGGACATACTCCAAAATCAAGGGGATATTATAAAAACTTCGTCCATACCAGAAATAACTTCATACTAAATAAATCCGTCAAATCACTATAAAACGTTATATGATATTGCGGAATGTTAAGCAAACATATATTGGTTTTGATGAAGAATCGATAAGCATCAAATATAGTATATACAGAGTATCGTATAGTAAAATCACGCAAATGGTTACAAAACAAAATTACTTCCGCAGAACTAGCTTAGATGAATGAATCTATTAATGATATTAAAACAATAGAGGGTATTTATTGCATTGGTTTCTGAATTCATATGAGGTTACGGCAAAAACGCTAAATACTTCTTTTAAAATTTGCAAGGGAATAAACAATCATTATTATTAGCATTTTTATTTCAATCTTGCCAGTACGTTTTTCTGTTATTATTATATGAAAATGTGTTCCCGAAACTTCAGCTACTATTTCAGTATCTTGAACGATCAGCTGAATCGAGTCGTTAACCAACAACGCATAGGGGTAATGGCTTTCAATCGTAACCATTGTATTATTTGTTTGTCATGTGCCAATTTCGTGTGATCGAATTGTTTTTCGCACGAACCTCATTTCAATATATTCAGAAACATTGTTGCCTATCGGTTTATTGCTGAAGAGAAAACTGTTTATTTCAGTACTTCCCCGAGGAACATTCTCGCTTTCTAGTTTAAGTGTATTGGATTCAGATTTAAAAGAATTCGTAGCTGTTGAAACATCTACTTTAACAATCGCTTCAGAAGATTCTATTATAACATTTATTCTTGTACTTGCTTCCGTCTCAGTTTTACTGGCGTCCCAGAGCAGATCTAATACTTTACCAGGATATCATTTATTGTTGTGGGAAATTTCATCTCAATCCGTTCTGTCATTACGACGTAATAGAGTAACAAACATCCACCCAAAATTTCACATTTATAATATGAGTAGTATCATTACCTAGATGTATCAAACTGTTAACAACAGCTAATTCTACCACAACAGCAAAAGTGACAGAAATATGTCCATCGTCAGCAACAACATGTGGGGTTCCAAGAGTTCCAACACCGATACAAGCATGGGCAATGCTCCAAGTTGAACGACAGGCTCCAAAATTATCACATGTTACTAAACATAAACTATACACGTCACAGGTGGGTGACAAGTATTTTAATGATTATCGGGCAAAGGTAGACAGGTCAGGTCACCCGTCACTTCAGCCGCATTGACGTACTCTAGAGCGTCACTTGATTCGTGTTGAGGAATTTCTAATGCCCAAAATAATTTTGCAAAGGGCTTTGATCGCGAATGTTTATTTTTAAACGGCACGTGAATTTATAGGATGTTTTCGGTTGGCATTTCTATGGGGTGTATTTATGATGGCATTCGAATGGTTCGGAATGTTGTAATCTATCATCATTCGTAAATATACCACACGTGTTATTCGATAATGAAACAAATGGTTTGATGTTTCTTTTCGATTAATTTTGCTGAGTAGGTTTTTGATCTTCTTTTGGTAACATAATCCAAAAACCAAAATATACCTACTCATTTCTTTGCCACTTTTCTGGTGAGTAAGAACTTATTTGCAGTATCTCAATGATTTTTTTATGAAAGTACCATAAAAACATTATACAGAATGAACTACTTAGTGCGGTGTAAATTAAAAGCGAAAGTAAATAATCCTAGTTAGTAGAGCGATGATTTCAGTAACCTTCTGGACAACCCTATCGTCACACATTTCTGTGCCACCGCACGGTGCCCGCGAGTGCGACCTGATTATTACCCGGCGCGTATAACAATTATTATTGGAGGGTAGACATATGACCAGTTCCTTTATGGGCTTTGTGTGCTTTTCTCCTTCGGCCTCATCATCACTTATGTGTATAGTAAAAACTATATATTTGAAAAGCATATCGCTCCTCCCAATTTACTAATGTCACTCATCTTTTCCCGGAGCATGTACCGTACCGTACGCAAGCTTCATAACTCATCTAGCTACAAGCCAAGGTGACTATAACACGTAATCTAGTGTCAGAATCCAAACGGGGCCTAATTAAACGAACAACTGTTAGAAAGTTTTGGCACTCGAAGCGCGGGGGTTGGCTTTATGTGTACGACTGTACGTACACTATTTATCAATACATAGCTGTATGTGTACAGCTAGCAACAGAAGCGGGGAGTAACAAAACATTAATCGAGGCGGACGTGTGCGTGTGTGCCAACTAGGGTTGTCGCTTCCCGCAAACATATTATTCAAGCAAACTGCACTTGTTTGTCGTCAGTGTCCCCACTTTCAGCGCGCTCTTGGCAGGAAATGCGGGATGCAGCTTGTTTGTGGATGAATAAAAAAATCGTCGTTATTTTTAGGTTCTTTGAAATGTTCAATTAACGTTTTGTTTGTATTTCGTGCAGTCGCAAAAATTACTTTATTATAGGCTATATAAAAATAACACATAACAAGAAACACTCAGCGGACGACTGTGCAATAAAACATTTAAGCCAAATCACAATCACGGCAAGATAGTTAAACCTGCGATGCCTTAGATAATCTTGAACAAAGTTTTCATAATCCACCAACCCTACTGCCAAGTTCAGTGCGGCCAATGTTAAAAGAGCTGTTACATCCCCCGCGCTGTATAACGAAAATGGCAAAAGAGGTGTAAGCCAATGAACTGAAGTGGGTCTTTGTAGAATGGACGCGGCTTACTGGCATTGCCGCCTGCCAAAGGGCGGGCGAGGCTATCTACATACATCCATACTCTGTAGGTAGATATACAATGCTTGAAAGAACTGAAGTTTGGCAACGTCGCATCGTGAACTTCATGAATTTATATAGGAACCACCATTTACAGATTCGGTGACATAACATGTAGTCCTTTCTGAGAGTCATTCGAAATGAACCTTAAGCTGTAGTAAATATGGAAGAGAATTGATGGTGGAAGATGAGAATGGATTCTAAAAACTCATTATCTCTCCATGGGAGCCGATCGCCGAAATAAAAATGTTTGTTGAAAAATCGTCGTTAAACACTGTCAGAGTTGCCATGTTGTGAAGTGACGTTAAATCAACACTCATAAAAATTCATGAAATATACCGTAGACATACGGGGTATAATGTTTTTACGCAAACGCTTACTAAAATTATCCATATATAGGAGGAATGTATGAGTAGTCAACCATACATTTTATTTTAACTAATTTAATATGTACAAATTTTAATTGAGATTATACTGGGTTGAGATTACATTATAGAAAATAGAAAATATTTATTTTCGGTAACTTATCATCTACACTAAAAATATAGTTCATTGGGGACTCCTTTTAAGTATAATAAATACCTGTGCTAGGAGGCCCCGCTCTTCCATATCTAGTACATAACAATATAGTAGTAAAAGGTGTTACAATTTTAATTTTAAATTTAGTTCCGAGTTTTAGAATAAATTATTAAAATATATATATATATATATATATTATATACATTACGATCGAGCATGGTTGACATTTACTATGAGAAGTAAAAATTGTTTTTTGAGAATTCGCTATTGGTCCTATGGTAGAAGTTGTTCAGCATGACTAACCCAACATACGTTTCGAAAATATTCCATCTCGAAATCTCCACCTGTTATAACCATGCAAAAATATTGAACAAAATTGTATACATTACATGTTCAACAAACTCATCACGCTGTTAATACAGTAGCGTCCTTACATGACCTTATAAAACAGATAAAAGACAACGACAAAAAGAACATTGTGAAATTGCTACAGAATAAAAGTAAAATTCTTTCATAAGCCATAAACACTCCCCCGAGATCGAATTGTTGTGGAAAAAAGAAAGATAAATGAAAATGTTAAGAATAATCAAGGTCTGACTCGACGGGTTACATTATGCTAGGAACAGATGAAATTGTAAATAAAATGGAAAGACGAAAGGCACACATAAATGGTCACTAGTGAACTATGTAAGCCGTAAATGCGCGTTGTTTAGCTCGCAAAAACTCCTACGTCAATACTCAGGGAGTCGGCAAAATTTAATGTCTAGACAAAAACAAAGCTATACAACATGTAACGGATTACTAATGATATCTTGGATTCTAGCTGAGAAAAGGAACAGATTAATCCCAAACAATAAGTTACACAGGAATTCCACGATGAAATCGAATGATGCGGAATTGAAAACGATGTTATCGCATACGATGTAAATCGATTGCAGGATAGCTGTCATTGAAACGAACGACGGTCATGATCACGCGAATGGTAAGGGATATTCTTTTTTCTGCGTTAAACACAGCCATTTGTCTGTAGTCAATGAGATTACTCTGGGGATTACAAAAGGAATGGCAATTACACTGGCTAAGAAGCCTGAGGTCGCAGCTAAATGGCACCCATTATTACCGCATGTTCCGTATTGTGCGCGAGTAATATACTCGAATGTAATACAATTTGTTACGTAACGCGGGTAACAGTTATGGAAACAATACACTGATTGCTTACTGCAGTAACAATGTGAGTGTTATTGCTCTATTTTCGGCATGTTTTACTATAATTAGTTGTAGCGCTCATTGCCTGGGTTTGTTGCTCGGCGAATATTTCCGCTTTATAAATATAGCGTAACGATGTAATGATAGTGAGTAATCGTATATCGTGAATCATTAAAAATCACATTGTATAAAGAAATCAGTCAACGTGTTCGTGTCTTGATTTTCCGGCAGTGACCTCGCGGTGGCTTTCGATAGCGTGAACCGTCTGTTTCGGACGCTCCCGACCTATTTCAGTCCGCCGACCAACCGAGCTACGCTCTGAAACAATGAACTGAGTGCGCACGAACAGGAAAGGTATACAGCCAGGTTGTGAGATAGAGCGGGATGAAAGTCTAGGCCGGCGTCACACAGGGAGCACGCATAGTACCCGCTGCGTTCTATTTCTGATCGTCGCAAAACATGTCTCGGAATTCGTTTCTATGTGTCTGGGAACATCAGAAATCATGTGACTAATGATCCATGAGCTAAAACTGTAAAGATTAACGTGGGGTGTATCGCAATTCACGGCACAATGCCGGTGGGGGTCACATCCATGCTAATTGAACGCGAAACGCTTTTACATTTACAGCTTCATTTCAACAATGACGTGTTGCAGGTCAATAAAAGCATTTAGCTCATTCGCTATTGTTATTAAGCGTTATGAAATGACACGAAGATAATTTATTCAAGGCATTCTGTACCTTGGGTGGTATCATACATTTATGCAACTTATGTAGATAACATTATTGTCGTTTGCCAAATTGGATGTAGACACGTCGTCGATCGGTTTATAATCAAGACGGATTTCTAGACGACATACCTATTATAAATAGATGTAAGTATTTCTTAGGAGTATTGCACTAGAACAATAAATAGAAAGTTGGGAAGTGTCTTGCGGTTTGCACATGTAACCCGACGTCATGTCGGTGCTCATATCGCGAGCTCAGCTCATATCTACTCTCACATATAAACAAGACAAAAATAGCACGATTGTTTCCTATAGTTTACTGTACAGACCACATTAACCTGCAACAGCTGTAAATAAAATGATGTAGCACCTCAATAACGGGCTTGTGTAACGTATGTTGGAAACATTTTGGTTATTTGTTTTAGATGCTTTAGAATAAGGCGGTCGTCCGTCTTTCGTTAAACTAAAGTTTATTTTAATCTATTGTGTTCGGAAATACCTGGGAGCGTTCAATCATAAACCGTTTGTACCTGGTTTGTTTCTGTTGCGCACGAGTTTAGCGTTTCGTTTTAGGTATACAGTTTACGGTTTATGTTTCCGTTAGCTCGGCTCTTGCCTAATGGATGTATGTATGTTCGGTACAGTTTTCCATCATCGTAATGTATATATGCAGAAATGTTAATGGCTGCCTCGGGCCAGCTTTGATTTCCACAATCAATACTATGTTTGTTACCATAAAATGACGGCTTGGCGTAGAACAATGGATCCAAGTCGATCGACCAAACTGATCAAACTGTATTATCCGAGAACATAAACTGCTTATGCTGCATCCACATACTATAACAGCTGCCAGACACGTTATAATTTAACTTTCAGTAAATTCACAATTTTTATACTCCCACGTAATAGAAAAAAATTAATTCATTATGAAGTACCCTGTTACGAGCGCAGTCTACTCGACTCGTGCTCTGGGTTGGTATTTTCTACCATTTTATACGTAAACTTTAATTATTAACTCTATTTGTTTTTTTAAGAATGATTTCTCTCATTTGAACTATTTGATTTTTCATTGGGTACATTAAGTGGGCTGCGTTTCTAAGACGAATAAAAGTCACGGTGTATAAGACTCCCTTCAAATTAACACATTGACGCATTGCCATAAATTAATATATTAAGGCAAAACAAATCCTTTGATCTTGTTGAAATATCATTAGAATACACAAAAACCTGCAAGATTTTCTTTGAGGGGAGAAAAAGAACAACATTTATGTTTATGTAAGACGTAGTGAAATGGAAAGACAGTGCTATGCAAGGAGCGGAAATAGCCTTATCCCTGTTCCTAGCAGAGGGAAACCGTGGGGGGAGGTTGGGGAACGAGGGAGGGGTCGAGGGTCGGTGACGTCATCGTGGAAATTGATTCGGAGGCGAAAAACGAGGCCGCAACAAAGCCGACGGCGCCGCGTCCGTCGACGAGACATAAATTACTGGTTTATTTGTTAAGTTAGATGGGGACCGTCTTTTATTCGGCATAATGGTTTCGGATATACATGTTGATAGCTTATCATGTTACAGACTTGGAAACAATGCGTACGAATCATAAAGTAAAAATACATTAACGATGATAATGCTGTGGACGATGTTGTGACCTTGATTTTGATTACTGTTATATATAATGATGTAGATATACGATCGTGAGATGTAAAATTAGAAATTTCGAAAGACGCTTTACGGCCTAGTTGACGCGCGGTATATTTTCGGAATTCCTACATTAATACGGACGTGTTGATAAAGCCAATTAACGTTCATTGTTGAAAATAATGCGTAGGAGAATGTAGTTATTTTAGTCAATGTATTTCAGTATAGAACCGGTGCAACGTTTGAGTAATTTGAACTGAATTAATCCAGGTAGAGTCAATATGGTTTCCCTGAGACATTTAGTCGAAATGGTCAGTAATTATTTTTTAATACAATATCTTGTTTATCACAATTCCATTTCAGAAGAACAGACTACTGTACAGTTCCAATGCTGATTAAGAGCATTGAACAGTGACACAACTAAGTAAACAGGCGCTAAGGTGACCCTGACTTTTATCCGCTGCTAAAATATATTGCAATTTAAAGTGATTACAAAACGTGTGAAGATAACTGTTGTCATCTGGATACCAGCTTGGGCCTTTTGACTCAGTTCAGCAACGTGCCGCTAGAATTGTCGACGATCCCGAGCTCACAAGCGGTTTAGAGCCCCTCAGTCTGAGGAGAGACTTAGCCTCCTTATGTGTGTTCTACCGCTTGTACAAAGGGGAGTGTTCCAAGGAATTATTCGACTTGATCCCCACTGCTACTTTCCACCATCGCAACTCTCGCCATCGACGGGGAGTCCATCCTCACACATTGAAACCAGATTTTTTTCGAACTGTGCGACCTCAAAGGAGTTTTCTTCCGCGGACGCTCATACTGTGGTACGAGCCCCCCGCCGTGGTTTTCCTAATGGGGTACAGCATGGGTTTCTTCAGGCAACGCGCGAGTGATACCCCTGGTGTTGCAAGCGTCCATAGGTTACGGTAACTGCTTACCTTCAGGCCCTCCTGAAGGTAAGCAGTTACCGTAACACTTTTTTATACCACTAAAAAAAAGTATAAAATAGTGTCCCAATAAATTCCCCTTCACTAGACGCAGAATTGAGAATAGTAAAACAAATTTAACGCCCCGACTGTTAGTAAGAGAAGTTAACATAATTACAGTGAGTCACGAAAAGCTTTTGTGTTTATTTAAAAAGAATTCCTCCGTTATTTGTATTAACTTAATGGATTAATACAATGACAAAATATTTACAATGATGAGTAATAAAATTATTTTAAATTTAATGTTTGTGTTCCCAGAAATAACTCTATCGTATGACTTTTATAATATCAGAGTAGTTTAATATTTAAGAGTGAATCATATTTGCTTGTAATTGCTTATAATAACCATTATTTCAAAATGTATTTTGGATTAAAAACTGACTTCAAAGAATGCTCGAGCTCTACGGAAACAGCTCAAACCTTATTTAGCACCAGTGCATCATCGACGTAATCCATTTCTCCTATGTATTAATACAAATATATACATTGAAATACATCTTCTATTTATGGATTGAATGTCATCCATTTAAGACAAACATTCAATTTAATCAACCGCCACTTCCTCACCTGACATCATCGTAACGTCATTAATGTATTCAAGTCATGGCTCATGGCAAGAGATCGTGACGTAATGCTACCTCTGAGTTTATAAGCCTTAGAAGAAATACAACACACATTGCCACTAATAAGTGTTATTAGTCATGTATGACGTGATCTTATTGCAATTTGTGACATATCTACTTGTTTCCGACGTTGATGTCATTGTACCTACGTAAATTATTCGTTGACTGAGGTGTTAATAGTAATCAACTCTTCTGAGAATATTAAACTGAGCAATGCTATTATTTCAACGAACTGATGACACTTTTAACATTACAATGTGTATTGATGTATCTAAAAGGTCAAATGCCTTTCCGAAATCTCTTGTTTTGATTAAGATATATAACCGATTTCAAATTGTTAGTAAGTTTTTGTTAATAAAATAATTTTAATGCCAGCTTTTTTTGGTGACTTTCAAAATTCAAAATCATTTATTCAAATAGACCTTCGCAGGCACTTATGAAAAGTCTGACTCTAATATTCTAATACCGGTTCGGAAGGTTGCATTTGCTGAGAAGAGCAGGCAATAAACTCAGCAATTACTCTTTTCAAAACAAGCTTAGTAATATATTTACATTCTAATCGCACTGAAAACAATTGCGTGCCCCGGCGCGGCGGCAAAATTACAAAGTAGACTGAATAAATATTTAATAAGTAAATAAATAGCAAACTTAAGCAGACCAGTCCCCACAAGCAGCACCTGTTCACAAGTATGACGCGTGTGGCAGCCATCGCCCTCCTCGCCATATTGGAGGGAAGTGAGCGACCCGTCACACGACGCCGCCGCAAGCAAAGGCCTTAAAGTGAGCATGACTTACTTAAGTCTGCCTTAGAAATAAAAAATAACTCAAGGGAAACACTAAACACACAATTTGTTATCACTGTGACTATTGACAAGTTTAGACTAAATGTTTCTTGCATTGTCTTCCAATATTCTAATGTATACTAAATATCAAGAAAAATAGAAGCGCGCGTGGTGTAGCATGATTAGCCATTCTTAATCGATCGGCAAAGTTAAGCTACGTCTGTCGTGGTCGGTACCTGGATGGGTGACCGTCTAGTGGTATTTCAAATCGAGCGTTTCCGTGCTTCGGAAGGCACGTAAAGCCGTTGGTCCCGGTTATCACTTAATTGTGATAGTCGTAAAGCTAGTTGGATGCCTCCTAGGCGGCTTGAAAAGTTCCAACAGTAGGTTGACCACTAGCCTACCTCCACCAATCCGCAGTGGGCACGCGTGGTAGAGTATCTGCCCATTCCCTTTCACCCTCATTTGTGAAAGGAGGCCTGTTCTCAGCAGTGGGACATTTATAGGCTGATGATGATGATACTAAATATCAAGTCAATCCGAACACTGGAAGTTGGTGAAATTGGACTTACAAGATTACATAGTTACATTGTAAGTTAAATAAAAGCTTGTAAATATAAATTAAAATCCGGTGCATTCAGATTGATTCTAGTATCCTGAAATTCCCAAAATCACATTTGAATACTGTATTAACGCATTTACTAACAAGTATATTATTGTTTTCATTTCACCGAGATCTGTTATTACACAAATTGGTTTACTCGCTGGTCAGTCGATGCCTAACGTAAACATTTCAGCTGCACGCGATCGCCGAGTGCAATAACCATATAGATTTTTAAATACTATATTGAACTTTATTTCAAATGCTTTAGAATTCAATTTCAAACTGCAGGCGTTACGGAAGTCAATTGTATAAGGGTTCCTTTATCAAATGTGTATCTATCTAGATGTTTTAGAAGTCATGGCTGGCTAATTTCTCCGCCTGGTTGATGACCCTTGTTCATAGTTTGAGAGAGGTAGAGCATAGCGTTTATTCGCTCAAAGAGCAGCCAAATAACTTTATGTTGTGTAAAGTTGTGTTCCTGTGCGTGAGGAAGGTCGCCAGAGCTCATAAGGGAGGGGGGAAAGGTCGGCAACGCGTGAGCAATGCTTCTTAACCGTAACCGCTTACCATCAGGTTGGCCGTATGCTTCTTTAACGACTAAGTTGTATACAAAAAATAAAAATAACTGTTGTAATTATTTGTCTTCCATCGGAATAATTAAGGTTGTCAAACTTCACTAAATAACAAGCATTCAAAAAACAATTTTACTTGAGTATGATTTAAAACAGTATGGAAAAAGCCATGTTTAAAAGTTTCCTCCAGTTTTCACATATAGTCTTAAATTAATGATAGTGTAAATCCAGACAGCCTTGAATACGTTTTGTTATCCGTACCATGATGTTATGGTACCTTTACTTTCAGTCAGCTATAATTATCGGATCATTTATTATCGATACTGTCGAACGTTAACTGATGAACTTGGTATTATAAAAAAGAACAGGCCAAGTGCGAGTCAGTCTCGCGCACCGAGGGTTCCGTACAAACCTGTAGGTATATAAGTAAATGGTAGTATAGACCTGAGTATTTGATATTAATTTCAAATAATGACGTATTAAAAAAAAACTACTTTTTAGATCTCGTTCAAACCAATTTTCGGTGGAAGTTTGCAAGGTAATGTACATCATATATTTTTTTTAGTTTTATCATTCTCTTATTTTAGAAGTTACAGAGGGGGGGGGGACACTCATTTTACCACTTTGGAAGTGTCACTCGTGCAAACTATTCAGTTTAGAAAAAAATTATATTAGAAAACTCAATAGGTATCATTTTTGAAGACGTATCCATAGACACAGGTATGGGGTTCCGTTTTTTGCCATTTTGCTACGGAAACCTAAAAAAATAGGTGTCTGAATATTCAAAAGTATAATGACACCGTTGATTATTTCCATATTTCATCCAGACTAGTTCGTCGGTCTACAAACTCTATTTGCTTTACTATTCATTATTCCTACTCGTGCCAAAATCTGCTCTCCAGCTATTCTAGATGCCAAATGGAATATTACGTCGAATTTATGGGCGATTCTTAATTACATAAATTCTTGTATTTGGAAAATAGATGAGATAAATTTTGAAAAATATTGCATTCTTTTGTAATTCTGCACTGAAAATTTATATTTAACTGAAAACATAAGAATTCCTTGACCTACTGACTGTCCCTGATATCAAACAGAGATAACTGGAGTATCTAATCTTAAGCATGATAAATCGTCAGAAAAGGTCTTGGTAATAAAATACGTCAAACAATAGGGAATCCTCTCCGTCACAAGATCGACGTGTCGCACGATCATTTGTATGAGCTGTCAAACGCAGACGTATGAGGTAGGATGAGAGCATCAATGACGTCATACTAGGCCGAGCGAGACGCGGACGTCCTCGCGACCCTCCCACTACGCTTCACAGACTTTCTTATAAATGTATCTGTATATTCTGCATTTGCACAATTTACTGTATGACTCAATTGAATATACCTTTACACTATTGAGAGAATCCAGAATAAACTAAATCTCGCTATACTGGCTATAAACCACAACTCAAAACTATCGATTGACCCCAAGGACCCAAAGATCGGGATGTCGCTAAGTAGATCCCGGCTTATCTCGAAAGTTCCCGTTAACCTCAACTTATCAAGAGATCTATAAAAACGCCCACCATACCACAGCGTCCCTCGATTATAGATAATGCGATTTGTGTTGCCTTGCTGTCATGATCCGCACCAGTTTACACAAGTTTGTAAGCCGGGGCAGTCGGATGCCCCCCCGGAAGAAACTTAACTGAATTAAACATTATTTACAAAGGGATAACAAATAGTGCATATGAAAATGTCTTTGGAATTGGGTCGGATGATTTGCACTGCAAATGTGTATTTGCATGCCATTTGAATACATGTTAGATTGGAAATAACCATGTATGCGGAATAGTAAATATTTATGGAATCGGTATCTGTGAAAGTATGGAAAAGGAAGATATTCCAGAGCAACGGCATATAGTAAAACTATATCTATAACCAGATACAAGTATTTCCGCTCCACCATACCCAGTTAAGCTACTTAGCCCACTTGAATAACACTTAGCTTTTAATCTGCCCGGATGAAGCTATATTCATAAGCAGTCGATTTTATCTGGAATAGACTCTAATTGGTATCAGCAATAATAACAGACAAATCAATAAAGATATTGTTGACTTGTGTAATTCAGAATTCCAATGAGACAGAACTTGAAAAACAAGATGTTGATGAAGATTCAAGTTTATTAAAATTCACTTTTAGTCGGAATTCTCTGAATACCATTCTTATTAATCAAAAACCAGAACCTTATACGAAATGAGTTGACTTATTAAACTGACAGGATCAAATGTCTTCAATGTCGATGATGCGAACCACCCCCGCTTGTCAATCGTGCAGGACAGGCCACTTGTCACTCCAAACACTATGTTTCCATGGTGTTTCAGAATGCCTATCAACGAGTCACTAACAGGAAAACGACGTTAAAATTTACGGTACACATTTTAATGATAGACACGTGAGTGTATATATGTAGAAAAATGTATCAATTGACGGACATGACATGTTGTTTTTACCAAAGTTAATAACTGCAGTCAAGCCTTCTTGTCGTTGGGAGCTTGCGGCAACACAATAGGGATAATTTCCCTTAATATATCTCATCAATGTATTCAGTTCAATTTGATTATAGCTATTATAAAGGGTTGTTTGCCGCTCCGTTGAATGTTTACGAGCGCTTGAAACAAGCAATCTGCAATTCAGAGGTGTAGTAAAGTTATCGTATGTTATTAAATTAATCCATATAATATATTGCAATACAGATTAAATTTCATTCATGCAACCAGACCACGATGTTTATTTCAATTGTGGTACAAGGTTCGCATAATTCAAGATGACGGCATCCAGCATGTAGTGGGAAATATTAAACTGGTCCTCAATTGGCCTTATACGTATATTGAGCGAGATCTTACGTAGACAATGTCCTTCTTTTAGATGACTTGCACTAAGAAAGTCCCGTAATGTCTAGATTTTAAAACACATATACAAGTCCTTCTGTTATATGCGAGATAAACAATTCAAGCATCAATCAATGTTTAAATACCAACATCAATGTACCTGCAGGGGCTGCAGGTTCCGACAGCTCAACCAGAGCTACGTCTAACGATTGAGAATAGTAATGGAACTGCACATTCTGGCAATGGTCCACACACACAAGCGGAAGTTTAATTTAGCCTAGCGCTTAAAACTGTTGTAATACCGCACTACAGATGAGTAATATGCCGCTGTTTAGCTGGATAAAGACATTATTCGTGGCTTTAACCAAGGCGTATCATTTTTCGTTGGACCGCTGGAGCGCTACAACCCAGAAACTGATGACAGCGGCGATCTATCAGCGACAAAGACTAGCGAAACAATAGCCATTGGAAAATGAACGTTATAAATATTGCGGGGTAGTCTAAAATTATACAGGCGTGGTTGTGGAACAATCAACCTGAATATTTTACGGTGTATCTAGGCAGCTCGATTTAAAAAGGTTGTGCAAATGCGAGCACGGGTTTGTTTGTTTGCTACTGTTTTGTAAGCACATTTTGCATATGACGTAATGGAATTGACATGAATTCTTTGAAGATGCGCTCATTATTTTACACACGATATTATGTTACTTGCATTACTGTACTCTCTATTGCTAGGTAAAATGTATATGATGAAAAAGTGTCAAAGATGATAAAGGGCGTGGCTCTGTCTATCAGATAGGCATTTCTTAATCACCGACGAATATAATTTAGATTACCGATTGAAATTCTAAGAAGTACTCACATTTATCAGAATAAACATAAATGTAATAAACATAACGGGTTATGATCCATAACTTATTGTAGTTGTTAGATGAAAAACATACATTTATTTTTAGCAATTTGTTTTATGGTTAGTGAATAAAATCTTCAGAACGTGCGTTTATGATCTTTATCTGGGGTCTATCTTTATCTATTATACTTATTTGTGTATATACGACGAATAAATATCTGTAATAGTCTATGTAGATAAGGTTGAAGTCGGTTGAACACTCTCAAAGATTTTTTTAAGTAACTATGTCAAACAAGGTATTTTCTGAATTGTACAAATGCCTTTCTTCGAAATGTCCCACGCGGTTTCACCCGCGTCCCCAGGCTAAAATGTAGCCTATGTCCTTCTCCATACCTTAGGCTATCTGCAATAATCTGCATGCCAAATTTAATGATGATCCGTTGAGTAGTTGAGGCGTGAAGGCGTAACAAACAAACAAACTTACTTTCGCATTTTTATTACTTAGGATATTAAAGTTAACTTTACAAATTAGCAGCATCATTAAAGAATTTCAATAAAATTTCAATGAAATAAATATTTCTGATTGGAAACAGAGTTATCTCGTTATAAACTCAATGCTTTATATAATAAGGCTTATATTCGCGTGACTGCTAGATTTTGACGGCGGGAATATTTCATTATGAAATATTGCTCTCGCTATCAACTCATTACTGACAGCTGGTATTTGGCCACGTAATTCGTTCACCAAGAGATCTGTAAGTTAATCACTGAATTTGAATAAAAAGGCGGGGCCGACTAATCACCCTATTAGTTATTATTACTGGCTCTTAAACGATGCTACACTTAATTAAATAAGTCTAGTTAAGTCATTTATCATGGGACCAAAACTGAAGCGGTCTTATTACATCTAAGATATCACGAATAATGCCAATTTCCAAACCTATCACATCACCTTGTAGATTAGGTCTAGCAGAATCTGTAATCTTAGTAATTACTTGAGTATCACAATCATTTCCATTCGAGAATAAGGTGTCACCTGGCAACTAAATTCAACATCCCTAAAAATTACAGCACTTTATGTTGTACAAACAATAAGATCCGAAGTCGACTGAATAATGAAATTTTCATCACTTCGTTCAAAGTTCACTTAAGACCTTCCTGGTATCGATCAGAGGTTCAACGAACCGGTGGTATGGCTGAAGCTTCCGTTCGATTCGGTAGGGAAACGAACCCAGTTGATATGGCAACATAAAATTTTGAGGCTTGAAAATGTGCGAGGTATTCTTGTTGGAAACTTAAAGATAATTCTGTTTCGGATTTACATGAGCACATAGCTAAAATCAGTACAGTACCTATCTTAATATTGACAGCTATGAGTATCGTTTTAGAAGCGAAGCTATTATAATTAATAGAACCCATAAGACGGTCTAAAAATGAAAATCTTGGACAATATCAGAAATACTGACTGACGATTTAATAGTACCTACTAACATTTAAATCTTTAATGCCATTAACAAAATATTTTATTCAACAGCTTTGAAAGTTCCACATAAAAGGTCAAATCGCTCAAACTTAGTTATTGTCAAAGTGACGTCCTTCATGGAAAATGCTAGAAGCATATTTGCCCCTAAAGAAAACACCCTTGGTGTAGTTGTATTTATACAAGGTCATACGTGGGTTGACGAAACTAATACATATACAGCTGACATGGAGGTTAAATCAGTAGCTTTTCATTAGACTAAAAGTGCCGTAAAGGATTACTCGTAGGTAGATTTAGATACAGAAGTAAAAACAGAATGTAAGACTACACCAATCAACCCAATAGGAAAACTAATAGACGGAAATATAGTAATTACTCAGCTACTAGCAAGAGATCTAATAGTGGTAATACCGAAAGCCCGGCCTCATTAAAAGGTCAATGGGTGTCACGGGGCCCCTAAAATCCCTACATAACATCCGCATTAAATCTCCTTTGACTGTGCCATAGCTATTCGCAAATTAAGTGAGAATGTTGGGACTTCTTCCATATCTGATCACGTAATCAAATAAATGAATTAATGTTATTATGTCAATATGGGCTACTTTACATTTGAAAATTACTCTTAATCAATCATGTACATTTTAAGGAAATCCTATACAATGCGAGATCAGCTTATACTGGAAATTTATAGCTTAATCTGTAGTCGTGTGTACATTGTGAATTAGTTAGGTAACATTTATTTTTAAAATGATAAATTATGCATACATGATATTAAGGTGATAATATACAAGCAATCATGTCCAAAATATGTGCAGTGTGATAAAAACAGACGCATACTAAACAAGCTATTAAAATTTAAACATTCCTGACAGTTCTGAAAAATATTTATCCGCAGCAAAGTAAGCGAGCAACATCTCAGTGCTTTAGTCACAATGTATTTTAGTTGTCGCTAATTACTTTTTGATGAGCAAAGCGTGAGTAACACGATTGCGAGATGCATCAAAGGTTCACGACACATATGTAGGTTCCATAAAACCGTATATTTTCATCTCTCTTCGTGGAAAAAAATCGAGATGAGTATTACTTTAATTTTTTTGCATCTATTTTAAAATTAGGAAGTTACTGTTACCAGTTCTCATTGTTATGGACTGTAAAAGGAATTTCGAAGCTTGGTGGAAATTAAAAATAGCTGCTCTAGATTCAGCAAGCCATAATTTACATGTTGTGGTGATAGTACAAGAGCGAGTTATCCTACTCGGTGCTGAGGCAGAATTGCATTTTGTATGGAACGAAGCGGAGCGTAAGGTAGATACGAAAAAAGGATTCTCAACGAAGCTTTTGAAGAAAAATCGTATTTAATGAAACCCTCTCCACTTAGTACCATTGTAATAAAAAAAAACTTGACGAAATATCTCTTTATCTGCCACGTTTTGCGTTATTTACTACTATAGAGATGCATTTAGCCAAATCTCACGTGATGTTGATTCATCATTATTTCAGACAACAAGGCTCATGTAATAAATACCTTTAGCTAATTAAACATTATAACAATAAAGTTAATTCGATGTGTACGTAGTGAGACGACGTGCTCCGTTGTGCAGTGTCGCATATCGTTCCGCGAAAACGCCGAAACACGAAACCTTTCGGCTAGAGTTCATCCTTCGCTTGATGAAGGTCTAAGTCAAAACCTGCACCACACACGATTCCCGTTGTGAAGCAAATGTCAGCTAATCGGTCCTCGCTAAGATTTTGGCCGTTGAAAGCAAGTTTATTAAAACCATATATCAGTCACTTACTAACGTCATATAACAAAAAGAGACAAGGATACCTTTAAACCTGGGTTTGCTTTAAACAATCATGTCTTGTAATAATGGAGATGCAGTTGCCTCGTTGGAAAAGCTGGACACAACATACGCTTCGGTTTATAATTGCATATAGAATTAGAACAAAAACACAGCTGCTTCTAAAGAGCTTAAATCCATAGCTTACATTAAAACACACCTACATAACTAACCACATCGTAATGTCTCGTATATAATTCGTTGCGCTAACAACCTACAAAGTAAACTGGAAAAAAAGAATTTAAGGTACCGACCGTTAGATAGAAGCGTATACAAAATGCTAATCTCGGTTCCTCTCTAAGATATTGCGGAGTTGTCTCCCTCGGTCTACCAGTATCACAAGGAAAACTTTAATTTCGTCTGTTTGCTTTGGCAGCCTTTTGACGTTGCCGGCCGGGTTTTAAAACATCGCTTTTGAAAGCTAATTCGACATAACCGGGGACTTACAACGTCTCAATTAAAGCTATTTGCATTCATTGTTACAACACTCCGTTGGTTTTCAGCGGGTATTGGGAACTCTTCGTTTGCTTCTTTGAAGAGTAATTGACAACGATAGTTAGGGATGGATCGTGGCATTTACATTTTCAGATTCATTGTACGAATACTTATCGTAATGTTTATTAATTCATACTGTCATACATAATGCAATATTGTAATTATTATTAAAGACCATCATGGTGTTTACTGATACTTTTAGTCACGCGACAGAATTCTAAATATTTTTGTATATTACATTCACCATTTCTAAAACAAAAGGTTGCAGATTTGTATGTTATCAATAAATTACTTTACTGTTATTATACATCCTATACTACCCAATTTGTTCTCGTGATCGTATGGGGTGACCTTTGACAAAATCTTTTGTCTTTCAACCTTTGGGTCATTCCAATTCGACTTTGTATTGACCAGCATATTGTGTTCGGAGCCTATATGATGAATAAACAAGTTCATTGAAATAAATAAGCACCCCAGTTGATGGTTATCGCTGGTCGCGACATTTGTCGAGCGGCGTCGATTTAGCGATACTGTCGTTCTGCCAGTCTACCGAGAAAATGGATGCCAAACGCGGCCAATTGCCAATATACAAGGGTATTATAGGACGTGAAACAACCTACTATATTGGTAGACAACACGTGATTATTATGAAAGTCACGGAAAAGGGATCGAATCGAATACGAACTCCAATGTTAACTTGGTAGGTACACTTGAAGTAGATACTTTTGTCGATGTGTCCAAAATTACAAATGATTCAGCATCAGCAATTCACCACTCTTTGATCTACACTCCAGAAAAAGGTTGGGCAATAAAATTTTGTAGTATTACGTTGGAAGAACATTATTCAAAGTCAGACGTTATGATAGAAATAGAAAACAGATCAGCAAACAAAGTCTTTTTACATTTACGAATACGGCAATATAGTCCTGGGCATTACACAAACGAGTGAATGTAAAAGTGTAATCGTCGACAATCCATCATCAGACAGTCGCAGATAAAACGGATCCACTTTTTCCAGCCAACTCTCTGAGGGATTTACCCATGTCAGCTTCACAACCGATTGCGGGTAACATAACTACATACGTTACGTTTTACGATCAGGATTTTAGGAAATGTTACTGTATCATTAAGGCGACAAATGTTTCAATAAAGTTCATAATTGCTAGTAATAATGTTGATCATTGAAGCTTTATATTAAGTTTTAATAAGTAATAATAATTAAGAAGCAGTACATAATCTCTTATTTTCAGAGCAGACAATATTCATGTTGATGACCGAGCGAGACGAATTGAATCCATAATTCAGAAAGGTCACTCGCTAGTCAAAGGTCTCAGGAAAAAATAACAACATAACGTAAGATGAAGTCAAGTATAAGAATTTCTATTTTAGTTCTAAGAAATATTTTGGCATGGTATTCGCTCCTATTTCCACACATGGGGTGCGGACGTAAAAACGTTACAATACACACATAAAGAGCCCTTTTCAGATTTAAACGGCTATAAATAAAACATTTGACAAAGGTTCTCGTGAAAATACATTTGTAGCTGAATTCAAGTGTAAAATCTAAATCATCTGATACATTTTCAAGTATTAATCCATACAGTGTAGCCTCAATGACAATGATTTATCAAACTAAATATAATAATGATTAATGAAATATATAATTTCATATAAATAATTTCAGTTGGTCACAGAAAGGACAATGGACTATTGGTGACGCAGACTGGAGCTGCCATTGTCCTAAATAAGGACAGGACATCGCTCGCATGAAATGAATGGGTAATGAACTAACGGTAGTAACAGTAGGAAGTAAATTAACAACATTATTTCTATCCAACTCTAAAAGCTATTAAGGGCTCAGCTATTGCTGTGGCTATTAAGGAAACTGTCGAAGAAATAATTGAAGGGGGCGGTAACCTTAAATCACCCCGTATGTTTCAACAAACATTAGTTAAAATAGATGAATTACGGTGAACAAGGTTAATTCAACATGGATCTTTTAACTATTAGATTTCTTATTTGATATTCTAAAGTAAAACACATTAAACAATAACTCTAGTGATACACAGAAGTAAGGTGATCCATTAATTTTGAAGTATTCCTTGACAGAGAATAAACAAGGCCGAGTCACGCGAAGGCCGCTAGCTAACAATTAAATACGACATATTGAATATGTTTCCAGGTATTATCTTGGATTTGTATCAAATACTGATGTGTGCAATGTGCAATGCAAATTAATTTATGACTTTTGTTAAATTTAGCAAGAGTACGGACATGTGGTAAAGTAAAAACACTATTTGTATTTGTAAAATAGGTGATATTGGATTGTATCTTTTATCTACAAACATAGTTTTCTGGAATCTATCCTAGAAAGACTTGTAGTTACAGTTCTGTATTCATATCGATAGCTTGAGGACAATGGACTGACCGCGTTTTGCGATAAGCTATTTTGCTTTCTCGCACCACGCAAGTAAGATCATAAGAATATAGAAACTAAGTACTCACCATCTGTGGGTGATGTGTAAAGCTTCTTGCATACTTCCTGCGGCCCGCCGAGCGCGTTCATCTTGGCCATCCCCTCGGCGCCGCGCGTTTCCATCAGCTCGCGCAGCTGCCGTAGGGAGACGCCATATTGCGCCGGCCGCCCCTCCACCGTAGCCATGGTGCCGGGCTCGCGGCCGCCGCCCGCACCACGCCCGACAACCCTCTAGCTCTGGAACAAGAGGAGGATCACATTGTAGTTTGAAGAAATTAAGAAGATAGTAATGAAATAAAGACAATGGTGCCGATTCTGTTGTAAATCGCACTAAACTAATTTTAATCACATCACATCTCTTTCTTAAAAACATTATTGAAAAAGGATAGAACATATTTAAACTCGTCAAATTAGTCTTGGCCGTTTTCATTTGCGGGTAAATAGACGTAACCAACTTTGATGGCGACAAAATGTACGTTGAAAACAAGCACGGTGCGGTAAATAAGAGTTACTCCTGAAACGTACAATGCAGCTGGTGCAGATATAATATCGGACACACAAACGTGGTCACTATTTACGGCTCTATAAAACTTCCCGTCGGATGCACTTTACTGTTGAGCGGTGCATAATTAAACTAGGGTGGGGTTCTTCACACCTACTATACAGGTATATAGAAAACAACAGCGGGCGTGGTTGCCTACGTCCCACATAATTAATAAAAGTATTCGCATATTTTGTGTGGGTGGAAAAGTGCTGTGTTTGAATCGTCTGGAGCAGTGGTGCTTAGCGCTAGGGACTAAATTGAAATTCTAGTTTCAACAAAAATCAATGTAGATTTTATACAGTAAAAAGGCAAGATGGTAGATTCTAATTTTGATAATGTTTCTAATATAAAATATGTTCTGGAAAATATCATAAGTGAAGAAATATTTCGCCCTCACTACATCAGATGGTTTACAGCCAGTTTATCAATACCCAGGTTGTAAACATCCGTCAATTTATGAAACGTTATGAAACAAAACATCTTAAATCATGGGTTTTACTAAACTTGGCTTAAACCAAGAAGAAGACCGAAGAAGAGATGGATGGATTATGGGTAAGAAAGGAGTGGATGCTGGTATGACTCATAGAAGAGAGGAATGGAAGAAGCGTACATATTGCGCCAACTCCAAATGATTGGGAACAGGGCAGGCAGATGATGATTAGTATGTAATAAGACTTTAGAGAAGAAGTTTAAATTTGCAACAAATCAAAATCCAATGGGAGGGTGTAAAACCTTTCAGCCAGAATACTTGTAAATAAATAACCAACCGATGTTGTTATAGTAATCATAAAACAAATCGAATTAAATATTTATCTGGATAACAGAGACAATGTCGTGAGACAAAATTTCAGGTCATAATATAATATATAGGTCACTATCGTTGCAGGATACAACGTATACACCTGTTAAGGTTATTACCTCAGGTTATGACTCTATAAAGGCATCTGACACTTTATAGCGTGTCATACATAATTTAGGACCATTGAGCACAGATAAGACAAACATTTTATGATGGTATGATTACATTTCTGAAGGTAGTGAAATACTGAACGAATTAGAAAATAACATAAACGTTAAAGAAATAGGAGATGTTTTGTTACGTAATATAGTTCATATTTCAAGTGAACCCGATGCCAAGATTCATTGTAATAAAGGATCTGCTACACTGATAACAGCTAAATCAGGAGTGTTCGTGCTGGCAGTGGCAGCTAAGCTATTAGAGCTATATCCGCAAAGCTTCCAGAATTCACTAAGCAACAAAGCAGGCATAGTTTGCCAAAAAGAGTGGGCAAAGTACCTCATAAAATGTACTGAATACACAATGCAAGGGAGCGGGGTGAGTACTGTATTTTATGGTAGAACACTGAAACGACTCAAGCGGAAATAATGGCAGACAAGTAAACTGAATGATTGTAAATTACGTTGTGTTGGTATTAAAGTTTGCATACGGCTACAATAATCATTTGGCTAATGGATAACATTAATTGCTAGTGTAGGTATTTGCATTAAAACTTGTTGAACAATTAGCATTTTAAGTGTGGGTTCATTCAATATCTCGACATCCTTGCGTGTTTCTAAAGTAGTGGTCTGGCCGGGGTCGATGCTCCCCAATTAACTTAGTGACAAATAGTTATTATCACCTGACGTGAAAGACGACAACGGCGCGTGCCACATTATTTCTTGTTTTAGAGACTAAAAACGCGACTCAAAGTGGCCGTGTGATTTTTCATGAATTGAAATTGATTAGTTTCATTTGTAGAGCTACTCCGTTCATGCTGGTCTATAAACTTCTTAAGTATATTTCTAGTTGTATTTGGAAACTGAAGCCAAGTTAAGTACGACAAAATCAAAACGAGGGGACGAAAATATCTAAACTGATTAAGGCACAATTAATCCTTAAGCAAATAAACAACATCAAAGTATTGAATGGGTGTCCGCTATAACGCCTAGTCAAAGAGTGCGAGGGGGTTGAGCCTAAGAGGTTTAACCCCCCGGTGGGGCTGCCAGCATCCGGGTTGAGTGTCGTTGAACGGCCAGCAATTAGGTCGGCCGAGTGCCCATCTTTGTTGGATTCTGCGCGCCTGCTAAGATGCCGGAGGAATCTTCCAAGTTTCTCGCAGTTTATTAGATACTTTCAATGTGGTTTTAGAGTTTCTATTTCAGATTTTAAATTACCAACATTATCTTTGTTTCGAATTGGAGAAATTTTCAATAGATTCTCTTCCACAGAATTTGAAAACTTTGAGGAGTATATTGGGCTATATTAATCGTAAGGTCAGTCGGAAGAGTTCATGATTATATATTACACGGATAAAGTGCAGCAGTTCATAAAATAATACTTTATTTTAAGCGGTTTTATAGTTGTATTGAAATTATTATACTTTACCTATAACAATGTTATCGAATTACAATTCACATCAGACGTAATTCATCGCATATTTACTCAATAATAAAAACAGTATTTATGGCAAATAACTAAAATAATGTTCTCGCAACTAAATTAATAACCTTTTACGTTGTAATTAATTCCATTCTCTAAATATAACTTATTGAAAAACGCTAGAAAGAGACGGACAGATGGAGAAGTAATCAATCCAACTGATTTTACAGCTCCATTGAAATCGGCACCTTTAAGCGACATAAATTGTGACTACGAAAGCGCCCTAAGTGGGTCAACTGTGGTGTTTCAGAGTAAACTTGGCACAGCCAGGCAAACAATCTTGATTGAAAGTGCCCCTAATCGGCCACACTGAACAGGATTAATCGACGTGTGTACCCAATTGCGTAGGTATGTAGATACGTATTTCTACCCGCGCTGTGATTAATGAGTGAGTCGCGCGTTATATTGAAGTTCAAAATTTTGCTAACGTTAATTATAGAATAAAGGTATTCGCTGTTCAAAGTTTAGATATATCTGTACATATAAGCTGTTGTGAATATGTAACTGAAAACTGGCTAGATGGTGAAGTAGATGAAGATAAAAGGTTATTATTAGGGCTGCTAGTTTTGGTGGTCCAAAGCAAGGAGAGAAAAGTAGAACATATATTAATTTAAAATTTATCTTCGTTACTAAAATTTACTAACAATAGGTGGGTAGGAAACTAAACAAGAAAATAAAAACCAGAAACTAAAACAGAGCGCAACGGTCGTACCATCTCGTGTGCGGGCATTGCTGGCTGAGCACGACATAGGTTGTTCAAAACTAAAGCTAAGCAGTGGCTTAGGTAGGTGCATGTCATAATACCGGAATCCTATTGGTTGTTACAAGACAATCTCTTTTCATATTCTTGTACCGATATCGTTAAAGACCATTTCAATGACAATGGAGCGGTATCTGTTAAGACATTTGTAGATTTTTATTTATCAAAGTCCATACTTGAAGTCAATTGTCACAATGAAAAACAAGTGTAACTGTCCCCGCATCCCGCGCGTGGACATCTTACTAAACTTAAAAGCTTTCATTAAACGACGGAGATGATTCCTGCAACCAAACATTTTCAAACATCTATGTTAGCTACTCCATATCTTTTTATTCTACATAATAAAGCTGATGTTAACAAATTACTATAACATTTAAATTGACACATGAAATTCTTCAAAGCATTTTTATTGGGTAAGGTCAAACGCTATCTAGGGGTGAAATACGTGATGAATAATAGAAGATTGCCTTCAATAGTTGTGATGTACGGCAAGATCGCGTGATACCACCAGCTTTATCTTGGCCACACCTGGGCTTTCGTAACTGCTAGTTATTAAAACTGGGCTAGGCGCATTGCTGTTATTGGTAACGTGGGGTAATTTTTGTAATCATGGTGTAAACATATAATTGTTCTGCAGTTCATGGCACTTTATGGGTTGGCCGTGGCGTAGAATTAAAAGGTGTCCACAAGCCCCTTTCTAAAACTAATTATATTCGATACTACCTGAAACCTTTGGTTAAATCTGTCATTTTAAAAGTTTTATCTAGCGCAAAGATTGTTTTCTAAATCGTACCGGTAGATCCTAACATCAGCGCGTTGAAACATACAAACTCTTATAAGTAAGGAAGTATAGATTATATCTGGGGGTCTATATCGTTACTATTTTGCACTTTCTATTTGAAACCGGTCGAACATGGCGGGTTTGCGATTAATTTTATCCACGCCACAATGTAGTACAAGAAAAACAACCAGAATCCTGCAGATAAAAGTTAAAGTGGAGAAATCATAAAAGAAACATAGTTAAACATAATAGGCTGAGATTTAAGAAAACAGAGACAGTTTATATCGGGGATCTTTAGGTACTCCCACATGATTTCTTTTAAGCATCTTTTTTCAATCCAATCTTCATTCGTTTAACCCGGCGTCGCTTGAAACTGCATCTTGGTTCTTTTTACTCAATTCGTTTATACGAACCAATGTTACAATAGTGTTGAAGATGTGTTTCTATGAATGTTTTGCTAATAATTCGTCAAAATTATCTGACTGTCTTGGTAAAAATCAAAAATCAATCGCATTCTATCCTTCATGTTAGTATTTACTTATTTGATTAAGCTAATAATTCTGAAATTCTAAATGAAATGATTGCCTGGTCTATGAATCCCTCGAGAGAAGCAGTGAATTTATTTTGAGTATTGCTCTACGATTTATACTTTGATTTTGAGCACTCGTGAGAGTGGGGTGACGGAATTATGAAACATGGGTCGCATAAAACAGTGATGACCGTCAATCCCAAAAACTTTGTTATAGCAAACCAATTTAAGGGGTACTCAGAAAAACTTTTAAGACGGGCTTTATTTATGTTAATTAAAGTTACCGTCTTGGACCTTTCACATTTCAAGGAGTCTCTAACCACAATGGCAAATAAAATAGCGATAATTTAGAATGTTTTTAAAAGGACCGTAATAGTTATTCAAACTACGTGTTAGGAAGAAAGAGAGGATAAAGTACCGTAAATTAGCCGGCGAGTTTAGTAGATCTCATTAAAACTTCGCGAAGTAAGCACCGCCGCCGTGAGCACCGTAAGTTTTAATATCAGTGGGATTTTGTGACGTCACTTCCGGTAAGTGCCCATCTACTTTAGCGAAAAACAGAAAACTATGCTTAGACTGCCTAAGACTAGGTGACTTTAAGACTGGTAACATAGGAACTTGAGAAAGCTGTATGAAGATAAATGTTTAATGCTGGGATGATGGAGAGATATTTATTAAAATCAGTGATTTTGAAGATAAATCCATAAATATAATACGGAAATGTAGTAGACTAGCTATACATATTTATGGACTTGAATAAGTTAACAAGCAAAATGAAGGTAATGTCGGAAGGCGCCGTGATAACGCTAAGGAAATTAAAAGATTTTGAACAATAATCTGAATAAATAAAGTTAAGCTTACCTAGGTTGAACATTTAGATAGCAATGAAGACTTTAGATAGTGCCTGGCAATGTCAGTTTAGTTAGAAGGTAAAGTAAGACAAGGAGGCTTTGATATTGTCGTGCCAAAGATAGCATACAAGTTAACCAAACAATATATAATGCAGAAGTTATGATTAAGGAATCAAGTCAGTAGCAGGCTTGGTGAACCAGGTAAACATTTAGTTCAGTCATCAGTTGATTTCCGTATCCAGAAGATATCTTAAAAAGTAAAGAATAAAAAGAAGCAGCAGAAAAAGGAACACAATAACAAATCACTTCACAAAGATAAGTGTGATCTAGTTTCACATTTTGGAAATCAGCCAACTGACTCTCAGCATGGTGACATCACAAAGTAAAAAATATACTAAAATACAACTTAAAAGAATATTTCTTTACGGACAGAACTTTGACTCATATCGTGCCCTATAAATTCTATAGAAAATAGAATTATTGTGTTCAGCTATATCGCATTAATGTAGCCGTAGGTCATATACTGTTGTCTTAAATCATTATTTTGGCACTGTACATTTAGAATCATCATTTGTACATTACATACTCGCGTAAAACAATTGGTTGAGTCAGTTACGCGACATAAATTACGAATTTTACAGTCTGAAGATTTGGATGCCTCATCTACTGAGTCACAGGACTTACAATCTCTTCTCTACATATACGATTCCTTTTAAAATTATAGTGCAACATATTTATTCTGCTCTTCTTAAGTTCATCTTGTTTCTTTGTTTTAGTATCGGCTTTGTATTCCATTCTTCCATCCTCTTATATCCATTAAATTTTAGCAAGCAATACTAAATATAATATTGATACACAAAATCATAACAAGCAAAATGTTAAATGCGTTTAGCTCAGGTATACCGTCGACAGTGCCTTGTCCAATTCCAACGGTATCAGATAATACGTGATGGGAAAGGTACAGATCATAATTCGAACCACGTACTTCCTGACACCTCTATCTAGAGAAATGTACGCTTAAAAGCTTTACATCAATAGAGTCGTCTTTCATAATATAGAAAATATTTTAGCTTTCTGTTACGTGGGTTACGTTACGGTGCTGTTAACTTTTAAGAATTTAGATTTTTCAAATGATGTATCTCATGATTTCAGTTGTAGGGAAGTTTTATCATTTGGTTCACTAACAATAAAATTATACCCGAAGGACATTCATTACACGCGGCCATCTGATCTCAAAGTAAGCAGAGCTTGTACAATGGAAACTAGATAATTAATACACAACATTGTTTTCCAAGGACTTATAATAACAAACAATCTGTGAAATACTGGAATGTAAAAATGACAACTAACTAAGATTCAACATCGTAAATTGCATATATGCAGTTGGCAAGACGCAATGAATTTTAAATTGTAAATTCGTACCTACCATGAATTGTAAAACCAAAACAGTAGGTACATTCACTTGCGTAATACTTACTACACTGACACAGATATTTAAAAGAAAATTTTATTTCTTGACGGCCTTCAGTGATTTTATTGCGAATTAAGATATACATAACGTTAACCTGGAGTAGAAAGTTGAAGCGAATGTAATTTATTTGATTTTGTTTGTGAAAATATGCTTTGATTACGTCCACAAAAAATTTCACCAATATGAGCCGAACTTGTGGTAACTTCAGTAAATGTGACCTTCATAAGTGCTCTTCTGGGGCCTAAATTGAATAAATGGCTTTGACTTTGTAAATACACACATCCTAAACTAAAGTAATCGAATACCGGGACCGGGATGCAGTTCCCGGGAAACAAAAAGAAGGTTGATCGCGTATTCAACACACGCCAGCCGCAGCGCCCGGATGGTGTCACCGCTAATCAGACTATCTCGTGACCTGGCGGTCAGAATATACTGGGGACCTAATGTGGATAATCGGGGTGGAAAGCTATTCCCGATAAAATATGGGATACAATGATCGGAACAATTCACAGGTAGACGATATTGTACTGATAAAATGTATTGTGCACGTATTAGGGTTGTATGACTAACCTAATAAGCGTCAACCAGGAAAATAGGAGGCAATATAAATAATACATTTAGATCGACTCGAAAATGTCCAAGTTGCATAACAAGGCAGACATTTCATTCAATACGTGCATATGGACAGAACCGTATCCAACTAATCAGGAGTTGTGCCACAAACCAACTGAAACTATGTTTACGTAAATTTCTTGCAACGGTGTGTATCTCTGATGACGTAGGTAGCGAGTGCCTTCAAGAGGATCTTCATATTGAATACGATACGATGTATGACGCGTTTATAGGATAGATGTTTATTTAAGTAATCGAACTTGACTATTGAAGTGTTTATTCTGATTACCCATCATGTATCCAGTAACGGTGGTAACAAAAATAGGTTACGTACTCATTCTCAACCTTTAAAAAGATAACGTTTGATTAACAGCAAAGTCGCAACGACCTACTAACAGCTTCAAGAGTTTTAACCTCAGAGCTCAAACTATTTTCTTAATCCATCGTTCAAGTAAATAGCGATAAGAATTCGCAACACAATGAGGCGGCAGAACGCGGAAACTTCATTAAAAGTTGACCGATGGACATTACACTAAACTTAAACATGAAACAATGAAAAAGTTTAATCCACAAAGGGCATCGGATAACGGTTAATTAGCCCACGTTCAGAACAAAAACGGGTGCGTTTTAATTATTCTCAATCCAGCCCAGCCGGTGTTAAACGTGTTAAGTGGATTTTTGGAGGCCGCTTCGGTCAGAGGCGTAAATTGCATTTGGAATTTTGGAGATTGTTTATTTTTAACGCCTTTTAAGACACTGATTTCCGAAATTCGAGGATATTATCACCAAGGAAGTTTGTCAAAACCCTGTTTAGCTATAATTAAATAAATAAATTCATTGTTTCATCGATACATTGTATAAAATCTGTATCTTGAACTGAATGTTAATAGTTAAATAGGTACCTGAGATAGTTTATGTATGACGTCGTGTGATTTTTTGATAAATGAGGCTAACTCTTGATAGATTCATTCATCTATCTATCATCTATTCAAATAAAACAAAAACTTCTTAAACTTACACACATGTATTGTGTGAAGGATGATTTGAAAAGGGGAGAAGTTAATGCAGTGACGAAGAACATACGAGATGAATGGAAGACGTGGTTCATATTACACTAAACATTGGAAACAGAACAGATGGGTTAAATCTGAACTAACAACATTGAAGCGTTAAGTGCATACAATTGCAGGCTTGTGTTAACTGACAATTACTGGAAATTACATTCCCTTGCTGCCTTAATTCCTTCACTGCACAGCAGTAAGTGGTATAACAGAGATTATCTGAATTGGCATACATTTCGTTTTACAGATTGATGATTTGTAAATAGTTCACTGTTTGCCAAAAAAATATTGTTGAGTTACCCGACATAAAAAAAATGTGGCGTAAATAAAACGGAGAGATAGCGAAAGGCGTCGATCCCAAAGCGAGCGGTCTAGAGTTCTGCGGTCAGAGTTCTAAGTGCGTTCTCCTTGACCGCCGCGGTCGCTGTGTGCAATGATCAAAAGCGTCGCATAGATTACAGTGAACGCGGAACGCAGAACTCTGACCGCAGAACTCGAAGCTTAATACTCATAGAAAATTGCATTATAGGTATTGCTAGCCACTAAGCAGAATTTAAGCTAGGGGCGGATTATGGACACTAATGATCATGTCACAACATAATTTAAACTGTAGTTTGTTCATTAGCGGATAATGTTGTAAATTATTTGTTGCCAAATATTATAGTAACGCAGAAAACGGTGCTTATTATGTTTCTCTCTAAACAAGTTTGCGTACGTTCAGTAATGGTTATTGGAAACGAATTCACTGCAATTTAGGCTATACGTTGTTGATGTAATCATATTATTTAACATAAAATTAATAATGAATATCCTAGCTAATATTATTAATGCGAAAGTGAGTTTGTTTGTTTTTTACCCCTTCACGCCTCAACTACTTAACGGATCATCATGAAATTTGGCATGCAGATAGCCTATGGTATGGAGAACAGCTAGTAACATATAGATGCTAATGGTTATTCGTCAGAATAGACGCTGTGTATGCTATCTTCAGCCACATTACTTACAATTTGGTAATAGGTATGTTACCAAGTTACTCCAGTTGGTGTGGATTCTTCCGTATAGATAAATGAAGCGATAAAGTTCAGTGCAATACTTATATTGTTCATACACGTACACATAAACAGCAAAACAGATATATCACAATAAATAACAATAAGCCTATAGTTACTACGTGCGTGAGTTGGTTAGTTGTGCGAGAGCGAGTTAGACCCTTCCAGAAAGGACAAATTCACCGCGAATCACTCGCGCGAATGTAATTTTCAAAAATGTCGCGGCGAATTCTTCCATTCTGGGCAGGGTCTTACGTGCGTAAGAAAGTAATGTAGTTTACACCATGGATGAGGGTGTAAGTTAGTTTATAAGTAGAAGTAAGTTCGATGTAGGTAATGTAGGAAGGTAGCCCAATTAGATTGTGGTCAAACAAATCTAAAAAAAAAACAAAGTGATTATTTTCCAACTCTACAACGGCAATTTTGTTTGCATCAATAATATACCGTAAAACATAGCTTGTAGATTGACAATGTAATAACATAAAATCAATCGTCAAACGTATACGATGTAAACGTATCTTTCGTCGCGTGAAGTCTTGCGATCGGCCCATATTTGAGGCAGACGAAAAAAGCGGGTTCACCGAACTTTCCAGAAAAATCACTGTTCCGTGAAGCAGAAATGTGGAAACCTTGCTTTTTGTACTTCGACAATTTTACATAAGGTTTTTATTAGAATATTATATAGAATCGCGTTCAGGTCATTGCCATCAAACAGGCTTGATTCATCGGTTTGCAGCTACTGATGTGAACATTTTTAACAAAGCAAGATAACACATGCAAATAGGAACAGAAAATCGACAAGCTTTATAGGTATGTAACCATGCGTAAAGGTTCGACTGCGTATCAAAGAAATATGATACGACCAAATTAAATTGATTTCACTTTGATGTGCGATCAGTGTAAAAATAGCATAATGAGATGTGTATTTTAATTTTATAACGACATAAAGAGAAAAGTAAGTAATTACAGTTCAGAAAAATTGTCAAGAGACAAGAAGGTAAAGGAGCTATGACGATACTAATAACCTATGGAGCAGACAATATAATCAATGAAGAGAATCCTGTAGTAGAATCTTGAGTAAATAATACCAGAATCCTTAATGGTAATCGAAGACTATTCAACTAAGCTAAGTGAACGCGTGGACAAACACTCAATAGAAAGCAAAATACCAATTTAAACTTGATACATTCAAAACACTCGACTCACACACTCAATGGCTTTTAAGAGAACAGCCCTCTATTTCTATTGTTTCTATTTACAAGCAAGTTGCAAGGCAACTAAGCCAAACTCGCGTAGTCACGCAAAGCGGCTCCATGCGAGCTCTGACAATATACGCCCGGCAGAGAACTGTTCCAATAACTAGTTTCTAGAGGGTAGATTGTGCACGCTTAATTGATTGCAGACAGGTTTACTGGGGACGGGAGGCGTGACCGCAAACGCGTACCTAGAACGAACTTGTAACGATAAATATGTATGCTTTGCTGACTTTAATGAGGGTATCCTGTCTAGGGGATGTATTTATGTTCTTACTATTAATAGTGCAGCTCAGCTCTACCCAAAGAAATAAAATCTGGAAGAATAAAATGTATACATATTTTTAATTATTTAAAATTCTTTCGATTCAAATTAAACTACAGATCATCAGTTCACTTCACATCAGTCCTACATAATTTTCTCAAAAGACATACTTACTGGTTAAAAGGATGACGAAAAATAAATGACTCAACATCTATCTATAACAAATAAGTTTCAAATGATTTTCAGAATCACGAGTCCAATAGAGAGACCTTTGAATTAGCTTTAAATGTCTGTAACGGACGGTCAAATTTGCTGTAGCTGTAGGTAACAAATTCGAGCTTTTGACGGCGGGCGTAGGTTTTCTGAGATATGTTTTGACTAGACTTAATGGCGGTTGTAATTGGATTTTGGAATTTAAATCGTTTGCAAGTAATGTTGTGATGTGTGTTCCGCGGTAGAAGATTGATGATGATGAAAGGAGACACCCATAATACCACGGTACATATACCTTCAATTTATTAAAATTTGTAAATAATGTGTGTTTTTTTTGTATAGAAGGCAAAAGACAAACATGCAGACGATCCCCTGATGGTAATTGGCAACAAGTGATTAAATAATAGACTCATGATAGCAGTTTGATGTTTAATCTGAAAATTTTCAAATGTGATATCCCTGAAAACTATATCTCTCATAACATAATAAACAAATAAATTCCATTTACTTTCGATATAAACTACATTTTGCATTGTAGTGAATAGTGTATAGTGGTACCTTCAGGTACCAGCAAATGCGTTTCATTTGATATTGTAGGACTTCATCATGAAACTAGTATGCATTAATCTCGACTGCGCGTTCTATCTATTTACTGATTACTAATCATTTATCATCATTCGTATATCGAATTGAGCTTTAAGTTATTAAACCAAGATGGATGTTAATTTTACAATTTTGGCCAGTTTAGCAAGACATTTAGTAATATCGATTCAGATCTTAAATAGAATTTTCATATTTTTATTACTTTATTTATTAACTGAACTTACTGTGATATCATCAAAGTACAATAAGAACTATTTTAAAAGAGCTACCATTGCAACGATTAGGGAGAGGACAGTGATATCTAAAACTATTTACTCCCAATTCGTTACAGCACGAACACAAGGTATATCTGTGTAATCGATATTCGTTTAATCGAACATGCTATCGTGCATTGTTGGTGCAACCTAAATGGAAGCTTTACGATACGAACTCGAGTACAGCGTACGTAATTCGATTTGTGCGAACCTCGCTTCGTCTCTGACCGTGGACGTGATGTGCATGAGGGAAGGTCTTAGTATACTTGAATTGAAACTATTTTAGAACTGATCGCATCTGATAATATCCATTTACATATTGGAATTATGTATTAAAGAACTAGCAGACAAATGTGTTGGCAAATATCCATCAGCAGTATTTAATAGTAACGATAAATGAATGTTTCTTAAAAGGGATAATAACGCCAGAGTTCAAATAAGATCCATTTACCAATTAGAAGAAGCGAATGTCAATTGAATAAATCGAATTGCGTGAAAGTCGATGCAAGAGCGATGGCGTATTGAATTCGGATTGAAAACGACCCGCTGATGTTATTCTGCAAAAGGACAAGTTGACAGTATCGACAGTTGAAATGCGGGACAAACACACAGATGTCTGAACGTAACTTTAACTAAGTAAATGTCGTTTTCTGATGTGCAACGGATGTTTAGATAGTCGAGCAGTTGCTGAGGCTGCAACTTGTGACAGAGAGACAACGTGTAAGCAAAGAGCGGATGAAAAGCGGAAAAAGATAAAAAAAAAGCGCTTTACTGCGTTATTATACTTAAGAATAAGGGACAACGAAATGTTCTGTACTTTCTCGAATGTTTGTGCTCATTGTATTAGCTGTATTAATAGCTTCAATTTTAAATCATAATTTTTTTGTCAGCCTCCTATTCAGTTTGGATTATAGAAACCTCGTGAAATATAAAATTATTAACAAAAATAGTAATCTAGGTAATATTTCTATTGAAAGAACAACTAAAATATTTGGTAATGTTCAGATAACTGTGCCATCTTTTGGTGGTATGGCTAATGAAGTAAACCACCTCATATCTAACTAAAGAGGTTGGTGATGATAATGTTCAAGATGTGGACAAAAATCAATTTGTACATACCACGAGTGCGTGTCGCACCCGTTTTTCCGCCGCGGAGTATGGCTCCCTATTATGCTGCGGGTGGCGACCTAGAACAAGGAAAATACAAGTTCGTTAATATTCGGCAACCCGGAAAATACATTTTTCTAAGTATAGTAAATAAATAAATATCCTGGGACAATCCTCACACACGGTCATCTGATCCCAAACTAAGCAGAGCTTGTATTATGGAAACCAGAAAACTGATATAATACATATACTACTTTTGTTTGTAAATACATACTTACTATACATAGTTACACCCAGAGTCAGAACATACAGACATGTTCATGCACACAAATGCATGTCCTTTGTGGGAATCGAACCCACGAACTGCGGCGTGATAGTTGGAATCTTAACCAGTCTTAACCAACCACGCCAGCTGCCCGTAGTTAGCATAACAAGATTTACGTTTCATATTATTACATCATACATCACTTTAAGTAAATTGTTTCCTCTTCTCCAATCAAGGCACTTTTAGCCATTATATGCCCAATGTTCAACATACAAAACTTTCTCTCTTTCTCTTATCAGTACAATTAAAACGAATGCAAATCCAGCCTACTGTGCTCAATCAGTCTATTTATAATTAGTTTAGTTATTCCAGATGAAATTCGTTCTGGACTGCGTCTCAAGTTTCCGAATCTCAAACTATAAAACCATTAAGCAAATGACTAATAACAACGCTCAAATTGTCTGCATACGCGGTAGCGAGTCGAAATCGGGCACGGATGCAGTTCCCGGTAACTGCTATTTAAACCAGACCGCGTAGCTTCACGCCGGTTCCCTTAACCGTCTGTGTGCAAAGCTTATGGGAACCTGGTGCGCCTCCAATTCAGTATTGGCTTATGTATATTTGTGTGTGGGGATTAATTTATTGTGTCGTCCGGATACCTCGGGGGTATTAAAGTCTCTCCGCTATAAATTGAAGTTTGAGCAAAGTCCAGATTACGGGTTACAAGGTTTTGGAAGGAGTAATAAATTGGATAGGACCACAGTTTCGTTTAAATTGGAATATCTGATGCCATTAAACATGATATTAAGTTCATAAAATGAGATAGTAACCCATATTATGTAACAGATCCAAAGCGAGACATTGTGTTTCCATAAGCTCATTCAAAGACCACCTCGATTGTGCAATAACTTCCCAGACTTATCACAAGATATTATCAGCACGAGATCACTTTTGCTGACCTCGAAAACTTAAAAGGGAATAAACCCTTCGTCGATGTTATCTTAACACCCTTTAGATCTCGGAACGGTGCAGACAAAAGCGGTGGCCTGGCTAGAGTACCAGTTCAAATAACCAATCAAGGTTAGACTTGAGGCCGGGTGAGCGTATAAATATTTGCGAAATGTCTTGCGGTGACGCATTGCGATTTTCGAGACTGCATTGATCTAGACATAATTTCTCTACAGAAAAGCACGGTTTCCTTATAGGATACATATTACTAGCTAAAAATCACAATTATAATGGGCGAGTGATGGATTGTTGAAAAAGGATATTAGAATTCATAACTTTTTTACCAGATGACCTCATTTGTCGTTGGTTCAGTAAAACCTTATAGTAAGGTGCTTGGTGATTTACACGCATGTTTATAATATAGGTATGTACCGCCTTATCTTAACGACTGCTGATTTGTTTATTTCAGTTAAATATCCGAAGTAAACACTGACTAAGTAAACTAATTTATTTAATGATTACTTGAAATGGCCTTGCTTGGTTTATACATTAAAAGCATTTAGTGATGATTTTTTTATTTACATAATTTTGGTGATAGCGAAAATGTCGTCCGTGAGCTCAAGAAATAATACCAAAAACAAATAATCTTAAGACTTTTTTTTAGATATATGTATAGTAACAGTTGGAGAAAGTGATAAAATCATCGAAGTAACATCAAATTATATAAACACAATCTTTTTTAGTTAGATAGCAATTGTGCAATTATTAGAGCTACTCTCGTCAAGTAACTGCTCCAAGATTAACTTTACCAAACTGAAACGGTCAGTTAACTACATTTGAGGTCATCTGAAACTGGTAACCAGAATCAAGGTTGTCTTTTTTTTTACAAAATGTCTTTCTCTTTACGTTCTCTGTTTTAAAAGCATTTTCTAGTGTGGGTTCACTTGAGCTGCCATAGCTTCCTGACCTAACAGTTTACGCCATATCAGATTAAACTAACGCCACTCACACAGGCGATCGTTATGCACTTAGCATTTCCATAATTAAATGCAAGAGACTTACTGCTGTGTCTAATACATTGACGTCTTTTGAAACTGTTAAGTATTATTGAATGAAGACACTGCTTATTTCGAAAAGATTCTAGTGACCTATTTATTTTTTTAAATAATAAAAATAAGTAATAACAAATATGCCATATTAACAGTAAGGCACGTTTCTGTTTCCGTGCCCATGACAGTAATGATAAAATTATTAACTCCAAGCAAATATTGTAACACGTCTATTTGTACGTTTCGAGTCAAATATAATTAAATACAACCTCAGATATAACATCATATCTCGTAAGTCTCAAGGATAATAAGGAAGGCTAGATACTAGGCGATATGATAAAATGTGCTTTTTGTTAAGTATCATGATAATAGTACTAATCACTCATTGAATCATATCACTAACTGAGATTTCTCGGAAAAGGACAAAGATTATACATCTAATAATAATACTTAGACAAGCGCAAATAAATTGAATAACGATAATTTTACTCAGGATTTAAAAGAAGTAAAAGTTGATCTAAAGGATTTTATTTTACATCCTATCTACATATTTCACAATAAACTAGTACAAGTGCTAAACATCGCAGAAAACAATAAAATAAAACTAACGAATGAATCACATGAATGATAATTTTGTAACAACCGCGACGCTGATTGCGATGACTTCATTGTTGCTTGTCCTTTGATTTAAAAATAGGCATACAATACACGGCAACTGACTTCATGATCTGAATTCTTGACTATCTAGTTGTCTGGATTTCGTTACTTTTCTATAATCATGTTGGGCTGTGGACTGTGGTGATAAATGTAATCAATAGAATTTATAGATGAAGTTGCATCATCTTAAATCGAATGCATTTTGGAATACTTAACTTCACTTATTGTAAGTTGCTTTACTACTTAGAAGCCATACGTCTCACACAGGAGCGTCTAATTAACATATTCTCACGGTATTACTTCTAAGTTAGTTAAGCAGATTTAAGTAGGTTTCTACAGTGCTGAGTGTATTACAATCCTCTTCACGTTGCAAGATTATACCATACCTAAACTGTTGGAAAATAATGTGTAGGTACCACTACGTAGTATGGAAGGAAATATGAACCCAACAGTAATTTGAAATAAGCAACCAGGAAATTTATACTCACGTTCTCAGCACATGGACGCAGTAGCAGCTATTATTTAACGAACAACAGTAAAAACTAGGATTACCGTCCAAATAACGTTAGAAAACCACAACTGAAACCGTATTGTAGGCGTTTTATCTCACAAATTGTTTGTGTCGGTTGCGTAAATGACGTCCCTGACAGCGTTATATTAAACGCCACGAACTACAATCACCGGCTGCGTGTGTGGTCTGGCTGTGTGCAGGCCTGTGTCAGGCCTGCAGCCGTGATAGGGAAGGGTCGGTGATGTCACTGCTATGACGTCACAACAACCCGTTCAATAAGCGAGTCCATAGCTATTCCAACTCGAAGATTCATCGGAGTTCTAAGACTATTTAGCATCGAATTGCAATTTAAAAATCTGACATCTAAAACAATAGGATAGGCCGTATTGATTACTCTACGATCACATCGGACAAATATAAGATATACGATCGATGTTGGAGACGAATTTGAGTGAGTCACATCTCCAGAATACCCGCCCTTGTTGGCTCGATGTATAATTATTATGTGTCTAGACTCCCGGCGGCAGCCAGGCGTCGTCTATGGAAATATAATGATGCTGGGACATTTTTACTGGAACGAGCAGTGTGAGGATGGAAACCGGAATGAGGTTAAGTAGTTTTATGTGGTGGGCTCAGTATGCCGACGAGGGGCATTAAGGGAATTTATGCTAACAGCCGTCATTACATACCTGGAAGTATCACGAGTGCAGTAACAAGGCGAGTGGGTGCACAGGACGGAAAATACGAAGAAGTGACGTTCCCAGAAAATCTCCTTATCTCCATATCACTTCACGGGGGCACCTAATTGTCCTCGAATGCGGAGTTCCACATACATCGCTAAAAGCGACTTTGGAATTCTTTTCAGGCATCAAATTTGCCACCTAATTTATCAGGCACTTGACTCATAATTGGTTGTGAATTTTCGCGCGGTACCAAGGGGGCACACATTATATTATGAAATAGTAACGGGGACACGTGCTCTCGCGGCAGAGAGGGACGGATTCACTGAACGTCCTTGGCAAGGGGGCGCGAGGGGCGCCTGCGGCATCAGACGTTTCAATCATCCCCGGGGGGATAGAGACGGGTGTACGGACATGCGGGGTGTGCGAGCGAGAAACGCGGTACCGTGCTATTGACCGGCTCGCAGACCACGCCTACCCGGGCGAGAAACGGGCGCGCTGATGCTCCAAGTGAAAATCGAACGTCGGCCCGGGCAGACGCGACGGGAGGCCGGCTCAGCTGCACCATCAAGGTTACCCCTACGTACTTACTATGCACTTCCCGTAAACTCTGAAAAACCACTTTTGCAACTCGTAAAAATCCCGAGTACGACTATCAGTTCATCACCTCCGAGCACTTCAATCACAACTGCTTAGGAATCCCTAGTTCAATCTATAAACTGGCTAGGTTGTACGGTTCGATATACAGACTTGGCACGGAAACAATATAGGTTGCCAGAAAAGGACGTCAGGAGATGCGAGAGAGGAGCGAAAAGAATAATCGACTAAGAGTTACGACATCCGACATAGAACCTTCCCATTTTTAATTAAAGCCCTTTGCTACGGGTTTGTGATGATTTGATGAGAAACGGTCTACTGAGGGTCGAACAACGTGGGATTATTGAAGGATTTTGTTTATTTTTAGACGGAACAAAGGTCCTTGTTACATAATTCGAATCCGCGAACGCTACTGTTTGGTTAATAGAACGGATTTTGTATGAAAATTTGCGCAGACTAGTCGTTGAACAAATACGAAGAAATATCTAATAGATTTGTTTTATCGACGCTTGTATACGACAAACATAAAGGCGTGCAAATTTTATGATTACGTAACGAGGCTACTTTCATCGTTAATGTTTGTCATCTGGAAATCTAGACTAAACTGAATATGTAATGAGAATTTCTATTAAATCTCTTATTCAATCCAAATTTGACCTTATATTATTTTTAGATACGAAAATATGCTTGGAACTATAAGTACTTTTTTGTATTGAGGCACGTAATACCCTGACTGAGTCAAGTTACCTCAATGTCGTTAAAATATTTAAATAAGTAAATAACTAGGAAATATCATTATTCTTCAAATGGGTAATGGGTAGGTATGTATTCCACAGAAATTTTATCTGATTCAAGGCATACTGATATAGAGTTAAAGGATTATTGTACTACAGCAATTTTAACGGTAAATCGTCATGATGGTTTGTTTAAACCACCAAAGCACGAGGCTGAAGTAGAAGTAATCCAACCAATACTAAACATGACCTATATATTGCCCCTTGAATCTTTCGAACCGGTTCCTCACAGCCTTTCTACATGCAATGCAAGTTCGCGATGGCCCTATAAAGGGTAGGGCAGCGTACTGAACTGACGCCTTGACCTGATTGCCATGTTTCAATTCGAGTAGAAGTAACGAACGCACTGAGAAGAAATTTACGTAAAATAATTTAAGTAATATTTGGTAATGTTCTTTTAACAAGATCTTTTAAGCAAGGTCTTGCAAGATCAAAAATTTACATTTCTTATCAGACGTTATGTATAGCAGATTTCCATGAAGATGCGATTTTCGCAAATTCCCTACTGAGTAAATTGCGAATAGTTTAGTTTTAAATCATAAATGAAAAATGTTCACTACGGGTTACAGCAGAGCCGCGATTTAGTTATTGGAAAATATTGCGAAATCCCTGGAATATGCTAGTATCAGACAGTCATACCAATATAGTGTTCTCCCTTTCCCTCTGATCCTACTCTTCTTCCCAGGAGCTATTTCTCTATCTGAAAGCTTATCAAACAAGATCTAAAATATATTGTATAAGTATTTACCTCATGCACAATTCTTCGAACACTATTTTATGAGTTAGGTAAGTTGTAAATAGATACGTATTATCTAATCAGATTATCTAACCGGCCAATTAACTTCTTACCTAAGTACAAGAAAATACTATGTTACGTACGATACTTGCAATTTCTGAGTTGAAATATAAGCCACTTTGATTTAGTTACTTAGTCTAAGGTACCTAACCTACCTCCTGCTGGCAGGTGGATCTTCTGTTGTGAGCTGTGTGTGTTTTTCTTCTGCTGATATAGTAAATCGTGTGTGTTTGTCTATTTCTTACGTTGTTTCTTAAATCGATACATCTCTTCGTGGGAATCTCCTCTGAACACAAGTGAAAACGCAAAGCTTGAACATAATTTCGAAGGACCAAAATAAAATAACCATAATTAGCTTATCTTATTAACGAACCCCATACGTTGTTCAAGCATAAAATAACCGCGTTCAGAACTATCATCTAATCTCATTCAAAAGTATAGATTGATTTATACCCTTAAAAATCCCACAATATATTTGACCTCGAGCCTTACATTTGGAGGGTTAGAACTTTAGGGACCCGTTGCCAATCCCTCGTAGACATTATAAATGTTACTCAATCCAACTTTATCGTTCTGGTTTTATATTGGCCTGTAACGCTGGCTGATATTAACGGTCACTTTATTTGGGTTTGGTATGATTGAAAAAGTTAAAAGTCTAGTTTTTAGTATAGCATGTATTACATAATTGTTGCTACTAGCGGGAGATTTATTAAATAATGATGTTATGGCTGATGCGGGATGCGTTTATTTGGCTAGAGCACTGTTGGAGGAATATAGTGGTGATTGATCCATACCTACGGTAATATAGAAAACATCCTTTCAATGTAATTTCCATTGGATAAATTTCATGCACCTACAAATCATCAGAGTAGATTATACAATCATCGAAATAAACTAACCAAATTAACGATTTCACCATCTTGGTGATTTGCACAGTAAACAAAATATATAATAAACCGATACACGCTGTCTTTCTCAATGTAATAACAAACATATAATAATAATTTCAAATAGTTATTTAATGTAAACTTGGCAACGCATGTGTACTCGATTGTTTCGAGAAGTAACATTTTCGACATTTTGTGTTTTATTCCAAACATATACGGGTCATTTAATCGTTAACGATGCCTTAAGTGGGTCATGGATTCGACGATTCAGATCTGTTCTTATCGTGTACCTACAATGCAATCATAATATCGATATTATATTAATCACTGTCATACCCAAGTGTTATATCAGAATTAAGTACCGTCTGTCCTTCATAGTTAATGAAATTGTCATGACAAGGACATACATTTGATTATTGGAATAAGTATCAGTTCTTCTTATTTCCGGATTAACAAGAATAGTTGAAGAGGGATGAGGATACACATGATGCCTTGTCATCATTATGATGATAATAGTTTCATTAAAATACTTCTTTTCATTGGTATTACTAATTTCTACTAAGGTCTTCTAATTTTGCCTTCCTATGTATTTACAGCCAAGCCATATGTTTGTTGGGAACGCGAGCGAAACCGCGACGGGCAGCTGGTAGGTTTGAAAAACTGTCTACTACTATGTCATCATCTTGCAATCAGATAAATTAACTCATTACAACTAATGACAGCTATTGTGTGAAGACTATTGCAGATTGATGGATACTTAGTGTATCTCTATCATCATTTTTAGCCGTATCCATCAAATGATGGGCATTGATTTTAAATCCTGCTTTCTTCTCATCGACACAGCTTTTCCTAGATGTACAACTTTTATAAGTAATTACTTTTCATTCAATATTGTCAGCTCTGAATCTCTATCCATCGAATGATTGTCAAAGTCCTTGTTGTATGTATTCCGAGTATTAATGAATGTATTATTAATTTATTGAAGAGACACCTTCAATACAACTCAAAACTTTGTTTTATGTCAGCAAAATGGACAGCGAAGTCTTCCTGTCGTAACAACACTTTAACGGAAAACTTCACCGGGAGGCGTATTTTACAATTAATTATAAACATTGAAAATATGTCATCACTTAATGAAATAACAATATTGTTAAACTTATTAATCATTTATCAGAAATGTTTAATTAAAGGTGGTTCTTTACCATTTAAACGTGTGCTTCGTGTAAAATTTGGCAGATACAAGTAGATGAAGTAAAAAGCCTACCTCACGTAAGTTGTAGACAACGAAGATGATGATAAAGGAGATTTTAAAGCAAAAAATACGTTCCATTATTTTTTATAATCTACCTGACGGAATAATTAGTTTTTTTTTACCAGGAAACATCCCAATTAGATGATAAAAATAACTAGCTCGAAGTTCATAAACGAAAAAAGATACATTGGCCGAAACCCCTGATGCAATATTGATGTCCAAGTGTCGACCGGGGATTCAAAACGAGATCGCGTGTCACGCAATTCAATAAGTGTTCCGCAAACCACAAACTCATTCATAACCAGTTAACTGTTAAAATGGGGACGGATACAATGGTCTTCACAATGAGCGGGGATCGAGACGACCGATAAAGGAGTACGAATACATGTGAACAGCACGATGGGCACTTCAACTGGTTTATTCAAGGCGGTAGAGATAGATGCGCAAGGCTTTAGTCGTATCTTATACAGGGATCGTACTCATTATCATCGCGAATGTTAATTTTGTATATCCTACTTATATTTAAATGCGATAGTTTGTATGTGTGCTATTTACCACTTAGCTCTGTAACGGGAGGTCCCAGAATAAGACAAAGGGTACTTTCATCATGGGAACGCGGGTGAGCAGAGCAGAAGCTAGTATTAACGCCATTTTACTATTTCTACAATAGCTTTATTTTTTTGCTACGTTATTATCTTACAAATACTTCCTAACGAAACGGTTTTTGTTATTTAAGATAAAATCTGGCATTTCGTCTGTTACGAAAAGATCGTCAAGAAACTTGAGAAGGCTCGTGCAGCCACTAATGGTTAGGTGCATTGAACTCCAACAGACAAATCCATTTGGATTCAGTTAGCTTGACCGAAGCCCATAAACATATCTAAATATAATGTCATTCACAACGACTGCGTCCAACCATTCCACATCCGTAGCCAAAGTTGTTTCGCAAGTCCAAATGTCTTTTGTTTCTAATTGTCTATCATAACTGTTCACTGACGGATCTAGTTTTCGGCATCAGGTTATTATCAGGTCTTGCGAGAGCATGAATTATGTAAAGAGACAAAAACAGTGGTATCCTTCTTCATTAAAACTAGGCCAATTAAACTGATTCTAAGCGTATATACAGCACGACACGTATTTATCTAGGACCTAGATGTAGTTTTATTTAACGATAACATTATTTCTTCAATATTATATTTATCTAGGACCTAGATATAGTTTTATTTAGCGATAACATTATTTCTTCAATATTACTAACCCTACTACTAAGACTCCGCTGTCCGTCCGTCTGTCACCAGGCTGTATCTCATGAACAGTAATAGGTAGACAGCTGAAATTTTCAGAGAAGTATTTCTATTGCCGCTATAACATCAAATAATAAAAAACCGGCCAAGTGCGAGTCAGACTCGCGCACCGAGGGTTCCGTACAAACATGTAGGTATATAAGTAAATGGTGGTAGGTAGACCTGGGTATATGATAAGAATTTCAATTTATGACGTATTCAAAAAAATCTACTTACTAGATCTCGTTCAAACCAATTTTCGGTGGAAGTTTGCGTCGTAATGTACATCATATTTTTTTTTAGTTTTATCATTCTCTTATTTTAGAAGTTACAGGCGGGGGGACACACATTTTACCACTTTGGAAGTGTCTCTCGCGCAAACTATTCAGTTTAGAAACCTTAATATCATTTTTGAAGACCTATCCCCACGCTTATGGGTTTTTTTTTTTTACATTTTTGAGTTTCATTTCTATAAGAAGAATACATCTACTTACCAAGTTTCAACATTATAGTTCCTATAGTTTCGGAAAAAAGTGGCTGTGACATACGGACGGACGGACAGACAGACAGACAGATAGACAGACAGAAATGACGAATCTATAAGGGTTCCGTTTTTTGCCATTTGGCTACGGAACCCTAAAAATGAAATAATATTAAAAACTAAAGGGGGCGCCCATACAACACGTCTTTTTTGGTATTTTGTTTTCATAGCACAATGAGTTAGTTAATATTGTACGGAACCCTCCGTTTGCGAGTCCGTTTCGCACTTGGCCGGTTTTTATTAAATAATTACGAAACTGTCCAGTTTAATTTCCGATTATGTTTGACATTGTTATTTTTACGGTCGCATAGCCGATTTGCCTTATTGATGGGGCGGCAATGGTAAATGAAGCATTAGCGACAATGTTGCTTTGTTTTACTGGCAGAAGTAGCAACTGGTGATTATATGCTGGCTATATCGTGAAACGTGTTCAAACATAGAAGAATGATCAACTAGTCTAAGATTAGGTTAATAAATGCTGTAAGCACAAGATTTTCTATGTTTGCGACATCTATTCAGCTTTAGAAACAGATAAGTTCTCAATATTAACTCTCTGAATAATAACAGAATCTAAGTTAACCTAACACGCTTTGATTGAACACTGGATGAAACTATCTACAAACTTATTAGAAACTCAGATATTCCCTGCGGATGATGATCGACTTCATTCCATGAGTCACTTCCTATGTAAATCAGAAAACAACACATTCTGTGAGTGATACATTACTTGAATATGCATAATTACTTGTCACGATCATCTGATCTTCATTAATCTGATATTATAAGGAATTTAATAAGCCGTTATCACGGACAAAATACGTCGTGATCGCGACAAAGCTCATATTTCGAATAAAGCTTTGGCGGACGCGCCAGACGTGATTCGACTGAAAATAGCCGGACTATGTCTTGGACACGTCGCTGCCATAATTTTTATAAAGCGCCGTCCATCGCCGCTGCGCGCAAAGGAAATGCTCCATGCAGTTTTAATAAGCACAAAATGGACCGAAAACGATTTATAACAGTCCACTATAAAAACACAAATTAAAAGTCGTTTGTCTCGGGAGCGTACCAGGAGCATTCCATTCCGATGACGACGAAGTTAATGTCCAATCCAATACAACTAAGTTTAACATTGCGAAAGCAAATAATTGTGCTGTTTGATAAAACAATGAACTACTTACTCGAATTCACGTTGTGTAAACCCAACGTTTGCGAGAACATATCCCACTAGACTGTACCTTCTGTGCTGTCGTTTAATCGTCGTCCCATTAAAGCCCACCTACATAAGATTACGACATTGTATAACTCATGAACGCGTCGAAAATTTGTGTTGGCTCGGTACTAACTTGTTTTACCTAACGTTAGTGTTTGGACAAGCGAACTGATGTAGAGCGCGAATGTTTTTGAAATGTTTACGCTTTTTACATCGGGGCTTTAGGGAGGTGGGTGCTCGGTGCTTGGATATCGACCACTTTTTACCGACGATATAAGTGTATCGATGGCGCATATTCTACACGGAGAATAATTTATGAGATTTAACGGATAAATTTGAAAAAAAGTACTAAGTAATTAGTGTTAAAATTTAAAGTCGTATGTAGCAAAACATGTTTTTTTTAATTTCTATCACAGAATTTTAGTTCCGTCACAAATTTTTGAAATCACATCCTAAATGACATCGCAATACGACTAAAATTGGCAACACGATTGAATATTTTCCAGGCTCTTTCACCTCACTAACCGTCCGTCGTTAATAATAAATGTATCTCGATATAAATTGTGAACTATAAACGAGTGCAGGTAACTGGGTCGTTAGCATAGTTAACGTGGCTGACTCATAAGAATCTCGATATTGAGATCACCCGAATATTTTGAGGGGATACCCAAGTATTTGATAGCATATTTAAAATTATAACTCAATAATGGAATTCAACGTTTAAATTAGAACAAATTACCTGCGAATAAGTCTTAAAATGAATGAATCCGTGACGTGATTGATAAGAGTAGATAAATCCATACCCTTGCTGATTTATGACGTGATGGATACTTCAATAATTAAGATTGAGAGAAGACTACTTAGATCACAAAAAGAGTGAATATTATCCACACAGAAAAAAGAGATATTTAATTCAACAAAATATTTGATACAATTGATTTGCGATGATTTACCTCAGAGAAGAAGAAAACGTGAGGCAATGTAAGAAAATGTTAAACTTATATCGAAAATGCAGTCGCACTTATTGTTAGTCTACGGAGCTATTTTATAAATAGAGCGCAGTCGTCTTCCGCCTAATGGTAGCAGACTTGCCAGAGCTTAAATAGGCCTCCATTTGCTCGGCAGCACAAAGGAAGAATCGGAAACTGTACCACGAATCAAATACATTTGTAACAATATATCTCTTTAATACTACAAAAGAAAAAAAATGTGTCTTTTTTTTTAATGCAAAAGCATTATGTCATCCAGGTATAAGAATCCCTTTGAAATATTATGAAGTAAACACATTTAAATGTTACGAAATTGTTCCCAAAGAAAATTTATGTTTCATATCAATTTGAATACAACAAATTTTTTATGCCAAACTGTAATAAAGTTGTTTCTTTATTACTTCCGCGCGTATTTTATAGTTGGTGGTATCCCTAGGTCTCGTCCATGCAGTTATTGGATGCAGTTAACCGACCGAGTGCGAGTTTTCCCGGAAGGACTGCCGCGACATTGCCAAAGTGCGGTTTTTTTATTATTAAACTTTACAAAGTTCATGAGAAATACTAAACTTCCCTTATTGCTTGTTAGTGTTAATAAACTCGTTGGAATTCCGACATTTTAATAACATCGTGAGTCAAGTTACGCGTCAATATGGAAATAGAATTAGGGGTTGTTGAAATGTTTTTTCTTATGTTTTGAACGAAAAATTTTGCACCAGATTTTTGTCTTCCGATCATGTTTCGGCTTTGGTAAACATTACAGATATTCTTGTTTCCTTGTTAACCTGTCAATATTGATATTGATTATAATATATGGTATTCATTAAGGCGTATAAACTATTATTGGTGTGTCAGCTATTATTTGGACAGCGTACATAACGAAATTATTTTGGATGAATAAGATATGTACTAAAGTGAAAAACAGTTTCTTTTTGCAATTTGCCAATAACTTAAAATCGCAGACATCATGTCATTGAAGTTTGAAAGGTGCTAAACAAGTCATTTCACACTTTGCTTCTCAAGTAAAATTCAAATCAAGGTTGCTATAAACATTCACTTATTTATTCGAAATAATTGAAATTGCTTGAAATAAACAACAGTTTATTCTTTGTAACATTGCAGATAAAAAAGTTAATTTGCATATATGTCAAAGGAATACATAACATGTAACGAAACGTGTTGCTGGCTAAAGTCTACATTTGTATCTAATGTCGTAGTCATCACCATCAGGGATATGCTTAAATATAGTATGTAGCCGTAACGATGCATGTAACGTTCGGTCATAAAGTTTTAAGGGAGTGATAATTTTCATACGACTGTAGCCGGTTGTCACGTTTGTGGGACACGTGTTCACAGGTTCAATCACCTGACATTTTATAATACTTCAACAGTAAAATATATACCATTTGTCACGTACTGAACCTTACGAAAGTCTCCACGTTCGGCGTCCATAAAAAGTTGGGCAATTGCAATTTAAAACTAGGATTGCCAACCGGTTTTGTTAAATTAATGAATGAACGAAACGATGACGAAACGAATGTTGTCCGACCAAACAGGTTGTTCTTGGCTTTTTTACGCTAAACTTTAAAAACCTAATATACATTAAGATCGAACCCCTGAGCGAAGCGTGTTCAAAGCAATTTTTTCATATCGTTCAAAACCTCTTGAAAAGCTGCAAAACGGATCCCCAAGCGACTTTAGCATAAAATGGAGGCAACACTTGGAAACAATCGAACTGACAAAGCGGGTTTATTTGTTTAGAGCGCGTATAAAATGGAACTGCGAATTCGAGGGGAAGTAGCCGTCAGAATGCTGACATACATTTTTGTTTTACGGACCATCCAACTTTGGACCGAGGCGCGAGAGCGAATTGATACGCTAGGAAAATATAATGGGCTGTCATTTTGTCGATATTATTATAAATCCTAGAACTAGGAATGAATTGGCTAGAAAGTATATAAACTGTAAAATTATAACAAAAAAAGCAAAAGCGGAAGTGATAAAGACGGCGACTGGGTACTTTGTAGTATCCACCTAGATGGCTAGAAACTACAAGTTGACAATTTCGAAAAAAAATATACATTCGCATTTGACAGGCATTGGAAAAGCCGGCAAATTACCTGCTAATGCCCATAAATTACAGTTATGCACTTAACATTGGGTAAGACATTTCATAGTTGAACGTCGACAAAAACGTAAAAAGCATGAGCCTGATTGATCATAAGAAACTGATTGTACTCTATGTTCTATCATCTACATGGCAGACTGACCCAAAAGAACTAATAGCTGCTAACCATATGTTACGGAATAGAACAGTCAGTACTGCAGTTAATATACCCAATAGAGTATGACGTATTATGCAGTGTCTAATTACGGATAATAATCTTTATTGGTACATCATGCATGATATGATAATTAATTAATAATAAACTAAATTCTTAAAAATAGACACATAACTGATATAACTAAAACCGTATCAATTATTTAACATGTGAATATAATTAATCTTGACCGTGACCCTGAAGATGTGACATTATAATTATAATGAATATGTATTATGTATGCCGTCAGTGGATTGTTTTACAACACGGCTAGAACATAAGAATGGAACTAATTTATCAGCTAAGTCGGTTTTAATGGGTCTTTCAGTCTTATCCTTCCATTTTATGGTGCGTGACTATACATAAAAATTAAGGTTCCGAGAAAATAAATGTCTGCAGCTTTGCAATGTCAACAGGATTATGGTACTTACTTATAAATTGGGCTTGATCTGGGAATGAAATCGATTTCAGAAATTTACTTAATCTGGTATGGCTTAAGGCTCAAGTATAGCTTGGCTGTTTCATAGAACTATTGCATGACTTGACACAACATTAAAGACCAGCTACTTAATTTCTTACCATAAGTTCATAGGAGTGTCTGTGCGACGGTTGCGAAACAGCCAAGCCTTACTTTTTGACCAAAATGTAGGGTTGTAGAGGTACCCGTGTAGGGCTTGGATCTACATGAGATCTGATAACTTTTCAACAGTGAAAGCGTTATGAGCTTGTGAGTCTTGGCCAACTATTTAACATGAAATATTTTGGGTGGGATTTCTATATTAATTCTATTCTTAGTACAAGCAAGAACGTTTAACCAAAGCATCGATTTTCATAACAGCTCACAAAAACCAAGTTTATAACTCAATCACGACATACACCTAAAGACGCAATACTTACCTATTTATTCTGATTTATGTGCACAATACCCTAGTACACGTAACGAGACGCATTTTTTTGTTGGAAAACAATTTAAATATTTTTTGCCCATCACTCATAATCGTGGCCGTAGTAAAATAATATCATTATGACAAATAAAATACTTAGCAGTGATGTAATCTATGACCTCGTAGTCTTGAGGTGTCGGTGCCTCTTATTACAGACCACGTGGGCTGGCTGGAGATATTAAAATCATCAGATATGGCATTCACGTCGCTATGTGAAGACAAAAAGATTCCTACGTATTTACTTTATGCTATTTCAAGATGAGGTTTTGAAATCTTGTTTTTGGCTAATGGGTCGCGTATGCTTGAAACAAGATGGTGTTTTTTTAATATGAGTCATCGTTTTAACTAAAACTGATAAAAAAATGTGTTTTTAGATTTAGTTTTTTTTGTTATCAAGAATATGGTTTGGAGTGTGGAAGTGAATGTCGAAACAATGGATAGTGGAGATATGGTGTGCCATATCATAAAAGAGCAAACAAATTATTTCAATGGTCTAGCTAGAAAAATAAGTATAAACCAATATAACATGGAAATTCATGGCATAGCATTACATTGAACGTGGCAGCCAGAATGTTACCTGCAGATGTCGAAAATATTTTAAAATGTCTGGAATTTTAGCAGGAAACTGGCTAGATGGCGCGCTGATATCCAAATGACGTACCTATTCACTGTATTTAATAATTTCCTAAAATGTATAATGTGCAACAGTCTGGCTATTGGCGCTAGTGCTGGTCTGCCATGCGGCCGATAATTACTTATTGTTAAGCCGCCATCTTTGTTCGTGACTCACCGTGCCGATTGCACTCCTACGCACGCCAATGCGGCCAGACACCGTCCAGTTTAAACAGTACATCAAAATTTATACACACAAATACAAACTGACACGGCTCTGCGATTCGGCAGGGTTATGTTAATAAACAAGGTGCCCGTGCCAGTATTAGTGCGTCTCCTTTGCTCTCACCTATTAGACTATTGTTATCCCTTATAGATATTAATAATGATGTAAATGTCGTGGGTGTTTCGATGAATACAAAATGAGATGCTTTAGCAACGTTGAGGGCACATACATTGGTTACCACGAGAACTTTGGCATGATAAACTAATCGTTGACAGACCTCAAGTGCTCGAGAGGTTTTGATGTTAACTGTGTGGACACAGATGGGACATTTCACCCAATCTATAAAAACTAAGTTCTTAGCTTCGACACAAATTTAACACCTCCACACTACCTAGTTAATACGTCCGCTACTGGCGGTACTTATTTGTTATTCCTGCCGTCATCCCACACATCCTCATATATCCCTGTTTAACACAATCTACCCACTTTTTATTTCCTTTCCTTATCTGCGACAATATTCTCATCACGTACTTTAGCCCTCTGGAAAAATCTCAAAGATATGTCTATTTAGAAACTCCGGTAGGTAAGACTGCTGTCAAAAGATACTAAAACACTTTAGCTTCCTTATGTACCTAGACATCCACCAAAGTTGCCATTCGTGATAATATAGCCTCAACTTCCTCAAATGTCTGTAATTAAAGTTACTTACATAGTATTTAATTAAACCTCTTTGGCTGAAATACAATTTAATTAATGTGATTGTAGACAGTCCGTTGTAGAGAAGGCACCGAATCTCTGGCGTTTATCCTCTCTTATTTGACTGTTCGTTCATATAGGAAATATGAACGAACAGTCTTTTGTGTTTATCTATTGCAGTCAAAATTATATTATCAATAGGTTGTCTGGTTGAAATACTATGTGTATATGCATTGTGACTGTATAAAGTCACATTAAATTAACTTTATACAGTCAGGTGGAGAAGGCACCGAATCTCTGACGACGTTTATCGTCTCTTATTTGATAGGTTTTCTTTTGGTTCATAGCCGAAGGATCACATAGATACTATTTCTGTAGATTACATGCTTATTGGCTCACCTTTAAAACATTCGCTAATTAAACTTGAAGGTCGTTTAGCAACATTTCTGGTCTTGGTCTATTAAAGGGTTCACTGACCTCTTGATTGTCCACCCACCTGCCTAGTGATGATACGCTCTGTCTGATGATGTCACTCATCACGTATCGTATCACCCCTGACCCCATGGTCAACTGACTCACATAATCACATAAGAATCCAATGGTTCTAAGAATAACTCACTATGCTGATTCATTTTATAGGGTTTTTGCTTCTATAACAATCTATTGTTACTCCAGAGTGTAACCACATAGTAATATTTACCAGCTGTGTAGAGGAAAAACAATAAGGAAGAATTCAATGTGTTATTAACTTCATATATTATCCTAGTAAAAAGATATCGAAAATAGGTGATCATAAAACATGCCCATTGCTTCATCATCATCAGCCTATAATGTCCCATTGCTGAGCACAGACCTCCTTTCACAAATCAGGGTGAAAAGGAATGGGCAGATACTCCACCACGCGTGCCCACTGCGGATCGGTGGAGGTAGGCTAGTGGTCAACCTACTGTTGGAGTTTTCAAGCCGCCTAGAAGTCTTTAAGCTGTGATAGTGATAGTCTTTCTTTGGAGGCCTCCAACTAGCTTAAAGACTATCACAATTAAGTGATAACCGGGACCAACGGCTTTACGTGCCTTCCTAAGCACGGAAACGCACGATCTGAAATACCACCAGGCACACCCATCGGTACCGACCACGAGACGGTGGTAGCTTAACTTGCCGATCTATTAAGAACGGCTTATCATGGTACACCACGAGCGCTTCCATTGCTTACACGAGGTAATTTAAGACAATTAGAAAATATTTACTGAGACATGTCAAAATGAATGGTGACACGAGTCCCAAGAAATTCGTTATCGGGAAAACGTTATTTTTAGCAGCAAGTAACACAATCTCTACAATATCTCGACCTGGATTGAAACTGAAATACACCATGAATAAAATTTGAATCGCAAGATAAAATAACGTTATCAGTAAATTGGAATTAAATGTATGCAGGTCAAGACTGAATAAATTGTATAGGTACATACAAATAAGAAAATTGGAAATGTGACCTAGGTTGCCTGTACTGTGGCAAAGGTCAGCAGTGAAAAATGATTAGGCAGACAAACTAAGGTAAAAAATCGTCCGAAAAACTCTATTACCCACTCCATTGAATCGAAATTCTCGAAGAAAAACCGCCTGGTGTGATAAATAGTAAATTCGGCTACCATTTTCCCAGAAACCGTTTTTACGTGTTCTGGGATGAAAAATGTCATTTGTCATAGTCCCTTTTTTGATGGAACCGAAGCATTCCTAAATCCACTTACGATGTACAAGGTATCGTCATATAGGTACGTTAGTCCCTTATGGTAGTGAGTGTCGTTTTCATTTAGACTTCGACAAAAAAACCTTTTTTAAATAAGCTTCATTCAATTGACTTAATAAGGCTAATTTTCTTAACCCGTTAGTTCTCGCGAGGTACGCGCGTCCTATTATTACAATTGATTTCATTGTTATATTTTTAACCGCGAGCCAAAGACTTTTAAGGGCTTTGCTAACGATTAGTAGGAGACGAGACGATAAGATCGTCTATTTAGTAAAATGTTTTTCAGACGCGAAATCGAGATGCGTGCCAAGACAAGGATTTTGTTTAAAAAATAATAACCTATATGTAACGTTTAAATATGGGCAATATTATCTACCTGAAGTTTGCGTGAGTAAAATATGATAATTTGCATAGAGGTACCTATATATTTTTTTCATTCGTGGATAATTTACGGAAAATTATTCCATCATTTTCACTCTACGCTATAATGATCCTGAATGACAAAGTTTTATATCCTTGTAAGGACGAATCGGCCGGAATTTCTTTTCGTACTTAATACGAAAATATTAAAATATCAATTCCTTGAGCTAGGTAGGTACCTACGACCCGAGCAGAAGGGGCGCGATTCGAATAAAATGAAAAAACCTACTAATATAGTCAACGCAAGTAGCGGGCGAAAAGCTAGTGTAAAATAAATACCGAAAAGCCAAAAAAATAATGCTGATGACGACAATGTAAGTTACAGAAAACCTGCATGCATCAGCCATACAAAAGGAAAAACATATTTCAAGGTTTATCAATTGCTATTGATTCGTACTATTTTTATCACACCCGATTCGATTAGCTGACTTTATATCGTATGCATCAAGGTTTTATTTATTTACGTGTGAATTCTTGCCACGGGAACGATTCCCGGGGTGTTTGTGTGACAGCACTTTCACTACAATACCTGAGGCCGTCCGTCAGGCGAAACGGCCTGTGGCGTCATATCACCGAGGGTCACCAGTTTTCTATTCGCGTTGTGGAGTGACGCACGCGCCGGTGACGCCGGCGGCGAGTGTTCCGACCACACGCTTTAAATACACCGCATTACCCCCTAACCGCGTAATTAAAGGCATCTGGAAAGTCGTCACAGCGGGGTAACGGCCGTCTAGGCGACATATTTCAGCTGAAACCGTCACATAATCCAGTCAGACCCCCCTCAACTATTCCACAATCCTAGACTACATGCAGCGGTGCACTGCCAAATTGCTTTACAGAGATTATTATTACAAAGGGGATTGAAATCCTGTAATGTAGGTACTCATAGGGTTGTCAACTTATCATATAGGTTACGTTAGATGCCGAAATTGGGACAAGGTTGTAATAATTCAGCATCTATCTTGTTAATCTGATTATGTCTAGACATTTACAAACGATATAATAAACGGTGAAGACTGGGAGTGCATGCTAAAAAGGTGTTACCGTACAGTTAGCATTTCAATTTTATTTTCTAAGCACTAATTAACTAGGTACCTAGAATACATACATAAACCAGAAGAGGTAAATAATTAATGCACTTTCAACGAAGCAAGAAAAGAAGCATAACTACCTAATTAAATACATTATGAGAGGGAAAAACTTGCCAGCACAAACAGAAATAGCCACTGTCAAGTCAAACACACTTTGCTACACATAATAAATTTTATAGCAAAAGAGGACAATGTCCGGAGAGAAAATATGTGACAACCCTAGATGGTTCTATATTGCAAGTGAAATGGGGACATGCTGTATCTACCACATACTCTGCTCGCCGTTTATGAATAAAATAGAAAAGATTTATGGCAATGAATGAATACTTAATTCCCGGCCACAGAATTCAGCGTCCATATTACATGCTGGCAGATTGCCAAGCAAAATATCAATACAATTACATATAGGAATAAAAAATGTACATGAAATGAGGCCGTTTAAACTTATGCTGAGTCTTTTAGAGTTAATATCATATTTCAGTAGCAGGTATTACAGCTTATTTTTGCATGATAAGTAGGTACAATAGGACATTTTTATCAAAAAAAATATGTTTGGATTTTCAGCACCTCCATCCAGGGTTTTCAGTTGGGCCTTGGTCTGGTCAAGAGCATTCTTCCAGAGTATTCCGCTTTTGTTTTTCCTCATCCAGACCCAATTTAATTTCCTCAATAACATTTTTTCTTCAGTGATAAAATTCAATGACTGTTTTTTATTTTATGTTAAGACCCACTTTCTGGATTTTAGTTTTGCATCCAAAAGCTTAACTTAAAACCGGGATTAATATAAAGCATTATGTTTTTTTTAAATTACTTAACCCTGATTTATAAGAAAACTGATATTTACAGTTAGGTTAGTGGAGTTTTACATGGCTAAACTGATAACAATTTAGGCTTAATTAAGTTATTCACAATTAAGGATATTGATAAGATATTTACTTTGGTGATAAGACTGCCCAAACTGTACTAAGTGCCCCATTTGACATTTAGTAGCCTATCATGTTTACAATAAACATTTTTTACATTTATTTTAATATTGCTATGACTGATCCTAACCACCAACTTGGTGCTATTGGTATCCTGGTTATTTGGGCTCATGCTAATGGTTGCTGGGTACATTGAGTCAAGTTATGAGTGGATTTTTAATATATTCAAAAAGAACATTCTAAATATGAATATTTCTGTGTCCCTAATTATGATTATAACAGATTTTTTGTCCTCATTAAAATCTATTGCATTGTACCAATATAGACCAGAATATTATAAATAAAAAATAATATCCACACACATGAAAAATATATTCACAAGATCAAATCAAAATGTTCACCCTTGTGATGAAACTAACTGTAGTAATGAAACAGAATTAGAAGATCACGGAAAGCAATAAACGTCAGAACATGCTTTGGAATCTACGGACATAAAATCCAAAGAGTCCCATACTGTGCTCATCAATGCATTTTATTTTGGTTATAAAACATGGGAGTTATGTAGCTTGGATTAGATTTAGTATGCTTATTTCTAGATATGTTGGTTACCTTTAGTTTAAATAATGCTATTTAAAATTCAACTTAGCTGAAAGGGTTGGTAGAAGTAAACCGCTTGCCGCCGCGCCGGGGCACGCAATTGTTTTCAGTGCGATTAGAATGTAAATATTATGTAATGAATCTAAGCCTGTTTTGAAAAGAGTAATTGCTGAGTTTATTGCCGGCTCTTCTCAGCAAATGCAACCTTCCGAACCGGTATTAGAGTATTAGAGTCAGACTTTTCATAAGTGCCTGCGAAGGTCTATTTGAATAAATGATTTTGAATTTTGAATTTTTAAAGATTCATTATTGGTACAGGATGAATTTTTAAGTGGGCATGGATGGACAATTTTTCAGAGATGGGATTCATAGGTGTTGATGGATTTTATGTGTCAATGAGGGGGAGTATGTTATATGCAAATATAAAAAAAAACAATCAAGTGCGAGTCGTACACGCAAACGGATTGTTCCGTACAATATTAACTATCTCAACTTTACCATGAAAAAAAAAACATTCCTTGTATAGACACCCCCTTTAATTTTTATTATTTGTTGTTATAGCGGCCATAGAAATACACATTCTCTGAACATTTCAGCTGTCTACCTATTACCGTTCACGAGATACAGCCCACTGACAGAGAATATGGACGGATGGATGGACAGCGGAGTCTTAGTAATATGGTACATTTGGCACCCTTCGGGTATGGAACAAGATTCTTATACAGTGGTTCTAATGATAATGGATCACTGCAATTCCACTATTACTGTGTAGCTGATTCTTTTATTTAATTTTACCATCCATTTAATAAACAAAATTGTAATATTACAACAGCTGACTATCTGTGGATGTGAGTGAACAAAAGATAAGAAAGCTTTATGTATTTATGAATGTGTGAATTTGTGTGCAGACTCAGTCTCAATCTGCATGGCATATCTAGCAACTTATTCATCATCATCACCAGTGAAAGGGAATGGGCAGATACTCAACTACGCGTGCCCACTGTGGATCGGTGGAGGTAGGCTAGTGGTCAACTTACTGTTGGAGTTTTCAAACTGCCTAGAAGGCCTCCAACTAGCAGTGATAACTGGGACCAACGGCTTTATGTGCCTTCCGAAGCATGGAAACACTCGATTCGAAATACCACCAGATGGTCACCCATCCAGGTACTGACCACGACGGTGATAGCTTAACTTGCCGATCAATTAAGAATGGCTTATCATGCTACATCATGATCAGGAACTGATTACATAAATCAGTCAACTTGCAACCAAAGATGCTACAGCAAAATGATGTTCATATCAAACCAAAAAGTTGTTACAACCAAAATCCATACCTATAACTAAAGAAATTATAGTAAGTACATTATGTAATCAAAGATATTCAGATACAATAATAGGCCTTAGTAGTAAGCGTCCAACATCTCTCATTAAAAAAAAACCTCTTGATGAATTAAAACTTATTACTAAAAACTAACTGGGTAGTCAATAAAGCTTCAATGCAAAAACCTTAACCCAGAAATATAGAACATTAACCTTAGTTACATAATTATAACAGCCTTAGTTAGCCTCTTGCAAACTTTGCTGACAACACTTCAAAGTTTAAATGTTAGTCAACATTCTAAAAAAATACCAACTAATAACAATTTAGCTTTTTATACAATTTCAAAGAAGTAGGTATAACAAAGTTTGTTTTTCAATTGTTATGTAAAATAAAATGATTCCAATTTATGTAATCTTTGTAAATGTTTCATAAACACAATCTAGCATATTTGCATTGATAACTCATTCATTAGTATGTTTAATTTAAAATTAATAATTTGATGTCTGGATATTTTTTAACAAAAGGTCATTTAATTTTATGACTCATTCAATAAACAGATGTTTTAATATTTAACTATGACATACTAATTATATGCAGTACTATGAATGAATGAGACAGATAATTATTGGTGTTTGACTGTTTCTATCCTTGTCTGTTTGCAGATGGCAGTGATGTCACCAATAAATGTTATCAACTCATTCTGAACTTTACTGCACTCAACATAGAGATTATAATTTAAAATGAAACGCTTCAATATCATATCAAAAGTCTGTTTTTACTTGTGTGTTTGCTGGTTTATAATTTTTTGCTTGTCTCTTTCTTTCAGAGCAAATAATACCTTGTTGACATACATAACTATTAAAAATGTACTGGCTGTGGTGGAAATATGGTTTTGATTTACCTAATGTAAGAAAGAGTCGGTGATGATATCTAGTTAGTTTATAGCACTTTACGAGTGAATAAAATAAAACAGCACTAAAACCTTGAACTCGCATTAAACCCTACTGTAAATTCTTTGCATATTATGCACTAATAATACCTTTACATCCTCAGCAAAGCCGGTGTGTCTACCGGCCGATAATGCCTCTGTATTTATTTTTACCCATTACGCGCACACAGCTGTCCGAGTCTTCACAGCCCGGCCAAGGGAAAATCACTAATTTTGACAACGAAAACTCTAAAGTTGTAACAACTAACCACTCGAGACTAGCTGCAAACGTGTATGGGCCGAGGCTCAAACCCGATTCACTATATTTGGAACCAGTTTATGGTACCCGCCAGAGAAATTGTCTGCCCCAAATTGCACCGCAAAAGGAACACTTGATTTATTACAAAACCCCGTTGTGTGTCTATTTTAAAGTTGCTACGTACCACTGTCGTTCCCGGCAGGCGATGCAGCACGTCCAAAAAACAATTCCCCAAAGAGAAATCACAAAAATTCTTCACTACACGGCGAGAGTACACAGGGCGTGCAACCACACAATTCACAGCCGGCGTGGAAATTTCACAAATTACTAGTCGAAACAACTGAGATAAACAGAAAATACACAGATTACACTAACTTAAAATCTATGATTTTCACAATATAATCCTAGTTGAACAAAAACGAAAAACGCGCCAACTGTCAAACTAAAATACTACAAGCACCGAACGCGCCGCGCGACCGCGCGATCCGAGTCCACTAAAATGACTGGTGTCGGTTGAGGGCAACACACACGATCAGTCACGATCACGCACGATCCTTCACGATATCAATGCGCCCCATACACTATACGACATTCGGCTAATCGCAACGGCATACGGCATGCTTCTGTCGCAATTTAATTTTCCATTTATATAATAAGTGGAGTAGCTCCGCTATCACTTAATTGACAAAATATGATACTAACGTAAACGTTATCTACATCACGATGCGACAAAAACGAAACCGTTCGAACGTGAATTCTGGTGATAATGTAATGCGGCCACGGTGGAAAGATCTCAGCGAACTACGAAAATACGTACAAGCCAACATTCATCTATATCCGTACGGGATAGACGTTAGCCAGACGCGCATGCGTCAGTCGGGCCGCGGGTACGACGTCAGTGAATGACACCCTGCGCTTGTATTAACCGATCGATTTCAAAAGAAATGTGGTATCTTGAGAGTGGATTATAATGGGGCTACATTTAAGTTTAGTACGGTTTCCTATTAAGTGCATCATGTAGTTTTTCTTGAGGTGCACTTCCTATATTTTTAATGTGATTATTTAATATTTTTCTATGTCAAGCCTTCGCACTTACAGAGAAAAATTGTATAATTCTAAGTACAAAAGTATAATTGGCATAAATTCAAAATTGTTTCAAATGTTTGTGGGAATTATTACCGCTCTTTTTTAATTCCCGTTCTTAGCACCATCATTTTTGCTTTGAATCGGACTTTCCGCATATCTATAAGCAATGTCTATAAGATTTAAATTATGTAAAATATGTTTTTATTTACGTAATTACCTAGTTAAAGTCAAACAGTTTATTTAAAATTGGATAAATTTGTTTATAAAAATGTTAATGAACACAAATACCTAATGTACCTATTATACAATATACGTAGGTAGATAGATAACATGGGTGTGGATGTATTTTATGGGCAGTTACATTTTATTAAAAGAAATATGTTATAAATAATAAAATACCTTATTGAAAGAATCAAATCGAACCTACAAGCGTACAAATCGGTTGTAATTATAATCCTATAATGAGCTTTCGGTGAAGGAAAACATCATGAGGAAACCAATAGTGGTACCTACTTTGCAATACCCACCTGGCTATCTACCACCCTCAAGTTGAATCTGTCGCGAAGCACCTACCGGTGTTGTGTATTCTGGCAACTATACTAAACTAAAATATTAATTAAGTTATATCCGTCCTATTCGTATCAGTCTTGTGCATATCTTATCTGTTCGCGTAGCATTCCATGGAATAAATATTGCATTAATATTTAATGATATTCCATTCTCAAGCGTGCTCGTTAAGATTCGTATATTAATTGCTACAAAATAATTATAAATAGAGTAGGTAAGTCTTCTAACCAGCAGCAACAATATGTTTATATAAAGTAATAGGTACACAGATTTTCTTTTTGAGACTAGTTAATTTGTATTTTTTTTATATACTGGAATGCATAAATTTCTATCGAATGTTTGTTTTATTCTTGCTTCAAATATACGAGGACTTAGCGAGTTAGCCAGAAAGATTAATAAGATAACCTCATTTATTGAATTCACCAATGCCCCATTTGTTGAAATCGACACTGCACCATTAAGGCTAGTTGGGTTTCATCGTAACTACATTACATAACGGTAAGGATTGGAAAAACATTTGGCATCATAGGATAATAATGTATTTAGATAGTTAACTAAAAATATTACATATGATTGATTGATTGATTTTTAGCATTTCAAAAATAATCACAGCTGTTGAATAGGCTGTATGGGTTGAGCCTATGCGTTTCATCTGAAAAGAGAAGATATTCAGGCGGGGCGATAGAAGAAAAATATAGAAAAAGAGGAGCTGATTATAAAAATAAATACCTACATGTTAAAAGTTAAAGTACAAGTTAAAAGAGATAAGGAACTTGGAGATGTGAATAGTAAAAAGGCAATTATTCAACTACAGACAGCAGTAGAAGTTTAGGAGAGATACGAAGAGGTAAAATAGTACCTACCTATTAGTAGCAGAGATTTCTCAACGAGTATGATCTGGAGAGATAGGGATAGCTAAAAGGTGAGGTGGAGGCCATACGGGGGAAACCCCGAATATACAGCATGGATATAATAGAGAAGCTATCATGATTGGCTAACTTATTAAAACAGGAAAGATATGGTGCGTTGTAACTTTCCGCAATAATTTAGGTATAACTAAATGCTATCAGATGACATTCGAAGTTTCCTTTAGTGCTTATTTCAGAAACTGAAATAAATCATTTGAAAAGGAAACGCTAGAACTGTCATGTACGTTATTATCATAATAAAATGAGTCTTGGTAAAGTGAAGTCTTGAAATTTAATCTATATGACTGATATTCGTTAGACTAGCCGGTTTTATCTTGCACTTACCATTTGCAAATACTCGTATAATAAAATTATCAAGATGATTACTGACGGTTGAAGTAATTGTGAAACATAGAGAGGGGAAATAAGGGGATATGGAATACAAAAAAGTGGTTGGCTAATTAAAATTGAAAGCCATAAGCAAGGAGAATAGCAAAACATAATATAGGTGGAGCTCAACTTGAAACATCATCATAGATTATTATCTAACAGTGATCGAGCCAAAGCAAAGTGGGATAGCAAAACGACTTAAGTTATAGGTGGAGGACCAAACTAACAAAAATAATATCAGATTGTTACTACTACTACTTACCATAGTTACCATTGATCGAGTCATGGTGGCTCACTGGTTAATATTAGTTAATTCACTGACTAATGAATTTACAAAATCAAATCAAGTTTCAGTAATCGTACAAACTAGTTTCCTACCGTCGGGTAATTAATACAGATACGGGTTATACGGGTTCTAAATTCCGACTACGATAGTCTATTTGATGGAGCTTCATGTTTATATTTAAAGCATTTTTAACCGACTTAAAACAAAGGATGAGGTTCTCAATTCGGTTGTATTTTTTAAAATGTTTGTTACCTCATTACTCCGTCATTTATTACCCGATTAGGATTTTTTTTTTTTTACTTTCCGTTCAAAATCAAATCCTGATCTCTCTGACAATGGGACCACCCATTGTCAGAGAGATCAGGATTTGATTACTTCTTAGTGTACTTTGAAGTCGGTTTAAGTTCTTTGTAAAACAGTTTAATTATTAGAATTAAGCTATCCCCGATCTCCCCTATTGTCAGGCCTTGAAGCGATTAGTGATCAAACACTATTATCTGCTAAGATGGTGTAATGTCGGTTTGCGACGAGAGATGTGTCGCATACACAGTAGGTATGCGTCAAATGAATCTAATCATAAGTAACTAGTTGAATATGTGTTTGTTATTTATTTAATTTATTTCTCTTACATCTGACTCACTACAAAATCTTTTTTAGTTGTCTATAACATTTTACTGTGAACAATTATTTTATGCATTCCCGCATTTCCCGCATACAATGGATGTTGCAGTAATTACCTAGGCATATTTTTTCTACAGAGAGTAAATTTGATAAATTTCATTTTAATTTTGGAAAACTTCACAATGTTATTTTTATAATTGTCACCACATCAACGTCAAAATTAATTAATTAGTATTGGAATAAATAAAAGGTTTACGGAATTACTCTATGACAAACAGGAAGACGTGTAAAACAGTTCAAGGATGTTGGATGGAAAACAGCTAAACCTTTAGTTAATCGTTGATGTACCGTCCCGAAATACGCGTTAAAACATTAAAGACGGTTGGGTGATTATTTCATTGTCTGAATCAGTCCTGTCGAACGTATCGGACAGATGACCCAGAAAATACATTTGTCTTAGGCAAGGTATACATTTATTGTTTACTAGCTGTCCCCCGCGGTTTCATCTGCGTTCCTGGGATAGTAAATAAATATACATATCATCATAGGAAAATACCTTCTCTGTACCATAAGCTATCTGCATGCCTTTCATAATGATCGGACGGTCATTCGCATTTATAATATATATTTGTTTATAAAACAACAAAAAAAACTTAGAGCTTATCGCATTTTAAAATATTTTCGAAGAGAATATATCATTTTTCTCCTACTACCTAGGTAATAGGTGGAATAATGTGGATGGGAGCAACTGGATACAAGAGACACAAAACCGCTCGTTGTAGAAATCAATGGGAGGCCTTTGTTCAACAGTGGGTAAAATATGAGGAATAAGCAGAAGCCATACATTAAATCTCGCTAAAATATTCGCAATGGTTAAATTGACTTTGATTAGTTGGTATATGTTACGAACAATTAGATACCTAAAATTTGTTATTTTTCTGCTTAAAAGTTTTTATTATATTATTAAGTTCGTATAGCACAAGCTTTATATAACCGTAACTACATTTCTAAAATAACAGAGCTCAAACAATAGGTAGGCTAAACAACACAGTCAATCTGAATCAGATGAACTTTTATACGTAACGTATTTTACCGATATTTTCCCTTTCCCGAGATTTGCCTGTGAAACGTCGATTGTTTGTCAACCTATTGACATGAAATAAAGTGATGATTTCTATTTTTGTAGGCACCTACATGTTATGCTCAAACACGCCGTTATAACTTGTATTTGAAGAAAATTTGTCACGTATGTAGGTTGGTACCTAATCATATTTCCAATCAAAATCAACGCATCGTCCACAAAACCTTTATTCAATAATGGTACTTACTACAATTGCTCAAAAATATTCACAATGATTTTAAAGTGTGGTCACCCTACAAATTTTTATAATATATAGCTTTTGTTCAATATTAAATAGGCATTTTATGCAAGAATAGTGCTAGGAAATATTACTTAAAATTATCGAACTAATCAGGGATTTTAATCGGCGTACGATGAATAGATATTAAAGCTAATATCTTTTGACGCACATTACTTTTTGTTTGACGCACAGTTTAGAATTGATAAGTTGATAACGAAAATGTCGCTATGTAATCAGTTTTTTTATATTAAAATATTTTAATGTACTTAATGTTTATTAATCCTTATATTTATTTTTACACAAATGCTGGCTTTACAATATTCCATTAACAGTGTTTACTGAAATATAAATGTTGTGTCTAATAAACAATATCATGTTGGTATTACAACTCATTAAGAATAAAATAAATTAATAAGGTAATTCATCGTTAATAAAAACAAAATATTTTTTTCGAATAGGCCTTGACAAGCATTCAATAGTTTGACTGTAACCGGTACCTACAGTTCGAAGTATCGAGTATACAATGTGGGCACATATTATGCCTAATTTAAAAATCAGATATAATATTAAATATAAACGAGAAAATATCTAAAATTACTTAAAATATAGTCCAATCCTCCAGGCTCAGACTCAACAGAACAAAACGCATCATACTGTTAAAAAATGTCTTGCCGTGCATGGCTAGCTTTATATCATATTCAGTTAGTTGCGTTATGTTATTCCTAGACACAGGGATGATATTCCGAAAATTTTAAATATCCGTTTGGTTAGAAGTAGAAATATTCCATGTTTGATTGAAATATGTGGTGGTATTGTATAATCAAGTACCTAGCATTTATTTGCGTAAGAATTAATCTGTGGTTTAGTTTTCAAATTATTTCACTGGCCCGCCCGGCTAAGATGACGTCATAGTCGGCGCGCGCAGAATCCGCATCGATCGACACCGCCATCTTGCAGCGCTGCAGCAGTTTTCCTCCTTAGACGGGGATCCTTTAACACTCGCTGTAAACGCTTCAAGCGCTGAACAAATTACGCTACGATAAAAGGTTGTAAATTCAACGGACGTTCAATAAAATATCAACCTCTCGTGTAAAGGAATTTGAGACTTATTGTTAATAATTATAAAATTCTAATTAAGATTAGCATTATGAAACGAAAGGTTTTTTTTTGTAAAGAAATTACAATGTAGGTATGTAAGTAGTGTAGTGGCGTATTTATATACTCTGAGGTAGGAGTATCTACCCTAATGCTTAGTGTGAACTTCCTAATTGGTAGAATAAGAACGGCATTCTATTTCCCAGTTTCCCTACACGGGCAAGTGAGTTACTTTGAGAAAGCTTTGAACTCAGGCAGTAGGTAAGAGTAGTAGGTACGTAGCTAAGTACCGACGTACAGACGTGTAAGCCCCAACTATGAAAAACCCGGCAAAGAACACGAAGGGTTCCGTTCAATTAAGTAATTACAGGAGTATGATTTTCCGGGATTAAGTATATGTGTGTGGAAAATTTCATCAAAATCGGTTTCAGTTCTTAACTTGATAAAGAGTGACAAACATATTCACAAATCACATCCATATTAACAAACTTTCAGATATTTCCGCTATTCCGTTTCGTTCGAAACCCTAAAAGCAACTTTATCACTTAATATTAAGGTCCTCATTGATAAAAATAAAAAGTTTAACTTTACTACACCCGACATCAACATTTATTGACCCTACTTTAGTAACAGATAATTTTTAATTGAGTAACTTTTTAATTAGTCGGGTCTATTGTTTGTCTTCATAACTTTTTAATTTGGTGACCGAGTCATTTCTAAAAGCGCGTCGGCGCGGCTGGGTATAGGTATCCCGAAAAATACAAGGTCCAAGACTGACCAGCCCATAAAGGACGACGATTAAGCCAAAGATGGAGCATGCTTGCCCGGAAGACGCCCATTCCCTAATTAATAATTAATATCCTGAGCATTCTTCACTCACGCACGACCATCTGATCCCAAACTAACCATGTTTTTTTTACCTTGTATTATGTTTATGGTATCGAAATCCCAAACTAGCGCAATGATGTTCGCTGTGAATGTCAGTTTATTTTGGAAATGGACAAAAACCACTGTTTTATTAAATATCCTCCTGTATGGGAATCGAACCCACGACCTGCGGCGTGATAGGTGGAATCTTAACCAGAGTCCAGCTGGCCCGTCAACATATTAATAAACAACAACATTATTACACATTTAACAACACATTTGACAACATATTTAATTATTTATTATTATGATTTCTTTGCTTAACCTAAAAAGTTTATCAGACTACAGCTTTTGTAATATGTAATTTAGCAATTAAATGCATGATGTTTAAAACAATTTCAAAATACTTTAATAATAATTGTGTTTAAATTTTCCCGCTGTAATCGCACTTAGTAATAATTCGGCAGGGCCGCATCGGCGTATTTTGCAGTACACTGGGGGCGACATCTCGCGGCTTAGTGGAGAAATTATTTTATTAATTTTATATGTTGTTTTTTTTGTAAATGCTTTTTAGGGCTGACTTTGAATTAATATTTAAAAAAGCTGTTTTCAAAATTTACAATGCAATTGAAAATACCAGTCAAATCGTGTACATAAAGTTCAAATTAGTTCGAATTATCAACAGTTTGACAGTATTTTTAACCAAACTCTATAAACACCTATGGAAAGAAAACTCTTCACAATTTTATTTTTTTAATTGTAGAACTACGGTTTGATGTCCACGGTGCTTATTCCCAATCAGAGCGCGTTTTTAGCGGTTTTTGAATTCATTCCTTTGTTCTGTCAGTTCTGTTTTGTTTAGATTTATAAAAATTACGTGCGTTAAATGGAACGAATCACAATGTTTTCACTTCTCTTCTTCACTGAGTTCCACGTTCCACTCAGGAGTTATGATACATCTATGCCTATATATGCTCAAAATACGTGTCAAATTTGTTGATAATTCGATACCTAATCAGCCATGTACCAAAGAGACCCACCCCCTCTTGTCACTTATTTTAATTTACCTATATGATGGTGACGGGTTTAGTACTAGGCACCGAGTTTTCTTGCATCACATTCACTTCTTGCTTTTATGCCGCATTGTCTATTTATGAAAATTGAAATTTTACCACCGATAAAACTGAAAAGCAAAAAATAATAAACCTTTTATATATATAGAATTTTGAATATAACTTGAATTTTATAAGGTTTTGCAGTTTCTATATATTTAAGGTTTATTATTTTTTGCTTTTCAGGATTTTCGGTGTTTTAATGTTTTTGTTAAAAAAGTTTTTAATTTATAATTTTTTGTGCCTATAATCTACTAATTACTACATGCTTAATGTTTGATTACTATTATAATGTAATACACAACTCGCCATTAAAATCGGTGAGTGAACAATAAATCACCCCTATTTTCCCACCCTTAGGGTAGGTAGTTTTTATCCAAATTTATATGGGATCAACTTCGATATACCCTATCCAATAAAAAAAAGAATTATCAAAATCGGACTACTTTGTAAAAAGTTATGCGTGATCATAAATAAAAATAATATACGCGTCGACTTGTAAACCTCCTCCGTTTTTTCGTCGGTTAAAAAGTTGACAACACTAAATAGTTTCTTCATACTTGGAATTGGGAAAGCGGAAGGAGGTACTTTGTTTAGTAAGAGAGAGGGTTAGTTCCAGTAATAAGGAAAGGCCAAAAATACCACAAATAGTGGAAAGCATTGAATCGTCAACGTCCACACACCATGACCCGCGATTTCTACCAAACTTCGTCTGTCAATGGATCAGACACATTGTTTCTCGATTTAGGGCTGTATTGTGGTCTAATTGATGAGTAACGAGCGGGTTTTTATATTTACGCATTTTCATTCATTTATGGACAAAAATATAAACGTCATTGATAGATGTAGGTAAAATTGCTTTTACGTCAATTTCTTTGTCTATTTTAAACATTGTATATGCTTGCGTTTGACCACGAATTTCACTGTGGTATGTGATGAAGCGCTCGTGGTGTAGCATGATAAGCCGGTCTTAATCGATCGGCAAGTTAAGCTACCACCGTCGTGGTCGGTACCTGGATGGGTGACCGCCTAGTGGTATTTCAAATCGAACGTTTCCGTGCTTCAGAAGGCACGTAAAGCCGTTGGTCTCGGTTATCAATTAATTGTGATAGTCGTTAAGCTAGTTGGAGGCCTTCTAGGCGGCTTGAAAACTCCAACAGTAGGTTGACCACTAGCCTACCTCCACCGATCCGCAGTGGGCACGCGTGGTCGAGTATCTGCCCATTCCCTTTCACGCTGATTTGTGAAAGGAGGCCTGTGCTCAGCAGTGGGACATTATAGGCTGATGATGATGATGTGATGAGCAGGCCTAGATGAAACAAAAACTGTCAGCCGTGCATTGTAGATACTTCGAAGAATTCTTCTAACTATTCACTTTTATCTCGAAGTCATTAGGTAACTTATTAGCCATGCCTGCTTTACCTAGCCTCGCCATGCACATTTGTAAGATTGGAAATATAGAAAAAAAAACTTAACGACGACATTAATTTTTAAGTAACATATTGTGTTCGTACTTCTCCTTTATTTACGAGTAACCGATGTGAGTAACATGCAAAAAGGGGTTTCAAAGTCGACGCGTATTTTTCTCCAAACAAAATCATTAACAAAAGTTTTCTTTTTCGCGTCCGCTCTCCTCCTATAACTCACAGCAGCGTTATTGTTTGACGTTGTATTGATTTACAGCCTCGCCTTGCCTTTATTTCAGTTCTCTGAAAGTCATCATTCGGTCTTTACGACCGAAGCCCGATTTGTTTGTGTCGTGTGCATGCACGGGTTAATTTTGATTCCTTGCTTTATGCGGAAGCTTCGAATAGCGCCTACTTTGTGTCATGGAGTAAGTACCTAATTTGAAATCGTTTTGGTACACTCAGCTTCTTTTTCAGTTGTTTGTTAACGATTGATTGCGAGTATTAGAAATACACTGTTAAAAGTTCAAGAGGACAAAGAAAATACTATATAATTGAAACATTTTGAGAGAGGTAGAGCATACCGTTTACTCGCACAAAGAGCAGCTCAGCTCGACTGGGGAAGTACCTTACAGAATACCGCAGCTAAATAACTTCATGTTGTGTAAAGTTGTGTTCCTGCGCGTGAGTAAGGTCGCCAGAGCTCATAGGGGTTGGGGGGAAGGTCGGTAACGTGAGCAATGCTTTTTGTGTTGCAAGCGTCCATATGGCTACGGTAACCGCTTTCCATCAGGCGGGCCGTATGCTTGTTTACCGACTTAGATGTACCTATAAAAAAAAAAACGAATAGGGAAATAGAAAACTCATGCTTTGACTTATTTTACAGGCTTTTATTTAACTTGCAATGTATGTATGTATGTTTGTTCGTTCGGGTGGAATCTTGCAAGTCAAATTTCACCCACTTCCAGTGGTCGGATTGTCTTAGTATATTCGAAGACAATGCAAGTACAGTCAACAAAAAGTACAGTCACCAAAAAAAAGCTTGTATTAAAAAAATGAAATAAAAAAAAAACTTATTTATACTTGCAGAACTTATATACAGGGCCGGCTTTACTTATAGTGCAAGGTGTGCGGCGCACACGGGCGCAGGGTCTCAGGGGGCGCCAAACGCCGCTCGCGACAACACGGCGCCGCCAAAATGCAATCAAATTATACTCTATAATGAAATCGAATTATTAGGTACCATCTGAATTATGTACTAACGCGTCTTTTCGCACTCTCCTATACCAAAATGGAAGTCCCATCTTTGTGGAAGACTGCCCACTTGCACCCGGTGAGTGTCCAAAAAAGGCGACAGATCAGACCCGGCGAATCATAGGACGATCGCCATCACCTTGCTTCTCTTCAAATTGATGCAGCGAGTGATCAACACATCGTTACCATTGGTCAGTCAAAATCAAAATCAAAAAGTCATTTATTCAATTTAGGCCCTGGTAAGGCCTTTATGAACGTTACACACAGTTGAATTTACCACCGGTTCGAAATACACTTAAACTGAGAAGACTCCGGCAAAAAACTCAGGCCAACAGTGGCCGTCGATAGTCAAGGTGTCGCATTAGCAGTGAGCCTAGTTGTGGTTGGTTTTTAATGCACCCGAATTTCTGATCACTGGTGAAAATATAAAACGTAAGTATTCCATTTCGATTGCGCGCCAGGCGTTGAGAACATAGAAAACTCTTAGTTTACATTTAGACACATGTAAAACACCTAAAACACATTTCCTTCAAAGTGAGTGGTATAGTTCTTACGAAAAAAAAAAATAAGAAAGGTGCGTAGAAAATTAGAAAAATTAAGAAAACTTTACGGTATGGTAGGGATATCCCTCGGGTACGCAGGTGAATCCGCGGGGCGGAACTAGTTTAAGTATATAAAGTCTTAATAAATTAATAATATTCGATTAGTATTTTATTTATTAGTCTTCCAAATGTAAATTACAGTTCTAAGAAAAAATTATCATTCGGGAAAAATTATATTAAAAAAAATAAGTAAACATTGTTTTCATTTTTGTCGTGTACCAGTAAAGTTGACCATACAAGAAAGAACAACATTAAAATTAATTCAGTTTTCTAGTTTTCTATATATACCGCACAAATCATACTTATGACATCAGCGTAGTAGGTATGACGTCACTAGAACAACTGAAGACATTAAAATGGTGGACAATAAAACCGTGATAATAAAATATGGCAATAATAAGTATTTTATACCTACTGACTTTCAAGATAGAACGTTAAGGAATATTTTAATTTATCAATCTGTTTTTAATCTTAAAAGTAAGTACTAATTTGATTTGTTTTATTTCCTGATATACCTAATATACAACGGTAAATTTATTTCTATGTATACAACCTATTTTTAAATGTATTTCAAATTTCGATCTGGCATTTCAAATAATTATAAAATACAGATTTCTATTTGAAATTGGAATATGATTTTGAATGAAGTTGTTCTAGGATTTCGCTACGCTAACTAGATCTACATAGCATTGAAACGAAATTAGACAATCCTTATGACACTTTGCGAGAGAGAAAGAGAAGCATAGACATTTTAGTCGTGAGTCAAAGTTATTTTCGAAGATCAACCCATATCAACCCGGGTGCTTATGTATGATTTCGTAATTTCATCATCATCAGCCTATAATGTGAATGAGGGTGAATGGGTAGATACTCCACCACGCATGCCCACTGGGGATCAGTGGAGGTAGGCTAGTGGTCAACCTACTGTTGGAGATTTCAAGCCGCCTAGGAGGCCTCCAACTAGCTTAACGACTATCACAATTAAGTGATAAACAGGATCAACGGCTTTACGTGCCTTCCAAAGTACAGAAACGCTCGATTTGACATACCACTAGGCGGTCACCCATCCAGCGAACGACTAATCATGCTACACCACGAGTGCTTCAGCTTCAGATTTCGTAATTTACTGAAAATAATCACGATCGTGCAAATAAAACTAAGTCTATGTTATAGACATTGTCACTAGTTCTGTGAGCAAATGTGATGTGAATAGTATGAAATAGCCCACGTACTTAATTATACTTTTCACAGCTAAATACGTATTTTTTCATTGGAATGTTTTCAACTATATTTTATCACAATATAAACATTAATCGGCTCCAAAATCAGTTTTTACAATAGTATATCCATTTATCTATATCTAAAAATATAAGTACCTAGTAATTAGTTAAAAAACAGTATATCAGTATTTAAACATGAGTATGTAACTCAAGACTAGTTTAAATTTTTCACATTTAAATCCCTAACAATCATTTTCGTCTATGGTTTTCTAGTACATACAATTGCTTTGGTTTTATTGACTCCCTTGCTTTCAGTTCTTTTTTTCTAAATTTGAAAACATCGATTTTGATTTGAATACACCATTTCAATTCAAGGTTTTTCTTTCCTTTTCTTTTGCTTTCGGTTTTTAGGGTTCCGTAGCCAAATGGCAAAAAACGGAACCCTTATAGATTCGTCATGTCTGTCTGTCCGTGTATGTCACAGCCATTTATTTCCGAAACTATAAGAACTATAATGTTGAAACTTGGTAAGTAGATGTATTCTGTGAACCGCATTAAGATTTTTACACAAAAATTGAAAAAAAACCATAAATTTTGGGGGTTCCCCATACTTAGAACTGAAACTCACATTTTTTTTTTTCATCAAACCCATAAGTGTGGGGTGTCTATGGATAGGTCTTCAAAAATGATATTGAGGTTTCTAATATCATTTTTTTCTAAACTGAATAGTTTGCGCGAGAGACACTTCCAAAGTGGTAAAATGTGTGTCCCCCCCCCCTGTAACTTCTAAAATAAGAGAATGATAAATCTATAAAAAATATATGATGTACATTACGGTGCAAACTTCCACTGAAAATTGGTTTGAACGAGATCTAGTAAGTAGTTTTTTTTTAATAGGTCATAAATTGAAATTAATATCAAATACTCAGGTCTATACTACCATTTACTTATATACCTACAGGTTTGTACGGAACCCTCGGTGCGCGAGTCTGACTCGCACTTGGCCGGTTTTTTTTAAATAGCCAGTATTTTTCGGCTGGTATAGCGATTTTATTAATAATAATAAATATGCTGGGAAATTCCTCACACCCGGCTATTTGATCCCAAACTAAGCAGAGCTTGTACTATGGAAACCAGATAACTGATATAATACATATACTACTTTTTGTTTGTAAATACATACTTAATATACATAATTACACCCAGACTCAGGACATACAGACATGATCATGCAAACAATTGTGGGAATCGAACCAACGACCTGCGGCGCGGTAGGTGGAATCTTAACCAACTGCGTCAACTGGCCAGGGGGTCGATTCTCGTAACATAACGTCAGCGGTGTCGTAGCGACATCAACTATTTAAATTGTGTTTAGTGAAATATGTTGTATAAAAAACATTCAAACGCCTCAACAATTTGTCTATGGGATCGTTTTTAACCGACTTCAAAAAAGGAGGTTTTTTTTTTTTTTTTTTTTTTTTTTTTTTTATGTTTGTTACCTCATAACTCCGTCATTTATGAAACGATTTGGACAATTCTTTTTTTGTCTGGAAGGGTACACTTCCCGTTTGGTCCCATTGTCATCAGATCAGGATTTGATTACTTCTAAGTGTAGTCAGTCAGTCAGTTGACATTATAATAGTAATAATTGAACTGTTTTACAAATAAACTTAAACCTACTTCGAAGTACACTAAGAAGTAATCAAAGCCTAATCTGGTGACAATGGGACCAAACGGGAAGTGTACCCTTCCAAACAAAAAAGAATTGTCCAAATCAATAAATGACGGAGTTATGAGGTAACAAACATCGGTCGAAGTCGGTTAAAAAACAGTTTAATCGTTGAAGTCGCTACGACATATCGTTGAAGTTTACAAGAGTGTTACGAGAATCGAGCAGTAGTATTTCATAAGAAGAAGGTAGTAATAATATTAAGATCTAAACTTGCACTACTTACCTACCTTTTCTAAATATATTATAAAATATCTTAAATCTACCATATCTACAAGCTATAACTTACCGTATCTTCTCAACTCGACTGCCAATCTTCTACATGTAGTACAAACACAATGTAACCGTGTAGTCCTAGAGTGGTCCAACTAATCGACCAACAAGTTGTTGAACATGTTAATCAAATAGTTGAAATACTTGGACTGCACGTATTTACTAGGTGCCTGGTGCATCTAAATAATCATATCACCTACAAATATACATACATAAAATACAGTATTATTTTTGAAACTATGTATATAAGCTTTTAAAAGTAATTAGACACATCCTTTGACTGTTGTAAGTGGTTGTAAGAGCCTTAGACGCTGGCAACACCAGGAGTATCACTCGCGCCTTTCTGTTCAAATTTTAAAATGGTGCCGATTATGTTGTAAATCGCACTAAACTAATTTTAGTCACATCACATCCCTTTCTTACAAACGTTATTGAAAAAGGATAGAACATATATAGGTACAGCTTTCAAATAAGTGTTTGCCGTTTTAATTTGCGGGTATCAGCGATAGATGGTGACTTGTACGTTGAAAACAAGCATTGGACTAATTTGTCAGGACTAAATTTCTTACATCCTTTTCTTATGTTCTTTGTTAGAAAGAGATATAGTGAGACTAAATTTAGTTTAGTTGTAAACAACAGAATCAGCACCGTTGAATATGCGAGTTTCAGGGCCCGCACATCGTACTTCATTGGCCCCCAATCAATTGGACTCTTAAAACTAAGCATTTATACAAATAATAAATTATAAGAGTTAAAAAAGTTATAAATTTAGTTCATCAAGTAAGGATTAGTACACATTGTTATCGTTTCTATATAATACAGAGAAGGTAAAGAACTAACCTTATTAGATTCGTCAGACCAATACGGCAGGTTGCTTCTCTTGTACCCGTTGGATGCTCCGCCGTTGCCGCTGCTGCATCACACAATCCGCCGACACTCCGGTAGCACACCCACGCACCGTCCCCGCCGCCTTTATTATCTATCCCTATACTAAAACTACACCTAAACGAGCACAGCCGCGACGACGCTCGACTACAAAGCCGGACACATCATAACATTAACATTTAAGGCAAGTACATTCTAAAGCACCGTCCACTATATCTGACAGTCTGCACTCGGTTTTAGGCGTTCGAATTTTAAATCGATTGCGTTGGAATTGTAATTTTTCTTTTTAATTAAAACGCTATTCAGCTCCCGTGCTATTACCTACATTCGCGGTTTTTATGTTTTTTAATGCGCGGCGGAGCACGCTTTGTATACCCGTCTCGCTCCATATAAGGCGTTTTAGGAGAGTCGGGATTGTCGGTCTCTCTCACTCTTCTCGTGGCACATTAACCTGGAACAAGCGAGAGTTTGATTAGTTCATGAGCTGCTATAAATAAAGAACTTGATGTTGAAATGTCAACTTAATTATGCCACATTACATTTGTAGCTGTATACAGTTTATAACCCTCTATATACAGGGTGAATTTTTTTTTCTAGCCGGTGTGGTCAACTTCGGAACTACAGGTCTTAGAGAAAAACGCTGAAAGGAACTCCGAGCTGAATTTTGAAGAAAATAAAAATGCCACTATAGCTAGTAAAACAAATCTACGATAATGTTTAAGTGACCCAATATAATTCAAATAAAATGCAAAGAAGTCGCAGGCAATGCTAAATTAATAATGCATACAATATCGCACCGTACCGTAGCCCTCGTAACTGGCAATACGTTTTTATTTCAGTGCCATTAAAACCCTCGTTTACAGAATAACATTTTTTTTATGGCATCAAAGTTTGGGTCATAAAGTGAAAACTCATAAGAGGCTACGGCTCGTAGCGCGTAGCCGCCACGTAGACGCACCGTAGCGTTGCCGTAGGCCATCTACGGCGAAGTGACAATCTCATGTCACTTCTCATTAAATTATAAACAAATAATAATAATACATGTGAAAGTTCAATTCACGTCCAGAATACCTCAGAGTCTGAAGACAAAGGTCTTCAATCAGTGCGTGTTGCCAGTGATTACATACGGGACAGAGACGTGGTCTTTTACTGCTGGCCGCATAAATAAGCTCAGAGTCACTCAGCGAGCTATGGAATGAGCTATGCTCGGAATTTGTCTACGAGACATGGTCCGAAACGAGGACATTCGTAGGAGAACAAAAATTACCGATATAGCTCGTAGAGTTAGTAAGCTGAAGTGGCAATGGGCAGGCCACATCGCTCGGCGAACCGATAACCGATGGGGAAGGAAGGTTCTCGAGTGGCGACCACGTACTGGAAAGCGCCGTGTGGGACGACCACCCACCAGGTGGACCGATGACTTGGTCAGAGTCGCTGGGCTCCGTTGGATGCAAGCGGCCCAAAACCGCTCCAAGTGGAAGTTAATGGGAGAGGCCTATGTTCAGCAGTGGACATCCTTAGGCTGATATGATGATGATGATGTGAAAGTTTGGATGTTTAGATAATTTTGATCTTTATGACTCAATCACGCATACAATCTCAGGTATCTTGTGTTTAAAAACTTCATAATATTCGTAACGATTAACAAAAGAGTGGTCGAAACGTCTACACAGTGGGTTTGAGAACTTCTCTAAACGGTCAAGTGCCAGATTTTTTTTTTTGCAATTTGGGATGTTTCGAACACATACAGAAAGACAGGTGTTGGAAAGATACATTAGGCGCCGGGGGATTAAGACCAGCCCCCCGGAACACTGGCTTACTGTGTAGATAGGGACCACCTGGTTGCTAAGGGCCAATAAAACAATATAAACTAATTAGCAGGAAAACTTCGATAGCGCGATTCAGGATTTCCAGTCAGTAGTCGTTGGTTTTGATTTGGTTTTGTTTTACGACTTTAAAAAGATTAATGTTATAATAATTGTTAACAATACATTTTATTCGTCGGTATGGTGTAAGAAATTATAACTTTATTACGATAGATCGTTTTGCATATTTTTTTTCATGCAAAGTTTTGACTACTAGCGCCATCTGCTATGATCTATAGAAACTAAAGTTAAAATTTACACTGAAACTGTGTATTTTGGTTTAAGTGCACTTTTTTGAAGGCAAATACGAATTGAATTGTATACTCGCGAACACAGCGCCATCTCTCAGAGAGGAAGCAACGATTTTAGAAACAAAAAAAAATAGTAAAATAATTTTGCTATTTTCTAAAAAGTCTAGTTCCTATAATACTATTTAATATTATAAAAATATAATAAAATAACGTGCATTATCCATAAGTCTTTGATCAAAATGAAAATAATTCTTAAATCTAATCCCGTTTGACGCAAAATATAATGTGTGTACCAATAAAATCTCTTTCAGAAACATACTGTGCAAAAACATTCCACACTTTATCGAAAATCGATTTTGTCTTGCACTAAAAATCGATATACGTTAGTATCTATTCATAGCCAGTTTATGAAGACCCCTTTATGTAACAAATCTGTTGTAAAATGTATGAACTTGTAGATAGTGTTTTCATGAACGGAGGTCAGTGTTGTTTGGACAGTAGTACTACGACGAGCGTCATTGAAATGCCGCCAAAACGTTGTATGTTTCGTCCAAGAGAAATAAACTGAAAACAATTATTCTAGATGCGCGCACGCAGCGCGTTAAACACATTATATTTCCATTATAAAAGTGATTAACGAATAACTGCTGTTGTATTTTTAACTTATCAAATGTCAGAATTTCTTGATGCTGTTAAAATTGTGCGTTTCATTTACATGTTTAATATTTATTATGACATAATCAGATTTCTTATTATAGGTGTTCGACGCCATCTTGTGTACCTTTTTAATTATGTTTTATTAAAAATATTCGTCTACCCTATATTACAGTTAGTTTTTAGGGTTCCGTAGCCAAATGGCAAAAAACGGAACCCTTATGGATTCGTTATGTCTGTCTATCTGTCTGTCCGTCCGTATGTCACAGCCACTTTTTTCCGAAACTATAAAACTATAAAGAAAGAAACTATATGAACCGCATTAAGATTTTCACACAAAAATAGAAAATAAAACAATAAATTTTGGGGGTTCCCCATACTTAGAACTGAAACTCAACATATTTTTTTCATCAAACCCATACTCGTGGGGTATCTATGGATAGGTCTTCAAAACTGATATTGAGGTTTCTAATATAATTTTTTTCTAAACTGAATAGTTTGCGCGAGAGACATTTCCAAAGTGGTAAAATGTGTCCCCTGTAACTTCATATATAAGAGAATGATAAATCTATAAAAAATATATGATGTACATTACGATGCAAACTACCAACGAAAATTGGTTTGAACGAGATCTAGTAAGTAGTTTTTTTTTAATACGTCATTAATTGAAATTCATATCAAATACTCAGGTCTATACTACCATTTACTTATATACCTATAGGTTTGTACGGAACCCTCGGTGCGCGTGTCTGACTCGCACTTGGCCGGTTTTTTTAATTATACAAACATTTTTTATTGGTACCTTTTCATTGGGAACATTAGGTGGGTTGCGTTTCTAAGACGAATAAAAGTCACGGTGTATACTGTTATATTTTTATAATAAAACAAAATAATTTCAACCAATTTATGACATAAACTAAATCAAGAAAATTGAGTAGGTATTCATATGATAGCAATCTTAGGTCATCCTATAAGACGGGGAGGTAAATGGGTTAGTCAGTGAGCTAGTGATGGTACCTATGTAAGTCGATTGGACGCTGATTCGTTCATCGACATTCCTATCTCCGTGATATATACAATTATAGAACAGAATACACATAATAGTATATATCAGCGTTCGTGTTGTAGCATGATAAGCCGTTCTTAATCGATCGGCAAGTTAAGCTACCACCGTCGGATCGGTACCTGGATGGGTGACCGCCTAGTGGTATTTCAAATCGAGCGTTTCCGTGCTTCGGAAGGCACGTAAAGCCGTTGGTCCCGGCTATCACTTAATTGTAGTTGTTAAGCTAGTAGGACGCCTTCCAGGCGGCTTGAAAACTCCTACAGTAGGTTGACCACTAGCCTACCTCCACCGACCCGCAGTGGGCACGCGTGGTGGAGTATCTGCCCATTCCCTTTAACCCTTATTTGTGAAAGGAGGCCTGTGCTCAGCAGTGGGACATTATAGGCTGATAATGATGAATGATGATTATTTATAATAATTTTGAAGTGACAAAGGAGGCTACCACGGAAAAGAGTATATTTCTTTTCTCTGTGGAGGCTACATTGATTATAAATCATTAGGCTCAGTTTGTTACAATACATTTAACCAAAAAAAATTTATTGTAATATTTTTGGTTTTTAACTTGTTTTGGAATCATATGGTCTATGGGCCATGATACGATGAGGCTAATATAAAAAAGCAATTTGCGTTATTTGTGTCAACCGATAGGCACTGAAATCTACAACAATCATGTACTCACAACATCGATAAACGTTTCGTTTGCCTCAACCCCATCCCTACCAGGGACAGATAATATGTCAAGGTCGACTCGACGACGCCTCGATGCCGCCTCCTCTTTCTTATGCTTCGAGATGTGACAAGAGAGTTAGTGAAGGCGTTTTTGTCAATAAACTCCATGTCTTCCGTCTTATATCTTATGGTGCGTCCCACGAGCCACGAACGAACCTACAAAGAGCACGATGCGAATCCCTTTGTTCGTGAAAAAACTGACAATCGCGCTCGTTCGAGGCTCGCAAGCCCGTCCACGCTACGCGAATCGTGCTCGCAGTGTGCTCGTTCGTGGCTAGGCTCGTGCTCGGTTCGCCAAGCATGGACGCACCATTAGATTCCAGCGATTCAATTAATAAGACTTGTACTGTGTTTTTCGATGGAAAAGAAAACTATTCACACGTAACTGACGTAACCACAGCTTGACTTCATTTTGTCGCGACGCTGTACAGTGTTGCGTTACTTGTAAAATTATGAATATATTAGTCTCTTTGCGTAGATACATAGATGGATGCGGGAAAGTGAGTTATTCGGAGCATTACTCAGTTGCATCCTCGATTCGGATGAGCTTAAAAACATCAAACAATAGATGAGTTTTTTTTAATAAGCTTTCTATGTAATAGTTCATCAGACCCTAGAACCGGAGTCCTTGTCAAGATGAATCAAACGAGCCCAAACTCTATGGGATTGCTTCGTTTTATCACAGAGTTCCTATGGCCACCTTCCGGGTCCATCATCAGATCAGCTCCATGTCATAATCATACTATAGCATTGTTATCCGATTAACATATATATACCTACATTGACATCGGGACAGTTGAAACTAAAAAAAAGCTTGTAAAAATAAATTCAAACGAAAACCTTCCTACTCAAAATGTGTTAGGAAAAAATATGTCACAGATATACAAAATACGCTCACACAAGTGCCATTAGGATATTTACATAGTAGATAATACAAGTTTTATGACAAATACCTACTATCGGAGGACACTTCCGCGATGGGGGGGCGTGGTTGTACGGTATGACGTCACGGGTTCCGCCCACTCCACACGGGGATCGCAAAGTATTCCACGTATCTCTAACACTAGTTGATTAATACAATTCGCTAGGAATTTAGGAATAAAAATTTTATTTACAACAAATATGTACAAAATACAATTTATATATAGAAAATTTCCTCAAGCCTGCCGCTGCTTCCGAGTAACGGCAAGGTTCTCAGAAGGCTAGGAATTAGAGTGTTCACTTCAGGATCTTTTCAAATTGAATTGATTCGGCAGTGTAAGTACATTCGCGGTCTAAAAATCTTTACCACCTTACGGTCTATAATCGCTTACACATTTATGTTTCATTTTTTTTACACTCAAAACATACGTTTAGGAATCACATTATAAAAATACTGCAGCAGGTAGGTACCTACGCGTTTAAGAATTTGCACATTACGTACTTATTGTTCTTTTTCTCTTTTTTATTTTATATTTTTATTGTTCATCAACATGTGTGGTCTTGCGTCAAGCATAAGATATTTATATAAATATTTTTAGAAATATATATTATTATAATTTGTTTTTTTTTCTGAAATTTTGAATTTTTGGTATATTTTTAATGTGTGTTTGCTAAGTGGATTTTATAATTTCTTTGTACTTGTTTTTAACGGTAAATTTTATATTATATTATTATTCTTTTTTTTTTCTATTCGGCTCATGTGTTATGCCTTACGAAACCTATTATTAGCCTTACTTTATTGGTTCTGTATTATTTACTAAAATGTGTAGATAACGCTGTTGGTTTTCTTAATAAATAAATAAATAAAATAAATAAGGTTGACCGGAAATAAAATGACGTTGATTGTTATGACATATTAAACCTTATTGCGCGCTGTATGAGATGGAATCAACTTTGAAATGTGATAAACATTTTCTGTCCTCGACTGTACATCATGTCCCCTATGAGATACTTTCTGTACGGAACACCAGCCGACTGATCGATGGATTTCTACAACGATCTGTCTTCAGTTGCCTGTATCTAGCTCGAGGGTCTACACTGAAATATGATACACGACACGATAGAACGATCTACGTTTTGAAATATATTAACCAATACGTTACGTCAGATATACAGAGGACACTCTGAGCGACATTTTAAAAATGCTATCGGAACTCAGTAATCGCTGAGAAACGCCCATACATTTTGGTTGTGAGTCCATTGAAATGTATGGAACAAAAACAATAAGTTTGTTCATTTCCAACAACCCTTTCACGTACAAAAGAGTTCAGGGGAAAAATGCATCGTAAAATCTTTTACAGCCATCCGTAGCTACATTGGCTCGACTAACCCAGTTACCAACGACTTACACAGAGTAGCTTTTACTCGCAAATGCATCTCAACAACACACACACACACATGTACAGTTGTGAGTTGAGACGTCATCATACATAGAGGCTGATGGAAATATGGCATCTCTTTGATGCCATATGGCTATCATAAGCAAAGGTTATTTTATTTTATTTTTATTTTATTTTATTAGGAAAACAAACAGCATTACATAGTAAATTAGTAGAACATTACATGAACACAAACAAGCCTAAATAGTTTTCACAAATAGAACAATAGGATAGTTTATCTGTGCATTAACACTATCTAATATTAAGTACCAAACACTTTGAATTTGAATTTTGAATTTTGAACATACTTATATAAATAAAATAAATGAATAAACGAACATTGAATTACAGCAACATACAGCAACATTATTATTATGTATGAATTGTATGTCCATAGTCGAGATCTACTGGTGCATCCATGTTTGGCGAACCGAGCACGAGCCGAGCCACGAACGAGCACACTGCGAGCGTAGCGTGGACGGGCTAACGAGCCTCGAACGAGCATTCATAGCGTGCTCGACTGCGCTCCGCCCGATTGTCAGTTTTTTCACGAACACAGGGATTCGCATCGCGCTCGTTTTAGGATCGTTAAATACGTCCACGCTTGAAATCGCGAGCAACGAACGAATCCTGTTCGTTCGAGGCTCGGCTCGTGCTCGCTTCGCGTAGCATGGACGCACCAGGTTATGTCCCATTTTTTTAGAGTCAACTTATGTTATCTTTAGCGCTGAAACAATAATTAGTCGTCTAAGCAGACAGTAGAAACACGTAGCTCTATCAGAACGCTATTAGAAGTATTTTTCTCGCAATCACCGTGACTTTCACGGCGCTAACGCGTTTCGTTCATCGTTCTACAACAACAATTGTGGCCGGATGGCCTCACTTGATCGGAACATAGTTGTGATGTGTGGCGTCTTCTCTATACGTAGTAATAATAGCTCAATGGGTATAGCCCGACTTTAATAACGGTTATTTTTTTCCATCAACTGAACTACAAAATAAAATCGAATTGAATGGGCTGGTTGTCGTGGGTTTTATTCCTATCTAGGGCAAACATTTGTGGCCATTTAGATGTCTACCCTTCTGAATTAGATATGCATTTTTTTACTTATGAATACACCTGTGTTTGACTTCAATCTTACCATGGTCAATAATAAATACTTTGGCATTAGATGGCCTCGTATGATAATATCTCAGGTTATTTTAAATTACACAACTAACAATTTATAGTGACATACATAATAACAATCTCACTAACCATTAAGCTTTGTGAATATTTAAATGAGAATTCCAACAAAATATGAAGGCACGCACATTAAGGAATTCAGTTAATTGTCCACTAACATTACTGTGAGTTTACGAGGCCAGTCGGCCTGAAGGCGCCCATCACACTTCCCCCTCGTAAAATACAGGCCATTATACTGAATTAGACGATACGGAGCCTCTAAATTGTATCTATAACACTGTGGGCTGCACGTTTCAAATATGATTTGATTTGAGTCATAGTTTAATGGGTTTTATAGCCATAGAGTAAGAATATGAGTGATAGTGCGTTACCTTGTGCGAAGTGCGAGCAGTTTGCATATACAGATTAATTCATAGATCATCGAGGAACAATCCCTTTAGGGTCACTGATTTTGAACAGTAAACACCAATCACTGCATCTGTGTTCTTGACTTGACCAATCAGAGCGCACGTGTCCTTGAATTAGCCAATCAGAGCGCATTGTCGATGGTGGGAAATTGGCGGAATAGATTGCAAGCAAAATCAACTTCATTACGCTTCTTTGAATTAGTTGTCATAGATATATTGTAGGTAGACTAGTGAATAACTGTCAGAAAAAATACTATACGAGTTTCTGTCATTTGTTCTCGGTAAAAGTATTGATAAAAACGAGAAATTGGCATTCATGATATGTATTTAAGTCGTTCATACTCAACGCGCAGTTCGTTTCAAGCGTTGAAACCCGTGTTCACGGCACATACTTCCTACTGTCGCTCTATCAATATACTATCTCTATGGTTTTAGCTATAAACCGTGATTCATGAAGAGTGGTCAACTTGGAGAAATCTGTTAATAGAAGAGTTATAGAAATAAGAGTCGCGAAGGAAAATTTTGGTAGGTACCAACATCCAGTAGTCTGTGCATGCTACGCGAAGCGAGCACGAGCCGAGCCTCGAACGAACAGGATTCGTTCGTTGCTCGCGATTTCAAGCGTGGACGTACTTAATGAGCCTTCAACGAGCGCGATGCGAATCCCTGTGTTCGTGAAAAATCTGACAATCGGGCGGAGCGCAGTCGAGCACGCTACGAATGCTCGTTCGAGGCTCGCAAGCCCGTCCACGCTACGCGAATCGTGCTCGCAGTGTGCTCGTTCGTGGCTCGGCTCGTGCTCGGTTCGCCAAGCATGGACGCACCATTAACAAGTTACATTGTACCACAACCAAATTAATGTTGTGTTCCTGCGCATGAGTAAGGTCGCCAGAGATCATTGGAGAGGAAGAAGGGTCGGTAACGCGTGTGTGATGCCCCGTGTGTTGTAAGCATTCCATAATATAATGTACGGTAACTGTTTAATATGAGGCGAACAGCCTTCGTATAAAGAGACAAAAAAAGTGAAACTTCTTTGTGCGCGATGGGCGTACCAAGACTGTTTCCGAAACCTATAACTGTGTGTATAAACCACAATTATAAACAGGGTAATAAAAAAGAGAAACTATTCCGCAATCTTCAGGGTCGCATCTTTATATTGCAATATAAAAAAAACCGTTTACCGTGAGATCAAATGACTGTCCGTGTTATTCGTTGGAAAGTTTGCAGTTTCAAAGCTCTTTGTCCCAGTTCACAGAATGCATAAATAGCTACTTATAAACATAGAAGGAGTTCCTGGATGGGGCTGTTGATTGCATTATATTTTTGTGAAGATTCCATTGATGTAATGGTGCGTCCATGCTTGGCGAACCGAGCACGAGCCGAGCCTCGAACGAGCACACTGCGAGCACGATTCGCGTAGCGTGGACGAGCTTGCGAGCCTAGAACGAGCGCGATTGTCGGTTTTTTCACGAACAAAGGGATTCGCATCGTACTCGTTGTAGGCTCGTTCGTGGCTCGGCTCGTGCTCGATTCGCGTAGCATGGACGCACCATAAGATCCTGTAAGGGCAAATAACTAGTTGGAAACCTATTCAAGATTTCACCCCCCCCCCCCCATTTTTGGAAGAAGGGTGGAGGGCTTTCTAATAATTACCTTTGCCTGATCCCAATTATTTGAGGTACGCGTTGTTCGTTTTTAATGCCGTTTCTATCAGCGATAAACCTGTGTTTATTTTAGAGTCGTATCAAAAATGTGATTATTAAATCACACTTTTTCTAAAGAGCCCCGTACCCGTACTATGCTTGGTCTGTAGCGTGCACTCCATCTTCTATATTCTTTAAATTTTACCAAACTCAAAACAACCTATCACCACTGCGAACTATTTTTACATTCTCATATCGATATGTTTAACAAAACGTCTTGTAAATAAATAGTGTTATAAATAGAAATAGAATTACACTGAACACAAATACGAATGTGTGATATAAATATGCGGTAGGAAATGGGCTCGGTAATCCAGCAATTGCCGCCATCCTGGGGGCGCGACATGTATTCATTGCGGGCGTGCGTGTCCGCTGTACAATACGACACGACTTGTTACTTAGCTTACTTTGTGAAAAATACATGAACAAACTCTAAGCAATGTGTAGAGCATCTTAAACTCACGGAACACTCATAGTAGCAATGACTTATATATTACTAGCGTAAGGACCGGGCCAACCACACGACAAACACCTACGCGCTGGCCCTAAAATGTTCAGTTTAGGGCCAACGCGACTCAGTCGTCTGCGGTCCGCGTAACAGCTCGCTCGTCCATTGCTTATCTCCCTCCTGCATTTGTGCATTGTACGCACATACAAGGTTACATCGTACACATATGCAACGCGGCACTTCGTAGTTCGATCGATTTTAAACAAATGGCGGTACTGTTTACTTGTATGAAGAAGTTTTTTGCAAAATGTTCCAGTGGGCCTATCCTGACTTTTGAAATCATTGCATAGTAGTAATTTCTTTCATAACATTTGAGTAAACGCAAACACGTGCATGGTTAACTAACTTTATCCTACCTATACATATTATGTAGAAAAACTGTATTCGAATAATTTTATTGACATACGTTGATTGAACTTTTAAAAACTTTTTCAGCAAAACGCTATCTATGATATAATTAATTAATGAATTGGCTTTATGTTTAGGATGTATAATAATATCGAATCTTGTATATCTATCTACCAAAATTGATTGGCAAGTTCTGTGTATATCATTATAAGAAAGTTTGTGAGTATGTTTGTCTCTAGCACCAGAGTATATAATATAGATATGGTTTACCGTGATAGCACTAAGATGGATCTATCCATAAAGTGATATTCATCTAGAAACATATAGAATACATAGAAAAGAGAATATTGGTACCAAAAGAAAATTATATAGAAATTACTCTAATAAATCCAATAAGCAATTTAAAAATATGGAGTCTCTACGAAATAAAAGTGAAGTTACCAGTGGGCCTACCACAAGCTCTTAACATTATTATTATAACCTTATTTGACTTTTGTCCTTCTTTGTCATACGGCGTCAAAACAAGACAAAAGACAAATAATATTGTTTTAAGAGTTTGTGGTTGGCCCCCTGTACTAAACCTAAGTTTTTTGGAGTTAGTTAAACTCTAGATTAAAATCGTCGTCAATTGTACAGTGGAGACAAACCGCAGTAATGTTATTTAAGGCGTTTGCGTGTTTCGCATATTGCACGAGTGACAGTGTTGTGGTCACGATGCATTACCAACTGCCACTAGTGTTGTACTTTGCTAGCGAAGGTTTTATCGACATGACAAAGAGTTGTTGTTGCAAAGTGTACAGTGCTTTATTTCTTACTAGCTGTTTAGCCCGAGGTTTCACTCGCGTTCCCGGGATAAAAAGTAGCCTATGTTACTCTTTGGTCTAACTTAAGTTTTTGAAAAAATAATTTTTAATACAAGCTTTTTTTGGTGAATGTATTTTTGACAGTACTTGCATTGTCTTCTAATATACTAATGTAAATCAACGCAGCCGCGGTACAAACTCTTTCAAATTTCACAAAAATTTACATGAACATAAAGGGGAGTAGTAAGTCACCAGCACAGTTTTATTAGAGATTGTAATACTGTGTCACTAGTATATCTATATCCATGAATGCATCTATTACATACATCTATTCATACTGCTCACGCTTTGCTATCACTCTATTAATATTCCATCTCTATGGTACAAACTAAGTAGATACACCTCGAATCAATAATAATACCGATGGTTAGACAATGGAATGTTGGCAAATAATACGACTTATCTAACGTTGACCTTTATCATTTTATACTGAAAAACAATCTTTACTGACCAAACTTTCGTATAAAATATTTAATTAAGTACTTGTATCTACTTTCATAAAGGTTAATTCATTCATATTCAGATTTCATGGAAATAATAAGAAATTAGCATAGTATTTTCCGATGTTGTTACCTAGCCGTAGTTTTTCCATAGGATGATGGATGAATTTTTGCAGGGTCAGCAACATGCGCTTGTCCCTGGTGTTGCAAGCGTCAATAGGCTGTAACCGCTTACCATCAGGATGGCCGTATGCTTGTTTGCTACTTTAATAGTATTAATAAATACTCCGGCTTCGGACGGGTGCATTGTCATAATGTGTCAGTGGAGCGATTTGCGCGCAAGTTGACGGTATCGCGAATACTTGGCTGTTTTGCTAATTTTAAATATATGATAATCTTTTAAAATATTAATAATAATGATTTTCTGTAAAGAGAAAACTTTATCTAAATTAAATTCCCATCGTAACTAACAGAAAGACATACGCGGAGGGCGACTTTGTTTATACTATTTAATGATAGTGATATATATACCTACAGGCAGTATAATATATTAATGTATCGTGTAAGGACCCCAGTTTTGCGTAATTATGGTTAAAAGGTAAAGTGTAATGTCCCTTAGATTAGCAATGTAAACGTTTACCCTTCTCTGATTAATATCAACGACGGAGGACGCCATTTATTTAGGGCATGAGGGATTTTTCAGGTACCTTTAAACATTCTACCATTTAGGTAGTCAATAATTATTATATAAGTACAAATGCATGAATCATTGTATACGAAATAGAGTTATACATTATTTAAGGTTAAACATCAGAACCAATGCAATTTGACTTTTTTCAAGTTTTTTTTTACCTTTATAGAATAATATGGATAGATGTTTCAGCGATTCTTGATGGCCTAGCTGACGGCAATGGCGCCAAGTGCTACAGCCAGACTCCATTCCGTCATCACTTGTCACTAATAAGCTGTTTCATTTTATATACTCTATGAACGTATAAATAGGTAAGAAAAATCCAATAATGGAGGGCGAGCTAGAAAAATAGTAAGCTTTATAAACATAAAGAAGAGACTTTATACCCGAAGTATAAGATAGAAAGCCTGTATGAAGCACTAACTATCAGTTTATTTCCAAATATGCAATAAAACTAAAAGCTATCCCAAATGCGAATTTGAACTTCGCTTTCGACAAATGAATGCGAATCACTCGTACAACACTAGACACAAATGGCAGGGTTGATGACTTACAATTTAATTGTACCTGAAAGCTTGTTGACAGTGGTGTGTTCATATAGTGCATTGTCTAATGTCATTTTGTTTGTTTTTTTTTGTTATCTTTTTGAGACTTGTTTTTCGTGAATATGTTAGGTGATATGGGGATCCTGGGGTGAAAGGAGGATTCGAGATATACTGGAAGGGTTTTCTTTGTTAAATATTGATGAAATGACATGTTGGATCCATGTCCTTCACTAGGTCGTGGATCCAGTCTATTTCATTTGACAGGGCTACAATTTAAATGTTAATTAAAATAAATAAATATCCTGGGACATTCCTCACACACGGTCATCTGATCCTAAACTAAGCAGAGCTTGTATGGCCGGTCAATTATTAATAAGTAACTAATATTATTTACAAAATATATGTGCTTTACAAACAAAAGAGAGCATGAGTCCCGGAGTCCCGCAGGGTTCTAATTTGGGGCCGTTAGTTTTAAGTATCTATATCAATGGTATTGATTTTTGTTTTCAACACTAGTAATCAATAAGCTAATTAAAATAATTCAAAGTTTTATCATTATATACAATCATTTTACACGTTAATACATGACCCGTCAATAAAAGTTAAGTAGAATTAAGTTAACCCGTCAGAGGCGTATTTAATCCACTGAATGTCAGTGTCAAAACGTTTCATATTTAAGGCAACATGGCGGCCGGAAGTGGCCTTTACGACACCTGCACGCGGTTTGTTCCGGTAAAATAACGGGAAAGTTGCTTTTATGTTAAAAAAAAATGCAAATTTTAAGGAAATACTTTGGTTGGTTTTATTTTGTAGATTTTTGGTCGCAGATGATTGTTGTGTTTTAGTTTGCTTTACACTTAAGGTACCTACGAATTATAAATGAAGTTTTTTGGGGAAGGAATACAGAACAAACATACATACATGGTTAAGTGAATGAGAATCAAGAGGTACCTAAGAGAGGTAGAACATAACGTTTATTCGCTCAACGAGCAGCTCGACTGGGGAAGTACCTCCACCTTACAGAATACCGCAGCCAAATAACTGTGTTGTGTTCCTGCGCGTGAGTAACGCCAGAGCTTATTGGGGAGGGGTATCATCGTTAACACGTGAGTGATACCCCTGGTATTGCAAGCGTCCATATGGCTACGGTAACAGCTTACCATCAAGCGGGCTGTACGCTTGTATACCGACTTAGTAGCATAAAAAAATCTACATTATGACCACGGCGACCTCGGGATATGACCCCCACATCAACAGCTGCATTCGATTGAATCGATGCAAACAGACCTGCATATAATTATTCCCCATTCCGATTCAAAATAAACTGCTTTGCGTCACGTATCAATATTTAATAAAATAATCGTCAGGTAACATCGCCGGCTGCGAAACTATGACGTAGGCGTGACGTCACTTGGCACATATCTCATGTGATTACGCTATATATATTTTATGTGCGCATCATAAAAATCAGATAAACGGGAGAGTGACTCGTTGATTAATTATTTCAGTTGAATCATTTTAGGTTTATGTATATTATAAAATTGTAGGCAGTTTTTAGGAGAAATGCTCGTGGTGTGGCATGATTAGCCATTCTTAATCGATCGGAAAACTTAAGCTACCACCGTCGTGCCCGCCTAGTGGTATTTCAAATCGAGTGTTTCCGTTTTTCGGAAGGCACGTAAAGCCGTTGTTTGTTCCGTTTATCGCATAATTGTGATAGTCGTTAAGCTAGTTGGAAGCCTTCTTAACTAGGCGGCTTGAAAACTCCAACAGTAGGTTGACCACTAGCCTACCTCCACCGATCTGCGGTGGGCACGCGTCGTGGAGTATCTGCCCATTCCCATTCATACTCATTTGTGAAAGGAGGCCTGTGCTCAGCAGTGGGACATTATAGGCTGATGATGATGAAGAGACTGCCTCTTCATAATCATAATAATTTTCTTTTAGTTTTTAAGTTATTTTTTGTCGTATAATTGTTTATTTATAAATACAACTTGCATCTTACTGCAAATAAAAAAGTAGTAAAACACTGTAGGCAACCCTCTCTTATTTAAAGAACCTGTGTCCTGTGTGTGTGTGAAGAAATTGCGGTTACAAAAATGAATGACGAGCGATAAAATAATCTCAAGATGTAATTTACATTACATTATATTCCATAGTGAAAAGCCGGCTACATTCTGATTTTACATGTTACCTATATATATGTAACACAAAAGATAATAGTTGCATTATAGGATATAGAATTATACAATCACATATTAATAAAACATAATGGACTGAAATAACAATAAAGTGCAACACACTGTCTATTATGGTACACAGACACAAATTATGGTGTTAATGCCAAAATGTTCACGTGCTGTGGACGTAGCTTTGTGACCACGTCGGCATGAGGTGTATTTATTATGTGGAGTGACGTAAATGACGTCATCATGGTGTGAAATGCCAAAATTTTTCATCATAGTTTAATATAAACGTGTACGAGGTAGTCTGAAATAAATGCTTTCACGTGCTCATGGATACTTGGAAGATATGTGATTATTTTAATGTAACGCGGTAAATAGGTATATGTGGAATGAAAATATGAAGGGGGAGTGTCGGAGCTGTGCACGCGTCGAAAAAAATTGCCCCTAACTGTTAGGGGCTAAACCACATAAAAATAAATAAAATTGCAAAATAATGTTTAATTGCATAATGGCGCCATTACGACGCTATTGACTTAGTAGGCTACCAAAACTGTAAAATGGCACAATTTTGACACGACTGAAAGTTCATTGGAACACAATTGAAATATCAGACTTGAGCCCCTGTCTGTCAGTCAAGACAAGACAACAAGACAAGTCTTTTTTACAAGCTTTTATTTAGTTTCACCAGTCCCGTTGTCTGTAATGGAATTTTGCAAGTTAAATTTGACCCACATTCCGGTTTCCGATTGAGCTGAAATTTTGCACGAATATGCAAATCGCGTGACAATGCAATATTATGATTACGTGGAGCTGGTCTGATGATGGAGCTGGAAGGTGGCCATAGGAACTTCGTAATAAAACCACATAACCCCATCGAGTTTGGGCTCGATTGATTCGTCTTGATTCGTTTTGAGAGTACTTTGTTGCAAGTACAGTCACTCAAAAAAAAAGCTTTTAATAAAAATTACATTTTTAACAAAGAACTTGTTATATATATAATTGAGAGGCCTTTGGATTACCATAGAGAAAGAATAGTAATAGAGTGATAGCGTTAACATTTAGCAACATTACGTTGTGCGAAGTGTGAGCAGTTTGCATATAGATACATAGATAAATCGTACACTAGTCATTTACTCAGGAAAAATGCCGCTATGAGATTTTTATCATTAGTTCTATGTAAAAGTATCAATATATTCTTTCAAACTTTGAACGCACAGTTCGTTTCAAGACAGTTGCACGGCACATACTCTTGTACAGTATCTCTATTATAATTCTATCTCCATGGGAATTAGCTAGTGCAACGAACACTGGAACGCGGACAAAACCACAATATGAAATCTAGTTATTAATACATGAGGTTATGAAATAGAACAAGGATGACATGCCCGTTGATAGATCGTCGACGTATTGTTGCGTGCGCGCACGTTTGATTGACGCTGTTATCTGATCGATAACTGATTTATGTCCATGCTATTTTAACACTTTCAATAAAAAAGTTACTTTTTAATTAAATAAAAATAAATAAATAAATATCCTGGGACATTCCTCACACAGGGTCATCTGATCCCAAACTAAGCAGAGCTTGTACTATGGAAACCAGATAACTGATATAATTCATATACATACTTTTTGTTTTGTAAATACATACTTAATATACATAATTACACCCAGACTCAGGACATACAGACATGTTCATGCACACAAATGCATGTCCTGTGCGGGAATCGAACCCACGACCTGCGGCGCGTAAGGTGAACCGTCAAAAATTGACCTTTTTCTCGCCGGAGTCTTCTCAGTTTAAGTGTAATATTCCGAACCGGTGGTAAATTCAACTGTATGCACCAATTTAACGTTCATAAGTGCCTTACCAGGGCCTAAACTGAATAAAGGACTTTTTGATTTTGATTTTGACCTTTATTAATATTGGCAAAACTCTGTATATCGGCCATTCTTCGATTAGCAAGTTTTACGTGTCCGGGCTTGCATAGTCCATAATATTATCATATTCAATCACGCATTTTTTTATATATGTTAGTTAGCATCCGTATCTAGCTGTAAACAAAAACATTGGCTTCTATTTTAAGTAGTTTAAAGACTAAATTAATGTACTATGTTCAAAGAACGTCTGTTCTCTAATTACCGTGTCGTGTCCGCACACCAACTTAATGTTAAAACTTGCTTGTAATTTTTATTACGTACAGATTTACTTTGATTCATTCATCGTTTTAAACTATATTAAGTAACGTATATCGCATAACAAAATATCGACTCAATATAACCAGTCTATAAATAATTATCATAAAGTAACCGCATGTCCAATCGAAAGTTATAATTGCCGTGACATTTTCTGTTCTCGGGTGCACATCCCTAAATAACAGTATTTGGCACATCACTACCGTACGCGTCGCGTCTCCTCAGTGTGTGCCGCGGCCCATCAGCAGTTGCACGTTTCTAACGTTAGTGTACCGCCAATGAAGCACGCGAGTATATAATTACCGTAGCCTTGGTTAAAAACTTTTCTAATTACCGTTGTACTTATTTTAATACTTGATTTTTTAAGTTAGACCAAAGTTGATCATGTAAATGGAGACAGTATTTTGGCCTCCGTACGTTGTAATAAGCTAGTATTTGTAAACTGTGTTGGTTTTAGAAATTTTTAAGAAAATCTATAGTTTTCTAATTATCGTATACTAATTACCATCTGTTTATAATTACCGTTGTATGAAAAATTGTATATAATAAATATAGTTTAATCAAATGGTAAAAATATTACCAATTAAGATAATGTTTGATTTATTTAGTTTGTTTTACCTGATTTTCATTAAATGTGTCTAATTTTTAATAAATTATAGCAAAGATAAAGTGTCTTTTTTACTATTGGTTATGGTTATGAGGGACATCGTTAATTCTATTGCTTTAATTATATGTGTACAAATTAATAATGTGTGATATTATCATTACATTATATATCATATTTTACATAGACTTGATGATATTTTCTAATTATCGTTGCATTAAATATTAAACTTTTCTAATTACCATACTCATAAAAATTTTAAGTCTCATTAACTAGAAAACCACCATTAATTGTTAAATGCCTCATTAATTATTGAATTCGTATCTTTGATGTGTTTCATAGTTTAATATGTTTAAGTCAAATCAGTGAAAAATAAAAAAGGTTACGGTAATTAGGCAAAGAACGCCGAATTGGAGAATGACCGATATATACTTAGGTGTTTTGATGATTCATAGCAAAACCACTCGATGATGATTACAAATGCCATTTTAGAAAATTATTTAGAATAATACCATACATTTTGTAAGTATCGTAGTATGAAGCGCTCGTGGTGTAGCCTGATTAGCCGTTCTTAATCGATCGGCAAAGTTAAGTTATGTCTGTCGTGGTCGGTACCTGGATGGGTGACCGCCTAGTGGTATTTCCTATCGAGCGTTTCCGTGATTCGGAAGGCACGTAAAGCCGTTGGTCCCGGTTATCACTTAATTGTGATAGTCGTTAAGCTAGTTGGATGCCTCCTAAGCAGCTTGAAAAATTCCAACAGTAGGTTGACCACTAGCCTACCTCCACCGATCCGCAGTGGGCACGCGTGGTGGAGTATCTGCCCATACCCTTTCACCCTGATTTGTGAAAGGAGGCCTGTGCTCATCAGTGGGACATTATAGGCTGTTGATGATGATGATGATGATGTTTTGAACTCGTATATCTCAAGAACTATGGCATTTCGTAGCTTTTAGAGAAATGACCTAATCTTTTTTTAAACAAAAATCACTAGGGTATAATTTTGGTGTACAAAAAACCTCCGAATAAATTCAATCACGTCGACCATAAAACACCCATGGTGTCAGTAGCGAGGGAACAGAACAACGTTCGGCTATTTCCGTAACAAAAGCCGAATCTGGACAATCTCGAATTGTTTTAGTACCGACCGACGGGACAGTGAGCCGCTTTAGCGATTTATATTTATTCTTTTTAATGGCTTTTGTGTTAGTTTGAAAATTGAAATACAGCGCTGGAAGGTTTAATCGTGTTGGTTTAGTCCCTTGCCAAAAACTTGCGAGTTAAAAAAGAGGTTAATTGAAAATAAACTCAGTCAAAGCCGGAGTTTTGTAATTTTCGGTTTAAAGTTGTCTATCATTGTATTATGTCGCCGAAATATCTTTCACCGAATTTTGTTTGGCCCAAAGTAGATAAATAATAACTAATAGACGTAAAGGTGAAGCGCTCGTGGTGTAGCATGATTAGCCGTTCTTAATCAATCGGCAAAGTTAAGCTACGTCTGTCGTGGTCGGTACCTGGATGGGTGACCGTCTAGTGGTATTTCAAATTGAGCGTTTCTGTGCTTCGGAAGGCACGTAAAGCCGTTGTTCCCGGTTATCGCTTAATTGTGATAGTCGTTAAGCTAGTTGGATGCCTCCTAGGCGGCTTGAAAAATTCCAACAGTAGGTTGACGACCACTAGCCTACCTCCACCAATCCGCAGTGGGCACGCGTGGTGGAGTGTCTGCCCATTCCCTTTCACCCTGATTTATGAAAGGAGGCCTGTGCTCAGCAGTGGGACATTATAGGCTGATGATGATGATGATGATGAGACGTAAAGGTAGATGTACTTTACATTGTTGTAAATATTTTAATATAATGAAAAAGTAATTAGTATCTTTTAAAATTACGAATGACGTTTTCTAGATATAGAAAATAGGTACCTACTCTACCATGAGACTGATATACCGATAAAGATTATAAGGGATAACCCACCCCCGCAGATTAAAAAGTAAATATTTTTTTACCATATTAGGTCTGTGTTCGACCACAATACCATGTTCAGTGATGGTGAGGCAGAAGGTGGTAAGCTCACAAAAACTAAAAGGGAAATGGGGAATGGAATTTTCAAATTGAGGGTAGTTCCCAGCCAGGTGGGTACTATAGTCTCATAATACGTGGGTATTTTCTTGCTCTGAAGATCAAACGGCAGGAACGACTAAGCGTATTCATGGCCCGGCGCGCTCGGGTATTCCCCAACGAATAACTATTTTTAACGCGTTTTTTCAAGTATCAGTTAAAATTACTAGTGGAGAGTCATTGGAATACGAATCACGCTTTAGACCAAACGACAATCGGTGAATAGTTTTTCGTCTGATTACTATTTAAGTATCTACTTAAAAATATATATTCCATTTTGGAAACTCCACCAGACCAGTGTAGTATCTTCATCTATTATTATTATAGTAGGGCTAGTCTTACATTAAATCGAGTAAATGTTTTATATTTTACGTTGGTCTCATAATACTGGTCGTTTACCCAAACGTTAATATCTATAAAAGATTTCAAAACGCGAATTAGGCCCAAATTACACGATTTTATCGTAGTGTAGTAGTTACATAGTTTGCATTCGTTGCCTTTGACTTTAATCAACATACAGGAGTCGTATAGGATGCCAGACAATGATATCCATTTCAGCCAGGCTGCCTGGATTCTATTATGTCTACACAGGCTTTTGGTGCTACAATGGATCCGAGATATTTGAACTCTTCTCCTTGGTTATGAGGTCTATTTTCGATGGTTTTACAATTGTACATGGTATGATGTCGTAATAAGTGCCTATATTAGATCTTCTGTCTACCGATTTTAAGATCTATTCTCTCCTATTAAGGAATCTGCCATGCCGTCATGCCTGATTGCACTTCTGCCAATGATTCAGCTTTAAGAATTACATTGTATCGGCCATTACCGAGTTGAATAGTAGAGGGCTCAGGATCGAGCCCTGATGAACACCTACTCCGGCCTCAAATGCTTTACTTGTTTCTACTGGGCTGATCACTCTAGTAGATAAATTGTGGTACAGATCATTAAGGAGCTCCATATAATCCACCTGCACTAGTTGTGCTCTCAGTACTTGCAAGATAAGCTCTCGTGGAACTCTGAACGCCTTTTCGAGGTCGATCCTTCACATGAAAACCATGTCAAGGATCACCTCGCTTGCAACGAGCCTCTTGATCTAGCGGCGCTGCCCGTAGCCACAGTGTAGATGTCCTGCCACCCGCCACCACCCCTTGAAGAACCACCAAGCCGCCACCGCTGTAGATTGCTGGCTGGGCTTAAGGAGCCATTAACCCAGCACGGTTTCCCCATCCCGTTGACGGGGGGTGTATGATCACACGAGAGATGTGTGAGATTCGCTAGTTTATGTGGGGTATCTCTTAAAATTATTATTATGATTCTGCTCTCATCAATACGTAATAAGCAAATCGTCGTGTTGATCACGTAAAAGAACTAACTACGTCACAGCGTGTCTGTCTCACAGAACTGTATGAAGTATCTATGTCTGCGTGTTCTGGCATCGAACCAACGACAGGTCGCGGCAGAAATAGATGTAGCGACATAGCCCATGTGTTTTAATTGCCTATACACGTTTCTTCAGCAGTTTTAGTTCTGACCGCTGGTTTTGCTTGCATTTAGTGGAACAATGATGTTTTTAATTTTTTGCTCGCATTTCGTAATTAAAATTGATCGGGGCCTCTGGAGACCCTGGCGGCGGGGAGCTTTTTTCCGCCAACGCATCAGCTTTGCAAAAGCTTCGCAAAGAGGAAACGCTGAGAGCCTGCGAGGAAATTATCTATATATGTACTTATAGGTAGATTGTAGTTGTATTTTGTAAAAAGTAGCAGTAAGATGTGTGTATTTTAAATTATTTTTTATTACTGTTTGCGTGGAATTGCGCGCAAATATAAAATGATTTTGACAAAAAAACATTTTTACAAGTAATACGCGATCTCACTCACTCGTCGAGTTTTCTCAAAAAACTCTGTACATGTCGTTGTCAGCTACGAAACCTAAAAATAGGATAAAGGATGGGCTAGATTCCTGCAAAATTATATTTAATCCAACATTTACATTATCAAAAAATATTAGGCACGTATTTTTTCTTCTGTCAATTAAACAAAAAAATACAAAGATGTGGCGTTTTGAAGTTCCGCGTGACGTCACGTGGTACACTTTTTACTCAAAAGTACACGAGGTCACGAGCCCTACTCCCGATGTTTGACTCGCTCTATCTTTGTAAATGTTAACGTAAAGACTTTATTGTAATATGTTTTCGAGTATTATTATTTTACTTTTACCATTGCAAAATGTTCTCAAAGGAGTCGCTTAAGACGGGAGTTGGGCTGCGATTATTCAATACAAATGTATTCCCCTATTTTCTTCCTGAATAATGCCTCTAGCTAGAGTCTTTATTTTTTTTCATATAATCAAGTTCTGCTGTGGACACGTCCCTGTTACTTCCTTTTAATCAGCAACTAATTAATAAAGAAACTATGATTATTTATTGAAAAATTGCAATAAATGCCCTATTATTCCCCCGTGATTAAAAGCACTACTAGACAAATTCGAAACGATTTTAACATAAAAGAAAGTAATAGGGACCTAGATAACCCCTTACTTAAAATTTTAATGTAAAAAGTAATTGAATCGGCTCAGTTTTCGAGGAGGAAAATGGGGAAAACGAAACGTCGACTTCGTAATTTTTTTTGTGAATAAATCTGTCTGAGCTGCAGATGTCCCTATCGCACATAGCGCATAGCATAGCGGCATAGCGCAACGGCAATAGTTTCTTTAAATACCTATTTTTCAAATTCCTCGAAGCTAGGAACCCCTCTTAAAAGATAATTCACCCATATACCTACTGGATCTTATGAGATTTATTGCTGATTAATCTATTTTAGTGTTTTAATAATAGTTTATTGTTACCTGCCAACATATCTGTCGCTGAATATTTTACCTGTAAATAGAAACAAACACAATTATAAGTACATTGAAGATAATATTTTAATTATGCTACTAACACCAACAAACTGTAAAAAACTTCAGTATTTTACAGTTCGATTTCATCATACTATTTTCTATAAAATATTATAACAAGATCAAATCAGATGGCATTTCTGTTCTTACTTTAGCTTTTTTGTCGGTCGGTCGGTAAAAAGCCTGATGGTTTAAGTGGTAACCGTAGCAAAATAAAAAAAAACCATTGCATTACATTCGGCCAAGTAAATATATAAAAAAGTATACTATGCCTTTTGGCATTTATCATTAAAATCAACAGTAGTGCCATCTGGATTGAGCACACGGCAACTTTGAACTTTAAGTTGCAAAAAATATTAACACATCAATCACAAACATTTCATGATAATAAAAAAACACTAATATAAGGTTCAACAAACGTGCTATGGAAAATGGAAAATACACAACTAATGTATTACAATAATAATAATCGATGTCCGTTGAAAAACGCCAAGGCCGGATAGATATACAATGTCTAGACAGCATTAAGGTATCCGAAAAAAAAACTGCCTATTAACGATGAATTCCAGGACAGTTATTTCAGTATAAATAATAAATCTTAAAACAAATATATTAGAGTTTATTTCGTATCAACACAATTGTATATCAGTTCTGAATAAAGATATCTTCATGTCATAGAATAGCTATGCAGCCAGAAACGAGACTCCTATCTTTGTGAAATAACGATATTGCTCTTGCGTATCTCTCGACATCTATGTCCCATATATTGCAATCAAAATGGTTTTGCACTGTGCAGTTAAAGGAGCTTCCTACCGCGGACTTTCTGGGAGTACAGCATGGGTTTATTAAGAAAGGTATGAAGAGATTTTTGGAGCGTTGGCAGCGTAAAAGCTTACTGATGGTAACGGTAACCACCCAACGGGTATTAGAGACAGACTAATAAGTGCCTGCGAAGGTCTATTGAATACATTTGATTATTGATCATGTAAAAATTATTAGGCAAGGAAATAGATTTAAGTAAACGGAGCTATTTTATGAAAGGTAGAGAAGCGCTTGGGTTATAGCATGTTTAGCCGTTCTTAATCGATACCACCTACATGGGCTGTACTGCTACTGTCCATTCCCTTTCACCCTAATTTGTAAAAGGAGGCCTGAGCTCAGCAGTAGGACATTATAGGCAGATGATGATGATGTACCTCCACCTTACAGAATACCGTAGCCAAATAACTTTATGTTGTGTTCCTGCGCGTGAGTTCGGTCGTCAGAGCTTCTCAGGGAGGGGTCGTTATCGCGTTAGTGATGGATGAGTCGTATTTTTCAAGCGTCCATATGGCTACGGTAACCGCTTATCACCAGGCGGGCCGTATGCTTGTATACCGACTTAGTTGTATACACGGTGACTTTTTATTCGTTTTTTCGCTAGAACAAATGTTGTTCAGACCATGGTCTACTAACATTCTATAACATCAAATGAAAAAAATTGCGTCATTGGTTTTTACTAGTTTAGTTTAATACATACAATTAAGTACATAGTTAGAGATGGGTGTAGGTTGATTGTGATATAGGATTTTGATGTCAAAACCTACTGTGAGTAATAAGCTTGTGTTTGTGTCAGCAAAGTTCAGCAGTCATTGGTGTTAAAGTTTCCGGATGGGTGACCGCCTATATAGTGGTATTACAACACGTGATTTGGAAGGCACGTATACACTGTTTTTTTTTTATTTAACAGTAACACAAAATGTTACTACCAATAACCTTAACAGAGTGACTTGCGAACTAAAAATCACCAATAATAAAACTAGTTTTGGTTCATTACTAAATTATTTGATTAAATCTAAAAGATATAAGATTAAATGTAACTAAAGTTAATTTCCAGACAACAACTAACGTACACTTTGTCACCGTAATTTTTTCAGTGGTAAAGCCGTTGGTCGCGGTTATCACTGTATTGTGGTCGTTAAGCTAGTTGGAGGCCTCCCAGGCGACTTACGGCCTTACTTAAATAACGGATTAAATAAAATAAAAAAAAAACGGCCAAGTGCGAGTCAGACTCGCGCACCGAGGGTTCCGTACAAACCTGTAGGTATATAAGTAAATGGTAGTATAGACCTGAGTTTTTGATATTAATTTCAATTTATGACCTATTAAAAAAAAACTACTTACTAGATCTCGTTCTAACCAATTTTCAGTGGAAGTTTGCACCGTAATGTACATCATATATTTTTTATAGATTTATCATTCTCTTATTTTAGAAGTTACAGGGGGGGGGACACACATTTTACCACTTTGGAAGTGTCTCTCGCGCAAACTATTCAGTTTAGAAAAAAATGATATTAGAAACCTCAATATCATTTTTGAAGACCTATCCATAGACACCCCACACTTATGGGTTTGATGAAAAAACAAAATTGAGTTTCAGTTCTAAGTATGGGGAACCCCCAAAATTTATTGTTTTTTTTCTATTTTTGTGTAAAAATCTTAATGCGGTTCACAGAATACATCTACTTACCAAGTTTCAACATTATAGTTCTTATAGTTTCGGAAATAAATGGCTGTGACATACACGGACAGACAGACAGACAGACAGACAGACAGACAGACAGACAGACAGACAGACAGACAGACATGACGAATCTATAAGGGTTCCGTTTTTTGCCATTTGGCTACGGAACCCTAAAAATAAATAAAAAAAACTGATCCTTTATGAAGCCCGTTTTGCAATTTGAGGTACGGATTCCTAAAAAACTAGCTCTCAAGTGCAACTGCCGACTTCCTATTAGAGGTTGATGACAGATATTCAACATTAGAAGTATATAGAAATCCAAATGTAGTCTACATTAAAATTTCTCCTAACAGGGACATGTCTAAGGACGTAACAAGTAACAACAACCACCACTCAAAAGCTTACAATACCATCCGTAGGAAACTGTAGATGGCGCTAGCGAAAGATAAACTATTGTAGTTTCTGCCATTGTGTTCAAAGCCAGCGTAATATGACCCGTCTGCCACTCGTACTCGAGCAAAATGCATACTGTGTTAGCTAGAAAATATAGCTTTTTCACAGGTCTATGGAAAATGGATGGTTAGATAGAGATATTGTGGTATAAGATAGTGCTGCCAACTATCGGCGATCGATGTAATGGTTGTCGTTTATGTAGGTAAGGGTGTTGTGTGCAATAAGTTTTTCAACACACTAGCTCGTAAAGTGGCTCTTATTGCACAGAGTTTATTATAAGATAGACTTATTACGAGCTGGTGCTTTTTACTTTACATTACCGCACTAGGGTTTTATGATAATTATCCCGATTATGTCTGTTTTTCTCCTCGCGTGTGCATTGAACATTACACTCTCGGCTTCCATCGTGTAAATCGCGCTTAATACCACCTCGTCTGTAATTAGTTTAGTAACTTAGTTAAGTTACCAACTTTGCAAACATATACATTATACATGTATACTATTGTTTTTGAGGTTTTTGTTGAGTGTAACGTTGATAGGCTAATAGCATCACAAAGTCTCTCATAGCTGCTTGCACTTTACGAAAATGAAATTAATGTTTCTGTGATTAATAATAGAATATATTTTTGATATAAGTAAACCTTCTTCATTCTTCCTTTCCAGCCTACGGCTACACACTACTTGCGAAAAATGTACCTAGTTCCTTGTCGAAATAATAAAGTGTAAATAATATTTCTTGGTCCAACGGTTTGTGCTGGGGGTAGATGTGTCAGGTTTCTTTTTATATTGATAGAGGTCAACAAAGTTCCATTCTTTCTGCATATAGGAGATATAAGAAAGATAACAATATGTTTGAATTACACATAAGCATAAAGAGAACCGCTATTTGTGTTATACAAAAATATGAAGAATAAAACACCATTATGTCACTTTCAAACCTTTTTGCTTATCACATTACGCTTGCATAACTCTTCAAGAGTTTTTGTTGAGTCTCAAGCGGTGGTGTAAAAATACTCGTTAAACTGACAATAGGTATATACGATGAAAGGCGAATGAACTTGTGTACCTACCTAAAAGTCTAGTCGAGATGTTACTATAATATAATTTGTATAAAAAACGTTCAATATTTTGGGCGTAGGCTTTCGTAGAGGGTCTACGAAAACAAACGAAAATTCTATAATTTTTTGTACGGGTTTATAAAGTTTTTGAGTCTGATTTTATGTTTCTAAAATGGATATAAATTTTGGTAGCTATATTGAGCAAATATTAATGCGGTTCTATACTTACGAAATATGAATATGTATTTTTAAGTCAACTTTATTATATAATAAGGTAAAACATGACATTTAAGACTTGTATGGATGATTGCGAGACTGTATTTAGAAGTGGATAGAAGGTATCTGAAAGTATAATATACTCCGTTTTTTGGAATCTTTTTTTTGTGCGACGAAAATTACATTTACCGAATTCAGAATACAAATCTCAAAAACGGATTTGGTAGAATGCGCTAAGTTTATAGGATGGTAATTATTATGGTCATCGTTTTGGTATTCGACGGATAATATGGGAGATTTATTTATATCATAGGAATTATAGTGATGTGAAATAAAAAACCAGGAGGAAAATTTTGTACGAGATATAAGTACGTAATATAAAATAAAGCACGAAAATTTACTCCTGACTGTTTTCCAAGTAAAAAAAACCTATAATTTTAATTACCTACACATTCCGAGTGAATGAAATAAAACTGCTACACGCGGTCGGCACAAATAAATAATTCTACATGATGTTACCAACGCCATCTGTTGGTTGTCGTACCAAACGTTTATTTGTGGTTTTATAATGTTTCTAGTGTGATTGTTTATTTCGTTTTATTTTAGTTTCATTGACTGGTGTAGTGATTGATTACTGTTTTAATTGTTTTTTTGTTTAATGCTGAATTTATTTCAAGTATAATGAGTAACATACAAAAACTCGTACATTTAAAATTAGTCTACGATTGGAAAATTTTTGTTTCTCAGGACAAGTAAAATTGTTGTGAAAATTACAGCATCTTTATTTTCATAAGCTTTTACAGAGTTATTTGAATATTTTTTTTTTTTTTTTTAAGTTTTATGTTATGTTTGTTGTTTGAGTACTGATATTAATTTATTTCGTAAAACTAGATTTGCAATGTTGTGTTAAAAACATTTACATAGCGACAGTATGAAAACCTTCGAGACATTATTACTTTATCATATAAATACATCGCGACGTGGATGAAAAACTTTAGGAAATTCAGCTATAAATAAAAAAAAAACCTGGAGAGAAACTATCCTAGCTCCTAAGCAAAGGCCATGCTCCATTTTGTTAAGAGTTTACTAAAGTTCTCTGTAGCGCTGAAACAATATTAGTCGTCTAGCAGACAGTATAAACGGTGTAGTATTCTCACAACCAAGTGCCATGATGATCACGTCAACGTTCTTCTACTATAAAGTGTACTTAGAACCTGTGGTAGCGTCTTCTATTCGTGATTATAATAGCTCAATGGGAAATTCACCAAAAACGCTATGAAAATGTCACTCGAAGATGGTGACTAGGTCAAATCTGGTGCTTCTATAAGACTAGGTTATTTTACAAAGTACATTCTGAAGCACATTTAAAAAGAATGTGTATTTTTGAAACATTTCGGGTTATACTATATGCGATAAATAATAATTAGGTACTTACCTACTATTTTTTAGGTTAAAAAAGGTTAAAGAAAGGAGCACTAAATTCTATATAATAGGCACTAATTTTATGAGAACTGGAACCAATTTTAGTTTTTAATTGGTCGGTTAATAATGTTACAATGACTATGTCAAGGCTAATTAAAAGATATCAAAAGATCCATCGATTTTATAACTTATATAACAAACACTAAAACGATAGCCAAAAAGTACGTTTTCTATTAAAATTAATAATAATTACCTTGAAAAGGTAAGGTGAACGATGAAACGCCACATCATAGCGTGACCGTCCTAATTCAAAATCACACACATAGTCGGAGGGTCAAAAATTATAATGAGAAACAGCTTTCTCGGTCCACATTCCGTGCCAACGAAAACAATCCTAAATACACATTTAATATTTAAATACCTCACGTGAACCGCAAAAATGTAATTAATTTTAACACACATTCAATAAAAACGGTCCCCTTTTTTGCATGCCTACGAAAGCGCAGTAAAGTTTTATCCTATTTCCTGCGAGTGTCGATTGGCGACCTCTGACCTCGCTAAATGTCAGGGGTCGTCACCTGGCGCTTAGCGTGTGTAACTTGCTTTTATCTTGTTTTGTTACTAACCAGAATTGTTTCTACTCTTTTATTAAGACAATTATCCGACCAAAAACATTTTCATATAAAATGTAAAAAAAAATTCAGATCTCATGTAGAGTCAAGCTTATAACTCTACAACAAGCCCTAACTTCACAAACTCTACCTTAGTCAAAATATGTGTCATGGCCGTTTCGCTACCGTCACATGGTCGTAAGGGGAATGCATTCACTGTTAATTACTTTTCTGTAAAACAATAGTTCTTGTAGATTAAAACAATTGACTTTCAATAAAAGTGGTGTATTTTCGTAAAACAAACTTTTGAGAATTGACTGGGGTAGTTTTTAGTCCACTGGGGCGTTCAAACTAAAATCTGTTTGGTTTAACCATAAAATTTAAGGCCATTTTCTATTACCTTCTCATGTGTAAGTGTAATTCTATTATATTTTTATTAAAATAAACTAACTAGTAATGAAACATTACTAAACAAGTATCGTGATGATTAAATATAAAATATTAACTTAACATTTTCAATAATTTGATTAAACCTGAATTTTATCTCGGTTACAAACTGGTTAATTGTTTTATTTTGAATAGATTGAATTCATGATTTAACATAACATCTGATCTATTATATGTCTAACACATTTTTATATCCAATAAAAAAGCTCGAGACATTCCACATTCTAGCGGAAAAGTCAATAGCAGTAACTAGCGACATCTATCGGTTGTGTACGGAAACGTGACGTGTGCTATTTTCTAGGTTATCCTACTAAATTACCTGCCATACTCGCATTTACTATAATTAAAAAAAAAAAAGCTATTTCTAATAAAAGGAAAGAGTATTAATTAATCATATAAAACGAATAAAATATATAGAGTACAATATTACTACTGAAAAGGAAAACATGCGGGTTTTTTCAATTTATTTCAGTTATGTGTATAATCAATTATTTTAATCGATAAAACAATCGATTTCTGATAAAAATCGATTAGGTTTATTAGCCACATGTAGGTTACGTTATAAATGGTCACTAGGGCGGAAATCTTTCCAAGATTTTCAGTTTTATGTAAGGAAGGCTATCTACTTCGGAAAATTTATATATTCTAAAGGTCATAACGATCTACATAGATTGTGAAATATATATCACTAGGTATATAGTTATGGATATAGGTGTATCGATTTATGGAAATGATGAGCTTTTTAGAAAGGCGTATGTACATAGGGTTGAAATTAGTGTACAGTGTGATTGGTGATACGTTAGATATATAGTGAGGAGTGGGAGAGTAGTGGAAGCTTTGGACGGGCAGCTCGATTTATATATATCTTGTACACGTAAAACACTAATTTCCAACGCTTGTACTTACTGGCCGTATTCACAGACACTCCCAGAAAATATATATTAACATAATAACGCGTGAGCGCTTTCAGATAACACGGCACTCGCGATTACATGTAGTGTGTTATCGATTCAACAGCGGCCAGCGATCGGTGATATCGTACCCAACCCACACGGACACTGATAAAATCAATTTTTCTTTTCAAACATAAAACAACAACTGATTCTTACATAATTCCCATCCGCCATTAAAGCGTGAAACGCACGCGATTTTCGCCCTTACACGCGACAAAATGCCGAGTACATATTTTCCATTTTCCATGCACGTTAGCGCTATTTCGGATCTGCGCCGGCGGTTACAACCTTGAATTTCGGAACGCACCTTTAATTTTAGCCGGTTAACCTAGATACGGGTACCATTCCGAGTATGGCGGATCGATATTCGCATGCGCGATGTCTCGGGATGTTTTAAAATAGTACGGGTGTGGTGGGTGCCTATGGCGGTTGTTCGGGCGAGGTATGGCGGGGCCCGGTGCTCGCGGCCGACTGACTGAGGCGGTCGGGCGGGCGGCGGCGCTGGGCGCACGCGCGCCGCTCTCCGGCCGAGCCGAGCCGAGGCCCGACTCCCGAGCCAGCCACCGCCGCCAGCCGCCAGTGCCAGTAACGATCGCGCCGCTCGCCGCACTCGCCTCACGCACTCCACTCAGCTCCTCCAACACTCGCTCCATACAGAACACCTGTTCCAAACCTCCCTCTAACTTACTAATCTAAACCATGTTCGTTATTCATTCCCAAGATTTATTATATAATTTTAATGTCTAATAAATAGGTTTCCGTAGGCCGGACTCGAAGCTATTTATCATTTTTCACTCTAGTGGCGCCTCAGGTGGTGAAAACTGGAACTATCCACTGTAAAAGCTCGCGCCCGCAATCGCTCTTTTGTTTGCAATGACGTTTGACATTATGAATAGTAGGTACTTACTATTTACGTATAGTTACGAATACTACGTATACATCTATCTCGTTCTAGCAACGAAAATAAATTAAATATATTGCTTTCTTGTAGGTTCGTTCGGTACGATAACAAGGTAGAAAAAATATGATTTGTATGGACAATATCTTCGTAGCACAATTTTAGGATGTAATGGAGCATGCGATTTTTTCCATCTGTTAAATATTTACTGAAAGAGCACATTGTTGGAAACTTTTCTGTCTATTAACAACAAATATGTACAAAATACAATCTATATTTACAAAATATAATCTATATATAGAAAATTTCCTCAAGCCTGCCGCTGCTTCCGATTAACGGCAAGGAAAATTATGTTTGCCTTTCAGTTAATTTGTAAAACTTTTTCGATATTTATTCCACTTTTCTGTATATTTTTGCAAGAAGTAGGTACTTCATCATCATCATCAGCCTTTAATGTCCCACTGCTGAGCACAGGCCTCCTTTCACAAATCAGGGTGAAAGGGAATGGGCAGATACTCCACCACGCGTGCCCACTGCGGATCGGTGGAGGTAGGCTAGTGGTCAACCTACTGTTGGAATTTTTCAAGCCGCCTAGGAGGCATCCAACTAGCTTAACGACTATCACAATTAAGTGATAACCGGGACCAACGGCTTTACGTGCCTTCCGAAGCACGGAAAGTAGGTACTTATCGAACATCAATCCAAAATTTATGGAAACAGGGCATTTTTATTTTATATTTACATCATGGCATATAAGCAAATGATATTATGAAAGTAATTTTCAAGTGCTGCAAAGAGAAAAATTAAAGATAAAAATATTTACCTCAAATTTTAAAACACATCACGCCATCTAGTTTAACGGTATTAAACCTAGACCTGAAATATCTGACGTCATAATGGAAAACACTGAATAGGTCTCGCCATCTGTTGGAGTTTTCCCCAACTAATTAGTATTCGTGAGGAAATCACAGATGGTGTTAATTCTTTAGATCAAGTAAATTCGAGGACAAATATTTTCGTAATCACAAAACTCTTCATATCCAATTCAAAGCAATTCATAGCAATATCATTTCGAAATGTGAAAAAGTGTGAATTCAAAAAAGTGATTGAAGTGATTGATTTGAAAATAAAAAACAACTTCATCAAATTAATTTTATTTTCAAATGCTTAATTACAATTTACGCTATACGTTTGGACATCACATTATTAGGAATAGGTACATTCATGGTAAAAAAAACTATAAGGTATGTCAAAATTAATTCATAATTTAATATTATCGTTAAAAAGCTGCCAGAATGGAATGTAAAGCGTAAGTATAGCTTACTTACTCTGTGGTTTAACAAATAAAAATATTGATCAGTTATATTTGGGGCATTTTTGGAAATTAAGCTATTTTTAAAATGGCACCTTGGTGTAAATGATAAAAATTAAGATACTGTATGATAGCATAGATTTGTATGTGTATTTTTTGGGTGCATGCAAAAATAATAATATTTAAATTTGATTAGGTATTTCATAGACTATACCTAAATAATCAAATGTGGTTTCAAATTACCATTTAACCATTAGTTATTTTAATTTATTTTATGTCCATAATTTCAGTGTAATAAATAATGATGATTTTATTATAATTTTACGGTAACCGGACTTGAATTTAATACCTTATTTATAAAGGCAAGCAGTTCTAATTTCATCGTTCAACAGCTTTTTTACGTACTACATAACAAGTTCTCTATATATACAAATTAAAAAATCTCATTTATATCACATCATTCATTCAAAAATATACCTTAATTCTACGTAGTATAGTCACATTTGGATTATGACTTAATTAGAGAACTATAATCTAAAGCACTCTAAAGTCGGCACGGTAAGTAGTTTTTCTGACACATTTTGGTGTCAGTAAATTTTTTGGTTACTTCAAAATAGTTTTTAAGAAATTATATGGTGGTAACCCACTTACATGTCAGTTATATGTTGAAATATGTTTCTTTTTTGAATTTTATGATAGCTTTTGTAACAAAATATATTTTTTGGTATATCATAAGCATTTTTCATTTTTACATATTAATGTCCATCCTAAAAAGATTTTTATTATATAATATTTCATAAAATGCTCGTAATACTAATCGATTATCGTGTTGTATAGTGAATCTCAATAAATATTAGGCCTATAAAAATAATAAAAATTGCTTTATTGTACCCGATTTTGCTAATCTAATAGTAATTTTATTGACATAATTTCCATTTCTGATGAAATTTTCAAAATATGTTACACTGCCCCATATTAATTTGATAATTCCATCGGAAACTAATATAAATAATGGTAGAGGCTGGCCATTTTTTGACAGATCAGTGAGGGCAGCTTAAGGGTTGAAGCCAGAGAAAACGCTTCATGGCGTTTCTCAAAAAAATAATATCATTAGTTTAATCGACCCTGTCTCGTACAAGGATCAAAAGGCTCTATCAAGATAGGGCACTCAAAACGTCACAAATCGAAAAAAAACCTATATTAGGAAAATTAATGTGAAATTTTTTTTTGTTCAAATTCTGTAAATGGCGATAGCAATAACTCAAAAAGTGAAGGATTGTCTGCTAAGACCATATTCGCGTGGCTTCCCCCCTTAAGGTAGTTTGCCCTAAATGACCCGTCTAATATGTCCACCCTGTATACTAACAATCATGCTTTTGAATACATCATCTATACAAATAAAAAATGCGACTTAAACATTAATTTAATAATTTATTTACACAATTAACTACACATTTAACTAGTTGGATTACTATTATTTTAGATATGGTATTTTAACTTGGTAACGTAATATGATATCTTCGTAGTCATGGTTTCAAAATAAGCAAGTATTTACCACTGTTGGCCATAGGCCATTATCACAAAAAAGAAAAATAAAGAAAAATAAATTGGTGGAATTTTGACCCAGTTAAAGTTAGAAGGGATTACTTAATAAAAAAAATACAATGTTTAATTATCTAATTGACCTATTTGAGTATAATATTAATTATTGCATATATTTGACAGTAGATTAGAAAGAGAAATAGATAGCTTTCATGAATTAAAAAAGGGTATAACTCACATACCAGTATTTTCAAAACGTGTCATTCATTTCATCGGCATGCCGTAATATTTATTGTCTTTCTCAATTTCAAAATGGCGTGGAAAAAAAAAGATAATAATTGCATGTAATCACATTTATTATCACAGTTTTATATTGTAAGTTTAGAAACACGGTCTTGTCATAAAAAAATAAACTGTAATACATTTTCATAGTCACTTTAGTTCAAATACGGCAAAGTTCATAATGCAAACAAATATATCATCTAAATATACAATATTGGCACCTTAAACATTAAAAATCCTTCTAATAATTAATTTAAAATACTTACAGGGATCTTTTCGTCCATCCCTAATCTCATAAGTTCATATTGGTTTGAGTAAAGTTGTAAAATTATGTTAAAAAAGCATTGTAATAAATAAAGTTACTTGATAGAATGCACTAAGTGCATCCAAGTGATGACAAACTTTGGTACAAATTAATCGCTTTTAGGTAAGGGAAACATCTTTACATTTCATCAATAACATTCTCTATGCGAACCCAATACTTTGGCAACTTACATATCTCTTGCTCTTCGAATTGTGCCGTTATTGAAATATGAAATAATTCACTGAACATTGCTGCCGTATTCCATACCGAACAGGGATAGGATGACGAATGCGAGACCCAAGAACACGGAACCGAGGAGATCACCCAAAGCTGTGAGGTAGGGGATGGCTGCGTTGTCAGGGTCCTTCTTCCTCTTCCACATTAGGTGGATCAGCACGTATGCTAGGTATAATAGTACCATGACCTGGGGACATCATTACTTCGGTTAGAATATTTAGTAACATAACTGGATCAACTCTAAGGTCTATATTCTAGAACGTCTCTCAAAGCTCATGTCAAGTTTTGAGTCGAGTTTAAAACAATTGAATTTGGAACCTGCACCAATGATATTAGGCTTTTTTTCGATTAACACACTCTTGAGACTTGATTTGAATTAGTACAGGCCTAAGTTAATATTGTTATGATATGGCAGAGGTAAGCCCACAAAGCCTTGAATGTAATTCTTAACAGCATCTGTTGGAGTACATCGGTACTCGTGCTTGATGATTTCAACTTAAAGTGGCCAGTTTTGTTATTTCTAGTGGTGTTTTTCAGGTATAGCTTAAAATGTCTATTATAAAATTTTATAATTACCTGTAGCAGCGAGCAAATCAGGTAAGTGATAGCAAATGCAACCTGGATGGTGACCACTCCATTCTGATAGACGACATCAGCGACTACCATGAAGATGATCTGACCGAACACGGCCAGCGCCAGTAACATACGGGCTACTTTAGCTGCGGGTGCTGTGAAAAAAAAAAGGATATGATGTTAATAATTATCGTAATAAAGTCCTATTTGAAGTGGTCGTGGTGTAGGTTTATAAGCAGTTCTTAATCGATCGGCAAAGTTAACCAATCACCGGTGTGGACGGTATCCGGATGGGTGACCGCCTAGTGGTATTTCATCTCGAGCGTGCTCAGTATTAGCATCAGATTTTTAGGAACTAAGTTCAGCCTTATGTAAGTAATAGTTCATAGTTAAAAGTGATCATAAATCAAACTTACTTCCATAAAACAGGGTCTTCCATGGCCATTCCACCATCCTGACGTTCTCAGGCAATACTCCAGGAATAGCGGTTTGATGTAAGTTGGTGGCGAGTCTGGAAGACTGCACGCAGACCAAGTTGCCTCCAATTCCGTTGACGATGGGTTGGAAGACTTCATAGCCTCTGTAGTGGTCCACTGCTTGGTCGAGGACGATACCTCCGATACTGTAAAAATTATCATAAGTTTAAATTAATTAGAAACATGTCCTTCTTTCCCTTTACGTCTAGACATCTCAATTGAAGGTAACTTTACAATTCATAAGGGCCTTAGTATTAATGGGCTTTTATTAAAATGGTTTTGAATTTCAACTTCTAAATAAGCGTGTTTTTAACCTTGACACTCAGCTCAGAAAGTTCCAGTCGAATGTTACTTGCTTCCATGCCTTTTCATTACCATTGAGTATTTTCTTTGGTATTTTCATCAATGCTATCTTCCTTATTTATTTCTTTAAATACTATAAACATAACACTATTACCTCCAAAATACCACCTTTCTTTTGAACATTTTATTAAATCTCAAGAAGTGACTGAGCCAACATTTCTAGGTCAATAAACTAAGAAAGATAAACATACCCGCTTATGAAGAGTGCAGAGATAACAGGAGTCCAGCCACTGGTGAGGACCTTCTTTGTGTACCTGTTGCGCCATACAATGAATACCCACAGTGGCAGCAGGCTGTAGTACACACATATTAGTGCTATTGGCTGCCATAGTGATATTTCTGTTGGAAGAGAATTATGCCATAAGTTATTACAGGTTATGGCTACTTTAACGAAGCGCTCGTGGCGTAGCTTGGTTAGCAGTTTTTAATCAATCGGCAAAATAAGCAATCAAAATTAAGTAACGGGATGGGTGACCGCCTAGTTTTATTTAAACACCAGCGTTTTCTGAGCTTCAGAAGGCACGTAAAGTCGTAAGTCCCGGCTATCATAACATTGGGACATTATGGGCTGATGATGATGCTTTATCTTTCAAGAGTATTAGAATTGTGAAATCATTCTCATCTGTAAGCTCTTTTTGGCTCTGTACAGTCAAAGTTGGTTATTAATTCAAAATAAAATATTATAATAATATTAATATTAATATTAATTATATTAATATTAATATTATTTAAATCAAAAGCACTAAGAAGTATTGATATCAACTTTGATGCAAATCACCCCTATAATAACTTTCTACCCCTTTTTAACGCCGTTAGGCGATGAGTTTCAATAAAACACGAAACACGTCTTCCATCAATTCTGTTAAAGAATGTTTATGCAAAAATTTAAAGTAGATTGGACCAGGAAATCACGTTGTCCCATACAAACTTAGCCCCCGTTTTCCACCTTCTTAGGGGTAGAATTTTGGCAAATCCTTTCTTATCAGATACATACGTCTTACAAAGAACACACCCTCCAAGTTTCAGGTCTCTACGATCAGTGGCTTAGGCTGTGCGTTGATCCATCAGTCAATCATTCAGGACAAACCATTTTATATGTATAGATATATTGATGTAACATCAAATTACCAGTAATACTCTATTAAATAGATGACAATCTAGATTTCAAGCTTACAACCCGCATATCCAAATTCTTTGTAATTACCCAATCAATCAGAAAAAAATTCGAACTGACAGCGTCAACCTTGACGTTTCAAAATTTTTTCAGGATAATAATTTAAATAATTTAATATTAATATAATTCGTTTTGTTTCAGATCTGCGGCCGGCGTGCGCTGCCCATATCCAGCCGGGAGGTGATCTGCCGCCTCCAGCGCTGCATCCCTTCCTGCTCGGCTCTGGGCAGTCTTCACCATCCGAAGATCGTAGGATTGTATAGTTTTTGTGTTTGTGTAAAAGCTATATGCTCCCTTTGGGCATACGTATTGGCCCTGATACCAGTTCGTTCGCACAACCATGTAGCCAGGTCAGTGACGCATCGCGAGAAAACTTATTAAAATGTGAGCAGTGTTCGGAACCTCGTTATTTTCGTGGCAACCGCGGTTTAAAAATTCATGTCGGAAAGGTGCACAAACCTAATCCGAACCTAATCAATCAAACCAGCTCCACAAATTCAGACTTATATATTTCGGCTCCAAATTCTTCCTCTACTAACCTCCCGTTTTGGCAACAAATTTGTTCGCTAAAGAATAATGTTCCGTTATTAAAGCGAATCCCACGCGGAGCACGTATCTGCGTGGCAACAGCTTTATGTGTATGTATAGACAAAATTCTTAGTATAAATTCACTAAGAGCTTGGGAAGACCTGCTCACATTTGCATACAGAGTGCTGCATGTCCCTAGTCACCAAAAAAATGAGATTTCTCTCACCCAAAAAATTAAAAATAACTGCTCATTATTAGACTCAATTAATACCATTATTCCAAATTTTCCCAAAATTCAAAAAAAGCATAATCAGGCAAACACTATAAGAAAAATAGAATCAAAAGCAAATGATGGCGATTTCAAGGGGGCAGCACATCTGCTCTTTTCTAGCGATGTTGTCGCTTCAGACACACCTGAAACCCTGTCTGCTTTAGAATCTAAACATCCATCTCCGCTTTCAAATGTAAACCTCCCAGATCCCCCATCTTTAGACCAATCTGTTCTAAATTGTAACGCCCAAGATCTCTTGAGCGTCATTATGTCATTTAAACCTGGTTCTGCTGGCGGTCTCGACGGTTTTACACCACAGCATTACAAAGATCTTGTCTGTGGTGCCGCCGGAGACGCTGGTACCAAATTATTATCGAAATTAACCTCTCTTATAAATTTAATGTTGGCAGGAAAGGTGCCAAGCCCATTCACTGAGATCATTTATGGGGCCAACCTTTGCGCGCTATCCAAAAAAGATGGCGGAGTAAGACCCATCGCTGTGGGTAATACTATCCGTCGTATGGCCTCCAAAATTTGTTGTCGTCACATTCTCCCGAAACTTTCGGAAATATTTCAGCCCATTCAACTCGGTTTTGGCTCAAAGGGAGGTTGTGAGGCAGCTGTTCATGCGGCTCGGACCTTTCTATTAAATAACGGAGGTGAAGTGCTGCTTAAAGTTGACATAAAAAATGCATTTAACTCTGTCGATAGGGGCGCTTTATTGACCCAAATTCGGGATATCTGCCCTGACGTATATCCTTACCTTTGGCAATGCTATGGGCATCCATCAAAACTTTTTTTCAGAGAACACCCACTTATTTCCGCCATGGGTTGTCAACAGGGCGACCCTCTCGGTCCAGCTATCTTCAGTTTGGCCATCCATTCAATTATTTCTGGGTTACAATCTAAATTTAATGTATGGTATCTAGACGACGGTACGCTGGGGGGTGATGCGGCTTCCGTTCTCAGTGATTTTAAAACATTGACAGAAAATTTTAAAAAGATTGGCCTAGAATTCAATAGCTCCAAATGTGAGCTCCTTATTTTAGATTCTTTCCCAGAATCTGAAAAACCAGAATTAATTCAAAATTTTAATGTTTTGGCTCCCAATATTAAGTTACTGTCAAAGGAGTCGCTTCATCTTCTCGGAGCCCCCGTCTTAGATGAATCCATACCTAGTTTCTTTGAGAAAAAGATTCAAAATTTCAATGACTCTTCAAATAGACTTTATGAAATTAATGCCCATTATGCATTTTTTATTGTTCGACTCTGCCTTTTCGTGCCTAAGTTTACCTATTTACTCCGCAGTACGCACTTATTTAAATTCGTTCACATATTAGATACTTTGGATAATATGATCAAAACGTCTCTTTCCAAAATTCTAAATTGCAGTTTTTGTGAAAACAAAGTGTGGTCTCAGGCCACCCTACCCGTGTGTTATGGTGGCCTAGGAGTGCGGAAAATTTCAAGCATATCAGTACCGGCGTTTCTATCCTCGGTATACAGTGTGGGCACCCTTGTCAGATCTGTTTTGGACCCTTCTATTGGATCTGTTGAGGTTTCTTACCTGTCCGATGCTAGAGACGCCTGGCAGGCAGCTTGTCCAGGCACAAATATTCCAACCTTGAGTCACTCTCAGAGAGCGTGGGACAAGCCTCTTTGTGAAAAAACTTGGCAAAATTTATTTTCAAACTTTTCGATAGATACAGACCGCGCGCGTTTGTTAGCCGTCTCTCAGAGTGACTCAGGTCACTGGCTACAAGCTATTCCATCCACAAATACCGGGACAATGTTAGACCGTATAACATTAAGTCTGTGTATTTGTCTTCGTCTTGGTTGCAGGACCAATCAGCCTCATCGCTGCCGCTGCGGAGACCTCGTCAATGAGCTCGGCCACCATGGACTTTCGTGCTCCCTAAGTGCTGGTCGAATATCACGGCACTCGGCTATTAATGACATTATCCGCAGGGCTCTTGTTGTCGCTAACGTGCCTTCCGTACTGGAACCAGTCGGTATTGCGCGGGGCGATGGCAAGAGACCGGATGGTATGTCTTTGATCCCTTGGAGTGTCGGCAAGTCGCTGGTGTGGGATGCCACATGTGTCGATACACTCGCGCCATCTCACTTACCGGCTACTTGTAAAGCTGCAGGGGCAGCGGCGGCCAGTGCGGAAAATTCAAAATTCAAAAAATATGCATCGATTGGACCCAATTATATTTTTATGCCTTTTGCGGTCGAGACCTTGGGACCATGGGGGTCAGAAGCTCGCCGTTTTGCTCGCACCTTGTCTTCAAAATTGATCGAGACCTCCGGAGACCAGCGGGCGGGGAGCTTTTTCCGCCAACGCGTCAGCTTGGCTATCCAAAGAGGAAACGCTGCCAGCCTTCTGGGAACCTTGCCGTTAATCGGAAGCAGCGGCAGGCTTGAGGAAATTTTCTATATATAGATTATATTATGTAAATATAGATTGTATTTTGTACATATTTGTTGTAAATAAAAAAAAAGACAAGAAAAAAAATCACAAATAAATATAATACGTGATATGAAATTGAAAACTGTCCAACCAATATCGCTGATTAAAACTATCTTCTGATAGAATCTTTGCTAATTCTTTCTTGTTAGATATGTAATTTCTATTTTTAATTACTCTGATTAATTAGCTACTTATATGACTCATTCAATCACCGAATAGCTGAAATTATTTTTAAGCTATAACAGTTCTGAATATCGAAGACTCACCCGACTTATCTCCATCGTACGGGTCTTTTTGTGAGCAAAAGCGAAATATTATTGTATTACAAACATTTTCTAGTTTATAAATCGTTAAAATATTCGGTAAGTTAATTTTCATTACATACATTTGACGGGCCAGTTGGCGCAGTTTGTTCAGACTCCACCTATCGCGCCGAAGTTCGTGGGTTCGAATCCCGCACAGGACATGCATTTGTGTGCATGAACATGTGTGTATATCCTGAGTCTGGTTGTAATTATGTATATTAAGTAGGTATGTATTTACAAACAAAAAGTAGTATATGTATTATATCAGTTATCTGGTTTCCATAGTACAAGCTCTGCTTAGTTTGGGATCAGATTACCGTGAGGAAAATCCCAGGATATTTATACATTCCCAATTATAGTAACTTCATTTATCTAATTTGTTTCTTTCTCATATCATCTGTTTGTCCATTTATCTTCAAATTCGTCAACTATTTGGTATTATCGATTTCATCTCCTAATATTTCCTCGATACGATTCCCTCTCAACTTTTCTATTATTGGTGCTACTTTCAAACTATCCCTAATATTTAATTTTTATACGATCAAGTAGGTAAACAAGCATTCGTCCCGCCTGATGGTAAGCGGTAACGGTCGTATGGACGCTTCCAACACACGAAGCATCGCTCACGCATTACTGACCTCTCCCCCTGTAAGAGTTCTCGCGACCTTACTCACGCAGGCATACAACTTTACACAACATAAAGTTATTTGGTTGCGGTATTCTGTAAGGTGGAGGTACTTCCCCAGTCGAGCCAATAAACACTACGCTCCAGCTCTCTCATAATATATAACTACTTATTATTAATGTTTCACTACACTCATCCATCTCAGGATTTTCATCTCAGCTACATGTAAAGTTTCTCATTCATAAATATCCAAAATATACTATAAAATGCTATACTAAACGGTTAGGACTATAAAGAAATACTCACGTATCTGCTCATACATATACTGCGCAGTGACAGCGAGGACAGTGTTGCTGACGATGTCACCAATAGATGCCGCCAGCGGCGTCGCCACGTTGTCGGGGTTCACTTTGAACTTGTGCGAACCGTATATCACCATCACCATCACGAAATCTGGAGTGGAACAAGGTTTTAATTAAAGATATTATCATATGGAAGATTCATAATGAGTAGATAAAGATCTCTTTGCAAGAGACCCTCTAGAGAAGTCATAAGTTTTTTTATTACATTATCCAAATCAGGAGCATAAGTTGAAAGCTGCTAAGTATCCGAAATTATTTCACCTGATATCGGATCTGCACCTAGACATAATCATCAGCCTAAAAACATGCACTGCCCTATCGTTTTTTTCCCAAAGGATGCTTCCTTGTCAGGCGTTTCTCCCTGCCTATCCACCAGTCAAGTTTCACAGATCTTCGCTTGTATGGTATCCACTACATAATAGAGAAGAGAGACTGAAGGACATAAATCTATCTCACCCAGCACAAAACAGGTGGTGGTAGCAGTGAAGACAGCAGAAGCAATCAGCAACAGCACGTAGGAACCGTTGACTCCTCGATCCGTGATGGCGTTCACCACGATTGCGAATATTGATACCACTGTCGCTGCTACTATTGCTTGGACCTAGTGAAAATGCGGTTTTGGTTAGATTTCTGAAGAACTATATAGGGATTCAATTCAATACATGATATTGGAGCCGAGCGTTTGATTTTTGCATCGGTCTTTTAACATCAAACCATGTTGTTAAAACTGATTAAGTGTCATTGCATTGGGTAAAGTCTACGTATTTTGTATTCACTATATAAATTTGAGAAGTCCGTAAATATTAAATCAAACAACTCGTTTAACAGATAAGACAAATCGTTGATATATGCTTTTAACAAAAATGGGCCTAAAATAGATCCTTGCAGAACGCCCGTTTTAACTGAAGTTCCAGAGGATGTTCCAAAAGAAGTATAAACGCGCTCCGTTCAGTTTATACTCGAATCCTTTTACACAAATCTAAATCTGAAGTAGTTAGAAGTAGAGGTCCTAAACTCCCAAATAATAATATATACAGCTTACGTCTTTTGGAGGACTGATGCTCTTACCTGAACTAATGATATGTTACCGACGACCATAGATATGACTTCTTTACTAGACTCCATGTTGCCGAGGTTCGCTTGAGTGGATAGTCGGGAAGCCAAGCACATGTCCAGATTACCTGAAGAAAGAATAAAGGGTTATGAGTCACCATAATAGTTCTATACGTAGACTACTATAGTTGCAGCTAATATATTGCTTTTATGTCAACAGGTTTACACGCAAGTAGATGGTCCTCCTCCAAGTAAGTGGTCACCGCTCCCTATGGAGTATGGACATGTATAAACCTAGGGGGTTGCACATTTGTTTTCGACCTTGAAGCAAGTTCAACTGTATGTACCAATTTAACGTTCATAAGTGCCTTAAAAACGTGCATCACCCGTGGCTTCAGCTGAAAATCAGCGCTGTAGTTATCTGCTGCACATGCTGAGCTGGGGCCTTTTGGACCCATCATAGTACTCCAATGTCGCAAAATTTTTCTGTATTTTTTTTTTTATATAATGTGTGTATCATTGTATTATAAATATATTGTATTGTTGTGTATTGTGCTATTTTGTTGTGTCCAATAAATGTTTCTTTCTTTCTTTCTTTCTTTCTTCCTTACCAGGGCCCTAAACTGAATAAATGACTTTTTGATTTTGATTTTGAAAGCGCCCTCCCTACCTAGCTGATTCCACATATTAATAGTCCGCAATAGGAACATCCAACTGGATCGTTGAGTAGATAAAAGGAACTGGTTGTGGATATGAGGTTGAGCTCGTGGGAAATTTTTCCTTATCGTCTTCGACATAAATTTATTAAGCCGTGAGACAAAAGGTAGTATGAATTTAAATGATCATAATTACATATAGGTGTTAATGGTATGAAAAGAAGAAGCCGACCTACAAATTGAGGACCCAAAATTAAAACACATTTATGGTATAATTTTGCCTCAATAACTAAACTATGTAAAAACATACATTAACAACAAGTATATCATAATTATTCATATAATAATACATACCAACTATTATTATGTTAATTATGACTATTCAGACTCATGTTAACATAACAACATAACGTTAGGTATTTAGGTTATTAACATAAAGTTAAAAACATCTACACAACGTTTGTTTTTATAAACATCATTTTCTTTTGATGCCAATAGACCTCACATAATTATAAAGTCATAGATTAGAACAAGTGTTGAACTTTATTCTTAGTTTCATCGCGCAAGTATTTTATTTTGCCTATATATATTACAGGCCATACAACTGGGGATTTTTTATAATCTGACTAGTAGATCATTACAAACTCTTCAATCTTTATAACATCACAGTTTAAGTAAATACTTTGACCGTCAAACACAGGCGTATCCTACCCAGGGGGCCTAACACAAGCTCTTAAAAAAAGTTTAAAACAACCTTATTTGTCTTTTGTCCCTCTTTGACATCCGGCGTCAAAACAGGACAAAAGACAAATAAGGTTATAATATAATAATATTGTTTCAAGAGCTTGTGGTTGGCCCCCTGTAAAAAAAAGTATTAACAGTTCTCCGCAGTCTCACCATGGTAAGTCATTATGTGGCCGAAGGTGATAAGCACACAAAGCCTAGAAAGAACTGGCTCTCAAGTGCAGCTGTCGGAACACACCGTGGTTGGCAACAGATTTTCAAGGTGATGGTGGTAGCCAGCAGGTGGGTACTACAAAGTACCCTTCCACCATCACGATATTTTCCTTTGCCAAAAGCTTGAGCTCATTGTAGGATTTGAACCGGGGACACCCCAAACTTAGCTCGATGATCCTTAAGAGTTTGTATAAAGCAAAATAACATATCTTAGAATTGAAATTTACCCAAGTAAATAATATTTAAATGAAAAAATATTTTTATGTGGGTATTTTCATTATATATGCGAAGGTTCTATCAGAGCAAAAACATAATGGAATGAAAATTCCTCGATTGAAAAAAATCACAAAGCTACCTCTAATAATAATGAATTTTTGATATCATTCGTTCATGGTGTATCTAATTAAGACAACAATTCGATAAATAATATCACTAACGTATGAGTTAGGGCTGGTACTAGCGATTTTTTTAAATATTCCATACTTTACAGTTAATTAGATTAGAAGCGCTTAGTTCATTTTTGTTCCACGAAACACGCTATCTCCGTCTCATGCCACGCGAATATTAGACATAAGTTTGTTTCATCTGACATTGCCATATTTTTCTGGCTTTATACGCCCTCTTCCTAATCCTAACTAATATTATAAATGCGAAAGTGAGTTTGTTTGTTTATTTGTTTGTTACGCCTTCACGCCTCAACTACTCAACGGATCATCATGAAATATGGCATGCAGATAGCTTATGGTATAGAAAAGGACATAGGCTACTTTTTATCTCGGGAACGCGGGTGAAACCGCGGGGGATAGCTAGTAAGTAGATATTACTAAGGCGAGCGATACCTACCGAACCAAAGTGAATCTGAGTACCTATTAAGGTAGAGGAAGTAACTTGACCTGAAAACAATACAGTTAACGGGACAACCCCTATCTCATGAGTAATCTAACTACAATAATAGTCAAGTCACATCTCAGCATGTAAACACAATGGTACCATTATTTTCCGGGAGTTTATCGCGTCATACAAACACGTCATCAATATAAGGGTCACCACTCACTATAACAGCACGGCTACGCCTCGGCATGTACATTGCCATGCAAGAGAGGCCTTTAAATCGTATGCGTTAAAGTAAATTTTACATTGACTAGATAAAATAGTTGACGCCTCGCGGCAATCGCGATTGCCGATGTCCTGCTGAACACACGCTTCCAGCGAGCGGTCCGCTCCCTTGCTGCGTGACGCAAGCAAGCGGTATCTTGCCAAATCCGCGCCACCAATTTCACCGGCGCCGCGCCGCCTGCGAGCTGCCACCTCGCAGGCGACGCGCTGCTGGCAGCTAGTGGCTGGATTGAGTTGAGGCGATGCCGGGCCGTTGCTTGCTTGTTGCGATGGAGCCGTGCTGTTATAGTGAGCGGAGACCCTAATGGTATTGACGTTTTCAGATTTACGTGAGTGAACGCCCAGTGAACAATAGAGTGTCTTGTTTATTCAAGTGTTCTTTATATACGGTGTCCTGTATAAATTGTCCAAATGATAGCCCAAAAAGCTGAAATTATGCCCAATGAGAATTTTTTTAACATGTATTAGAAGAAAACGTAAATTACCTTAAATCTTTTTTTTTAACGACCAAATCGGTAAACTCGCATGCGGCCCATCTGATGGTTAGCGGTTAACGTAGCCATATGGACGCTTGCAACACGGCGCATCACTCAGGCGACCCATCCCCCCTGCCCGATGAGTTCTGGCCACCTTACTCACGCGCAGGAACACAACATAAAGTTATTTGGCTGCGGTATTCTGTAAGGTGGAGGTACCTACTTCCCCAGTCGAGCTGCTCTTTGAGCGAAGAAACACTACGTTATACATATTTGAAAAACAAAACTAGGTATATTTAATTACAAATATTTTCTATAACCTTTACAGGAATTATTATACCTTTTCTCACAGAGCACACCGCTTTCGAGGTTTATCAATTGGACCATTAATAACAGGACAACATGTATATCTGGTTTGATTTGTATTTGATAATAATAAGTTAGTTTTACGGTTCTAAATTAACCTATACTACATTCATCATAAGATTAATTAGAATACCTATCACAGAATTGGGTTTAACCATTCATGAGATAACTTACAGGGCTTTTAGAAAAAATGGAAAAACTAAAATAGTTCTTTTGAAAATCTTGTGATCTTAACCTTTATCACTTCAATGACTGTATTGGTATTTCCAAGAAATCATTTACCTTCAGGTTTTTACACAAATCGCCAAAGGTACCTATCAATAAGATAATCCTTATCGTTATGAATAAATGATGTGTTTAGAGAGATAACTTTCTTTTCTGTTGGTTAGATAGCTTGCCAAATCAGTGGATATATTCCAAACGATAACAACGAAATATAAGTTAGTATACCCTATACCCTGCAGGGCTATTTTAAAACGTCGGATTCGATATCGGAAACGGATTTAAAAAAACCGGCCAAGTGCGAGTCAGACTCGCGCACCGAGGGTTCCGTACAAACCTGTAGGTATATAAGTAAATGGTAGTATAGACCTGAGTATTTGATATTAATTTCAATTTATGACCTATTAAAAAAAAAACTACTTACTAGATCTCGTTCAAACCAATTTTCAGTGGAAGTTTGCACCGTAATGTACATCATATATTTTTTATAGATTTATCATTCTCTTATTTTAGAAGTTACAGGGGGGGGGACACACATTTTACCACTTTGGAAGTGTCTCTCGCGCAAACTATTCAGTTTAGAAAAAAATGATATTAGAAACCTCAATATCATTTTTGAAGACCTATCCATAGACACCCCACACTTATGGGTTTGATGAAAAAAAAAAATTTGAGTTTCAGTTCTAAGTATGGGGAACCCCCAAAATTTATTGTTTTTTTTCTATTTTTGTGTAAAAATCTTAATGCGGTTCACAGAATACATCTACTTACCAAGTTTCAACATTATAGTTCTTATAGTTTCGGAAATAAATGGCTGTGACATACACGGACAGACAGACAGACATGACGAATCTATAAGGGTTCCGTTTTTTGCCATTTGGCTTCGGAACCCTAAAAATCAATGAATCGAATTGATATTTCCGTAAAGAAACTTCAAAAATATTCTAATTCGGAAATTAAAAAAGCTATTGCGGAATATCGCCTTCGGTAGTTTTTGAATCCGAGGTTTTAAAATAGGCCTGCTGGTTCACCCGACGGAACCACGGTCGAGTTGAGCGAGCCGAGCGAGCGACAAGCACGTTCCGAATAGTTTTGAAACGAAGCAATTTATTTAGATAGTCTAACTCCGAAAAAGAATTGCACACAATTCACGTCTTAAACTACCGTCAATTTTGTCCGCAATTCTATTGTTTAATATTTTTCGGAGAACCGGAAGGAGTGACACAGAGGCAGAGGTCATCTTTTGCAGTTGAAAAACACAGGCTGGTAAGTCAAAGTTAAGTAAATATTTAAAAACCTGACCTTAAAATCAAAGGAGAACGGTCAGTTGCTTGTCCAAAAATTTTTCGTAATTCATGAAATTATTATGTTTAAAAAAAGAATAGCTTCTGCACTTCATCATATCAGCCCATGGATGTCCACTGCTGAACATAGGCCTCCCCCATTAATTTCCACTTTGAACGGTTCTGGGCCGCTTGCATCCAGCGGCGCCCAGCGACTCCGACCAGGTCGTGGGTCCACCTGTGCGCGGTGGGAGGTCGTCCCGCACCTTCAATCATGCACTTTTTATGAAGCGCTCGTGGTGTAGCATGATTAGCCGTTCTTAATCGATCGGCAAAGTTAAGCTACGTCTGTCGTGGACCTGGATGGGTGACCGCCTAGTGGTATTTCAAATCGAGCCTTTCCGTGCTTCGGAAGGCACGTAAAGCTGTTGGTTTCGGTTATCACTTAATTGTCGTTAAGCTTTTTTTTTTTTTTTTATACAACGGAGACGATAAACAAGCTTACGGCCCGCCTGATGGTAAGCGGTTACCGTAGCCATATAGACGTTTGCAACACACGAAGCATCGCTCACGCGTTATCGAACTATCCCCCCTCCCCTATGAGCTCTGGCGACCTTACTCACGCGCAGGAACACAACTTTACACAACATAAAGTTATTTGGCTGCGGTATTCTGTAAGGTGGAGGTATTTCCCCAGTCGAGCTGCTCTTAGAGCGAATAAACGCTATGCTCTACCTCTCTTAAGCTAGTTGGATGCTTCCTAGGCGGCTTGAAAAATTCCAACAGTAGGTTGACCACTAGCCTACCTCCACCAATCCACAGTGAGCACGCGTGGTGGAGTATCGCCCAGTGCCTTTCACCCTTATTTGAGAAAGGAGGCCTGTGCTCAGCAGTGGGACATTAAAGAGTGATGATGATGATGCACTTTTCTACACATTTACCTTCACAAAAGCCAATGTTAAATCTAAACCACGGCGCAACACTCAAGTTGTGCATCCGTCATCGTTGACAATGCTCGACAATTACATACTGTAATTATACGCCAATCCCGTGCTATTGAAGAAAATGACAGATTCTTATCGTGTAAACTGTGTTTTTTACATGTACGTGTATGCTTCCGCTTGGTTCATTGTGTTTTCTTTATAAATCAAACTACTGACGTGCTATTAATGTTCACAGTTGTTTTTTTTTTTGTATACTTCTTAGGTAGCAAACAAGCATACGGCCCGCCTGATCGTAAGTGGTTACCGTAGCCTATGGACGCTTGCAACACCAGGGGCGTCACTCGCGCGTTGCCGACCCTGCAGAAATCTCTTCACACCCTTTTTGAAGAACCCCAAGCTGTACTCCATTGGGAAAACCACGGCGGGGAGCTCATTCCACAATCTGAGCGTACGCGGAAGGAAGCTCCTTTGAGACCGCACAGTTCGAAACAATTCTGTTTTCAATGTGTGAGGATGGACTCCCCGTCGATGGCGAGAGTTGCGAAGGTGGAAGGTAGCCGTGGGCATCATCTTAAAAAATTCTTCAGAACACTGTTATTACTAATATGGACATTGACATTTATTTAGGACTTTAATGTCAAATTGGAAACTGTAATGTCCTCTCACTGTTTAGGATGTATTGAAGTCATTGAGAAAAAGCTGTGTGAGCTGTGTACCACTAAAATCGTTGTTGACCATGTTGAGTTAATGGTGGTTTCCCTGATCCCAAACGTGTGCCAAAGGAACAAGATATAGAACATATCCTTAAAGTAAAATGGTTTTTACCTTTTAATCCTGATAATGATGGCACTAAGACGAATATTGCTGAGACGTTGATGAATACTTCCCAGTCCTGAAAAAAGAAATGTATCAGATGTAGCTTTTCTTATGTCAGAAGTACATGACAAACGTATCATGACCTGTTTATTGGTGGTGACGAGAAGATGGTCTACCTCATGGTAATTTAGCCTTCGTCGCCTATGCCAAAGAGATTGTCAACGTGTTGTCGACTATACATATTCTATCTCTATGCCTAACAACAAGAAATTCTGACACAGTATGGTGCGTCCATGCTTGGCGAACCGAGCCACGAACGAGCACACTGCGAGCACGATTCGCGTAGCGTGGACGGGCTTACGAGCCTCGAACGAGCATTCGTAGCGTGCTCGACTTCGCTCCGCCCGATTGTCCGTTTTTTCACGAACACAGGGATTCACATCGCGCTCGTTGTAGGCTCGTTGAAGGCTCAAAGCTTTGCATAGCAGACCCTCCCATATGGAAGTAACTATCACTGGTAAAATTAGCTTACGAAATGATCTATAAGCCCAGTTTGGCAATAAAAAACCTACCATTGGTAAGCAAAACGATTCGTTTTTGTTTATAGAAACCGGGCACTAGTAGAATATTTCAGGACACTAGCCTATTGAGTTGAAACTTTGTACAGTTGTTGTCTAGGTCAAAGAGCCTACATTAAGAAAAGGACATTGTACTTGGAAAACTGACGACCATAGTCAGTAAAAAACTTAATAAAATTCAATTGTAGTAAGTGAATCAGCAAGTGCCTACATTCCTAAATATCTTCGTCATAGTTTCAGTCTTGTTTCAGTACTTCGCACTATATCTTATCATGAATTATTAGCAATTATTAGTTAATATTGATTGCCGAACCGTAGTGGGTTGATAAACGTGGCTACCTAGCGGGATAAACAACAAAATATCTGTTATCTCTGCTAAAGGATATTGATATCAACAAATTTGTACAAAATACAATCTATATTTACAAAGATTTACTTTATCATTATCTAAAATTGAATATCCTTCTGGGAATTCTAGTGTGTAATCGTACGTATTATATGTTGTCGTTATATGTCACATATATCATGACTTTTTAACCGACTTCAAAAAAAGGAGGAGGTTCTCAATTCAGATGTTTTTTTTAATGTTTGTTACCTCATAACTTTGTCATTTTTTTTGAGACGTGGTCTTTCACTGCTGGCCGCATAAATAAGCTCAGAGTCACTCAGCGAGCTATGGAACGAGCTATGCTCGGAATCTCTCTACGTGACAGGGTCCGAAACGAGGACATTCGTAGGAGAACGAAAACTACCGATATAGCTCGTAGAGTTAGTAAGCTGAAGTGGCAATGGGCAGGCCACATCGCTCGAAGAACTGATAGCCGATGGGGAAGGAAGGTTCTCGAGTGGCGACCACGTACTGGAAAGCGCCTAGCGGGACGACCTCCCACCAGGTGGACCGACGACCTGGTCAGAGTCGCTGGGCGCCGCTGGATGCAAGCGGCCCAGAACCGTTCGAAGTGGAAATCAATGGGGGAGGCCTATGTTCAGCAGTGGACATCCATGGGCTGATATGATATGATGAACTTCGTCATTAATTAACTGATTCTTTCTTAAAAATATATTTTTCTGTCTGGAAGGGTACACTTCCCGTTTGGTCCCATTGTTATACCTTTATTATAGTATAGGTACCTACCTATACTATTATTATAAAGATACTATGTTTGGATAAAGGAGGTTATCTCCGGAACTACAGATCCAATCATGAAAATTCTTTCACTAATAGAAAGCTACATTAGGTATCCCTGAGTGCTATATGCTGAACCGAGGGGGACAGATATTACACTAATACAATGAGATTAAGACCCAAAGTGGTACTTACTCTGACAGTTCCCAGGACGAGACCAGCTCCAATGGTGCCACATCCAGCGATGAAGAACGGCACAGCCACTTGCATTAACGTAGTCCACCATTTTTCTTCTTTTTTCTGTAAACAAAGATATTTTGGTTTTAGAGTTTGGGCATTCTTATTGTTTTTCAAGTCCAACAAAATAAGGATGACATTTTTCAAAGGGCAGGATATATTAAAGTCTAACAGCTATAGAAAGCTTCAGAGTGGCATTTGTCTGTTTTAGTTTTAAATAATTTTGTTGAACTTTTTTATAATTCGGATAATAAGTGAATGAATCGGTGTAAAAGTGCGATTGGTGTGCACTCAAAACTTTGTGGAAAAATCTACATGAGGTAGGTACATAAAGGATGAAAATTGCATAGCAAATAAGTTAAAATGTATCATCAGACATAAATCGTTGCATGGAATACGATGTGTAAAAGACTTAAGAAAACTGCACATAAAGATCATAATCCACTTGCACCTACCTCTACCTAGGTACTTCAGCGGAAATTCTTTCAGATTCGAATCTGTAAGAGGCTGCAGTTCATTGACTCACGCAAACACAGATACACTATCATTGATTAATTTGATAGTTTATTTCAAAGCTTAAGAGCTGAGACAACATTTAAAGCTATAAACTGTTATACTTACAATAAATAATCGCAATTAAGTTCATGAACGATAACTTTAACAATATCTGTCTGTGCATTAAGTATGTAAGAAGTATAAACACGGGAACTTCCCCAATAAAAGCAACTAGCAAAATGAACCTAAACACTTTGAAATAAGATTCATGTTTATCATCAAACAATAAACTATTGATAATATGAACAAGTAAAGCAATAAGATTGCTTTTTATATGACATTCTTTTTGTATTTGGAATAGGCCTAGTATTTTTTTGTCATGTTACAGTGGTACCCAACTGATAAGGCGCGTCGTGAATCTTCGTTCGCAAAGAAAATAAAGTATGGCCCCGAAGATTAACGAAAGAATGCTTAAAACTTACAATCAACCGTAGAACACTACTATAAGGTTCATAATACACTGCAGCTGTTAGTTCCGTCTCACTCGCAAGTGACGCCCCTCCGCACACATGGCGGTAGCTGTCGACCAATAGCAATTCCCGCGCTTTGAAAATGTATGTTCTGCGCAGGTACATGATGAACCGATGAACAGACTAAGGAAAAGTAAAAATATTGTACCTAAGGATTTCTTTCAAAACATAGGAGAGCAAGGTTAAGCCTACAATTGATGTATTATTACACCTCTAAATTGCTTCTATAGTTTATGCATTGCATTGGCCTCTTAAATTTATATTTATTTATTTATTATATACATATTCAAGGTTATCAGTAAAATATGTTATAACAGCTGATAATTTCATTGGTTGCACGCAATGTTTAAACTAGAATATATTTAAATACCTACCTACTTACGCATGGTAACTAATTTCTTGTGAAATTAAGATTGCTAAATAATTATACGGTTAGTACTAATTATTATAAAATTATTTCTGCGTAATTTGCTGATAAGATTGCGCTTTGAAGTGTGCAACTTTGTTCCCTAGTCTTACGTATAGTTATTTGAGCACGATTTGTCCGTTTACTTGGTTAAAAACAGTATTAACTTATTAATATTGTTAGGTTTTTATTTAGGAATAGACAGTACCGAATTTAACATTTCAAAAAATACTGTCTCTTAAGAGTGCGTATAAAGCAAAATAACAAATCAGAATTAAAATTTACCCAAGTAAATAATATGTAAATGAAAAAATATTTTTACATGGGTGTTTTCATTATATACGTGAGGGTTCTATCAGAGCAAAAACATAATGGAATGAAAATTCCTCGATGGAAAAAAATCACAAAGCTACCTCTAATAATAATGAATTTTCGTTTTCATTCGTTCATGGTGTATCTAATAAAGACAAAAATTCGATAAATAATATCACTAACGTGTGACCTAGGGCTGATACTAACGATATTCTATACTTTACGAGTTATTTAGATTAGAAGCGCTTAGTTCATTTTTTTACTGCGAAACACGCTATCTCTGTCTCATGCCACGCAAAGGATAGACATAAGTTTGTTTCATCTGACATTGCCTTATTTTTCTGGCCTTATACGCCCTCTTAACACTTGTTCCTGCTTGACTGGGCCCCTATTCTCGATATTTATATGTCGAATACTAAATGTTGCGAACACCAGCGGATATGTAAAAAAAAAAACAGATAGGTACCCATGTTTCGCCAAATTTAATGCGACATCGAAGACGAAAAGTAAAAAATCTATCGCCAAGTATTTACCGGTATTTCGGTAATAAGTCAACCAAATACACGTGCACAACAATACAAGAAGTTCTAACTAGTTCTAAGGCTCAAGTGTAGATATAGTGTTACTATACTTCTGTTTAGTGAAGTGGGTAATTTTTCATCCAAAATAATTTTTAAGATTCCTTAAAGATATTTTCCACTTTTATGGCATTATAAATTTAAAAAAATGTATTACAATGGTGGCAAACAAGCATACGGCCCGCCTGACGGTAAGCGGTTACCGTAGCCTATAGACGCTTGCAACGCCAGGGGTAACACTCGCGTGTTGCCAACTTTGAAAAATCTTGAAGAACCATTAAATAATATTAAGTAATTTGACAATGACATGAAGATGGGTAATAAATTCATGAGTAAAGAAAAACTAAATATTTTATAACGGTAACTTCTAAAATGTTTTAATGAAGTGCAATGTTTGATAAAAACTTAACGTTATGTAAACAAATTACATTTTTCTTAAATATTTATTTTTACATCTACATCTATTCACATAAATCGTGAACATAGAGTACAATAATAAGCGTAAACAAAGCAGCGTACAATAGCTTATAGAAATATAGAGCGCAGGCGAAACGAAAAAGTTGAAATTTTTACAATATTTCCAATTTCAAGCAAAAAGTGAACGAAACAAAAGAATAGACGCTCCATTTATAAGATTATTTACCTGCCTAAATACCTTCCTAACAACAACGCCCTCATCATCCTGCAAGGGTTGTTCTTCATCTCTTTCTTCGACCGATCGAAGAACGATAGCTTCCCCTTCTTCTTCAATTTCTACTTCTTCCCTAACAAACGTTTCTTTTCTTCTGTCACGATGGAACTGGAAACGACGTTGATTTAATATTTAGAACATTTCAGTTTTTTGACTGGCGTGATTAGGCAAAGAGTTTACCTAAAGATCCCTTTAGAGTACCTAGTAATAATGAACAATCAAATTCCGAAACTCGTCAGTGATTTGTCACTGAATTTGAACAGTAAGCACCAATCACTGCATCGTGTGTTTTTGACTTGGCCAATCAGAGTGCATGCGTGCTTGACTTAGCCAATCAGAGCGCGTTCTCGGCGGCGTGGGAAATTGGCGGAATATATTTCAACCAAAATGAACGTGCGCTTCTTTGGGTTAATTGTTCGATGCCTTTAAATTACTATTGTCTATGCTAGATCCGAAAAATAAAAGCCCCTTTTACCGTAAAACCTAAAATCGGTCTTTTGAGATCCCTGTCCTGCTGTTTCAATCTTTATCACGTTGGCAATAAAGTGAAAATTCACGTGTGGAATTGGCGTGGAAATAACCATTCAAATATCGACTTAACGACTCCACGTTTCAGTCAGTATTTGAATGATACCTTGATTCTATTATTATATTTGTTTATCAATAAATTAACAATGGAAAATTAAGTATGTTGACATGAACAATTATTTTAATTATGTTATTTTAATCTTGAAGTCAGGGCCAGGGACCAGCGAATTACTAATATCTTTTAGAGGTCCGTACTAAAAAGAAATAAACGGAACCCATAAAGAATCACTTTGTTGTCCGTCCGTAAAGAAATTTTTTTGCAGGAACGGGTAGCGAATTCAAATCAATCTATGGCTGCTTTCCGAATTAATGATATAATCGCTGTAATCGATTTGAGCGTGCTTAAACCCGTACCGAATTGAGTAATGACAGATTACGTTGTCCCGTGAAACGTCATAGATGACGTCATGATATCCGCCATATTGCGCTCACACCGACCATGCCCTAAACTGATATCACCGTGAGCGTTGTCAAAAGTGACGGTTAATTATTGTGTTTTCGGCAGAAATTCTAATAAGATTCTTGGTTTTCTATTTGGTAAAGATACTTTTTATGATTTTATTAGAGAAAAATAATAAAGAACGCGAATATTCCTTTTTGCGAGTCAAATTAAAAAAGATCTAAGGAGTCCTAGCGCACTGTTAAATCAGATTTTAATTAAATTCTCAAATGTTCTGTTTTGAATACTGTGAGCGCGATAACGGGCGTTCCGAATTGTTAACAGTTCTTAGCTGTCAATATCGTGATATCTAACTCGGTACGCAAATTATTGCTGTGAGCACTGTGAGCGATATTATTTAATTCGGAATATAGCCTATATATATAAAAATCAATACCACTTTTCGTTGTAATTTTATAACTCAAGAACGGGCTCACCTATCGAAACCAAATGTTTAGACTTTGTTCGGACTATTTAGTAGATGGTTTATGTGAAGTTTGCACAAAATCGGTCGAGCGGTTCTTCATTTATCACATTTTTAATATTTCACTTTATACGTAGCGAAGCACGTACCGGGCCGCTAGTTAAATATGAAGTCAACGGCCTAAGATTAAAAAAAAAAAAAAAATCTAAGCCAACACAATCAAAAGATATGGCTATTTATCTCAAATATTTTGATACTCGTAAATTCAGTTATCAAAACGTATATAAATCGATTTTTATAACTGTGGACTTGGAGCTGTCAAAGGCGTCAGTTTGGCAAAATTTTATTCACCCGCCCGCTTCTCTTCTTACCTCTCCTCTGACACCTATTAGACAGATGGTCAGCACTGTCTTGTCGTCTGCACTGTTACCTTGCGATAACATTTCGATATTTTCTTGAACATTTTAGTTGTTTTGTTTAGTTTTGTTTGTTAGTGTTACTATTGTTGACAAAAAGTCGTCGAAAAAAAAAAGTTCGTGATAGTTGGTAAAATAAAGTGCCTATTTAAATAAAAAAAAATTGCTTCATTTAAGTTACTGTATCTAAAAAAAACATGAAACATAATAAAATAATTGTTAAATAATTTTAATGATACAAAAGCAAACTCTTTCTTCGTTGCGCAGTCGGCTAAATTTATTTTGCTGACGCTAACAATGCAGCCATCGTGACAATATTTTGACGTTGACAGGTGCACAGTTATAAAATTGGGTTATACCTTATATCTTCTTTAAACCATAGAGATATAATATTAATAGAGCGCCTACAGGTACTAGAATATGTAGTATATGTAATATGCAGTGAGCACGGTTATGTGCAACGCTCTTGAAAGGAAGTGCACGTTCATAGTTTGAACGACTATACATAATTAATGAATTGCCAATTTCTCGACTTTAACAGAACAAATGAAAATTTACTATTATTATTAGTTATTTTCACATTTTAATTTACAGTAAATGAAGTAGTGTAAGATATATCTATTAATGCATCTATATATGCAAATTCTATCTATAGAAGCGCTCGTGGTGTAGCATGATTAGCCGTTCTTAATAGGCGGCTTGAAAAATTCCAACAGTAGGTTGACCACTAGCCTACCTCCACCAATCCGTAGTGGGCACGCGTGGTGGAGTATCGCCCAGTCCCTTTCACCCTCATTTGTGAAAGGAGGCCTGTGCTCAGCAGTGGGACATTATAGGCTGATGATGATGATGATGAATCGATCGGCAAAGTTAAGCTACATCTATCGTGGTCGGTACCTGGATGCTTCGGAAGGCACGTAAAGCCGTTGGTCCCGGTTATCACTTAATTGTGATAGTCGTTAAGCTAGTTGGATGCCTCCTAGGCGGCTTGAAAAATTCCAACAGTAGTTTGACCACTAGCCTACCCCCACCAATCCGCAGTGGGCACGCGTGGTGGAGTATCGCCCAGTCCCTTTCACCCTCATTTGTGAAAGGAGGCCTGTGCTAAGCAGTGGGACATTATAGAATGATGATGATGATATGCAAATTACCGCCGCACAAGGGCACAAGGTAATATTGTTAACGCTATCACTAATTAATATTCTTACTCTATGCTTTAAAATATACGATGTACCAAGGTGGATTGGGTATTTCCCGTTGACCTAGAAACATACAATATGTGAAGAAGCAGGAAAAATATGCAAAATCGTTACTTTGTAGATAAATCACATGTTTTTTGGGTTTACAAACTCGTACGGAACGCTTAGGGCACCAGTCCTACTCGCACTTCTCTGTAGTTTTTTTTATTATTCACGTACACATGTGTCAAGGCCATAATGAATAAGTACATATATCTAGTCCAGTAGATCAATTGCATTCATCTTAAGTAGAACACAATTAAAAAGGATTTTTTTTACTATCTTATCGATGTTAATAAATGAGGACATATAAACAAAACACTTTCCCCCTTACTCATAAAATGTTATTTAACTAATATACTGTTAGGGTCACGTAAATAAAGTCATTCTATTGTCATTGTCAAATAATGTGACATTATTTAAGTGACCATTTAAACAGTATATTAGTTAAATAGCGCTTTATGAGTAAGGGGGTTTATTACTAAGATATTTATAACATTTTTTTTTTATTCATAATTGTTGATTTCAAAATTCTATAGAAACTATTGTACAGAAATAATTATGATTTAAAAAAAGAAATTAATAATTAAATTAAAATTACCATTATTGATAATAATAATCATTTATTGGCGATGCCGATGTTGTTGTAAATCGCACTAAACTAATTTTAATCACATCACGTCTCTTTCTTACAAACATGATTGAAATATGATAGGACATATTTAAAGCTGTCAAATTAGTCTTCGCCGTTTTCATTTACGGGTAAATTAAGTAGACGTGTTGAAAACAATCGGACAAATTTGACAGGACTAAATTTCTTACATCCTGTTCTTTGTTAGAATTAGATATAGTGAGATTAAATTAGTTTATTGTAAATAACAGAATCAGCACTATCTGTTAAAACTGTCTCTGATTTTGAAGGTACTTTTCAAGGAGTGAGTTTCTGTCACGACTTATCATAATGACTCAAATATTGTAAGATCATTGACGATTTCTGTTAGAGACTTATAATATGGCATCAACATTATATATTTATAAAGAATAGCCCGCACAAATAGGCAAAATACATACGAAAATTATTTTATTATAGGATCATATAATGTAATTCAGCCAAAAAAAACAACGTGATTATCATTAAAAGTTTTTGGCATTTACGACAAAAAAAAACAGTCAAAGAAATGTCAATAAAATAGCACATATTAGTACGGTCTACATACAAACAGGGGCAGGGGCAGAATTGAGTGGCACTCATCCACAACTATACTATCATAATCCTTTAAGTGTAACAATATAAGAGTCATATGTATGCTCTGCACTTCATTCATATACTTGAGGCTGTGATTTCATGATAATCAACTATGTTATATTTACAAATCGCTTTCTGCAACTAAGTACGTGATATAATTTATTCGATATATATCGAGCGTAACATTGAAAGTTCAGTAATAGGCCCTCATAGTCATACATAGACAAAAGATTCTAATTTCAAAAATATGTTTTTTCGTGAATGTATTTTTTCTCAGTTTAATTCTAATGGTGCGTCCATGCTACGCGAATCGAGCACGAGCCGAGCCACGAACGAGCCTACAACTAGAACGATGCGAATACCTTTGTTCGTGAAAAAAACATTAAATATCTTCTTTGATGATTTCTCAACTTATGTCTACAGATTTTCCTTTGTAACATGATTATTGTTTTTTTTTAAGTCTCTCCTCAGGCTGAGGGGCTCTAAACCGCTTGTGAGCTCGGGATCGTCGACAATTCTTATGGCACGTCGTTGAACCGAGTCTAAGGGATCAAGCTGGTATCCAGGTGCCCCCGCCCATAGATGACAGCAGTACTAGGGAATGCAAAACCGTGGCAAAATGAAAACCGGTTTTTTTTCGGTTATTGAGTGGTAAAACCGGTTAACCGGTTTTAAAACCGGTTTTTTTAATGTTCGCTCGGTTTTTTTTCACGTTATTTCTATAGCTCAAATTATAGATAATAACCGTGCCTAAGATTAAAAAATCGCAAACTGAGGAATTATAGTCAGTTAAAGTTAATGAAGTGAGTATAAAAGTGCCTTATTCCCAATCATTTGGGGTTGGCGCTATATGTACGCTTTTTCCATTCGTCTCTTCTATCCGTTATACCAACATTCACTCCTTTCTTACTAATATCATCTTTCACACAATCCATCCATCTCTTTTTCATCAAATTGATGGAAATAATAGTTTATTTAACTCTGTAGATTCATCTTCATCAGAGACTCGTTTATCTATATAAAGAACCGTGTAGTCTATACTACACGGTTCCTTTCCTTTTGATTTTATTTTAAACGAATTAAATCATTAAAACATATCACGTTTGCTTGGTTTTTAATTGCTATGAGATATGATCACTTCATGTACATTTATTGAATTATGTTTCGTACGTTATAATATTAATTTCACACGTAATATTATGAACATATCATATTGTAACGGCAGAGTAACTTGCGTGTACACAAAAACCTGATTATTATTATACGAATGTTTTAGTTAGATTAATTGTTGTCGTGCAGATGGGTAAAAAATAACACCAATCAGTCAGCTTGCTGTTTGGCATACATAAGAGCCTTCGTTGACAGTAGTTGCTCCGATAGCATGACATTAATGCTGGCGGCCCGCTAGGCTCTGGATTATCCCCAACACTGTTCCTCCAGCATATTTATGATATACTCTTTATTGCTAGCATTCATTGCTATGCAGATGAAATTACAGGGGACGCTCATTACACGAGGCGTGCTAATATCACTCGTTCTATATTGGAGGAAAGGCGCGAAGGACTTGTCTTAAATCGAGAGTACACAAACTAGTGACTCCGATTGGGGTCGACTAAACTACACTAAGTCACACGCAAGCCTGCGCATTCACCGTTGCGAAAAGTTTCTAGAACATGACCCTCAACATCACGAAAAGCTTTGCGATCCTTCGCGTTAATATTTGTAGCGACGTTCTGTTCCAAAATCATCTACAAGGTATCCAAAAAACTCGGTGTGATTAATAGAGTGAAGTAGTACTTCTTATCGAGACAAAGACTGCAACTATATAAGTCGCAAGTCCGGCCCAAATGAATTGTTGCTGTCTTCTGTGGGTACCTGGATACTAGATTTGGTATTAAGACTCATTTCAGCGACGTGCTGTTATAATTGTCGACGATCCCGAGCTCACAAGTGCGTTAAAGGCGCTTCTTATGTGTGTTCTACCGCTTTTCCAACGGACAGTTTTCTGAAGAATTTTTTGACCTGATGCCCAGTCACCTTTTACCATCGTAGTCACCGATGGAGGGTCCATCCTCACGCATTGGAACCAAAATGGTCTCGTACAGTGTGGTTTCAAAGAAGCTTCCTATCGCGAACGCTCAGGCTGTTGAATGAGCTCCCCGCTTCAAAAAGTTTGAGGGTTGGCAACGTGCGAGTGATAACCGTTATGTTGCAAGCGTCCATAGGCTACGGTAACTGGTTATCATTAGGCGGGCCGTACGCTTGTATGATGCCTAAGTATTGTAAAAAAAAAATACGTATTTTATATCTATCATAAAAACAATCATTATTATAAGTTATTTTCTTACCAGCTCAACACAATACACAACAACACACTTCAGTTCATCACAAAAATACTCCCTGCATTGCACTCAGTTTACAAAACTGCGGCAAATCTTCCTTTATTAGTTTTTCCAAACATTGAAAGAAAAACCGAAAATAACCGAAAAACCGGTTATGGTGCTATGTAAAACCGGTTTTTTTGTTTGGTCAAAACCGTACCGAATAACCGGTTTTTCGATTTTCGGTGAAACCGGTTTGCATTCCCTAAGCAGTACTCCATATGAGGCCGGACTTGCGACTTGTAAAGTTGCAGCCTTTGCCCCGATGTGAAGTACTGCCTCGCTCTGTTGAGCACTCCGAGCTTTTTGGATGCCAGCTTAACCTTGCCTTCTAATTGACTTCGGAACGAAACGTCGCTAGAAATGTCGACGCCTAGGATCCCGATGCTTTTGCTGATGTTCAGGGACGTGTTCTGGAACTGTGGAGCCACAGCAAATGGGGTTTTCTTAGCGGTATTTCTTATTGTAAGAATACGTTTTACAATACGACTTAGCATGCATATAAAGCCATTAGCAATAAGTTGCATTATAATTGAGTAATAACTTAACGGTAATTTATATCAATATTTACATTATCTTCAGTACATAATTAGTAAAGAATCACGCCTTGAATAATTTGTAATAAAATAAGTCGCTTGATTTTAATAGTTGTTTTACTGCAAAGCGATGCAAAGGTTGTATTCGATTTAATAACTCGATTACAAAGTAATAATATGCTACATAATCGAACCAAATTTCGATAACATTAAAGTTAATTCTATTTATTTATTAAGTAATGTGTTTTATCAAAGTTCAAACCCATTACAAGTTTATAAATAAATAGAATTAACAATTATTTCAATGTAAAACTAGCGTTATTCGATAACTTAACGTCGCGTGCTTGTTTATCTAGATATTAATTGTAATGACTGTTATCGTATGTAAACTTAATCGAACCGGTTACATAATAGTTTCATGATAAATATTTAATGAATGAAATTTCTTTTACAAAATTGTTCGATCGGTAATTTCCATGATTTCAAACGATGCGATTTCGTCGCACCGATCGCGCTGATGTTCCTGTGCTCGCGCGATGACTTGCGAGCTTCAATTAGGACACACTAAAGCGTTTTGTGTATTTAATCTCGTAGTGCGACGAAATTGCATCGTTTGCTCGTACGATCAGCGCCAATTAGGACGACGCCTCATACTCCCCCGGGATGAGCCATCTATAAGCACAGAGGATTGATCCCCTGTATTTACTTTGTGCTATAAGCGCCGCGCGTGGAGAGTTGTGGCAGTACTCGATCAGCACGAATGCCCGCCTCCTTTACAGCGCAAATAGCGACCACTGTGGAATTAAACCCGGTACAAGTCCGGCATAACCTGGCCGCTTCCCCCGGGGCAGTTGGGTATCCTACGAGGGTCGCCGTGCTACGAAACTTACCCCGGATAACGGTTGTTTCTCAGCATCAGCGTCGGTGATCTTATCCGGCGGGTCTACCGGACTCTTCATCTCTCCATTGGAGTTTATTGACGCCATGGTGTATGTGTTGTCTGGACCACCAATGTCATCTGTAACAATTGTCATAAAGTTGTTAGGGATTTTTTAGTTTGTATAGGTTGTGAAACACTCGTGTTGTAGCATGATTAGCCGTTCTTAATCGATTGGCAAAGTTAAGCTACCACGGTCGTGGTCGGTACCTGGATGTGTGACCGCCTAGTGGTCATTCAAATCGAGCGTTTTCGTGCTTCAGAAGGCACGTAAAGCCGTTGGTCCCGGTTATTCAATTAGTTGTGATAATCTTTAAGTTGGAGGCCTCCTAGGCTTGAAAAATCCAACAGTAGGTTGACCACTAACCTACCTCCACCGATCCGCATCGGGCACGCGTGGTGGAGTATCTGCCCATTCCCTTTCACCCTCATTTATGTGCAGGAGGCCTGTGCTCAGCAGTGGGACATTATATGCTGATGATGATGATAGGTGTTATCCTAATGTCAGCCTAATCCAAGTTCAGAGGGGAACTAAGTCTCAAGTGCAGCTGCGGAAACAACCCCTAATAGTATTTTGGCGATTGATTTTCAATATGACAATAACCATAGACGAATCATTTAGCATTTTTGACCAAAAGCTCAGTGGACTCGAACAACGATCTTCGTCATGATCTGTGTTAGAAATACCTTGGAATATATCTGGTCTTCCACTCAAAATCAGACATAGCAAACCTGACCTGGGTTATAATCTATATATCAGTAAATTATCATATTACATCTGTTCAATAACCTACAAGAAATTGGCGGTGAACCTTCCTAAAGCCGCAAAATCTAGATAATGTTTTTTTAAATAAATGCAGATCAGAGTTCTTTTATTGAATCCTTGAAAACCTTAATTAAAATTAATGTAAATAAAAAAAACTTTGTTTACTTAAACAGTCCCTTTTTAGGGTTCCGTAGCCAAATGGCAAAAAACGGAACCCTTATAGATTCGTAATGTCTGTCTGTCTGTCTGTCTGTCTGTCTGTCTGTCTGTCCGTGTATGTCACAGCCATTTATTTCCGAAACTATAAGAACTATAATGTTGAAACTTGGTAAGTAGATGTATTCTGTGAACCGCATTAAGATTTTTACACAAAAATAGAAAAAAAACAATAAATTTTGGGGGTTCCCCATACTTAGAACTGAAACTCAAATTTTTTTTTTTTCATCAAACTCATAAGTGTGGGGTGTCTATGGATAGGTCTTCAAAAATGATATTGAGGTTTCTAATATCATTTTTTTCTAAACTGAATAGTTTGCGCGAGAGACACTTCCAAAGTGGTAAAATGTGTGTCCCCCCCCCTGTAACTTCTAAAATAAGAGAATGATAAATCTATAAAAAATATATGATGTACATTACGGTGCAAACTTCCACTGAAAATTAGTTTGAACGAGATCTAGTAAGTAGTTTTTTTTTAATAGGTCAAAAATTGAAATTAATATCAAATACTCAGGTCTATACTACCATTTACTTATATACCTACAGGTTTGTACGGAACCCTCGGTGCGTGAGTCTGACTCGCACTTGGCCGGTTTTTATTTTTAATCTTCTTGATTATTGTCGGAAGGTCAAGTTAAATTTTAATTCAAATATTATCTTGAACTATAAATACATAACCTTACTGAAGTGATTTTCTTCTTTCGCTTAATCCCGCTGCTTCGCTTACGCTTTCAAAAACATTTGCGGTATCGCCCCAGATAGCGTGATCTTATGCTAATATAATAAAGCTGAAAAGTTTGTTTATTAAAAAGTGCCTATCTCTTGAACTAAGTACCAGTCGGATTCGAAAAATTCTTGTACTAATAGGAAGCTATTATCCCGAAGTGTTATAGGATTATTTTATCCCGGGAATGCGGGTGAAACCGCGGGGGACTGTAGTGCTATAATAATATAGCTAACCTACTAGCCACCCGCCCCGGCTTCGCACGGGTAAGAGTTGTTTTATCCACGCAGCATGATTTTTTCCGTCATCATCAACAATCATATAATCAATAAATTTGTCTATCTGTCTATGAACAACTCCGTATAAAGTTGAAAATCCATTCTGTAGTTTTGAGTTTATCGTGTTCAGACAGACAGACAAACAGGGTGGGACTTTGTTTTATAATATGTAGTGATTAAAGTATATTTACAGCTGGATTCCAAAGGGTGGATGTGCTCGTCATAATAAAACACAAATTTTAATGAGAAGACATAATTGGACTTTTTTACAAAAAACTTAAACCGACTTCAAATTACACTAAGAAGTAATCAAATCGTGATCGGATGACAAAAAAAGAATTTTCCAAATCGGTTCATAAATGGCGGAGTTATGAGGTAACAAACATAAAAAAAAAACAACCGAATTGAGTACCTCCTCCTTTTTTTGAAGTCGGTTAAAAATACAGCGATGACGGCTACTGAACTGAGCCATTTGACGTCACCACTTGGTAGGATATGACGTAATATGCTGTGAAAAGGTCATGGGTTCGAATCCGATAATGAGCTTGAACTGTCGGTGAAGGAAAACATCCCGAGGTAATAAAAACACGGTGGTTGGGTACTTTGTCGTACGGTCCGATTGGCTAAGTCAAGGACACATGCGCTCTCATTGGCCAATTCAAGAACACACGATGAGGTGATTGGTCCTTCCTTACTGTGCAAAATCAGTGCAAAATCACTGACTAGTTGCGAAATTTAATTGCTCGATATTACTACTCTATAGGGATTTTCCTCGATGATCCTAAATGACTATTGCATTCTTTACCGTGCTATTGCCATGGAAGTAAAAACATACCATTAACAAGGTAGTTTACATTTTAGTTAAACCATAAACAACCGGCATGAATATGGACGTGACATAGAATAATTAGCGAATAAATTCCATGGAAAAACACAAGTAATGGCAGGTGCAAGCTGCAGAGAAAGTGTGGAAACGGGACTATTGAAATGTGTCACATTTTTGACATAAGAGTGACTAATTGGTATGCATATTGCAATTTTTTTTTATTCATCATTAATCATCATTATTTCAGCCCATGGATAACCACTGCTGAAAATTGGCCTCCCCCATTGATTTCCACTTCGAACGGTTCTGCGGCTTGCATCCAGCGGCGCCCAGCGACTCTGACCCACCCTCTGACTCTAGCCCACCTGGTGGGAGGTCTTTTGAATTTTGAATTAATTTTCTTAATTTGTCATAGACTAGTTAACTGGCACATAATTGATTTAATTAGGTACTATCCGTAATAGCAGTAGTAAAGTAAATTGATAAAATCTAAGTGATAAAAATTTAATGTGTTTCTGTGAGCCTACTTTGAATTGAAATAATATAACATTATTACTAGCTTTATAGCTGGAATACAATTACACGGAATTCCTATAGGAAGCTTATTAGTAGTGTTATTAAGTTGGCAAATTATTTAGGTAATACCCGTTGCAATGTAATTTACCTACTCTTTGAACTTTGAAGACACTGTATCGAATCTTGCTTGCTCGTCGTAAAAGGGGCAAGCCCCGCTGTAGGCGATTGGGAATTACCGAAACTATATAATAGATGGATATTTTTAGATCTCATTCGAAATTCTAAAGTATTGTTTGTTTGTTCGACATCCTGTTTTTTTTTTAGTAACGGTCAAACCAGGAAATAGTTGATAAATAAATCGAAACATGGTAGGTTTCGAAAAAATGCCATATTAAAGTAACTCAACATGAAAACAGAGTTATAGCTGTGGCTATAGTATTTTTCAGATTTCCAGATCACTCACTTACCTATCGGAGGTGTAATAAAATATAATTATGTAAATTGTAAAAAAAATATTTTTGCACTTTAACCGCAACATACTAGATCCAATATTTATAAATATTCTTGTTATAATACATGACTGATTACTTTACAAACTTTCATTAGAAATAATGAGACACGAAATTGCAATGTGTACTGATTGATCTTTGTTTTCCTTCGTTCATTAGTTTTTATGGATCAATTTGAGAATATCTCTTCATATATAACTGTCTATTGTTTATATGTTTTCTTCGTTTGTGTTTTTAGTGGCGAATAAATTAAAATTTTATTAGTTGCCAGTATTTTTCCGGGTGTTTTTGAAAATCGAATCGTATTATCCAAAACTATAGATAGATCACGAGGTAAGTCGAGTTATTCTAAATGGAATTTTATTTCAAGCAAATAAGGTTCAATCTGAGTTATCATTAGGTGAAGTGACTACCGACATGGTGATGTACCTACTTAAGACCTCACTGATAGGTAATGAAAATGTGATATATTATGAATAGCAATCTATCAAAGTCTACGCGAAATGAAGCTGTAGGGAAAGAAGATAAGATTTGTTTTGGAACTTGATGTAATTTTGGGGAAAAACATAACCTAACACCACTAAGTAATGGCAGTCTGGCTTTCACCCCATTCATTAAGCATATTTGTTCTTCTAGCCTTTGTGTTTTTATGTCTGTGAAGCGCTCGTGGTTTAGCATGATTAGTTATTCTTAATCGTTAATGCCGGTGAGGCCAGTTCCTGGATGGTTGACGGCACCAGTAGTGGAACTACATCGCGAGCGTTTTCCGTGCTTTGGAAGGGACGTAAGCTAGTTGGAGGTAGGAGGCCTCCGGTGGCTTGAAAACTCCAACAGTAGGTTGACCACTAGCCTACCTCCACCAATCCGCAATGAGCAAGCGTGGTGGAGTATTTTTCCATTCCCACCCTCATCTGTGAAAGGCGGCCTGGGCTCAGCACTGAGATGTCTGGGACATTATAGGCTGATGGTAATGATTTGTTTACTAGCAACGAAATCCTTCCAAATACCTAGTTGCAAATTTATGTCTGTCTGGCGCGATGTTGATGAAATGACAATTTACGCTTAAATCCCGGCCAAAACCGCAAGCCACAGTAGCGATAATAAAACTCAATCAATAATAAAGCCATTATAAAAATGGACGCATGCCGGAACGTTCGTGAAAGCTAACTGTGCTGTGCCAAGGTTGCAGCTTTTCACTTCTTATTTTGTTACTTCTATTGACCTTTACTGTGACTCATTTGAGGAATAGGCAGATGTGAACTTTGCTTTAGTACCCATAGGTTTGCTTTTTTACTAATGTACTGCGCCAAGCGATGATTGTCGTTTGACGGCCCATACAGCTGAGCAAAAAAGAGACATGCATATCGAGAGAAAGGAGACACCTTTAGTTTTGTTGCATATAATCAGTCCAGGTCCAGGGTTATCGAAAAATGCAACTAAGTAGGTATACCTAGAGACTTTGGTTTTTATATACTAAACTAGCTGCCCGGCGCGTGGCGCTACCCTACCCTGTGATGCTACCCTACCCTGTGGTGCTACCCTACCCTACCCTATCTAAACCATCCAGGGAGTTAATTCTACTGTACGTGTGCATGTCACTGAACTCCTAAACGGCTGGACCGAATTGAATGAATTTTTTTGTATGCGTTTGGGTGGGGCGCCCTGGATTGTTTAGATTCACAAATAAGCCCGGCAGATGCCGCTGCAGTCGGTATCTAGGTTATATTATCGACGGTACAGCCGTTTAGGAGGAGTTCAGTGACATACAGACGATATAAATGTTAAAATTATATTCACCAATGACACTGTATCCGTGTAGTCGCCTCCAATACTTGTCCATAGTCAATTCCAGCCTAGCACCCATATTTACGACAGCCATTTCGAAAATTATACAAAATTTTGACCCACAATTTTACATAACAAAACTGTGATCAGACATAATAATATATTTGATCTTTACACGAATGGATCGTCGTAAAGTCGGATAGAGACTAAGAAATCAATCACAAAAGACGTTTAAACGTGTAAATTGCGGAACCGAAACATTTCCTTGTTAAAAACATTACAGTAAGTACATTTAGTGAATTCTGGGTCAAACAAAACAGTTTGCAACGCGAATGTCAATATCTTGCGCAATCATTATTGAAGATAAGATTACGAAATTGTTGATAAATAACTAACAATAATATTACATTTACTTATAAGCTAGTAAGTATTAAACTCTAAATCACTTCAGTCACATATTGGGTATTGCACAAAATCACGGACAACTGCTAAAAATATAATTTTTCACAGATCACACTTATTTTCGATTTTCAAATATGACATGACTTGTAGCTATAAGCATCGGCCACAGAATAAACAACATTTATTTTGTTTATTACAATCAATGTGGGTGCTTGATAATAATTATGTACCCACTATTTACATCATTTAAAACGATAATGGAGTTATTTACGAGTTTTATCTTTGTAATGATGTATCCGTATATTCAATTGTATGTCTGTGTCAATAATCGATCGAAAAGTATTTACCGGGTAGGTACTTGGAAACAGGGGCCCAAGTTTGCTATTTAAATTGTGTTCCAATGAACTTTCAGTGGTGTCAAAATTGTGCCATAATGACACTTTATGTTAGTAAGTAGACTACCAAAACTGTAAAATGTCACAATTTTGACACCACTGAAAGTTCATTGGAACACAATTGAAATAGCAGATTCATTCCGTTTACGTCGCGCCAGACTTGAGCCCCAGATCTTTTGTCAGTATGTGGATTTTATACTTGTGAACCTCTCGTAATGAGGTAGGGTACTTTGTAGTACCCACCTGGCTGGCTACCACCCTCAAGTTGATCATCTGTCACCAATGTCAACTACTGAAGCCTATATTGACGACGAGGATGTATGGAAGTAACTTCTCTCTGCACCTGCTTCACTAAGCAGTTCAAGGTACATTTCAATTCAAAGGATGCTAGCATTGTATTATAAGTTATGATATTTTTTTTATTTACAGATTATTATTTACTAGCTGTCCCCCGCGGTTTCACCCGCGTTCCCGGTATAAAAGCCTATGTCCTTCTCCATACCATAGGCTATGATGAAAGATTTTATAGACACATATTAAACACTTATTTAACTTTTTTAACCACTATTTTTTAGATACAATGTGTTTAATTGGTGCTTCTTGACCTATTAAATGTTATCTAAAGAACTGTCATTTTAATGGAACTTTAGTTACTAATGTTGCTTTGTGCAACATAAAACTACGTAAATGAGGTTTTAAAGGATCGTTTGACACTTCATTAGTTAAATTTAAAGGAGGCATTAAATATTAGTCAAACAACTGTTTGTGCAACAGTTTAATGGAAATTTTGTGTTGAATGCCGACTTTAAAATTTTAAAAACGTTTCTGCAACTAACTGGACTAGTTATTCCGTAGTGATACGATATATGAGTGACTATATAGGTGACTAGTAATTGGTGACCAATCCAATTATAACAAACAACTTTCCCAAAGAAACGATTTTTTTGTAATAAGCGACTAACATGATGCTGATGCAGCTGATAGCGCGCGAGGCGGTCCGTATGAATAGAAATAGAATAAATCATGCTAAAAGTGGAATAGTTATAGTTACTCAGGTACCTACTCAATATTTTATTAGGGTGATTGGGGTCATAAAAAATACTTCTTTGGGAAAGTTATTTGCTATCTTTAGTACAATCAAGTATTGAAGTATCTCTATCACTAATTACCGGTCACCCTATATTTATTTATTTTTATTTAAGCCTTGCAATACATATAGTTTGTAATAATAATAATAACATGCTTCAAATTTAATAGTTTAGGCATTACAAATCATCCCATTGTTGGGCAAAGGCCTCCCCCATCCTATTCCATTTTTTTTTGTCCTTGACAAGTCTATTCCAGGTCTTTCCTGCACTTTTTTCCAGTTCGTCCCGCCATCTTGTCTTAGGTCGTCCCTTCGCTCTTTTCAGGTATCTTGGACACCAGGTAGTGCATATTTGGGTCCATCGGTTATCCGTACATCTAATTAAGTGTCCTGCCCATTCCCATTTAAGTTTTTTAGCGACTTGGACAACGTCTCTCATGTGGCTCTTGTGTCGTAGCTTATAGTTGGATATCTTGTGTATTAGTCTCTTCCTAAGTATTATCCTTTCCATCTTTCTTTGGGCAACTTTATTTTTTTTTGCTAAGGTGTCGGTTAATGCCCATGTTTGCGCACCATAAGTGAATATAGGGATTATACAGCAGTTGAATATTCTAACTTTTGATTTTGTTGATATTTTTTTATTTTTAAATATATATTTAAGTTGCCAGAAGCGTTTCTAAGCATTTGCTATTCTTCGATCTATTTCTTCTGACAAGCAGTCTTTAAATGAGAACAGTCTTCCAAGGTAGATATAATTTTCGATTCGCTCTATGGGCTCATTTTCGATCTTTATGTTAAAATGTTCTTTGTCATTTGACATAAGTTTTGTTTTAGTTTTATTAATTGTAAGCCCCACTGATGTGCATACATTGTTCAGTTCTGTTACCAGTTCTTGCATTCGTAAAGGCGATGATTCAAAAAGCGCAATGTCGTCTGCGAATCGTAAATTAGATAATAGTTGACCATTTATATTTATTCCATATTTCTCCCATTGTATTTGTCTCATTGCAAATTCTAGAATCGAATTAAACAGTTTCGGAGAGATCGGGTCTCCTTGCTTTACACCTCTTTCGATTTTAAATGGTTGTCCTGGTGATTCTAGCACAATTTATGCATAACTGTGGTTGTATATAGCCTTTAGCATGTTCACTAGGGAACGCCATCTTCTTTCACTGCTTTCCAAAGGCTTTCGTGTTCAATGGAGTCGAACGCTTTACATAAGTCAATAAAGGTTATGTATAATGTCTGTGGGTATTCATTTACCTTCTCAAATATTGGTTGCATTGCATGTAGGTGGGCATACACAGACAGCCCTCTTCGAAAGCCAGCCTGTTCATTTGGTTGTCTGCTTTCTAGTATTCTAGTGATTCTATTAAGGACTATTTTAGAGAATACTTTGTATAGGTTCGAGGTAATACTGATTGGTCGATAGTTCCCGATGTCAGAAGCGTCTCCTTTTTTATATATTAATTTGATATTTGCAATTTTCCATTGTTCTGGTCACCCTATATAGTCACTCATATATCGTATCTCTACGGAATAACTTGTCTAAAAGTATTACGTAAATTTTGTTGCAATCACTTATTACCAGTCACTCTATATATTATAACATACCTACTATTGCTGACTGCGAATGATAACTAAGTAAAGGAAATGATCTATAACACAATAAATCATGCAATTTTACGATAAACTTATAGGCACGGTACAGTCGCGGAATGAAAGGTTCGTCACCTTAGAGTTGGTTTTCGCTTGCACCAGATTGCAAGAATCAATTTTATTACTTATTATGTACCAACATATTACCAGTGAGGTTCCTAACAGGAAGAAACAGTGCTGCTAACATTTACATAAATGTGACGTTTGCTCACGTTTGCTATTGAATAAGGTTTTGCTTGTTTTTACATCACGTCAAACGATGACAGTACAGGAGACGCTCATTACGCGGACCGTGCAAATGTCCCTCGGTCCGAGGTGGAGGAAAGCCGCGGACCACTTGTTTGAAATCCAGAGTAAACTTATTAGTGTCTCCGATTGGGGTCTACTGAATCTAGTCTATTTCAACCCCACTAAGCCTGCGCATTCACCGCTATAAGAAAACCCCATTTGCTGTGGCTCTACAATTCCAGAACACGTCCTTGAATATCAGTAAAAGCATCGGGATCCTTGGCGTTGAGATTTTAAGCAACGTTCTGGTCCATAGTCACTTAGAAGACAAGGTAAAGCTAGGATCCAAAAAGCTCGAAGTGCTCAATAGAGAGAGAGAATACTCACACACTGGCAAAGGCTACAACTTTATAAGTCACAAGACCGGACTCGTATAGAGTACTGCTTTCATCAATGGGCGGCAGCAACTGGCTTGGGCCTTTAGACTCGGTTTAGCGACGTGCCATTAGAATTTTATTGTCGATGATTTCGAGCTCACAAGCGGTTTAAAGCCCATTAGGAGTAACTTTGCCTCCTTATGAATTTTCTCCAAAAGTTCTGAAGAATTGTTTGACCTGATGCCCACGGCTACCTTCTACCATCGCAACTCACGCCAGCGACGGCGGGGAGTCCATCCTCATACATTGGAACCGAAATGGTTTCGTACTGTGCGGTACTCAGGCTGTGGAATGGGCTCATCACCGTGGCTTTCCCAAAGGAGTACAGCATGGGGTTCTTAAAACATGGTGCGAAGAGATTTTTGCAGGGTGTGTAACGCGCGAGTGATCTCCGGGTGTATAAGGCTATACGTATGCTTGTTTGCTGTGGTATAAATAAACCGACTTCAAAAATATCTAGTTCCCATGATAAAATAATTGGACTGTTTTACAAAAAACTTAAACCGACTTCAAAGTACACGAAAAAGTAATCAAATCCTGATCTGTGGGCTTAGTGCGAGTTTTTAACGCGCTCGATAAGGTTAACGTTAACTCTAATTTGTATGGAGCCGCCAATTGCCACTAGGCGGCGCTAGTACAATGCCATACAAATTAGAGTTAACGTTAACATTATCGAGCGCGTTAAAAACTCGCACTAAGCCCTCTGATGACAATAGGACCAAACGGGAAGTGTACCCTTCCAGACAAAAAAATGATTTTCCAAATCGGTTAAAAAAAAAATACGGAGTTATGAGGTAACAAACATAAAAAAAAAAAAAAAAACAACCGAATTGACAACCTCCTTTTTTTGAAGTCGGTTAAAAAGTAGCCTTTAATACTCGGGGATAATGTAGCTTCCTATTAGTGATAGAATTTTTCGAATCCGACTGGTAGTTTCAGTGATTAGCCCGTTTAAACAAACAAACAAACAAAAAACTCTTCCGCTTTATTATATTGGTATAGTTTAGTATAGATTGGTATTACGGACCCATTAGTTTATCAACTGTAGGTTAGGTATATTTAGAAAGACAGATTTGTATGTCTTATACGTACCAACCTAAAAAACCTCAGAAATGTTGGTGAAACAAAACAAAATCTATCCAATAACCATATAGCTCCCTCGCAAAAAAAAACAATAAAAAAGTAATTAACTTTTTATTAATTTATTATAGTAATTAACTATGTAAGTACATTATTATGTGATTAAATTATATAATACTTACTGGCATTGTGATATTTTTATGGACGCGTACATTATGGGCTTAATGAAATTACTGATAAGTCAGTAGAAAGGTCATAAAATGTTAAAGGACATTGGTTATTTACGTACGTAACGGTTATACGGAGTAGCTGTAGTGAAAAATGTATCGTCTCATTGACTTATATATTACTAGCGTAAGGACCGGGCCAACCGCGCGACAAAATGACACCAACGCGCTGGCCCTAAAATGTTCAGTTTAGGGCCAACGCGACTCAGTCGCCTGCGATCCGCGGAACAGCTCGCTCGTCCATTGCTTATCTCTCTCCCGCATGTGTGCATTGTACGCACATACAAGGTTACATCTTACACCTATGCCCTATGCAACGCGGCACTTCGTAGTTCGATCGATTAAAAAAAATGGCGGTACTGTTTACTTGTATGAAGAAGTTTTTTGCAAAATGTTCCGGTGGGCCTATCCTGACTTTTGAAATCATTGTGGTGTTTTAATTTAGTTGTGATTTGTCAATTATAAATAAATATATTCAACAGAAATTGATTAGGAGGTAAGGTAGAAAGAACAGAACTTGTAACAAACGATACCAGAACGAAGAACGATAACAGAATGCAAAAAGATCACTGTTTATTTGAACACGCTTATCTTCGAAACATCTTAAATGGATATTCATGGGTCATCACAAGTAACTGAGCTTGAGGCAATACATAGGCTTTATTTTATCAAAATCGACTGACCGGAAAAAGTAAAGATTCTAGACTTCTGAATCTGGGATCTCTAGAAACTAAAATAGCTGTTCACCGCGGTTTCACCCGCGTTCCCGGGATATAAGTAGCCTATGTCCTTCTGCATACCATAAGCTATCTGCATGCCAAATTTTATCGTAATCGGTTGAGTAATTAAGGCGTGAAAGCATAACAAATAAACAAACAGAATTACTCGCATTTATAATATACCTACTAGCTGCCCGGCGCGACTTCGTTAGCGAGGTGCTACCCTACCCTATGGTGCTACCCTACCCTACCCTATCTAAACCATCCAGGGCAGCTCAAATGCATACGAAAAAAAACAACTGTACGTGTGTTTGTCACTGAACTCCTCCTAAACGGCTAGACCGATTTGAATGAATTTTTTTGTATGTGTTTAGGTGGCGCCTTGGATGGTTCAGATTCACAAATCAGCCCGGCAGATGGCGCTGCAGTCGGTATCTAGGTTAAATTATCGAGTGCAGGTGCCATCTGCCGGGCTAATTTGTAATCGGTGACATACACAAGTACAGTAGAATTTTATATATAAAGAAGATAAAATGTAGAATCACAAAAAAAACAGTCAAGAATTACGAAAACCGATTGCATTATTTCAATTATGTTGTAATATTTCGACACATCAGCAGTTTCAAATCCAAGGCAAAAAGTGTCGTCTAGATTTGGAAAGTCATTAATTAAAAACCCCTAGGTCTTTACAGCGCGGCAGCGCCTAAAGTGCCATAAATCGATATCACAAAGTGCGACGATCAATCAAATTTAACATTAGGCTGAAGACAAACCGGTCGGTATCTAGATTGGAATCGTTTCGATAAACATCTTAAAAGCTATCATTTTGATTGTTGTGTTCCGCTACTTACAAAACGTGCGATCACGTTTTGTACAATAGTGTTTTGTGACCAGCAAAAGCAACTGTAGATCAAGATTTCCTTTTTTTACTTTATCTATATTATATAACGTCACACACAAGATATATATACATATAAAATGCTTTGTACTGAATGACTGACTGATGGATCAACGCACAGCCTAAACCGCTGATCGTAGAGACCTGAAACTTGGAGGGTGTGTTCTTTGTATGACGTAGGCATCCGATAAGAAATTTCCGAAATTCTACTACCTTTAAAGGGTTGAAAAACGGGGGCAAAGTTTGTATGGGACAACGTGATTCCTTGGTCCAAATTACTTCATGCATAAACATTCTTTAATAGAGTTGGTGCTTGTTTCGTATTTTATTCAAACTCATCACCTAACGTGGTTAAAAAGGGGTAGAAAGTTATTTAGGGGTAATTTGCATCGAAGTTGATATAATCCTCTTTAAACCATTTAAACCATTTATTCCACACACATAATAAGGCACACAATAGACAATAGACACATACACAATAACATATTTTAAAAATTAAAATTTAGGTACATTAAACTGTGTGTAGCTAGGTGCTTTAGTGCTTTTGACTTAAATATTCTTTTATATTTGAAAATCCAAATCCAAAAAGGCTATCACAACTTATTTAAGTTCTGCTCTGCTCGCGTTATTGTTAAGAAATTTTAATTATAACGCGAGCAGAGCATTCACAAATCTGTATCCTATAATATAATTTAAAAGATATTGTGTAAATATAAAAAGATAATATGTAATAATATATTTATTATTAATATTGGGATTCAAAATGATGTTTCGTTAATGTCTTTTTTTGTTCCGTGTTAAATACCATAAAATAACCAGCTATATTAAAATACTTGGAACATACATTTTATTTTCATTCGTATACGATACGACATTTTCCTTTATTCATTTCACTGTCATCTATATATATATATATATAAAAATCAATGCCACTTTTCGTTGTAATTTTATAACTCAAGAATGGGTTCACCTATCCAAACCAAATGTTTAGGCTTTGTTCGGACTATTTAGTAGATGGTTTATGTGAAGTTTGCACATAATCGGTCGAGCGGTTCTTCATGTATCACATTTTTTGTAACAAATGAATTGAATAAATGGCGCATCATTTTGTTAATGGGGATTTTGCTGTCAAATTTAAACGTAGGGTAGGGTAGGGTAGTACCATAGGGTAGGGTAGCATCACGCGAACGAAGTCACGCCGGGCAGCTAGTTAATTATAAAATAATTAATACACGTGTCGAAATTACTTCTTTACGTCAATAAAACCTTTATCATTGTTATTATAACGTTTTGACGATTAATTTTGATTTAATCAAAATGTGACATTGTCTTTATGGAGATAGTCATTAAGTATAATAATTATTTTTTATCGTGAATAAAATGAATAATTATTATCGATCGATTTTTAGTTTAATGACTTCAATTAGACGTTATAATCACAATTATCACAATACATCGATGTTTAGGGTTCCACATTAATGAAGGTGAAATAAATAAAATATAGTTTTCTTTTTTAGTTTCATGTTTTTTTTTAATATTTTTTTGTGCATTTATTGTGGTTTTAATATAATAATAATAATTCATTTATTTCGGACATACTTAATCATTCATATTATTTTTATACTATGTTAGTATGTTGCATATTTATAATAATCTCTAAAAATAAATAAATAACATTAAAATTGCCGGACTCGCTTCTTCTCGCTTTGTTTTATATGCGTGCCAAAATTTGAGCGACATATAATTAACTTTTAAAATGGCTGCGAAAAATATAAAAAGGAACACTTATGGTGTCGCTTCGGTGTCTTTGCATCACATCACATCACAGTAGTCTATGTTGACTTTTGACGATGGAAATGCGAAATATCTTTTATAATTATGCATAATTAGTTCTGGTAGATTACAAACGTGAAAAATAAAACTAACAAGCATTATTTGAGTTAACAACTAAAAATTCATTTTTTCTTGGCCTGCTATTCTGTAAGGTCATCTCGAAAGTCACCTCGCAACTCACACTCACTTCGATTGTCATCTCACTTGTCATTGTATTGGTATTCTCAAGATAAAATCAAGGCCAAGTGAAGTGAAGTGAGTTTCGAGAACTGAAAATTATATTCGTAACGTCAAAATATTCACCTGTCGTAGTTCATCTCACTTCCGTCATCACTCAGTGGCGCTAGTGTGGAACTCACTTATTTTAAGAATATGAAGCTTTAATCTCATCGCGGATTCACAAGTGATATTTCAAATGAACGTTACAGAATAGCACTGCTGAGCTAAAAGGTAATAATTTTTGTTCGATTGCGCATTATGGTGTGCATGACTATAACCACTGACAGCAGTCATTGAATGTCAAGATACAACAAAAATCCTTGTAGTTAATGTGTTTGTTTGATATATTAATTCTGTAATCATTCATAATCTTGTAATCACGTGTAACTTTTAAATTATCTATAATAATTACAGAATTTTGATTTGGTCGCGCGATAAAATACTTGGGAGATAGTGAACCCCGTTGCGCCCTCTAGCTTTTTAGGGTTCCGTAGCCAAATGGCAAAAAACGGAACCCTTATAGATTCTTCATGTCTGTCTGTCTGTCCGTCCGTATGTCACAGCCACTTTTTTCCGAAACTATAAGAACTATAATGTTGAAACTTGGTAAGTAGATGTATTCTGTGAACCGCATTAAGAATTTCACACAAAAATAGAAAAAGAACAATAAATTTTGGGAGTTCCCCATACTTAAAACTGAAACTCATTTTTTTTTAAATAAAACCCATAATTGTGGGGTATCTATGGATAGGTCTTCAAAAATGATATTGAGGTTTCTAATATTTTTTTTTTCTAAACTGAATAGTTTGCGCGAGAGACACTTCCAAAGTGGTAAAATGTGTGTCCCCCCTCTGTAACTTCTAAAATAAGGGTATGATAAATCTATAAAAAAATAATGATGTACATTACGATGCAAACTGCCACCGAAAATTGGTTTGAACGAGATCTATTAAGTAGTTTTTTTTTAATAGGTCATGAATTGAAATTCATATCAAATACTCAGGTCTGTACTACCATTTAGGTACTACAGGTTTGTACGGAACCCTCGGTGCGCGAGTCTGACTCGCACTTGGCCGGTTATTTGAGACTATCAGTCGCGATATTTTGTCTATTAAATTATTTTACTTTATTAATTTAATATGATGTTTCCTTGGTTATTTTAAGACATTATCACGTGGCAGATAAACTAGATCCTAGCCCTAGGAAACGTGATAGCTTCATAAGCGATTCTTTCAAATGATTTAAATGTATATGCCACTTTACCACGTGGTTAGACGCTGATACCGCACAAATAATAAAATAATATTTATTTAAGTATTAAAGTAATCTGAAAAAAATCAACAAAGCAAAAAAAATATACGCATTATTTTAGCAACTAATCTGATATAATTAAATAAGTAAAGCAAGCAGATGCCATGTTTGTGTAACGTGTTTGTTCGAGACACACTGAATGTTTGAAGAGATGAGATTACACATAGCAAGTAAACTGAGATAAAATCCTTTTAGACAAGTCGTTTGCATTATGTCAATGTCACAACAAATAATTGACATTTCCCTCGAATTTTCTGCATTATTATTTACTAGCTGTCCCCCGCGGTTTTACCTGCGTTCCCGGGATAAAAAGTAGCCTATGCTTTTCTCCATACCAAAGGCTATCTACATGCCAAATTGAGTTGAGTAGTTGAGTCGTGAAGGCGTAACAAACAAACAAACAAACTCACTTTCGCATTTATAATATTAGTTAGGACTAGTTTCCAGCCCGCGGTTTTACCCGCGTTCCCGAGGGTCTATAGATTTTCCAGGATAAAAAATACTTTGTGTCGGTCCAAATTTTATCCAAATACAGTAGTTACTGAGTTGAGTGGTAACAATTAGAAACACGCATCAACTTTCGCATTTATAATATTAGCACGATTTTGTAGCAAGTGTTTACTAAGATAGTAGGTAGGGTACTTATGGTAATCTGAAAATCTAAATTAGTATAGGCTATTTACATAATCCCCGACGAAATAAGTAGGCAATTTGAATTAGATTGTCTTTATCATATTTTTTTATTATGTTATATGTAATGTTATCAGATTGTTCATATTTTTATTATGTTATTTAAATATAATAAAATTATTATTGTATAATGCTTATATATTGTTGGAAAAACCCGTTGAAAGGCTGATAAAGTGATAACTACAACCTTCCCGTAGTTTAACCTAGCCGAGATTCTACAATATTCTCTGAGTCTATAATAAAGGATAATGAGCGAAAATGTATTAGTAAGGGCCAATAGTAGTGCCACAGTCTATAAAATGGTAGTGCGAAATACTTTCTTACAGAATAGAAGATAAAAACAATACTTTCACAAAATAAAATGAGAAATAATGATGGCTACGGTAACCGCTTACCATCTGCCGGGCCGTATGCTTTTTTACCGGCTTAGTCGTATAAAATAATTGGACTGTTTTACAAAAAACTTAAACCGACTTCAAAGTACACGAAGAAGTAATCAAATCCTGATCTGATGACAATGGGACCAAACGGGAAGTGTACCCTTCCAGACCAAAAAAGAATTTTCCAAAACGGTTCATAAATGACGGAGTTATGAGGTAACAAACATAAAAAAAAAAACATACAACCGAATTGAGAACCTCCTCCTTTTTTTGAAGTCGGTTAAAAAAATGGAGAGTGGTTTAATCCGTTGATTCTCGTGAGGGACACGCGTCCTTTAATAACATTGTTTTTTTTTTACCGCGATCCAAAGGATTTAAACATCCTCAACATCACAAAGTACGTTATGATAACCGTTTATTATTATTTTATATCAGTTTCTGAAATTCTATTTATATCCTTCATATACATATGTAGTTAGGGTACACATAAACTTCTATAACCTTAACTATAAATGTATTCGTAAGACAGTTGGCCTGTGACTTACCGCTGATCGTGTACACCGGTGTCCCGTTGAGGTGCGGTGAATGATCTTCGACCTTCTCTGATGGTTTGATAACATCGGGTGCTCCGACCATACCTGTCGATAAACAACGCAACATGTTACATCGTATAGTCATGTCGTTCAGTCAAATTCACCATTATTGTAATGATACTATATTTATCCGTGTTAAATAAGCGAATAATGATTTTTAGACAAGCTAACCATTCTGATATTTTTGGATTATCACTCGTTTTGTGCAGGTGATACGTGTATTTTTTTTTTATTCATTGTAGGTAATAAACCTTACATAAATTATTTTGGTTTATTTAGTATGATTATACCATATTGTACTTAAATACGATGTATAACGATTTTAAATTATATGTCGATTAAATATGTATGTATTCTCACTGGTCACGTCACTAGCTGTTTTTGACATAGGCATCGTCCTAATTGGCGATGATCGTACGAGCAAACGATGCGATTTCGTCGCACGACGAGACAAAACGCTTTAGAGTGTCCTAATTTGAGCTCGCAAGTCATCGCGCGAGCACAGGAACATCAGCGCGATCGTGCGACGAAATCGCATCGTTTGATCGTACGATCGTCGCCAATTAGGACGACGCCTTATAGTTTATCTAGTAGCTGTTTATACCCGGGTGAACTATCAGATTTTTCCAATGGATTTTCAATTTTTTTTCGTATTCCCAGTATAAAAAATTGCTTATGTGAAGCTATCTGCGTGTCAACTTTCATCGCGATCGCTTTAGTGGTTTATGCTGGATCGTTTTTGAGTTAGTGAGCTAGGATTTCGTTGCTAGGCACATACTCTTTGCCTTGAAACGTTCCTAGTAACTAGCCACGTGTAATCCGATAATATGTATAATAATAGATTCGGCAATTTGCAAGTAATAGTCAATTGATTATACGACCAATATTAATATTAAAATTTATTATGGATTACTTTATTACCGAGTACCTACTTAGTTTTATGATTATATTATTATATAGCCGTTTGAACCTGAATTATACGTTGTTATCTGTAAGATAACAACTGATAATTATTTTTACCTACCTCAGTGACACTTTTAGGTGTAAAGCATTGAAAATAAAAGAAGTGAAAAAATGTATCTACTAACTATATTCTATACATACTACTTAGTTATTTAAGTTACTCTGATTCCTAACTCCTTTTAATTTAATAGGGATTATAACTGTAGCTTTGGTTTCTAACTGCATTCATTCATCATCATCATATCCGTCTATGTATGTCCACTGCTGAACATAGGCCTCCCCCATTCACTCGAACGGTTTTGGGCCGCTTGCATCCAGCGCCGCCAAGCGACTCAGAGTCGTCAGTCCACCTGGTGGGAGTTCGTCCCACTCGGTAATTTTAGCTATTACTAATAAATCATACAAATAACTTTTATTACTGTCATACATAAGATTATTCTTGAGGAGTTTATTTGATTACTAGCTGTCCCCCGCGGTTTCATCCGCGTTTCTGGGACAAAAAGTATGTCCATCTCCATACCATAGGCTATCTGCATGCTAAATTTCATGATGATCCATTGAGTAGTTGAGGCGTGAAGGCATAACAAACAAACTCAAAACTTCTCTCTCTCAAAACTTCCTTCTCTCTCTATTAAATACTAGATTCCGAACCGCAGTTTTACCTGCGTTTCGAAGGGATTTAATGTCTTCCTGGCAAATCTCGCAAACACCAAAACTCATTCACATTTAAATAATATGAGTGAGACACTAACAACTACTACATCAACATGTAATGAAAAAGAAACTGTTTTAAAAGATTTTATCACGAGCTCGTTTATAAGTAATTGCTCTTATAACCTATAAATGAATTTATTGAAAATACTTCATGTTACTGACTCAGAAACTCGAACTCTGTAATATTTATATTTACGCGTTCTTGAGGTGAAACTCGGTTTAGATCAATCTACAACAGCGGTCATTCTCCTTTAGAATATAATTTCATAATTTATTTCTTTATCAGAATATACCGAAGATAGGTACTCAAATTACAGGTAATTTTTCCACATTGGGGGATGAATTTAGAAGAAACCTTACTTACCCTTCGTTTACGAAACTTGACATTTCAAGCAGTAGTTCCTCTTTTCAATATGGTTACCCCATAACTTAGCTAGGGAAATTAATTTCACCCCCAATGTTAACGAATGTGCACTAAGAAGTAATCAAATTCTGATCTGATGAAAATGGGACCAAAAGGGAGGTGTACCCTTCCACACAAAAAATGATTTTCCAAATCGGTTAATAAATGACGGAGCTATGAGGTAACAAACATTTAAAAAATACGTCCGATTTGAGAACCTCCTTTTTTGAAGTCTGTTAAAAAACGCACAAAATTATTGAATAAATTCTTACAATCACTATTACTATCTATATTTAAGAAAGACACGGGCGAGCTAGATTTGGTCTTTTGGTCTAATCTTTGTTATGTTTTACCAGCTTATTACCCCCGCGGGGATACCAGGTAATTAAATTACCCCCAGGGCTGTGCGTGCATCAGTCAGTTTTTACAGATACAGATATATAGACTATAGATCAAATTATAATAAAGAACCCTAAAATAAAAGCTTATTGAAAATACAAACCATTATCAAAAACACAAATAAAGATAACATTGACGTCAAAAGTCATACAAAAATCTATTTTTAATTTGATAATAAATATTGTCAAAACGGCATTTAATCAGTAGCTTAATAATAAGCTGATCATAGCTTATCATAATCATTGGAATTATATACAAATAAATTAATATCACTACAATAATATAATATCACGAATTATCTTTCATTAGTTGTTGATTGGTTTACGGCAAATAATTTACTGCTCAATGAGAAAAAAACTAAATGTATCAGATTCAGTCTACCAAATGTGAGACACTCGGACGCCAACATTGTTATTAAAGGTGAAAAACTGGATCTTGTTAAAACAACTGTATTTTTGGGTATTACATTAGACGATAAGTTACAATGGGGTCCACACATACATAATCTAGTGAATAGACTTAGTTCTGCAGCGTATGCAGTGAAGAAAATCCGTTCTCTCACTGACGAATTTACGGCAAGATTAGTTTATTTTAGTTATTTTCATAGTCGGCATCCTCCTTTGGGCCAGCGGTGCAGACATCAATAGAATTTTTATCCTGCAGAAGAAGGCTATTCGCGCAATATATAACTTAAAGCCAAGAGATTCCCATAGGGATAAGTTTAAAACCATAAATGTAATGACAGTGTCGTCACAGTACATATATGAAAACTTAATTTATGTTCGAAAAAATATACTTAGCTTTCCTAAAAATAGCGACACTCATAGTTTAAACACTAGAAATAAGGACAAACTTGCTGTACCTGTAACACGGCTCAACAAAGTTAGGGATTCTTTTAAGGGGCAATGTATACGCTTCTATAACAAAGTACCCAAATCAATTTAAGAACTATCTGTGTATAGATTTAAAAAGTTTTTTTTTTAGCTTTAAATTGAGTATTTTAGTATAAAGTTTCCGACTTTTTAGAAGACAACAACGCATTTGAATGAAGTGTTCGCTTTATAGGCTATTTTAATTTAATTATCTAATATTGTCAAATTTGTTATAAGATAATTTAAAAAAAACTTGCTGCGTTTCTTGCCGGGAGTCTTGGGAGCAAGAAACGCAGCAAGTTTTTTTTGTATACTCATCTCGTAAGTCTCACCAACCGGTGGTAAAATCAATTGTAACGTTCGTAAGTGCCTTATTAGGGTCTATATTGACAAACAATTTTTGAATTTTGAATTTGAATTGAATTTTATCACAGCACGCAAGTGTGTGCTGAGCTTAAGTGAAGCCAAAGAAAGGGGGGAAATTAGTGCGTGAAATCGGGAGCGTTGCTCTATATACCGGGGGTGTAATGTAACAAAATAGGATGTTTTTTTTTTTTTTTTATACCACTTAGGTGGCAAACAAGCATACGACCCGCCTGATGGTAAGCGGTTACCGTAGCCTATGGACGCTTGCAACACCAGGGGTATCACGCGCGCGTTGCCGACCCTGCAGAAATCTCTTCAAACCCCTTTTGAAGAACCCCATGCTGTACTCCATGGGAAGATCACAGCCAAATATGTAATAAGTGGTGGAGCGCTCGTGGTGATGATTAGCCAAAGATCGGCAAAGTTAAGCTACCATCAGTGAGGCTGTACCGAGATGGGTGATCGCCTAGTGGTATTTCAACTCGAACGTTTTCCGTGCTTCGGAAGGCACGAAAGGCCATTAGTCCCGGTTATCACGCTTATAGTTAGAGACCTCCTAGGTGAATTTAAAACTCCAACAGTAGGTTGACCACCAGCCGACCTCCACCGATCCGCAGTGGGCACGCGTGGTGGAGTATCTGCCCATTCCCTTTACCTCATTTGTGAAAGGAGGCATGTGCTCAGCAGTGGGACATTATAGGCTGATGATGATGAATGTTGTGTTCCAGCGGGGAGTAAGGTCATCAGAGCACCATGAGGCGCTGTGCTGGCTGTGTGAGGTGTGGAGGATCAGCGGTGTAGCACCTGATTAATGACTGCGTTTTGACCCCTTCTGATGAAGAGATTTTTGCGGGGTAGCAACGCGCGTGTTGAAAAAGTACGGTAACCGCTTACCATCAGGCAAGCTGTATGCTTGTTTGCCGACAAAAAAACCCGTTTCAAATACTGTACCTGACTTCTGTGGACGTGAACCTTACGTAACGTTAATTAAATAGATAATTATCAATTAACATAGCTAAGATGTTTTTGTTAGTATATTTTACACTAATTGGAATGTTTGTTATTTAAGTTATTTTATCGGGAATAAGGGGGTTTCCGCCTAGTGGTATTTCAAATCGAGCGTTTCCGTGCTTCGGAAGGCACGTAAAGCCGTTGGTCCCGGTTATCACTTAATTGTGATAGTCGTTAAGCTAGTTGGATGCCTCCTAGGCGGCTTGAAAAATTCCAACAGTAGGTTGGCCACTAGCCTACCTCCACCGATCCGCAGTGGGCACGCGTGGTGGAGTATCTGCCCATTCCCTTTCACCCTGATTTGTGAAAGGAGGCCTGTGCTCAGCAGTGGGACATTATAGGCTGATGATGATGATGATGAAGGGGGTTTCCCCCTTATTAATAAATAAGGTGTAAGTCAGTATTGTAACATATCCGTCACTTTCAAATGTCATATAAACAAAAAGGGCTGGGGCTATCTTAATACCTGGGTGTTACAAGACTGACTTACACCTTATTTATTAATAAGGAGGTAGAGCCTCAGATCTGCCTCTCCTGTAAATATTATGTAATGAATCTAAGCTTGTTTTGAAAAGAGTAATGGCTGAATTTATTGCCGGCTCTTCTCAGCAAATGCAACCTTCCGAACCGGTATTTGAGTATTAGAGTCAGACTTTTCAAACTGCGAAGGGCTATTTCAATAAATGATTTTGAATTTTGAGATTACAGTTACAGAATAAGTTTTATAATCTGAGTACAGAGCTAACAAGTTTCTAGGAAACACATCTCATATTATATACGTTTGTTTGGATGTCTGTTGCTATTACAATTTATTTATTTTTAAAATGTGTTGTATGTTGTCATCAAAATTGATCGAGACCTCCGGAGACCAGCGGGCGGGGAGCTTTTTCCGCCAACGCGTCAGCTTGGCTATCCAAAGAGGAAACGCTGCCAGCCTTCTGGGAACCTTGCCGTTAATCGGAAGCAGCGGCGGACTTGAGGAAATTTTCTATATATATAGATTGTATTTTGTACATATCTGTTGAATAAAGATGATCTATCATAGTATTGTAAATGTGTGATATTTAATGTGTTTGTACGCCAAATAGACATAATATGTAGAACACCACCATAAATAGTTTGAATTTGAATACTTTTTAGTATAGGAAGAAATTAAACCTCTCGGGTAAGCGGTTGAAAACTCCCATAAAAATAACCGCATAGGTAAATAGATCCGAAGCGTACACGTATGACGCTACAAAATTAAATGTGTAGTTATTTAATGACTCGTTAAGCAGCCGGCAGGATACTTAAATTCATAGGGTATCACCTTACATGACCGTAAACTAGTCACTAGTGGCCTTAACAGACGCAATTATTCATAAGGTCAAACTATACTGTTTTTGAATAAGAATGGATGGAGATGCGTCTTACTTCGGTTGCCGCATAGTTGGGAATTGTTTGTGGTAAGTACTCCTTCGTCAATCCTTTTCACGTTTTGGACATTTGCCACCTGAGAACTTTTTAACCAACTACGAAAAAAGGATGAGGTATCCAATTCGTTTTTTTTTTATGTTTGTTACCTATTCTGTCATTTATGAACCGACTTCGAAAATTCTTTTTTGTTTGGATGGGTAAACTTCCAGTTTGGTCTCATTGTCATCAGGTCAGGATCTGATTACTTTAGTCTTTGTACTTTGAAGTCGGTTAAAGTTTTTTGTAAAACAGTTTTTTGTTTTATTATTCATTAGAGTCTCATGAGAGTATATGTCAGCTCTGTCGCGTTGTTTTCTTACTCTATTTCTAACTAGCTTTCCGTCCCGCAGTTTACCCGCGCCTCCTACTTTCCCCCCTTAGGGATAGAATATCCAAACATCCTTTCATAGGCTACAAAAGTATTATAACCAACTTTTAAGTAAATCCTCCTACCCTTTTTTACCAATTAGGGGTTGATTTTCCACAAAGCCACTAAGCCAAGGTATACATCTGACTTATTATTGTATTATTGTGTCATTTCTTTTTTTTAAGTTTCTATTCTTTTTTGGTTTTATATATTTTTTTGTTTTGTGCTATTATAAAGTTAAAATGCGTATATGTATACCGAGCGCCTCTTTCGCCAACAAACTGTGTTGTGCAGTTTGGCGAAACTGTATAATTTATAATAGAATTTATAAAAAGTTCAAATAAATTAAAAAAAAAAAAAAAAAAAAAACATCGAATTTTAAGTTAATCGGACCCCCGTTAGGTACAAACTTTAACTCCTCTTAAAAACTCCTTATAGATTTCTTAAAACTAAAACTAAACGTAAGTTAGAAAGCGTCTTGACAATTTAATGCCCGGCAAGAATTCGTTCGCGTGGTGCTACCCTACCCTACACTACCCTATCTAAACCATCCAGGGCGTCACCCAAACGCATACAAAAAAATTCAACTGTGCGTGGTTTTGTCACTGAATTCCTCCTAACGGCCGGACCGATTTGAATGTTTTTTTGTATGCATTTGGGTGGCTCCCTGGATGGTTTAGATTCACAAATCAGCCCGGCAGATGGCGCTGCAGTCGGTATCTAGGTAACATTATCGACTGCAGCGCGTAGAATTTTATTATATAAAGATATTCAAATATTTATTTCTATCTCTCAGGAAAAATCTAGTAGTAATTGTTTATCCTCGAGAAAAATCTCAAGTTTATCCACATAGATTATAAACCCGGAAATGCCTCGCGCAACGTGTGCGGAATTTAAAAAAAATGAATTAAGGAAAAATGAATGGCGGAAGTGTCTAGCCGCATCCATTTTAGGCTATTTTATCACAATACCTAATGTAGGGTAAGTACATTACGGATTGCTTGAGTAAAAAGTGCAATGGTCCGTCCATGGTACGCGAAGCGAGCACGAGCCGAGCCACTAACGAACAGGATTCGTTCGTTGCTCGCGATTTCAAGCGTGGACGTACTTAATGATCCTTCAACGAGCCTACAACGAGCGCGATGCTAATCCCTGTGTTCGTGAAAAAACTGACAATCGGGCGGAGCGCAGTCGAGCGCGAGACGAATGCTCGTTCGAGGCTAGGAAGTCCGTCCACGCTACGCGAACAATTAACGAATCCTGTTCGTTCGAGGCTCAGCTTGCGCTCGCTTCGCGTAGCATGGACGCACCATTACGTATTAATAGCATTGAAGCAAAACATGAGAAAACTTGTATGGATGAAAAGTTAGGTAGGATTATAGGGATAGCATAGACTATACCAGAATATGTGCCGTGAGCACGGGTATGTGCAACGCTTCCATGAAACGAACTGCGTATTTATAGATTGCACGACTAAATACATATAAATTAATGCCAATTTCTCGTTTTGTATCGACAGTTTTACCAAGAACTCATATCTTCATTATTTTCTGTCATTAAATCACTAGTGTGCGAGATATCTACTTTGAGTATTTAGATTACTATGAATGCATCTTTATGCAATCTGCTCACGCTTCGCACATGGTACCTAATGTTGTTGACGCTAACATATTCTTTTAGGTAGGATCCGTGGGTAGGATACTTTTCATCCCGGGAAAATAGTCCTTCTGCAGGGCTATTTTAAAACGTCGTCGTAAAAGGCGAATTTCATTAATTGCTATTTTAATTTCCGAAATCTTTTCGATGAATCGAATTGATATTTCCGTAATCAAAAATATTCGAATTCGGAAATTAAAAAAACAATTGCGGATTATCGCCTCGGTAGTTTTTGAATCCGTTTCCGATATCGAATCCGTGAAACCGCTGGCGAGAAATAGTCCTGTATAAAAGCATAGATATCGATGTAACATGCAATTAATAAATCAATCAATCGAGTTGTGCATCAATAAGTAACACGTGTATGTCAATCGGTATCGTTAATTACGATTCAAATTATCGATTTGTATCGTCGTACGTGTAAAGCCGAGACAATCGGTCATTAGCAATTTAATTATTTATTGGGTATTCAAAAGTTACTAGATTTTATGTGATGTAAATAAATAAATATCCCAGGACGGATTGGAAGGTGAAGAAACAATTTGTAATGAGATACACATATCGTGATGACGTCAAACAAAATCAGTAACAATGATCATCCTTTATTTCACACTAATATAGTTAATTTGCATAAACATATTATGTAAAAATACTAATTAAATTCACGGCTATATAAAAGTCCGATTTTTAAATACTCATTAGTATTTAAAAAGCGGACAATAAAGACGTCAAAGAAAATCTCTTTCGCATTTTTAGGACAGAAAATTAGTTCCTTTGGTAGCTGATGAAATTTTTGAAAATTCCTTCCCTAAGGCGGTGAAACTGCGGGACGGATTGCAAGTAGGTATTATATAGGTATAAAATATATATTATATAGGGTGGATACGACGATACGACATTAAATTAAACCACGTATAGTACTCAGGAAGACCAACATCGAAATCGCAAAAAAAAATACAGCTTTTCATACATTTTTGCCGAGGAGACATGTACCATTTGTATGAAAAGCAGTAATTGTATGTGCGAGAAAGTGCGAGAAGCAAAACTTTTTTTTTTTTTTTTGAATAAATTACTTATCTCCAATAATACTATTTTTTTTAAATAAATATTAATGCCACTTTAATTTTTTCAAAATACAGCTCATGGTTTCTTTCCGCGTTTTTCTATAAAACCTTTATCGTTCCTTATCTCTTGAAGTTACCCTTAATAAAATGCCGACATGGAGTATGAAAACAGGTGTGACAATTCCAGTTTATCGATAAACATTACTCGAACGTTATCGATTAATTTCAGTGTGTGTTCAATCGATTAACTGTTCATATCGATACGCCTGCGGTGTGAAGATCACGTTTTACATCGCAGAGATTTTAATCGAGAGAGCACTATACTGTAAAATATTGGAATTTACATGTAGTTAATTAACTATTTAAGGAAGGAAAACGGTAACCAGCGGCAGACTCGAGGAAATATTCTGTGTATAGATTGTAATATTACATAATTTGTTGTAAATAAATTTACAGATTAAAAGGACAATAGCATAGACCGAAAATTATTATTTTACTTTAGATTTTAGATAACTACTGGTAGCATGGTGAACAGCATCTTATAAATTGTTCGTGAAGTTTCGTAGCCGTGCCTCGTCAGACCCTCGTACGGGCCACGGCTCGTACCCAGCACGGCCTAGCATAAATCATCTTTTATCAGTAGAATTTCAGACCTTTCAATCGTCATACGGAAGACCCACATCTATAGATAAAATTACATATAATAACAACTTATCCAAAAATCCAATTATTTTTTAGATACAAGCACATAGATATTATAATAAAGTTGAGTAAATAAACGTTGTCAATTATAATTTGAATTCAAAATAAGAACAACAACAGGTTGTAATGTTGCAACGTCACGCTCTGGCGCCGGCTTGCGAAAGGTACCTACACTTTCACAATGAAGTGTAATCGCTGATCTTGTACCTTAGGGTCTATGGCTATGTGTAGGGTTGCCACGTTTGTAAAAAATAAAATCTTCACGAAAGAATAAAATTATGAAAATGGCCAAAATACAGACTTCAGTCAGCATACCTATATACTCAGGACCTACATATACTAAATAAAAAATAAATAAATAAATATCCTGGGACATTCCTCACACACGGTCATCTGATCCCAAACTAAGCAGAGCTTGTACTATGGAAACCAGATAACTGATATAATACATATACTACTTTTTTGTTTGTAAATACATACTTAATATACATAATTACACCCAGACTCAGGACATACAGACATGTTCATGCACACAAATGCATGTCCTGTGTGGGAATCGAACCCACGACCTGCAGCGCTATAGGTTAAGACTCCACGTCTTAACCAACTGCGCCAACTGGCCCGTCATATACTCAGGAGAGCTATTTTTTTATTTAATGTAGTGTCAAAAAATGGGTTACGTATGTACCCCCTTTCATTACGTTAGCCTTGTATTTTTTTACTCATAAATTCATAATCTAAAAAGGATTTCATGGCATTAAAATTCAACCAAATAATAAACTTTGGAACAACTGAAAAATTATTTCCTCCACCAAAAACCCCGCTATACGAAGGAAAACTTACGAACCGCTGGACAAATTATGTTTTTTATAATAGCTAGGAGTGGCAACCCTAACCCAGGCTCCATGTGAAGAAAAACTTACAGACTCTTAAACAAATTGAACTGCTGTAACTTTATCAAAAGTAGGACATCGATTTTCCAGACACTTATACCATGGGTCTATTCAAGGCCAGTGTGAACAGGCATCTTATGGGTACGCGCGGTCCACCTATTAAATAGGTATAAAAAATAAATTAAAAAAAGGAGTGGCAAGTGTGGCAACCCTAGCCCAGGCCCCATGTGCACATAAGGGCATAAAACCAACAATCGTGAAGTAATGCTAAGTTCATTTGAAATGTTGCTATAACAATAAAATCAACTTTACCATTTGCTTTATTGCGTGTTTTTATGCCAATTTCGGCATTTATTTGCTTGTACGCAATTTTTCTGTTTGTTTTATTGCTCATTACTACAGTGAACCCTTTCACCCTCATTTGTGAAAGGAGGCCTGTGCTCAGAAGTGGGACATTATACCTAGGCTGATGATGATGACTAGGTACAGTGAACTGCGTAACATACTTACATATTTGGACAGACTTCGATTGAAATTTTAGGTAAGTAGTAGGTATTTTAAATGTAAAGTTTTTCTTGGATGGACGGACTTGCGAGCCTCGAACGAGCGTTCGTCTCGCACTCGACTGCGAACACAGGGATTCGCATTGCGCTCGTTGTAGGCTCGTTGAGTACCTACCTACGTCCACACTTGACATCGCGGGTATCGAATTCTGTTCGTTCGTGGCTCAGTTCATGCTCATAATTATTTGGACGCACCATAAGGGTCATCGCCCACTATATCAGTACCGCTCCATCGCAGCAACGGCCCGGCACCGCCTCAACTCAATCCAACCACTAGCTGCCAGCGCGCCGCCTGCGAGGTGGCAGCTCGCGGGGGCGGCGGCGTGCTGCCGGCATGCCGGTAAAATTGGTGGCGCGGCTTTCGTAAGATACCGCTTGCTGGCGTCACGCAGCAAGGGAGCGGACCGGTCGCTGGAAGCGTGTGGTCAGCAGGACTAGTGGCTTGTAGCGGCAAGCGGGCTTGCCGCGAGGTGGCAACTATTTTATTTAGTCATTGTAAAATTTACTTTAACGTATACGATTTAAAGGCGTCACTTGAATGGCAAGGTAAATGCCGAGGCGTAGCCGTGCTGTGAGCGGTGACCCTATGTATTTGACCTCTAAAATCTAAATAGACACTTCTACATTTAATAATTGGACTGTTTTACAAAAAACTTAAACCGACTTCAAAGTACACTAAGAAGTAATCAAATCCTGATCTGATGACAATGGGACCAAACGGTAACTATACCCTTCCAGACAAAAAAAGAATTTTCCAAATCGGTTAATAAATGACGGAGTTATGAAGTAACAAACATAAAAAAAAAAAAAAAAAAAAAAAAAACACAACCGAATTGAGAACCTCCTCCTTTTTTTGAAGTCGGTTAAAAAAGAAACTTGTTTATAACCCATTGTAAAAGTATTACACATTAATTAAAACATAATTATTCAGTATTCCAACACGTCATTTCAAAGACATTTTGAATTAGGTGTGCCTTGTAACGGTCGTGTCATTTACCGTACAACAATAATAACGTACTTTTAGTTTCGCTTGGTAAAAAATATCTTTATGTTCTTACAGATCGCAGTCAAATAACATTACACTAATGTGGTGTTTTGTTCCTGCGGTGAGTAACATCGCCAGAGCTGCATGAGGCGGCGCTGAGCTGCCAGTGTGCGGGGAACAGCGGTGTTCCACTCCCGGCACTACGAGTCTTCAAGCTATCGACCAACCCCAAAGAAGTGCAATAATGTTTCATCTTTTACTGGAACCAGTCGGTATTGCGGGGGAGGGGGATGGCAAAAGACCAGATGGTAGGTATGTCTTTGATCCCTTGGAGTGTCGGCAAGTCGCTGGTGTGGGATGCCACATGTGTCGATACACTCGCGCCATCTCACTTACCGGCGACTCGTAAAGCTGCAGGGGCAGCTGCGGCCAGTGCAGAAAATTCAAAATTCAAAAAATACGCATCGGTTGGACCCAATTATATTTTTATGCCTTTTGTGGTCGACACTATGGGACCTTCGGGATCCGAAGCTCGCCATTTTGCTCGCACTTTTTCATCAAAATTGATCGAGACCTCCGGAGACCAGCGGGCGGGGGGTTTTTTAACGCGTCAGCTTGGCTATCCAAAGAAGAAACGCTGCCAGCCTTCTGGGAAACTTGCCGTTAATCGGAAGCAGCGGCAGACTTGAGGAAATTTTCTATATATAGATTGTATTTTGTACATATTTGTTGTAAATAACTTTGAAATCAATTCTGTCCATCCCCACCACAACAAATCCGACAGTGCAGGGCTCTGATCGTCGAAGTTAAGCCCACATGCGCTCTGATTGGCTATGTCAACGACACACTAAACATTTAGAGGCAGTGACTGGTCGTTAGTTATTTGTCAGTGCAAAATCACTTACTAGTTGCGGAATTGGATTGTTCGGTATTACTACTCTAATGGGAATTTTCCTCGATGTCTCGAACCTTCTTTAAACCGTGAAATAGTAGTATACTAAATAATGCCTTCTACGTACTTAGATTAAAGCAAAAATAAGATACGGTCGGTCCCACAGTCGGTACCTACGCTGGAGGCAAACCACCATCTTTTGAAACAATAATACCCTGCATATCTCCCGTCTTTCTGTTCTAAAAGTCGGTGTACTTCGTCGTCACAAAAAGATTCGTGTGGATCAAACCCACGACCTGCAAGAAGGAATTCTGACGCTTTGATCACTCGAGCTGCTCTGCTGCAGCATGCTGCAGTAAATTACCGATTTTACTATCTGCGTGAGATAGCTATATAAAATACGGACTAACGCGTTTTCCTAGATCGAAAACAATATCAATTCAAAGCAATTTTAGGGTTTCACATTCGGAAATCCAAACCGTATCTTCCTATTTACACTTAAGTTTCCGGATTGGTTAACTGAAGACTAGGAAGTGACAATAAAAAAATATAGGTACCTACCTACCTACATTGTGTATTACGTACTTCCCCAAGTCTTTCTTTATAGACTTGCGGAGTAAATCAATTGGTTTTAACTGACATTCAACGGGCGAAAGAACGACGAACCTGTTTTTTTAAGTTATCATTTTTATACAATAAATGTTTTTTTCATGGTTATTAAAGAGCTACGTAGGTAAAACTGATGTTTTCTGTCAGTCATTATTGTTTCTTCAGTTATTTATCTATACTGTAATAAACGAAGAAAACTAAAGTAATATAAGTATAGACGCAGAACAACACGCACAGCGCTTGAAATGGAAATGGGTGGGGCATGTAGCCCGCATTTCAGATGGAAGATGGACAAAACATGTCGCAACATGGTCAGGTCCAGGAGGGAAAAGAGCAAGAGGCAGACCCAAAGATCGATGGATTGACGACATCCAAAAAACGGCAGGCAAGGACTGGATGAAGTTAGCCAAATATAGAGAAAGATGGAGACAGTTGGAGGAGGCCTATACCCAAAGAGCTAAATTAATTTATAATAAGTGTGCTTTTTTATATATTGAACCTATATCAAATTCATAAATGGCTTATAATATTATATAATAAACGTAAAAGAAATATAATTACCTATCTCACTAGAACGTGTTCGTATCATAGATTTATTACAGCCCCTCTAGACAAGATGGTTGTCGACAATCGTCATCGTTAGTAAACGATCAACCTTTGTAATGGGATTGACATTTGAAATCGAAATATCACGTGACTTTTAGCAATCTCTTAAGTCAATCCCATCAAAGGTTGATTGTTTACTAATGATGACGATTGTCGAAAACCATGACAGATTACAGAATAAAAGGAAACCTTTTATCCTGTATCTTACGGTATGTAATTAAAATTAAAACGACAATTCATGCGCTTGTACTATAACTTTTTCTGTGACTGCTGCGATTCGAAAACCATTAGAGAACCTGATTGACTATTTTGGATTCTACAGAGCAGCAATCAGGTTCACGGACCACTCCGACTCCGACCCAAACAAAATATCGTCTGTTTATACATATATTATAAGCAAAACTACCACATAACTGTTTAAATTAAAGCTACGGTCAACTACAATAATGTTTACAAAACATTCAGTTGCCTTTGCCTGAACGCAGGCAAACCCAGAGTGAACGTTAGTAAAGTAAAAATGTTATAATAAATGAAAGTAAATCTGAAGTAACACAGATAGGAAATTGTTCATAAATATTGTGAAATGATATCTCAAGTACCGAAAACGATACCTACACAAATCTCTATAAATCTGTATCTTTTTTTAAGATGATGATAGGTATTTGACACATACTTAGATAAAAGAAAAACCTGCAAAGAGTCCTGCAGGGCTATTTTAAAACGTCGGATTCGATATCGGAAATCGATTCAAAAATTTCCGAGGCGAATTTCAGCAATTGCTATTTTAATTTCCGAAAACTTTTCGATGAATCGAATTGGTATTTCCGTAAAGAAACGTTAAAAATATTCGAATTCGGAAATTTTAATAGCATTTGCGGAAAGTCGCGTCAATAGTTTTTGAATCCGTTTCCGTTATCGAATCCGAGCGTTTTAAAATAGCCCTACAGGTCTCACTCACGCATTGAGGGTACTGACCTTCCTTAGACGAATAATTTAATGGTGTGGGCCATAACTGTACAAAAACGGACCACATAACTAAAGTTTGTAAAAGAATTTTGATGATTTCGAAAAAAAACGGCTGCTGATTTTTGGCTTTGCGAACTTCGGAGATAAGGGGGGAATAGTATTTCTTTGGCATATTTCATCATCATTAAATCAAAATATCTATAATCTATGCCACACAGATTACAGAATAAGGCAGATGGAGCGCGCGGAACACGAAAGCGAAGCCAAAAAAGCAAATACAAATTGAAAATATGATACCTGGTATTCGTTTTCCAGTTTGTATTTGCATTGTTTAACCACAGTTTATTATTAAAGAAGTGTTTTTTGTTACATTAAGTTTGTTAAACAAAGCAAATACACATTCAAAAGCGAATAGCAGGTACGTGTTTTTCAATTTGTATTTGCTTTTTTGGCCTCACTCCCGTGTTCCGCGCGCTCCATCTGCCTTATTCTGTAATCTGTGCTATGCCACATAAAAGAAAATAAAACCCTGTTTATAAATTTACAAATGAATTATGCCCTTTCATATGATACCCCATTTAACCTGCAGCCCCACTTTTAAATTTCAGTCCCCTTTCGGCCCCTTTTGCAAATAAATTATTTTTTTCATTTACAAAAAGATTGGGTAAGCAATATTTATAACTATTCCAAATTTCAAATAAATAGCATCAGTGGTTGCTGAAATATATTGTTGGGATAGACGGAAAGACGGACGAAGTGGCACCATAAAAGGGTTCCTTTTTACCTTTTTGGTTAAAAAGAATAAAACATATGACAGTTTCCATCTCGAGAAAACTAGATCCTTCTGAAACGCGGAGAAAACCGGGGGACGGAACAAGAAGTAAGTACCTACACTGCTTTATTATTATTACCCAGGATTTATAAAAATAAAGTAAAGATGAATAGAATCCAACAATCGTGGGAATCAAACTAACAACCTCTCGATACCCGACACTAACCAAGCGAATGTAATGAAAACCTAACTACAAACATTACCCCAGAGAGAATGTTTACAAACGGCAGTGTAATCGTAACTTGAATAACTGCCGTACGAAACGTAACTATTGCGATAAAATAGTAATTAACGCACGGTTAACAGTTAATTTAACTATTTTATGGTTTTCAAATACGTCCTTTTACTTTTAAATGACTATAGCTCGTCTCAAAGGGTGTGAGTGACAGTTTTCTTTGTACCCTCAGGGCCTTGAACTCGCAGCGACTTTTTACAGATTTTTCAGAACAACAGTTTCAGTGAGTTCATTGGAAGGCGAAAGGGTAGATAATGCGTGAGTGATGCCACAGGTGTTATAAGCGCGTCTCTTGTGATGCAACATCCGTGGGATCACAAGCGTCCTTTGGCTACGGTAACCGCTTACCAACAGCCGGGCCGTATGCTCGTTTGCCGACTAAGTCATGTAAAAAATAATTGGACTGTTTTACAAAAAACTTAAACCGACTTCAAAGTACACTAAGAAGTAATCAAATCCTGATGAAAATGCGGTCCAAACGGGAAGTGTACCCTTCCAGACAAAAAGAATTTTCCAAATCGGTTAATAAATGACGGGGTTATGGAGTTATGAACAAACATAAAAGATAAATACAAACGAATTCAGAACCTCCTCCTTTTTTGAAGTCGGTAAAAAAATGGTGGTTATATTCCTTGAGTAAGTACTCTAGAGGTGCATAAGGTATAATAAGAGGTTGTTTATGAAGGCGGAAAGCTATCCCCATAACGTTTTTATCTCCTTAGGGGTGAAATTACGGAGATCCCTTTTTTAGACACGCACGATCCATACCTACGCTATAAGAGGCAACTACCCTCCAAATGTCATGGTTCAATGACCAGTGGTATTCGCATTTTTAGAAGATAATATTTACGAAGCCTTATTCTTAAAATATGGAAGGTGTTAAATCGTTTTGTATTGTCAATGTTGGTGAAATGATGAAGTCACGGTAGCCGTGGGAAGGGAAGTCAAAGGTTATAATGATTAACTTTAAAAGTTTCAAAGATTGCAGTATTTAAAGTATGTTTATACAATGGTGTATTTTTAGAAGATTGTTCTCTGATTTTACTTTTGCGTGTTTGAATTCTCTAATGGTGCGTCCATGCTTGGCGAACCGAGCACGAGCCGAGCCACGAACGAGCACAATGCGAGCACGATTCGCGTAGCGTGGACCGGCTTACGAGCCTCGAACGAGCATTCGTAGCGTGCTCGACGGCGCTCCGTCCGATTGTCAGTTTTTTCACGAACTCAGGGATTCGCATCGCGCTCGTGGTTTCCACGCTTGAAATCGCGAGCAAAGAACGAATCCTGTTCGTTCGAGGCTCGGCTCGTGCTCGCTTCGCGTAGCATGGACGCACCCTTACAAGATAAAGTTACTGTGATTTTTTTAACTTTGTATAGGCATGTGTTTGACCACGATCTCATGGTTAGTGCTGATGTGGCCGAAGGTGGTAAGCACACAAAGCCTAGAAGGAACTGGCTCTGGATTTTAAGAGCCAGCTGCTGCTCAAACAGCAGATCGAATGGGGAAGTATCTTCCATCCAGAGTACCGCAGCCATGAATACCATACTATGTAGGAGTTTCATTGAAAGAAAACTTCTTCGAAATTCAGTTTCTTTTATTTGATAATGGTGCCGATTCTGTTTTAGATCGCACTAAACTAATTTTAGTCACATCTCATCTCTTTCTTACGAACATTATTGAAAAAGGATAGAACATATTTGAAGCTGTCAAATTATTCTTTGCCGTCTTATTTTGCGTGTATTTAGGCGTAACCGCGATAGATGGCGACTAAATTTATATTGATAACAAGCATTGGACTAATTTGACAGGACTAAATTTCTTACATTCTTTTCTTATGTTCTTTGTTAGAAAGAGACATAGCGAGATTAAAATTAGTTTAGTTGTGAACAACAGAATCAGGGCCATTGACGGGTAAATTCGAAGAAATTGAACTTATCATGATTTATGATCGCGTACAGCCGCGGATCTTTGGTATTATAATGACTTTCAAGAATCTAGGTTTTTTAATCGGGTTTTATATGGATTCTTTATTTGGTTTTAGCGCTTTGTTGAATCATGCACTTTTTCGGGTTCTCCGTACCCAAAGGGACCCTATTCATAAGACTCCGCTGTCCGTACGTCCGTACGTCTGTCTGACAGTGGGCTGTATCTCATGAACCGTAATAGGTACACTCTTGGAATTTTCACAAAATATGTATTTCTATTGCCGCTATAACAAAAATAATATAAATGAAATAAAATTTTAAATTTAAGGGACTTTTTTTGGGACAAGAAACGACTTCTTTTGGTGTTTTTTTTGTTGCGCCTACTATATTGAGTAAAGGTAACATTATTATTCTCTTTATTTATTTTGATTCTTAAAATTATTACTTTTTATAACATTGGTATAAAAATCAAAAATATTATAAAAAACCTAATCCTATGTATTTTGTATAATATATGTATTTTGTACTAATAAAAAAAAAAACTATGTAAATATGATTAATTATTTATTATTATTACATTATATCTCTTTATTTATTTTGCATCTTAAAACTATTTTTTTTATAACATTACAATTAAAAATGAAAAATATAATAAAAAAATACATAATCCTATAAACAAATACGATTACTTTTTTTACATTATTATTATAATAATAATTATACGGAACCCGCCGTGTGCGAGTCCGACTCGTACTTGGCCGGTTTTTTTATCAGTTTTTATATTGATTCTTTATTTGGTATTAACGCTTTGTTGAATCATGCCCTTTTTTTCTACGAAGTCTGCAAATCGTATGGCCCGCTTGTACGGCCGTATTTTTTATGGTGACCGTATTTTTGTAATCAATTAATTTATTTGACTTGAATTTACAATGAAATTGGTCAAAGGATATATTTCTAAGAACTTTAATGTAAAACCGTTGGGTATTAAAATAATTTAATATTTGCATGTCAAATATATGGCAAAGTAAGTGGGTACTATAGCACTCCAAACGCCCTCAACATCCACCTCCGCTGCTGTGAGGCCGAGCCGTGAGACGGATGGAGACTTAAATGACTCCAGACCGATCATGGTGCCGATCTCTAGTGGCGAAGTACCAAAACCTGGCAGGATTAGACTGTCGGGTGCTGCTCGGAAGAGGTTCCAACGGCTTAAGGCGGCGAACGTGGGAGTCAATGAAGCCCTCGTCCTCTGCCGGAAGCCATGGAGCGAGATTCCGAAGGACAAACTTCCTCCCGTGGGCTCGCCTAAGGTTGATCCTAAGGCGGTTAAAAGAACACGGTCGGAAGAAGAGTCCCCCAGGGAGCATCTTAAAAAAGCTCCAAAAACTTCCCTAGAAGGAGGAATTAAACCGACTTTTAGGGAAATTGCTGGTGCCTCGCGAGTGGGAATCCGTAATGAGAGTCCCATGAGTGAGGATCAGATGCGCTTGGTCCGACAAGCTATTAACTACGCCATCATAAAGATGGACGAAAGCGGTGTCGGACCGAGATTTTTGGGACTCTCTCACAAACCGGGCTGGCTTCTCGTAACCTGTGAAAATCAGGAGAGCCAGCAATGGATCGAAAGGGAGGTCCCAAAGCTGCTACCGTGGTCTGAGGCGAAGCTCTCCGTAATCCCGGAGGGTGAACTGCCTAAGCCTACGGTTGGCATAGCTTTTATACCCAAGGGGGAGGTGAGCACCATTGAGGATGCCCTCCACCTTATGAGGGTACAAAATGTAGGGCTTCATACGGAGCACTGGCGTATCCTAGCCAGTAAGGAGGACAAGGCTGGTTACACTGTAACCATGGCCTTGGATGAACCCTCCGTTGAAGCCCTAAAAGAAATGGATTTCAGGGCTGTCTTTGGCTTCAAGAGAGTACTCTTTAGGATCAAGGGCAGCTCTGAATCCACGAAACCAACAGCGGAAGCATCCACGGGGGCTGTAGTGTTACCACAACCTACGAATCCCCCGGGAGTGGTCGCTGCCCCAGTCGCTTCTACCAGTGGGAGCGGGGTGCCCCAACGCCTCCCGGCGACACGGCCCTCAAGTCTCCCGTGGCAGAATAGCGGCTCTCGGGGCGGGAAAAAGAAGCCTGGGAGGGCTCAGCCTGGTCGTGGACGTCATCGTCCGCAACGGGGCAGAGCGCAGCCCGGGCCTTCCGCTGCACCATAAATGGCGCCCCAGAGAGAATCGGCGAGGATCCTCCAGGCTAACCTCCACCATGCCGTAGCTGCAACCGCGGTCGTGGAGCGCTGCTTTGTTGAGGGTCATGCAGAACTCGCCTTCATTCAAGAACCCTGGGTGCGCAACCAATCTATTCTGGGACTCAACGCTGCTGGCAAGGTACTTTATAATACCTGTGGCGTAAAGCCCAGAGCTTGCATCGTGTTTTCGAAACATGTTAATTTTTTACCTGTTCCAGAGCTTTGTTTTGACGACCTGGTAGCAGCGTTTATTAATCTCAAGGGTTGGGATGGGGCCAGAGTAATTGTGTGCTCGGCCTATCTACCTGGAGATAAATCCGATCCATCTGAGGAGCTGAGACGTGTCGTCGATTACGCCCGGCAGCATGGCGCAGAGCTAGTGGTAGGTTGCGACGCGAACGCTCACCACACTGACTGGGGCAGCAGCGACATCAACAATCGGGGTGAGTTACTTTATGACTATCTTATTCAAAACAGTCTTGGAGTGCTGAATGTAGGGTGTAAACCAACCTTCGTCACAAGCAACAGACAAGAAGTTTTAGATATTACCTTCGCCACAAACAAACTGGCCTCTCATATTTTTGATTGGCATGTTAGTGGCGAAACCTCAATGTCAGATCATCGACATATCCGCTTCGAAATCAAAGGCTTGCTAGCCTATGAGTCGATCACTTATCGGAACCCCAAGAAGACCGCCTGGACTGACTACAGAGACATTCTAAGGCGGAACCTGGAGGACTGTCCGAAGAAAATCAAAACATCTGAAGAGCTTGAGATGGCGGCGGTCATTGTCTCTGAAGGCATCACAAATGCCTTCGAGAAGAGCTGTCCGCTACAAGAAAAGACTTCAAAAACTAAAGTCCCCTGGTGGAGCGCAAAACTTAGGAAACTAAGGGAGAAAACTAGGAGACTATTTAATAAGGCTAAGAAGACGCGGGAATGGGAGGTCTACACGAAAGCCTTAACCGAGTATAATAAGGAAATAAGGAAGGCTAAAAGAGCTTCCTGGAGAAAGTTCTGCGAGGACGTCAAACACACGCCTCAAGGAGCTAGGCTTCATAGAATTCTTGCCAAGGAAAAACCTAGGCAAATAGGTCTTCTCAGGAAGACAGATGGCTCCTTCACGTCTAACGAGAAGGAAAGCTTGGAGGTGTTAATTTCTGCCCATTTTCCTGGGGCTCAGGCTATGAGCCTAGTAAATGCCGGTATGCCCGTCTGCAGAAGGCCTCATAACGAGGACTGGCGCAGAGCGGCGCAAATCATTAGACCTCGGCAGGTAAGATGGGCGGTAAACTCCTTCAAACCTTACAAATCAAGTGGGGCTGATGGTATCCAACCTATTCTGCTACAGAAGGGATTGGATATTCTTATTCCTTTCCTGATTAAAATATTTAGAGCTAGTTTAGCCCTGGGGGTGGTTCCAGAACCATGGACCAGGGTAAAAGTACTATTTATACCTAAGGCTGGTAAAAAGGACTATTCTTTACCAAAGTCCTTTAGACCTATAAGCCTTACTTCTTTCTTGCTTAAATCTATGGAGAAAATCATAGATAGCTATATTAGGGATATGGTTCTAGCCACGAATCCTATCCATTGTACTCAACACGCCTATCAAAGTGGAAAATCCACTGAAACTGCTCTGCTCAACCTTGTTGACAGAGTAGAGAAGGCGTTAGAGGACAAAGAAATTGCCTTATGTGCTTTTCTAGATATTGAGGGAGCCTTTGACAATACCCCTACTAGCAGTCTGGTTGGGGGACTGGAACATAAAAATGTGGACCCCACCACTGTTCGATGGGTTAAGGCCATGCTCTCCAATAGATCTAATACCGTATCACTGCATGGCACTTCTCTTGAAGTATCTGTAGTGAGAGGCTGTCCACAAGGAGGAGTACTATCTCCCCTGCTTTGGACACTGACCATTGACCAACTCTTATATAAGATGGCAGAACTTCGAATAGATGTGCAAGGCTACGCTGATGACCTTGTAATCACTGTTCGAGGATTCTGCCAAAGTACTATATCGTACCTTATGCAAAGAGCGCTCAATACTGTAAGTAGATGGTGCAAAGAAAACCAACTATCGGTAAATGCCGACAAGACGGTTCTGGTACCATTTACTAGAAAACGGTCCCTAGATAAACTAGTCATGCCGACACTTAATAACAAAAGTGTAAAATTTTCCAAGGAAGTCAAGTATCTGGGAGTAACCATCGACCAGAAGCTGACTTGGAACAGCCATGTCGCTAACATAATACATAAGGCGAAAATCGCCTTAGGAATATGTAGCAGAATGGCAGGTCAACGTTGGGGACTCAGGCCTCAAATGATGCTATGGCTATACTCCACCATTGTGAGGCCGTTGATAACATACGCCTCTGTGGCTTGGAGTAAAAAAGTCAGTCAAAAAACAACAATTGCCTTATTAGGCGGGATTCAAAGGACCGCTTGTATTATGGCAACTGGAGCCATGTCAACCTCCCCTGGAGCAGCCCTTGATGCTATGTTAGATCTGACGCCCCTGCATCTACATGTAGAGAAGGTGGCGAAGACAACCATGCACAGGATTCACGCACAGGTGGGAGTGAAATGGCTCTCCCAGGCACTAAACTCCCTTCAGGATTCAGTACTGGAAATTCCTATTCTGAACATGGTCACTGACATGATGATCCCTCAGAATAATTTTCGTAAGCATTACGAAATTGAAATACCCACCCGTGACGACTGGCAAGATGACAAAGTCACGTGGGTGGAGGGTAGCCTCAAATGGTATACCGATGGATCCAAAACAGGATTTGATGTAGGCTGTGGAATTTATGGAGAGCGTCCAAAAATCAGCAAAAAGCTGAATCTTGGAAAATACGCCTCTATATTCCAGGCAGAAGTACACGCCATTCTTGAATGTGCGGACACTAATCTGCAGAAAGACTACGTCAACCATACAATATATATCCACTCGGACAGCCAGGCAGCTCTCTTAGCACTGGCCTCCGATTCAATTAACTCTAAGCTAGTTAAAAATTGCATGGACCTACTAAACCACCTGGGCGAAAAGAACAGGGTTGTGTTACGGTGGGTTCCTGGACACACAGGAATCGTCGGTAATGAAAAAGCTGACGAACTAGCTAAAGCTGGAGCTAATGGGACCCCTTATGGCCCCGAGCCAATTTGTGGTGTACCTAAAAGCCTGGCTAAACTAATTATGAGGAACCTATATGTAAACTCATCCATCGATTCTTGGAAAAACGCTCCTGGAATGAACCATTCCAAGGCACTTATAAAGGCCTTTGATAAAAAGTCTACCATAGAGGTATTATCTCTAAGTAGAAACAACTTACGCATACTTGTAAGAGCCTTAACGGGGCACTGTGGATTGAACAAACATCTGTTCACCATCAGCGTTCACGACTCGAGGTTGTGCAGATTCTGCCGTGAGGCAGATGAAACACCATTACATCTCTTGTGTGAGTGCTGTCCACTTATGCCTAAACGAAATACTCATCTGGGGAAACACCTGTTACACCCAGATGAAGTAAAATCCATTCCTGTCAAGAATATTGTGCAGTTTATTATAGCTGCAGGTCTTGGCAGTGAAATTTAATTAACGTGGCGATCACAATAGATCTAGTCTGGTCGCAGTGATACAAGCTCTGGAAAGACTTGAAATAGCCACTTAACCCCAAATAATAATAATAATAAAGTGGGTACTATTAATTTAATATGTTTTATTACCATTTTATATTCTTTGAGCAAATATTTATAAATCTTTCAATAAGCAGTTTTACATACGATATTCACCGTAAAAAAATATTTTATAGTCAAGGAGCTAATTGTACTGTTTTTACCCGACTGACCCGGAAGGAGGGTTATGTTTTTCGAGTGTATGTATGTATGTATGTAGGTATGTATGTATGTATGTATGTATGTATGTCTATTTCTTTGGCACGCTCTGCAGCCTAAACGGCTTGATGGATTTAAGCATATGAGGTGTCGTTAGATTCGTCTGAACTGTGGGAGTGTCATAGGGTATATTATTTTTATATGGCGTCTACGGATAAAAAAGAGGGGGGGTATTAAAAACAAAAATTACGTTATTGTAACAATATGGGTATCAAATGAAAGCTTGTAAACAGCCCTTTCCATATATGTATATATTGTAATACTTTTATTGTACCGTTTTGACGTAAACTGCAAAAAAACATGTTTAATGCAAGGACAGTAGGTAGGTACTATGAGAGGTTACCGTACGTAGCTCACAGAGTTGCGATGGTTGTTAGCGTTACTTTACCGTACCGATCATTTACTAAATAATACTTACAACTCATTCTGTATAAAACTAAAAAGTCTGAAATAAATTAAATTATTAAAAGAAACAAAAAAACCCGACTGCGTAAAACAAAAATTAACTGAAAAGAGAAAAACAAGCTCTTTCATCTATAGAATTTTGAATATAACTTGAATTGTATAAGGTATTGCAGTCGGGGATAAACAAATATTACAAAAAAAACACATATTTAGGTTATTGGTTTGTCCCCGAATGCAATACCTTATACAATTCAAGTTATATTCAAAATTCTATAGATGAAAGAGCTTGTTTTTCTCTTTTCAGTTAATTTTTGTTTTACGCAGTCGGGTTTTTTTGTTTCTTTTAATAATTTAATTTATTTGCAAATCGTCACGCCCGTCTCTTTCTTACAAACATCGGTAAAAAGGATAGAAAATATTCACAGCTAAATTTAGTCATTTACTGGGAAATAGTCCATCAAATTGACATTGAATCAAGCAATGGCAAGACAACATTTCTTATATCATTTTCATATGTTTATAGTTACAATTAATTAGCTTAATTTTGTCAACATTAGAATTACTAATGTCGTCAAATTTGGCCGTGAAAACTAGAATATTTTTGCATAAATTATTACCAAGTAAATATACGAGTTTACTGTGTAAATAGAAATTATGCTTATGAATATCTAATACTAACATAATAAAGCTGAAGAGTTTTTATTTTATTGTTTGTTTAAGCAGGCTGTTAGGAACTAAAAATCGGATTTGAAAAATTCTTTCACTAATCGGAAGACTACATTATCCTCGAGTGTTATAGTTTTTATCCCGGGAACGCGGGTGAAACCGCGGGTGAACAACTAGTGAAATTATAAAACGTTTTTTTTATATGCACTCTCAATCACTACTATTAATAATTAAAAAGAATAAAGGTCAGGTTTCAGTCAATTAAGCTAAAACTTGAAAACATGTAGCCTAAAATTTCGTTACGACTGTGAGATGACCGCTAACCCATTATTTTATTTGTTGATCCAATTAAAACTTGCAGAGTTAAAATCAAATATGGCTTCTGTCTACGCCAACATGAAGGTGCCTCCGCTCCCCCGCGCCCGCGGGCCCGCCGCCGCGCACGGCTCGACGACCGGGACATTAGCCTCATAGACGCAGCGCAAGGCGCTTTACCCTTGTAGCCATAAGCGCCTACAGTTTACTTTTAGTATAATAAGTAAATAAACTACTCTCTCTCAAAGTACTCTTTCACTTAGCCATAAGCGCCTACAGCTTCAAGAATTTAGTGTCAAGTGTTTTGATAAGACTTTTATCAATCAAACGTGTCAATGGTGTTGATATCCCGAACCTAGGCATTATCTATTGTAATTGTAATTGATAAACGGGTATTGCAATACTTGACTATAGAAACAAAGTAGTTCAAATCTATCGCTTTTCATTTTATGTTGTCATGCGATTGGCGTTGATTTTAAAATTCCATCAGTATCTATCGGTATACAAGGTGGGTAAAAAATATTAACAAAAAGTAAAACTGACACTTTGTTAGTAAGCAAAAGACAAAAATAAAACCTGGGAACTTACAAACTGCTATTTGATCCCAAACTAAGCAGAGCTATTTTTTTTTGTTTTTTTTTTTTTATATTACTAAGGTGGCAAACAAGCATACGGCCCGCCTGATGGTAAGCAATTACCGTAGCCTATGGACGCTTGCAACACCATTAAGTACTTATCACTCGCGCGCTGCCGACCCTAAAATACACTATATACCTAAAACTATCCATTTAATCCATCTAAAATGAAAATGCATGAAGGTATACTGATCTTATTGTAAAATAACAAATATAGAGAACAATGTTTTTAAAATAAAAAACAATATACTAAGACAATAAGATATGGCCTCACTCCTCACACAAGGCAGAGGCCTGAACAAAAGGTATTGCAAAAAATAAATAAGACAAAGAAAATATGTTAAGAAACAATAAATAGCTGAATAGATAAAAATAAATAAAAGCATGTAATCATTAAAGAATTCGAGATACATCTCTTGTGCAATTTATAACCATGCCCATGGCCGGCCGTGGTAGTGGTCAGAGACCACAAATTACTATAGCTTCAATTGCAAAAAATTACGTAAACAATATATTCATAACTCGAATAGTAACTGTATAAACTGAGACTGCTGGTATTGACGCCGTTATTAACATTAATACTGGTACATGGTACAATGACCTGCGACGTAAGAATACGTAACCAAAGTGATTAGAAAATCACTTAATAAAATAATTGTTGGATCTTTCATTTTACTTGCTGCGAAACGAAAGAAAGATAATGGTAATTAAACTTCCTGACGTTGCAATATTAGAACTAACGTCTGATAGAAAAAGATATGACTAATCTACATTGAAATACTCAAGGGTAAATGTGGACATGACTCATGATTGTGTTGATTAGGATCATAATGATATACCACGTGAGCCCAATGCATAGTGTTGAGTTTCAGACTACACAACACATGCCCCTAAATCTGATAGGAGGTATGCAGGCTCTAAAAGTACAGGCAGTTTTGAAACAGCGCCCACTTGATTAGAGGTAACTGATCAAACTAATCAATGACAGACTTATTGAAGTGCTTCATTATATCACTAACAAGAATTTGCGTTCTCAATACGTGTTTCTGACATGAAATTAAGAAAAAACTGTTTAAGCCCTGCTAAGGCACTTCACTTATGAATGTTAGCAAATTGACTCTATGTAATCTATGTCAATATGTCATTTACACCGCGTTTATATTTTACTTAAAAATTCTAATCTCCGAGCTCAACGGACGTTTAATCAAACGGACGTTAAATCATGGCTGTTGGTTTGATTTATGGTACACTTCTTATTCACAACGTATTGTTTTTTTGTCACAAATATGTTATCATTCTTTGTCATGAATAATGCTCGCATTGTTATTGTATTAATAAATAGGCCACTATCTTTTTTTTATACGACTAGTGGCTGATTCCTATCATTTACGAACCGTGTTTTCCAATAATGAAGCCAAGACCTCATAGCTTTGCCATATGGAAGTAGCTATCACAGGTAAAATTTGCTAATTAATCTATTTATATGCCCGGTTTGGCAATAAAAAATGCTACCATTGGTAAGCAAAAGCGATTTGTTAGGAAACGTGTATTAGTCGGTAAACGAGCATATTACTGAGATATTACGTATATGAAACAAATACATCAGTAGTTTCATCTTCGCTAACAAAAGTATCGTTATTAGATTTATTTTGCGTAGATCATTGATTGCGTAATTGACGAGCGTATAAATCAGCTAGAAAAACCGGAGAAAAAAAGCCTTAGAGGGCACTAGCCTCAACGTTTAAGGAATCAGAAGACTGCGTTCAAAGCACTCAAAGATATAAGTTCATCGTGACATCGTCGAATTATTAGCCACGAATAATTATAGCAAAAAATACGAATTATTTTAAACTTACGAAAGATCTAGTCATCATTTTATAGAGAACTTATTATTGCATAAGGTGCACGCATAATGTTATCATGGATAATATTGTGAGTAATGCAGTTATTCCATAAATACAATTATATGTCACTAAATCACTCTTATAATTAAAAAATAATGGTTATTCTTTAACACCTTTAAGAACACATTAATATCGCATTAACCCATTCAGTAAAGAAGATTACCTTAAACATTCCAAGCGTTTTGTTTCTGTAATTTTGTTTTGTTGAACAAGTGAATTTTATTGGAATTTAATGATCTTGTTACAAATCGCGTTGGTTAATTTTAGCTCAAACAAACACGTTGATTTTTTCAAAGCATTTCGATAATTTTACCTGGAATTTCGATAATATAATTCATGATAAAAACTATACAGTGATTTATATTTTTTTACAATTAAAACTGTTTTTCATGCAAAATTGGTTTTAATGCTAATTAAAAATAATTGCCATTGAATTTAAAGTCACGGTGTGAGACGGTAAAAAATAAATGCGGCTCTCTGACTATCTCGAAAAAGCATAGCGAGCAAGCAGCAAAGCAGACTATATTATGTGGCCTTGAACTTGTGCCTCATTTTAGAATATTTGTATGCAAATGAATACCTTTTTTATATTGAGGGTACAGTCGAGGACATAAATATGTATACACTTAATAAAATTCAACAACGGTTTCCTCTTAAACTACTGATTGAAATAATGAGATATTATAAAGGCAGAATCTTCTAACATATACTATTATGATTTGTGTAATAGTTTAACACTTAAATGTTACACATGCGAGAAAATCGCTTTTGAATTTCTAAAAGTGTATACATATTTATGTCCTCGACTGTACAAGAATTCGATTAAACTGTAAAGATATGATCGGAATTTATCGTTTCGGAAATTTAGAGTTACTAAATCACAAAACAACCAGCGCATTATAACTTTACCTGGGCTCCGGCAGATATTTGCGAGTAAATTGTTTTTTTTTTTTCATATTTGATATTTTATTATAAATATTGTATAAATTCAAACAAAATAAAAAGTAACAAACAATACTCACTTGCTGCTGTACCTCCACTGGGATGCTTAATAGCTAATATCACAGGATTTTATAAAAAAAAATGAAAGAATATTTACACACACTAATCACTTAAAACAAATAAAAAAATATTTACAGTTATTTTTCTAAAACAGCCAGTTTTTTACATTCCCGTAAATTATAGTTCGTAGTCCTATTTAGAACTTTGAAAAGAGAACAATTACATTTTCGTTCACGTGTTACATTTAACCCGTTCGCGCGCAGGTGCGTTCCGATACGCGTCCGCGAGACGACTGCTCATTCAGTAACACACCTTTGCTTTATAATATCAGGTGGAAGACTCAATCAGTGATAATAATGATAAGAATTATAAGAATACAACGCGTAGTCGCGTATGTAACCGCCAAGGGTTAATAAAACTCAACCCAACCATTGGACCGGTTCATCGGTTAATGATCGCGACAATGCGTGTGAATTATTTTTTTAGTCAACGAGATCAACGCCCTTTTTTCAAATGATACAAAATCGTCTACGGAAGATCGGAGCGAAAACTTATTTATATAAAAACCGGTTTTGTAAGACGTTGAACTAGATTTTAATTGCACTATAAATAGACTGTTTTGAAAACTCATTTATGTAATATTAAATCTTTATCATTACCATTTACAATAATATACATGTTTTCCATCCTTGGGAGTTGAATTTTGAGTGTGGATGTCTACTTTATATATAAGGAACCAGTGCAACTAGATCTTATCCTATCTATCTAGAACTTTTACTACGGGACCAACTTCGAAATCGCATTTTTTTACAGCTTTTCATACATTTTTGCCGACGAGACATGTACCTTTTTCATGAAAAGCTGTAATTTATTTTTTCGATTTCGAAGTTGGTACCATAGTAGGTAAAAGTTGATCGTATACATGAGTACTTTACGTGGTTTCATTTAAGGTCGTATTGTCGTATCCACCCCGTATATGTAGTTTTGTATTTTTTATTATTTAAATATTTAATATTCACCTGTAATTGACAATAAACAATTAAATTTCGGATTCATACCAAATTATAACATTCTGTAAAATAAAACTATATTTTTATAATTTTGGGGGTCCCCATACTTTGAACTGAACATCATTTTTTTTTTTAATAAAACCCATAAGTGTGGGGTGTCTATGGATAGGTCTTCAAAAATGATATTGAGGTTTCTAATATCATTTTTTTATAAACTGAACAGTTTGCGCGAGAGACACTTCCAAAGTGGTAAAATGTGTGGGGTAAAAACAGGGGGGGGGGGCTTGTAACTTCTAAAATAAGAGAATGATAAAACTAAAAAAAATATATGATGTACATTACGATGCAAACTTCCACCGAAAATTGGTTTGAACGAGATCTAGTAAGTAGTTTTTTTTTTAAACGTCTTACATTGAAATTCATATCAAATACTCAGGTCTATACTACCATTTACTTATATACCTACAGGTTTGTTTGTACCCCTCGGTGCGCGAGTCTGACTCGCACTTGGCCGGTTTTTTCATAAGTATACCTTTTTGGAGGTATTTAGATAGATATTAAATATAAGTAAAATCGAGAGTACATTATGTTTCATAATTAGTCAGTACCTAGGTAATATCAACAACAGTAAGAATATTTTGTTCAGCAATTGACAACCAAACTAACTTATTGATCAGTGCACAGCGGAATAGTTTTGATGCTCTAAAAATGGGTGCTCTAATGATAATACTTTTAACTTTTTATAATAAAACTGTAAATTTTTATCTATACGTCTTATTAAACAACACAACACTAGAAGCTACAAAACCGTCGGTGCTCAAAAGGGAATGATTTCGAATTTAATTTTTGTTCCCATTTGAGCACCGATCCAAAATATGCATCGGTGCTGAAAAGGGAATAGGATACTTCCATTTAACAAATAATAAAGAAATAATCACTTAAAAAATTCACGCTTCACCGTTAGATGGGTGTGCTGTTAAAACGGAGCCAACTCAGCATGTGCTGCTGAAATCAACAGCGCTGATTTTCAGCTGACACCTCTAGTGACCACGGGCGAAAGAACCAGTCCTGAATAAAATAAACTAATGAAGTACGATAAATAAATAGTGAAATATACATAAATGCGAATAATTCATAATACATATCAATTCAAGTTACATATTTGAGCCGTTTGGGGTTGAAACTCTGGGTCCGTGGGGGCCGAGCAGTCACCATCTTTTTCGCGAAATATCTAAACGCCTGGGGGCCTACCCCCATCTTTTACAAAACAACCTTATTGCAATACTGTTTTGTTTCCAGCATATAATAACCTTATTTATATTCGTACCATGACCTCTACCAAACACTATTGTTATATGATTGTTATATTCCTGCTAAGATAGAATGATTTTTGAGAATTTGTCTATGGGCTCATTAAAGATGAAAAGAAATAACGCTATGGGCCTAAGCAACTTTCTCTCTCTTAACAATTCTCATCTCTGTCACTCATCCATACTCTCTCGCTCTTTCAAACAACCTTATTCTTCTTTTCGTACCATGATGTCCCATAAAACAAGCTTATTTTATGCATGAAAACAACCTTGTTTATTTACCATAATGGTTCATTCAATTCGTACCATGAGCTATTTTTTGTAAGCTTTTGACAATTAACATTATTGTTTTAATGTCAAATTTAGCAATCTTATATACGTTGTATTTACAAGCTGAAAATAACATTGTTTTCCAAATTTATGTTATAAAAATCTATTACAGTGTCATATAAAGTAATTATATCGAATTTATTTACTTATAGAATGAATATATCGGGATTGCGAGATTAGGTATCATCCCAAAATAATATAACCGATTGTTTATAAAGTTTTTAATTGCACTTGTCGTTCACTACACAACTATGCATCTACGTTAGTAATATCGATCCCTCGACCCTTAGCCTTAGATTTATATAGATGAAGCGGAGCTTTAAATAGCGTGTTTATTTATTTAGTGACTTTTCATTTAGGTATCTACCCACTATTAATATCCTGTTTTCATTATAACCAACGTACATCGAATAACCCCAGATTAATCCATAAAGATAACTTTCCTGCAGTGTTAGTACACAGAGTAGTCCCTGTGTTCCTGGAATTCAAACTACCTAGATTCTCTGGCAAATTTTCTAAAATTGGTCGTAACCTACATTAGCCTGGATGGAATATATTATTGTCAACAGACGGACAGACGACAGACTTATAATAATCTATAAAGATAATCATTTTAACCATCTAATGTAGTAAAATATTAATTAAGTATTATATATTTGTATTGAAAACTCAACTCACAACAATCTGCTATACTGTTGCAGAGCAGATGTAACCGTGCGGGAAATTCTAAAATACACATCCATTGGACCTAACTTTCTGTAGCCTTTGTGGCTGTGGATAGAACCGTGGGGGTCTGAAGCTCGCTGATTTGCTCACACATTCTCATCAAAACCTCGGCAAACCGGTTGGTGGGGAGCTTTTTGTGACAACGCATTAGCTTGGCTATCCAAAGAGGAAACACTGCCAATAACGAGCTTGAACCTGGAACCTTGTCGATGATCGACAACAGCGGCAAATATTTATATACCTACATACACATAATATGTTTCATTCCAAGACCTGCAACTACAGTAGGATTCCCGTCAATAACACAATGAATAAAAACACGAAAGTATTATGTACCTACATTCTTTATTCACATAAGTTTAATGAGAGTAAGATAATTATACACAATATAAGTATGGCATTAAACAATCTTGCAGATACAGATTCAAACTTTATTTCAGCGTTTATAGGTTCTTAGACTTCACTTTAGACCAGCCTCTGCATATCTACGTACACTTTTTTGAGAGTACTCCTTCGCTTGTAGATATCGATTGAAGGCGGTATTTTTGGTCTGTTTGTATTTAACCATTTCTACCTGCTGACTGGATCTCTGGCGAACTCTTCGGCTACAACTCTACAAAATGAATTGCAACATTTGTGCAACTTACAAATGTTTATAACCATGACATCTTAAATTTCATGCACTGAATATTACTGTCGAATATACTATTAAGATGTTTCCATATTGATTGCACTTTGTTTGTTATTAAATTACATAAACAAATGTATTTAATAGAAGCGTTTTACCTGAAAATAAAACGCATATTAAATACTTACCTTATTTGAAACCTTATATATTGAGAGCGGCCTTCCTTGTTTTCTGCTCTATACTTCCTTCTTTGTCTACCCTAATATTGCCGTCTCGCTCGCACATCTCCCCACCATCCACCCAGGCAGAGCGCGAGCTTGAGCCACGCGCGCTATCTCGTCATTGAGTCGAAATACCAGGCAGAACTAAAAATTAAGGTTTCAAATAAGGTAAGTATTTAATATGCGTTTTATTTTCAGGTAAAACGCTTCTATTAAAACTTGACCGTTATTTGAAACCTTATATATTGAGACGTGTTTGTTATCGCCTGGTGAAAGTGGATGCCAATGTGATTTTATGCTTGTAGCATAAAGTTATTTGTGACACAGGTAAGTACCTGTGATTTCTCCAGTATAGGTCATACGCGTACAGACTTCTGTGTGAGTCTGAAGGTATCGTGAGAGAGAATAGGTATCAAAAAATACTAAGATGTGCGAGGTACTGTAATTTTATTTATGAAGTACAAACGAAAATATGTAGGTGTGCAAATATTATGGTTATGTAGACATGCTAGAAGCAAAGATCTTAATCAAATCATTGATGAGTATAAAAACATGTATCGTATATGATTGAAAAGCAAAATTCAAGTATTTAATTAATCATGCGAAGATAATATAATCCCGCGATTAGTGGCTTATTATCAGCTATTTAACTGTCTGAAAGGATTGCAGATCTCTAATGGGCATGTGACCAGATTTAGTGGATCTGAACTGATTATGCCAGCACCAGCGATGAAATATTCTATTTCGCACCCTGTTAAAGATGTAGCAGGTCTTCTCAATAGTTGGTGCATTTTGCTGTTACGTCTATCGTATAAAAGGTGAATACAATCTGTACACACGGTAACGGATAGCTTAATGTTTTGCTACAGTCTATGTACCGACATTATTATTCTCCGACACGTGTAGGTACATCATATATTATAATAAAAACGTTAATTACATACAGTACATTTTTACTTTTATGTGGTATTTTGTTATAATCACCAGCAATATTACTGCATAAACATTAACCAGAAATATAAGTTCTAAAGTCCGATCAAAAGTAACATCATTACTTTTACCTGTTCTAAAACTGGACAGTGACGTCATGTAGGTAAAAGGCTATTTAAACAAAGTACAAGGTTGAAGGCAACCTTAACACATTACAAAATTAAGACAACGCTGTGTCAGTCTGGATATACATAATTCGTTACTTAAATTTTAGATATGTTTCTAAAAATGACACGAGTCAATCGACTATCTATCGTATCAATATATCCAAAATATGTCCAACCCACACATGAGAACTCAAAACTGCATAAATTTGATACCACTGACTTATTCAGCATAATGAACATTCATCTAAGTAGTATAAGAAGCAGGTAGTTAATAACTTTATTAGTACAGGAGTCATTGTGACAAATGGACTACATATGTTTGTTCATTTTATTTCAAACAAGCTACGGTTAGAAGCGATTTTTCAACAAAGATGCCATGATTACAACAAGCGATCCAATACTCATATTTATATAATTCCGGACCATCTTATGGTACCTACTTGGAGGTAGAAAAACCGTCCATGTATCTATCGATAGCGCTGTATTGTGAATGGGGCTGCCAAAATACTGAACTTGAGGCCTGCCCTCAAAAATACTATGAATTACTTACTAAAAGTTTGTTTCGAGCCAATTTAGCTGAGGTAGCCTAGCAGTTTAGAGATTAAACAAAATAGAGGGTAATTTTATACTAGGTGGTAATTCCACGAGTAAGAAAACAAAGGTGCTTTTTTCTTCTTAACACATTTATTCATGCTTTAGGCTAAAGACAAAACTTTCAACTAAGTACATTACATATTATTGTGCAGGCGTATCCGCTGTGTAAGTGCTCCTCTAACAGTAGTTGGTAATCAGTAACAATAGATGAGGATCTAATATATGAAAGAAATTGGAATGTTACATACATATGACGATGATACGGTTCATCAGATGATTGTCACCTCATTCCGAACATAGGTGACGTTTAATTTAGATTTTGTCATGCTTTCGAGATAGCGAGGAGTCCTTTGTTATTGCAATGCAAAATTTTCTTGGCTAGACAACTAGCAAACACTTTCCTTAAAACTGCTCGACTGTTTATTGCGTTTACAGGCTTCATCTGATTATATATATCAATAGGAAATGAGATTACGATTGCAGTTGAATCAAAAAGTATGCTGAATCACGGTAGTGCAGATTCTTTTAGGATATTACAAAGCTCGATAAGTTAATTAGACCGATTAGGCTCTAAGGTGATTTTGAAAGAAAATCAATAATATTTCTAGTATTCCATTGAACCCCCAAAAACACTGCGAGGGTGGGTAAATTTGTCAACATAGTGTAAGCCTCTGTAGTACAATTTTATTCATTCTTGTTTTAGAATTAAAACATAACGCCTTTGCTAGGCAGGAGAAAGTCATTCAAATAATCGATAATAGGTATTCCTTATTCCCTATATGTTTGTTACCCAATTGGTTAATTAAGCAAAAAACTTTGGCTGAGACAGAAAGGTAGGCAAGTTATCTATGTATAATATTGTTGCCATTATTGGTCATAGATTCGTATGTGTGTCGCACACATTTACTAATGAAAACACGCCTGAGATCTGAATCTTGCACAACTAGTCGGGGTTGAAATAAATCAGCGATACGGTAAACATTTAATCCTTAATCACACGTTATGATAGGTCAGTCAGTGAGATTTTTATTATATTCTTTGCATTTTTTTTTTTTTTTTAGACACCACTTTTTAGCATCAGCAGACTATGTTCAATGGTGCGGGTGTAACTTGATATCTGATACCACAGTACTGAACCAAATGTACAACGGTTACCAACATTACCAACGGTTTTTGGTAAAACAATACGCATCGACCGTGTTTTATATTATTTTCAGTATATAAACCGGGGGTGCTTAGATGTCACCCTGCTGGTGGAATAGAATTTATTGTCCCGCTTTGAAATTATTAAGTGTCAATCTTTAAGCACCTTGCGGGTATGGCAAGACCCCTGCGAGGGTTAAATATATAAGAACAAGTCCGTAAGGGCACCACATCCAAGTCAGGTACTTAAGAGTAACTGTAAGGGTAACATGTTACAGTTGCTTGCCCCTGTGAGATTTGATAATGATGGGAAATATGCGTAGAGGCATCTCAGCATAGGACTTTGCAAATGTACATTTAAAACCAACTATTCCCATGTGGGTATATTATTAGCCATATTAGAGACTGTGCGACAGAACATTTCATCTCCTGCCCTTGCATCGGTTAATTTAGATGGCGATTGTGAAAAGAGGTACAATATCTAGGTAAAGTACCCTGCGTTGAGGGTATATATTTCGAGTCCCTTTTCCCTACGAGGCAGGGCTAGATTAAAAATCTGCTTTGACCTGTTTTCAAAGCAGAATCATTTAATTTTTATTAATTGCTGTGCGTACCACGCTGCCTTTTTAATCCTTTCATCATTACTGTGCGTAGAGACACACCATTCAAACATAGTACCCTGCGAGAGTGTATTCTAAGGTCACGCCAAGATTTATATGCGTGAGGCGCGACATTCAAATGACCCTGCGAGGGTCCATTGTGATGTATTTGAAACCACATTCACTTGAAGGGTCCATTTCAAGTCATCTACCCCTGTAAGAGGTGAATTATGATGGAAAATGTGCGTACGGGCAGAAAATCCAAAAGAATACCCAGCGAGCGTATATTTCTGCCCCTGCAAGCGGTTGATTAATATGGGGAATGTTTGTACAGGCATAACATACAGGAAAATACCTCACGAGGCTACATTTCAACTCATCTGCCCCTTCAAGGGGTTAACTATTATTGGTGTACGGGCACAACATCCAAAAGAATACACGCGAGGGTATATTTCAACTCACCTACCCCTGCAAAGGGTTGATTATTATGGGGAATGTGCATACGGAGTAAGGGCACAACATCCAAGAGAATAAATACCCAGCACATTTTTCATTTTTCAGTCACTGCCCCTGCGTGGAGTTAATAATAATGGGGAATGTGCGTACCAGCCCAACATCCAAGAAAATACCCTGCGCGAGTACGTTCTGAGTCACCTGCCCCTGCGCGGGGTTAATAGTAATGGGTAATGTGCGTACGGGCACAAGATCTAAGATAATACCCTGCGCGGGTATGATTTGAGTCACCTGCCCCTGCGCGGGGCTAATAATAATGGGGAATGTGCGTACGGGCACAACATCCACGAAAATACCCTGCGCGGGTATGTTTTGAGTCACCTGGCCCTGCGCGGGTTGGTGTATGGATCAGTTCAGACAAGCTTGCTAAGCAGGAGCATTTGATTCTTTTTATTAGAGGCTAAAATGTTTAACCTTTTTTAAGCATTGTAACTAGGCTAGCATAAATGGCAGGCGAAATCTTCTGGTTCACGATTCCTCATTTGAATAATTTTAGTACAAATAAGTTGTAATAATTCTGATTCACTACATAACACTTTCAATTCTTTTTTATTAAATTAGAATCACCGCTTCATTGCAGGAACCTCAACAGAGGTTTATTTAAGTAACTAGTATGCTAGAACAAAAGTTGTTACCGCGGCAAATTTCATAAATATTTAAGTATATAATAAATTGTTACACATGTTATTTAGACGGCACTTCACGGCACAACTAACCTTTCCGACACTTTAACTGCCTGCGGTCATTATTAATTTTATTTTAGATCCGAGAATCAGATATCATTGGATTTACTTGAGGAGCTTATAGAGGTACTACTCGACCCATTGTTACGCTGCCTTTTAGATCATTTTTGCTCAGGGCAATATCCGTTATCACTATTCGCACGTTGTGATTTATACAGTTAGCACTTGATGTAATTTAAATATTAATGTTCAACTGTGAACAAAACAGCAACTAACCTAGGAAAATCCAAGGATAAAAAATTAATAGAAGCAAAATTATCAATAAAAAGTGGGTAGATTAAATAATTTAAAAATTAGTTGTTCAAAGACATGAACATAAAATATCAAAATTAAATTGAAATATCGAACGGTAAAACCGTTAAAATCATATATCATTATTTTAATAAATTAAGAAGGTACAAAGGTATATAAAATATACAAATAACTTACGAGTGCCTAGGCTAGGCTAGGCACAACCGTCCGTTGCAGAAAACAGGACGCCAATGACGAGATAGCGCGCGTGGCTCAAGCTCGCGCTCTGCCTGGGTGGATGGTGGGGAGATGTGCGAGCGAGACGGCAATATTAGGGTAGACAAAGAAGGAAGTATAGAGCAGAAAACAAGGAAGGCCGCTCTCAATATATAAGGTTTCAAATAACGGTCAAGTTTTAATAACTAAATATCTTGGATATCTTTATTAGACATTTGAGTATGACAAGAATGACAGGTAAATATTTTGTTCCGATTCATTTCATTTGATAATCTAGAGTCGGCAGTCTATATATTTTTTCAATTAATTTCCTTACTCTTCATAATAACATTTTAAAATATTTGTATGCATTTTATAGAAATTACTCGAAAATATTTTATTCTTTTAGTTACTTATACTTTACAATTAGTTTAATTTAATACTTTCCTAAAAGATGAAGAACCTCAAATCATTTCGGTCCAACGTGTGAAAGAAATGGCACTATACAGTTAATATATCGTTATTTCTTTTTATCTTTTATCAGGTTGTAGCAAGCCATAGACAAATTCTTACAAATCATTCATTCTTTCTCGGCACTTAGCAATGTTATATCAATGTTGAACGATTGAGCTCATGGTACGAATCAAAGTAATATTATTATAAGGTGAAAACAAAACAGTCTGGCAATAAGGTTATTTTGTGAGAGAAGATGATGGCCCTATAGGATGGAACGGGACAAAAAAAAATACTTGTCAATTGTGACGCACGAATTTTGAAACTCAATGTGCCCTGTTGCACTACATATTTTGAAATAATACAAATATTTATTTTATGTATATCGACTTTTATATTACTTGAATTAATATTACTTAGGTCAATATGAAAACAAGGCAAGGGGCCGCCGATCAATAGTGATATTCAGTGAATGAAATTTAATATGGCATGGTTACAAACAGAAGTAATTCAAGTATTATTTTATTCATTTTGCAGTGAAGAATTTGTAGGGGAGTTGCAAAAGCATATATATAGTTTATATAAATAAATATTGAATTATTGATTTATATAAATAGATTAAAAATATGTTATATTATTATGATATAATATTAAATACGCCGGAATTCAAAGTAACTACTCTAAGAAATATGCTGGAGAGAAATATGTACCTAATCCTCAACTAGCAAAGCAATGGAGCACTTCTTGGTCATTACAAAAACTGAGACAAAGTTCATACATAAATATATACCTAGGTAGGTTTATATTTATGTATGGCACTTCAGTCTTAATACCTATAGTCTAGGCAGGTACCTATTGTCTTTAAATTATATGAATAAAGAATTTACCACAGGAATCAACACATATTTTTATTTATTACCTTTTGTCAGGAATGCTACTGTAGTTGCAGGTCATACAATGAAACATTATGTGTATTTAGGTATATAAACGTTTATGAATACAGTACAATCACAGTAAAGCTTAAACTATACGATATTAAATATTTACAACAAATAAATGAAATACAATCTAGCACTCGTATATAAATTTTCCTCTAGGCTGCCGTAGATTATCGGCAAGGTTCCCAACAGGCTAGCCAAGCTAATGCGTTGGCGGAAAAAGCTCCCCGCCCGAGGCCTCGAGTATTTTGGTGACAATATGCGAGCGACTCGGTGAGCTTCAAACCCATACGGTCGTATGGTTTCGATAGCAAATGGCATTTTGGTCCATTGCATGCGAAAGTGTTGATTCCTCACGTAGCATAGATGCATACCACGTCGCTTTCGTGTATCTATTATTGGCTTCTTTGGTATTTGCTTCCAAAAACACAAATAGTTCATATTCATTTGCCATCTTGAAATGCTAGATGGCAAAAGCTAGAATGCTAGAGATACACAATTAATTCGATAAGTTAAATAAATACGATCTACTGACTTTATATCACTATAATAATAGATATTTTTATCATAAATTTGGATAATTCGTCGCGTATATAATGTTATATTTTGATTGATATATGCAATTGACATAAAAACCATAATGCTAGTTGTCAAAAGACACATCATGGTACGATTTGAATGAACGATTAGAGGTGACGTCATCAAACCTGCTAACAAAACAATATTGTTTTATGCCTATAATAAGCTTATTTTTAAGGATGTCATGGTACGAAAACGCAAAATAAGGTTATTTTAACCTTGTTTTAAGAGCTTGTGGTAGGCCCCCTGGTCGAAGCATCTCGTGACCAGAATGCTGGCAGGCTTCGGTCAGAGAATCAGCATTGCCATTCAACGTGGCAATGCCGCCAGCATTCTGGGAACGTTGCCCTCTGACAACGATTTTTTCATTTAGTTTATTTCTTTTCATTTATATAGATTTTAAGGCTTTTGTTTTTATATTTTATTAGGATGTATATTGAAATAACAAAAAATCTAATTAAAAAAAAATGAATATAAAAATTGTTTCGAGTTCAATTAGGTTTAAAATAATTATGTACGATCTTAAAAATAAAGATGAAACTGAAAATCAAGAGGATGCAAATCAAAAACGAGGCAGTTTTTGTAGACTCACAGTATTCATAATTAATAATACTCACCAACAAGTGTTTATGATAATAAAACAGTTAATTACCTTATTTAAATAAAATTGTGATCGCGGTTTCTAAAGGCTGCAATATAACTACCTTGCGCTTCGTCAAACAACCCATCGATGTGAATATGTGCAGGTAAGAATTAATGTTTAAATTTAAATGTTATTATAATAATATTAAAATACAAAAAATATAATTAGTGAAAGGAGTAAGTGTTAATAATTCTAAGACGGACGAGAAGTACTACCACAACAATTATAACACCCACATATAAAATAAAATATTAAAGACTACGGGACCAACAGCTTTCGTGCCTTGTTCGATAAATACCACGAGGCGATCATCCATCCGGAATCCGGATACCGTCCACAGTGATTGCTTAAATTTGCCAATCGCTAATCAAGCTTCACCCCGAGCACTCTATTCCTTCATGATTTTCCGAAATGATTAGTATAATAATGATAGTACTAAAAGCCGATTAACCTGCTGTCTTCTCCTATATATTTTTTATACCATATTATGTATTGTTATATCGGTTTAAAATATGAATAAACACCGTTGGTTGATACGCCTTGACATTTGATTTCACCCTTCCGCTTTCCTAATAAATACTTTTTATCAGTCTAATATAAAATATTTATGTTATTTTTTATAATTATTGAAAAGTGCCTAAGCACTTTTTATTAAAAGATCCACGCGTCTAGGGATCACGCTTAAAAACCGCTTTTAAAACTTGTTTGTAACTTGTTAAGTATAGAATTGTTACATCCAACCTTATTTGGTACATTCACATGCAGTTTATTAAAGATTTTTATGTTCCAAGTCAAACGTGAATTTTTTTTCTCGTTTCACTTTCCTTCTTACTTATCCTCTCGTAATCTTGATCACTGACTGTGTCACTGAGGTCAACAAACACTTGGACGGAAGAGTCGTGAGGTAGGTTAAGAAAACCGGTTTTTGTCTCACATCACTATTTATATATTTTTTTTTAAATTTATATTACAGTAAATTAAAATCATGTATTGTTATTATAATCTGAACTTTTGCCCCCTTATTAATAAATATGGTTTTATTCAAGTATAGTAATACCTAGGATTAAAATGTATCCGTCACTTTCTAATGTAATATAAACAAAAAGGGATGAGGCTATCTTAATACCTGGATGATACAAGTTACAAGACTGACTTACACCTTATTTATTAATAAGGGGGTTGAAGTTTAGTAAAATTACCCCCCGGTTTTTTTTAAACTTAAATACACATAATTGGACTGTTTTACAAAAACCTTAACCGACTTCAAAGTACACTAAGACGTAATCAAATCCTGATCTGATGACAATGGGATCAAACGGGAAGTGTACCCTTCCAGAAAAATAAAGAATTTTCCAAATCGGTTAATAAACGACGGAGTAATGAGGTAACAAAAAAAAAAAAAAAAACAACCGAATTGAGAACATCCTCCTTTTTTTCAAGTCGGTTAAAAAGTATATCATTAGAACTTATCGCTGCAGCCCAAACAAGATGCCTATCTTCTGCAATTTTTTATAGCATTCACAATAAACAGGAGTAAGCATCATTGTTATGAAACTCTCGAATCCATTGGTGAAAACTTGAATAAAATAATAAATGGTAAACTAAGTATTTTTGTAGATTCAAACAAAAAACCCCTGCAGGGTGTAAAACCGTGTACATTTTGCGCGTAAGGGTGTAAAAGCCATCTGCGGTGTATCTGGAGGGGATTTATCCCCAATACAAAGTAAACGCAGTTAAATCAGGTATTATACGATATAATATAAATAATTTGATACACATGTCATGCGGTAGAAAATAAGACAGACATTTTTACTTTTTACATTTTGAATAAAGTACCACTCGGTTGCCAGTAGTTTAACTTGCATATATAACCTTTTACACGCCCCCTCAATTAACTACTGAAGCCCCAAACCATTAATAAACTTATTATGTTTACCCACAGGTAATGCTTTCGTTAAAACGTCAGCCAGCATCAAATCTGTCGGCACATGCTTTAACTCTATGACATTATCCCTGAGTACGTCCCTGATAAAATGAAACTTTATGTCTATATGTTTACTACGAGCATGATAAACGGGATCTTTAGCAAGATAGATCGCCCCCTGATTGTCAGCATAGACAGTTGTTTTAGATAACTGTAAACAACCTATCTCCTTTAACAAACTACTTAGGTAGAGAGCTTCTTTCATTGCCTCACTAGTACTAATATATTCAGCTTCAGTAGAAGACGTAGCTACTGTTCGCTGCTTCTGAGATCTCCATGTAATAGCTGCTCCTCCTAAAATAAAAACATAACCAGAATACGATCGTCTATCTAATAGACAATTCCCCCAATCCGCATCTGAATAGCCTATCAACGAATGACCACCCTTTTTAAAAGTCAAACGATAGTCAATTGTTTTCTTTAAATATCGAAGAACCCTTTTTGCCGATATCCAATGAATGTGAGTAGGACAAGTCACAAATTGAGCCAATTTTGAAATCGTATTGCTTATGTCAGGTCTCGTACCTACGCTCAAATACATTAACGTACCTATCAATTCACGATATGGCCATCGTTCTTGATTTATATCATCTAGGCTTTCTTCCTTTGGTTTTGCAAACTTCAACCCAACTTCGAATGGAGTGGATACAGTCTTGCACTCTTCCATACCATACTTCTTTATTGCATCTTTAATAGGGGGCGTGTAAAAGGTTATATATGCAAGTTAAACTACTGGCAAGTGAGTGGTACTTTATTCAAAATGTAAAAAGTAAAAATGTCTGTCTTATTTTCTACCGCATGACGTGTGTATCAAATTATTTTATATTATATCGTATAATACCTGATTTAACTGCGTTTACTTTGTTTTGGGGATAAATCCCCTCCAGAGGTTATGGGCCCTCTGGAGGGGAAGGACCAAAAAGGAACCAACCGACTCAGGTTGGTTCCTTTTTGGTCCTTGATGTTTCGCATACATTGCTCCTTCTACCTTCTTAGTTTCATCTGATTTCAAAATATTACCTTTTTCTCAATTTCGATACCTAAACAGTATTTAGCCGGTCCAAAATCTTTAAGCTCAAATTCTTCAGCTAAATCCTTCTTAAATATCTCTATCCACTTGATATCCTGGGACGCCACTAATATATCATCAACATATATAATAACAATCAGAATAGTTCCATCTCCCCTTCGCTGAAAATATAAACATGGTTCGTTTATAGTAGGCAATAAATTCATACTTCGTAATTTCTCATCCAATCTCAAATACCACTGCCGCCCTGCCTGTTTTAAACCATAAAGAGATCGCTTCAAAAGACAAGCATCTCCTCCAGCATTGATATCTAATATCATTTGCCTAGCACGCTTCGCAACTATTGATTGTTTATCTTCTCTTTGAATAAGCATATTAAGACTATCTTTCAGTACCTTTGGTACCTGCATATAAACTTCTTCATCAAGTCGGCCATTTAAGTATGCTGTATTGATATCCAGCTGATGAATTTGTAGATTCAGCTCTACAGCAAGTGCCATCAACAATCTAACTGTTTCTAGTCTTGCTACTGGGGCATACGTTCGGTGATAATCAATCCCATACCGTTGACTAAAACCTTTTGCAACTAAACGAGCCTTTTTCTTGAATGTTTTATCAACATTAAACTTGGTCGTTAGTACATATCGACAGCCTACAATGTCTCTATTTTTAGGTCTTTTCACAATATCCCAAGTATCATTCTTAACTAAACTTCTTACTTCAGAAAAGATTGCCTCTCGCCATTCCTTGTGTTCATCGCTTGATAGCGCTTCTTCGAGGGATATTTCAGCAATTGCAGAAAAATATTCTTCATTTTCTTTAGAATGGTTTCCTTCTTCAACCATATTATACACCTTTCTAGGACGCCCACGATTCCCTTTGACAAGCTTGGGTCTTCCAGGAGCTCGTTTCAACATCACTTGTTGATCTTCTCGTTCTTGAGTTTGCTCGACATCATTTGGATTTATATTAAAACCTAAACCTTCCCCTCTACTAGAACGCTCGCCAGTACCCGAATGCTCTCCTCCTCCCGAGTGTTCGCCTTCATCAGTATGGTCGACATCGTCTGTAGGTTGTCGCAGAATAATTTCATTATCCATCTCAAACTCGACTTCTTGAACATTTGGTCCTTCCTTTGATTGTGTATTCTCGACTCTTGGTTGAAAAATATTTTCTGGCTCTATTCGAATGTTCTTCTGATCCCTTGATACATTTTCTTCTTTTTGGAATTTAACATCTCGTGCTTCTATTACTCTATGTTCATTAGGTATCCATATACGATATCCTTTGGTTGATCTAGGGTATCCTACGAATATTCCTTCTTTGGCACGTGCATCAAACTTACCCTTTCCTGGTGTCTTATCTAATACATATGACTTAGTTCCAAAGCTAACCATATTATTAAGGTCTACAATATTTCTAGTCCATTTCTCGAACGGAATATCACCTTTTAAGCTGCTAGTTGGACATCGGTTGCGCACATAGCATGCGGTAACAACAGCGTCCGCCCAAAAGCCTAAAGACAGACCAGAGGATAATAACATGCATCTTGCCATTTCCTGCAAAGTTCTGTTCATACGTTCACTAACGCCATTCATTTGAGGTGTATGAGGGATAGTCAGTCTTCTTTGAATACCTTCACTCTGTAGGAATTCATCGAATTCATAGTTACAATATTCGCCACCGTTGTCACTCTGAAGAAATTTAATTTTCTTCCCAGTAAACTTTTCTGCGAAATTTTTATACGCCTTAAATGCACTGAACACTGCACTTTTCTTCCCTAATAAATAAACTTCACACCATCGAGAACTGTCGTCAATGAAAGTAACAAAATATTTCGCACCACCCATTGATGCTGTTTTCATCGGACCTACCACATCTGAATGTACAATTCTTAATATTTCATTACACGGACCGTTCGACCTTGAAAATGGTAATGAACTCATTTTGCCCTTAGAACATATATCGCAATTATCTAAAACACGTAAATCTATCTCTTTTATGTTATGACCACAATGGTTTAGTAATTTTGAGAGATCTCTACCATTTAAATGACCCATACGTTCATGCCACGTACGGATATCAACTGAATTGTAAGCTATATTAACCTGTTCATTCAAGTCCCTAACATGATAAAGATTCCCAATACGTTCAGCTGTCATCACGGTTTTACCTACCTCATCATTTATATAGGCTTTATCTTTAGTAAAAGTTACTTCATACCCATTATTAGTAATTTTGGCCACAGATAACAAATTACTACGAAGATCTGGTACATACAAAGTATTTCCAAAAGTTATTCGCCTTTTGCCTGATGCTGACAACCTTACATCACCCTTGCCCTTCACATCAGTCGACAGATTTGACGCTAGATTCAACTTATCCTGAAAAGCACAGAAATTATTAGTAAATTTATCTCTATCATTACATAAATGTGATGTAGAGCCACTATCGAGGATCCAGTTATTTTTCATAGATTCACAAATATTTGTAAAATTAGAATTACAATTAAAAAGAATATCAAAATTACTGTCCTCCTCGTTCTTTATTTCTGTTGCACATCTGGATTCAGGATTGTCACGCTTCGTTCTGCATTCTGAAGCTTTATGTCCTAGTTTATGACATTTGAAGCATTTGTAAATTTTTGCTCGGTCGTGCCTTTTGAACCTGAGTCGGTTGGTTCCTTTTTGGTCCTTGATGTTTCGCATACATTGCTCCTTCTACCTTCTTAGTTTCATCTGATTTCAAAATATTACCTTTTTCTAATATTTTAATCTTGAGTATTTCTATATTCGGTAACTCATCTCTGCTTTCCATTGCGCATCTAAAATTCTCATAGTTTTCCGGAAGGCTATATAGTAGCAAAATTGACAGCATGTCCTCGTGTATCGTAACACCCATATCGCTTAGGATATTTGCGGCTTCAAAGAAATCTCCAAAATGTCTTTTCACATCATCAGTCTCTTTCATACGGCTCAATATCAATTTTTTAAGTAAATTTGCCTTCCTCACGGGACCTTTAGAAGCATATACGCTTTCTAACTTCATCCAAATTTCGTGCGACGTCACGCACCCACGAGTATGTTTCAACTCACCTGGATTCATCGCCATGATAAGGTCAGCCTTTGCCATTTCGTCTTTTTCTGACCAGGTCTCCGCTGCCTCATTAGATGTTGGCCTTTTAATGGTACCGTTTACGTATTTCCATACCTGATTTTTGACAAGTAAAGCTTGTACTTGAATTTTCCAAGTTTCATAGTTTTGCCCATTCAGCAATTCTATTTTTATGTTGCCCATAACCTCTGGAGGGGATTTATCCCCAATACAAAGTAAACGCAGTTAAATCAGGTATTATACGATATAATATAAATAATTTGATACACATGTCATGCGGTAGAAAATAAGACAGACATTTTTACTTTTTACATTTTGAATAAAGTACCACTCGGTTGCCAGTAGTTTAACTTGCATATATAACCTTTTACAGTGTATACATCCTAATCTTGATCATAAAAAAGCGGCAGGTTGATAGCTTGCATATTGATGGACTTTTAAAGCACTAGGTATTTAGTCAAATAGATCATTTTTTTTTTTTTTACAACTTAGTCGATAAACAAGCATACGGCCCGCTTGATGGTAAGCGGTTACCGTAGCCATATAGACCATATAGTGTATTATCTATGATATAGACGCTTGCAACACACGAAGCATCGTTCACGCGTTATCGACCTATCCCCCCTTCCCTATGAGCTCTGGCAACCTTAATCACGCGCAGGAACACAACTTTACACAACATAAAGTTATTTGGCTGCGGTATTCTGTAAGGTGGAGGTACTTTCCCAGTCGAGCTGCTCTTTGAGCGAATAAACGCTATGCTCTACCTCTCTTATTTTTATGTAGCCTACTACTACCTACCTACTACTTATTTATTTAGTATTTCAACATTTTCTACGGTCATGTAATAAGCGACACGATAAGTTAGTAATGTAAAACTAACTTAAGTTTATGATGTTATTGTTGTTGGTTTCCTTATTGTGCATTTTATTATGCAGAGTTATTATGGAGTGAATTACATTTATTATTAAACGAAAAAGCTTTCAGGTACTTCAAGATAATGAGTTATTCGTGGTGGAGTCAACTGTAGCGTTCATAAGTGCCTTATCAGGGCCTAACTGATGAAATTAAAAATATTTGAATAAATTTGTTCATTACAAAAAAAATATATAGGTACCTACTGGAACATCATAGTAAAAGCAAAGAAAAAAGTTGTTTGTAATAAATTCAAATTCGAAATTCAAATTCAAAAGTATTTATTCAATTAGGCCCTGATAATAAACAAAACAACTAAACCTGTTTTGTTTTCTTTTTTTAAAACTTCAAAACAGTGTGACGCTAGTGGTCAACCTACTGTTGGAATTTTTCAAGCCGCCTAGGAGGCATCCAACTAGCTTAACGACTATCACAATTAAGTGATAACCGGGACAAACGGCTTAACGTGCCTTCCGAAGCACGGAAACGCTCGATTTGAAATACCACTAGGCGGTCACCTATCCAGGTACCGACCACGACAGACGTAGCTTAACTTTGCCGATCGATTAAGAACGGCTAATCATGCTACACCACGAGCGATTATAGTATAATAATACAAGCTTACACATACCAAATTTCAGCTTTCTTCTTTCGTTTTGATGATCATCACTGAGACAGTGACGAAATCGGGGTTTTTTAGATATCAATAAAATCTAGAGTATAAGAGTTGTTATTGAAACTTAATATATTTATTTATATTTATGACTCTTCAAATAGACTTTATGAAATGAATGCCCATTATGCATTTTTTATTGTTCGACTCTGCCTTTTCGTGCCTAAGTTTACCTATTTGCTCCGCAGTACGCACTTATTTAAATTCGTTCACATATTAGATACTTTGGATAATATGATTAAAACGTCTCTTTCCAAAATTCTAAATTGCAGTTTTTGTGAAAACAAAGTGTGGTCTCAGGCCACCCTACCCGTGTGTTATGGTGGCCTAGGAGTGCGGAAAATTTCAAGCATACCAGTAGGCGTTTCTATCCTCGGTATACAGTGTGGGCAGCCTCGTCAGATCTGTTTTGGACCCTTCTATTGGATCTGTTGAGGTTTCTTACCTGTCCGATGCTAGAGACGCCTGGCAGGCAGCTTGTCCAGGCACAAATATTCCAACCTTGAGTCACTCTCAGAGAGCGTGGGACAAGCCTCTTTGTGAAAAAACTTGGCAAAATTTATTTTCAAACTTTTCAATAGATACAGACCGCGCGCGCTTGTTAGCTGTCTCTCAGAGTGACTCAGGTCACTGGCTACATGCTATTCCATCCACAAATACCGGGACAATGTTAGACCGTATAACATTAAGTCTGTGTATTTGTCTTCGTCTTGGTTGCAGGACCAATCAGCCTCATCGCTGCCGCTGCGGAGACCTCGTCAATGAGCTCGGTCACCATGGGCTTTCGTGCTCCCTAAGTGCTGGTCGAATATCACGGCACTCGGCTATTAATGACATTATCCGCAGGGCTCTTGTTGTCGCTAACGTGCCTTCCGTACTGGAACCAGTCGGTATTGCGCGGGGCGGTGGCAAGAGACCGGATGGTATGTCTTTGATCCCTTGGATCGCGGCAAGTCGCTGATGTGGGATGCCACGTGTCGATACACTCGCGCCATCTCACTTACCGGCGACTTGTAAAGCTACAGGGGCAGCTGCGGCCAGTGCGGATATTTTTGATGCCTTTTGCGGGCGAGACCTTGGGACCGTGGGGGTCAGAAGCTCGCCGTTTTGCTCGCACTTTGTCATCAAAATTGATCGAGACCTCAAGAGACCAGCGGGCGGGGAGCTTTTTCCGCCAACGCATCAGCTTGGCTATCCAAAGAGGAAACGAACCTGCTTCTGAAATAACCTCTCCCTATTATCATCAATCGTTTACTATCAACCATCAATGCTAAAAAAATTGTTTTCATTCATAGCACCCATTATAACAACACGATTTAAGTATTGTTATAATGGGTTTAAGTATTAAAAATTAATTTGTGATTTAAATAGATAATTTTTTGAGTAATATATATACTTTTTTATGATGTGGTATTCGGATTACCGAATATTTAAAATAGTTACCGAATAGGCCGAATACCGAATAGTTGCCGAATATTCGTAGCACACACTAAAATCATGGATTCAGAATTGAAACCCGATTTGTATGAGGCTTCGATTAGTTTAAAGATAGCAGATAGACAGTCGTTTCGAATTACGATCCATTTAGCTTATCCGCACAAGGCATAACCGGTTAATATCCTTAACCGGTTTTGTTATTATTTTGACGGGAATGACATTAAAAGTGCATTATTGTAAACCGTAATTAACTAGTTTCCTCCGCGAGGATCGATGTGGCTAATTAATTAGGTACAATAAAGATTTAAATCTATTTGTGGAAAGTTACACGCAGATTTAGTCATCACAGAAAAAAAAAACCTATTAAATATTATTATTTCTTCATGACTCGCCGAAATTCTTATCGGTATTATGAAGTAAATTTATTTTACCCAACTTTTTCGCCTAAAACCGGTTAATCATGGTAGCTAACAATAGGTAGAACAAACTTATACAGGTTGTACAAAAAATAATTGGACTGTTTTACAAAAAACTTAAACCGACTTCAAAGTACACTAAGAAGTAATCAAATCAATCCTGATCTGATAACAATGGTACCAAACGGGAAATGTACCCTTCCAGACAAAAAAAGATTTTTAAATGACTGAGATATGAGGTAACAAACATAAAAAAAAAAAAAAAAATACAGCCGAATTGAGAACCTCCTCCTTTTTTTTGAAGTCGGTTAAAAATAACATATTCATTTTGAATTCACTTTTTTTCGTTTGTCTTGCACATTTAGTATGTGCGACAATAACCGATTGACAAGAGTCATTCAATGATTGTTCAATGACAAGATAACATCCCTACTACTGTCATCTTTGATAGCATACGAACAATTAACCCCAAAGAAATTGGACTAAAGCTCCAAAGAAGCGCAATGATGTTCATTTTGCTTGCAACCTATTATACCTACCCAAACCCACCATCGACAATGCGCTCTGGCTAAGTCAAGGTCACACCAAGCAGTGATTGGCCCTTGGACTATTTGCTCTAAAAGGATTGTTCCTCTATGCAAGATAGAGTAAAATATCCTTGTAGAGGATTGGCCACGCTTTCGTTATAGGTAACTACAACTAGTACCCAACTGATATGGCTTACCGATGTAACTGTGCAGAAGATACATTTTCAAAGCGCGGGAAATGCTATTGCTGCCGCCATATGTGCGGAGGGGCGTGACTTGCGAGTGAGACGGAACTAACAGCTGCAGTGTAGGTATTATGAACCTTATACTAGTGATCTAATGTTGATTGTAAGTTTTATGCATTCTTTCATTAATCTTCGGGGCCATACTTCCTTTTTGTGCTAACGAAGATTCACGACGCGCCTTATTAGTTGGGTACCTACTACTGTATCAATATTTCAATAAATCCTGCGGTTTTCACGACTTACTTATAACCTTGTATTATACGATCGGAATCTTTTCTAGACAATAAAAAAAGGAAAAAATACAACAGACAGACTATCCAGCTTTAATATGTATAAACATATTGTTTAACAAAATTATCTGAGATAATAATATAATCATAATAATGACAAAAAAGCGCTCGTGGTGTAGCATGATAAGCCGTTCATCGATCGGCAAGATAAGCTACCAACGTCGTCACCACCACACCTGGAAAGATAAGCTACCAACGTCGTCACCACCACACCTGGATGGGTGACCGCCTAGTGGTATTTCGATCGGCAAGATAAGCTACCAACGTCGTCACCACCACACCTGGATGGGTGACCGCCTAGTGGTATTTCAAATCGAGCGTTTCCGTGCTTCGGAAGGCACGTAAAGCCGTTGGTCCCGGTTATCACATCGTTAAGCTAGTTGAAGGCGTTCCAGGCGTCTTGAAAACTCCAACAAAATTTCAACGGAAAAGCAAAAAATACGCGTCAGTGTGCGGTGTAGGCCTTACAAAGTGGTCGTACCACCTGGTACTCCTGGTTTCTGGTAATCTTTAACTCATATTGATAAAAAAAAACATATCTTTAGGTACCTACTCTATCATTTCCGCCATGACAGAATGAAAAGCATAATCATAATACTTATATCTTTTCTAAGTAACGTTTAATCTTACTTACGAATGATTCAGTATCGGAAATGCATGGGAATTCATTGAAAAAAATGATCAATTAGTCGGTGCGGTATTCTACATTACTCATCTATAAAGGGTTATTGGTAAAACACTAACCCCCTTACTCATAAAACGTTATTTAACTAATATACTATTTAAAGAGTCACGAAAATAAAGTCACTCTATTGTCATTGTCACATAATGTGACATTATTTACGTGACCATTTAAACAGTATATTAGTTAAATAACGTTTTATGAGTAAGGGGGTTACAACTTTGCTGGGGGGCTAAAAAGGAAGCTAAAGCAATATAGCTACGGAATTATTTTTTTCGAATTATCGGCAGATCCTACGTAATTCCAATATTCCAAAATTCTAAATTGCAGTTTTTGTGAAAACAAAGTGTGGTCTCAGGCCACCCTACCCGTGTGTTATGGTGGCCTAGGAGTGCGGAAAATTTCAAGCATATCAGTACCGGCGTTTCTATCCTCGGTATACAGTGTGGGCAGCCTTGTCAGATCTGTTTTGGACCCTTCTATTGGATCTGTTGAGGTTTCTTACCTGTCCGATGCTAGAGACGCCTGGCAGGCAGCTTGTCCAGGCACAAATATTCCAACCTTGAGTCACTCTCAGAGAGCGTGGGACAAGCCTCTTTGTGAAAAAACTTGGCAAAATTTATTTTCAAACTTTTCGATAGATACAGACCGCGCGCGCTTGTTAGCCGTCTCTCAGAGTGACTCAGGTCACTGGCTACAAGCTATTCCATCCACAAATACCGGGACAATGTTAGACCGTATAACATTAAGTCTGTGTATTTGTCTTCGTCTTGGTTGCAGGACCAATCAGCCTCATCGCTGCCGCTGCGGAGACCTCGTCAATGAGCTCGGCCACCATGGACTTTCGTGCTCCCTAAGTGCTGGTCGACTATCACGGCACTCGGCTATTAATGACATTATCCGCAGGGCTCTTGTTGTCGCTAACGTGCCTTCTGTACTGGAACCAGTCGGTATTGCGCGGGGCGATGGCAAGAGACCGGATGGTATGTCTTTGATCCCTTGGAGTGTCGGCAAGTCGCTGGTGTGGGATGCCACATGTGTCGATACACTCGCGCCATCTCACTTACCGGCTACTTGTAAAGCTGCAGGGGCAGCGGCGGCCAGTGCGGAAAATTCAAAATTCAAAAAATATGCATCGATTGGACCCAATTATATTTTTATGCCTTTTGCGGTCGAGACCTTGGGACCATGGGGGTCAGAAGCTCGCCGTTTTGCCCGCACCTTGTCTTCAAAATTGATCGAGACCTCCGGAGACCAGCGGGCGGGGAGCTTTTTCCGCCAACGCGTCAGCTTGGCTATCCAAAGAGGAAACGCTGCCAGCCTTCTGGGAACCTTGCCGTTAATCGGAAGCAGCGGCAGGCTTGAGGAAATTTTCTATATATAGATTATATTTTGTAAATATAGATTGTATTTTGTACATATTTGTTGTAAATAAAAGATATAATAATTACTCATTATATACAATTTATTTATTTATTTATTAAGAAAACCAACAGCGTTATCTCCACATTTTAGTAAATAATACAGAACCAATAAAGTTAGGCTAATAATAGGTTTCCCTTAAACTAACAGTTAGTAAGGCATAACACATGAGCCGAATAGAAAAAAAAAGAATAATAATATAATATAAAATTGACAGTTAAAAAAAAAGTACAAAGAAATTATAAAATCCACTTAGCAAACAAACACACATTAAAAATATACCAAAAATTTAAAACTTCAGAAAAAATAACAAATTATCTTAATATATAAAATGATAAACTGATTGTTGATATATCAGCGCACAGCCCAAACCGCTGGACCTAGAGATTTGAAATTTTGCACACAGATACCTTATACAGTGGAAGCATCCACTAAGGAAGGATTTTTGGAAATTCCACCCTTAAGAGGGTAAAATAGGGGATGACAGTTTGTATGCAAGTCCGTCAGTTTTGAAGTTAGGATATTCAAATTTTGTGTTTAGGCTGACGATTGAAAATTAATGTATAGTTATCTCAGCATTTGTGATAATTCCACCCCCGAAGGGAGGAAAAGGGGGATGAAGTTGGGTATGCAAGGCCTTCAAGTTCAAAGTAAACTTCATGAAATGTATTATTACACGGTGTAGGCATCCACTATGGAAGGATTTTCGGAAATTCCACCCCTAAGGGGGTAAAATAAGGGATGAAAGTTTGTATGCAAGTCCGTCAGTTTTGAAGTTAGGATCTTCAAATTTTGTGTTTAGGCTGACGATTGAAAATTAATGTTTAGTTATCTCAGCGTTTGTGATAATTCCACCACCGAAGGGAAGAAAAGGGGGATGAAGTGGTTTATGCAAGTCCTTAAATTTGAAAGTAAACTTCACTAAATGTATTATTATACGGTGTAGGCATCCACTAAGGAAGGATTTTTGGAAATTCCGCCCCTAAGGGGGTAAAATAAGGGATGAAAGTTTGTACGCAAGTCCGTCAGTTTTGAAGTTAGGAACTTCAAATTTTGTATTTAGGCTGACGATTGAAAATTAATGTATAGTTATCTCAGCGATTGTGATAAATCCGCCACCGAAGGGAGGAAAAGGGGGATGAAGTTGTGTATGCAAGTCCTTCAATTTGAAAGTAAACTTCACTAAATGTATTATTATACGGTGTAGGCATCCACTAAGGAAGGTTTTTTTGGAAATTCCACCCCTAAGGGGGTAAAATAAGGGATGAAAGTTTGTACGCAAGTCCGTCAGTTTTGAAGTTAGGAACTTCAAATTTTGTATTTACGCTGACGATTGAAAATTAATGTAAAGTTATCTCAGCATTTATGATAATTCCACCCCGAAAAGGGAAAAAGGGGAATGAAGTTGCCTTCAATTTCACGATAAACTTCACTAAATTTATTATTATACAGTGTATGTATCCAGTAAAGAAGATTTTTGGAAATTCCACCCCTAAGGGGGTAAAATAGGCCATGAAATTTTGTATGGAAGTCCGTCAGTTTTGAAGATAGGATCTTCAAATTTTGTGTTTAGGCTGACGATTGAAAATTAAAGTAAAGTTGTCACAGCGTTTGTGATAATTCCACCCCCGAAGAGGGAAAAGGGGAAAATCAATAATCAATCAATCAATGCATACGAAAATCTTTCATTTCCATAGTAAACATCACTAAATTTATAATAATACAGTGTAGGTATCCACTAACGAAGGATTTTTCAATATTACACCCCTATGGGGGTAAAATAGGGGATGCGAGTTTGTATGAAAGTCCATCAGTTTGGAAGTTAGGACCTTCAAATTTTGTGTTTAGGTTGATAATTGAAAATTAATTTATATGTGCCTCAGCGTTTTCGGTAATTCCGACCCCGAAGGGGTAAAAAAAGGGATGAATTTGTGTATGGAAGTATACTAAATTTATTATATAAGCTTGGAATATAATTAAAATTTGGAAACTAGCGCAAAGAATATCGGTGTTGTTGGAATTTGATCCATTAATGAGTGAACAGGGGGATTAAATTTTGTATTTAAGCTGTTCATTCACATAATTTTGTATTCAAGTAAAATAATGTACACGTGCATCATGTTATTAAGAAGCCTACTGCCGCCCATCTATATGTCTGTCTGCCACGAGAAAAATTCTCAGCTGTCTGGTTGAGGAACTTTTGGATAGATCTCCGCCCGTGTCGATCCGTCTGTCTGTCTGTCTTCTACGGGTAATTTTTAAATTATTATTATTATTTAAATTTAATACTAAGGTGTCAAACAAGCATACGGCCGGCCTGATGGTAAGCGGTCACCGTATGTATCACTCGTGCGTTGCCGACCATACAGAAATATCTTCACACCCTGGCGCCATGGCGGGGAGCTCATTCCACAGCCTGAGTTTACGCGCTAGAAAACTCCTTTGAAACCGCACAGTAGAAACAATTTCGGTTCCAATATATGAGTATGGACTCCCTGTCGATGGCGAGAGTTGCGATGGTAGAAGGTAGCCCGTGGGCATCAAGTCAAACAATTCTTCAGAGAACTGTCCGTTGTACAAGCGGTACACACATAAGGAGGCAAATTCTCTCCTCAGACTGACAGACAGACAGAAACATCTCAGCTGTCTGGAAATTATTGAGGAACTTGTGGATATAGGTGTATTCGTCTGTCTATCCGTGTGCCATGAGCAAATATCTCAGCTGTCATGAAATGGTTGAGGAATTTGTGGATAGGTCTCATGGCGTAATTTTAGATAAATAATCCCGATCTCGACACCTCCCAAAAAAAACATATTTCTTCTTCAGCTAATCGGACAGTGTATGTATGCATATTTCTGCCGGTAGATTTTCAGATCTTCTTCTTCAAATCGGGCAGGACTGTTTCAGTTTTATGCGGCATGTTCGCATGTAAGCTCTCAATCTTCCTGAACTTTTGTCAAATATCACACGTAGTGGCGGGCTATAGCCATGAACAAAGCTCTATATTGTTACAATGATTCATATTAGGGATGGGTAAAAAATATCGATATATCAAAATATCGATATTTTTTCAGAAAAATATCGATATTAATTAGCGATATTTTTTCCCGCGATATATCAATTTTCGATATTTATTTTCAGATATCAAAATCGATATATTTTTAAAGCTCTGCTGTCTGCTCATGCGTCACATCATGATTTTGACCAATCCGATTTCTTAAATTTAGAAAATATGCAGTAGGCTGTATGGGTTTAGTTTCTTTGCTTCAAACACAAACAAAAATTACTCTCTAATAGAGAGTAATTTTTGTGTCAAGCAATTCGAAAAATTTTTTTTAAATAATAAAACTTATGTTGAAACAGCCAGATGTGTATTTGCTTTAAAATTTCGATAATTTAGGCAATTTTTATAAATAATTGCAAATTGGGCAAAAAATATCGATATATCGAAATATCGATATTTCTTGGGTGATATATATCGATATATTTGAAAAATATCGATACTATCAATATCGATTTTTTTTTTCCATTTGCCCATCCCTAATTCATATCTAGAAAAAAGAAATAATCTACGCGGACGAAGTCGCGGGCTAAAGCTAGTAATAATATATATTTCTAAAAATATTTATATAAATATCTTATGCTTGACGCAAGAGCACACATGTTGATGAAAAATAAAAACAAAGAATAAAAAATTAAATTATTAAAAGAAACAAAAAACCCGACTGCGTAAAACAAAAATTAACTGAAAAGAGAAAAACAAGCACTTTCATCTATAGAATTTTGAATATAACTTGAATTTTATAAGGTATTGCAGTCGGGGACAAAATGGGGACAAACCAATAACCTAAGTAAGTATTTTTTTGTAATATTATTTAATTGAGGAAACTTAATTGAAACTACGAAGACTTAGCATAAGCTTTTTAAAACTGATCGCAGATGTTATCTTGGCCCCAATGTGTGGCTTGCTAAGGTTCAAATTAATTTGATAAGAGAAACGGACTTTAGGGAAAGTACCTAGTCAAAAGGATAACTGTAAATATTTGATTTTCTTCATCGTTATATTCTTGAATAGTATGTATTCAAGTATTCGTGGGGAATTACCGTGGCCACATGTCGTTTGGCCTTAGGCTATGCGATTCCAATGGTTATTATTGCTAGTACCTACGCAGATATGGCCGATGTTAGCGCACTGATTTAATAATGTCGTTAGACAATAGGCGATAATTCAAATGATAGTGTGTTAGTGCATTTATTGCACGTTAATTGTTCCGATAATTGGACGTTAGGCAGGTGAAGCATTATAACAATGTTTTATATTTTACAGGCGGTCGTCCAGTGAATGCGTTTCTCATCATCATCATCATCATCATCAGCTTATAATGTCCCACTGCTGAGAACAGGCCTCGTTTCACAAATGAGGGTGAAAGGGACTGGGCGATACTCCACCACGCGTGCCCACTGCGGATTGGTGGAGGTAGGCTAGTGGTCAACCTACTGATGGAATTTTTCAAGCTGCCTAGGAGGCATCCAACTAGCTTAACGAATATCACAATTAAGTGATAACCGGGACCAACGGCTTTACGTGCCTTCCGAAGCACGGAAACGGTCGATTTGAAATACCACTAGGCGGTCACCCATCCAGGTACCGACCACGACAGACGTAGCTTAACTTTGCCGATCGATTAAGAACGGCTAATCATGCTACGCCACGAGCGCTTCCCTTGCGATGAAGTTGACGATGCGTTTCTGACACCGGGCTATTCTTAGAAACGGCTTATCCTATTACGATGAAACTTTTACAGGTTCAGTATTAGTCGGAAAAATAGTCGTAATTAATTTTGATTGTAACAAAATTCACGTTGAAAACAAGCAATAAGTATTTTTAGTAAAATTTGACATAACTAGATTTCTTATAAAACGTCATGACCACGACCACGCATAAGAAGAATAATCGCTTATGGCGATCCTCCTATGCTTATTTTTTTACAATAAGTTGGCAATCAGAGAGGTAGAGCATAGCGTTTATTCGCTCAAAGAGCAAGCCGACTGGGGAAGTACCCTCCACCTTACAGAATACCGCAGCCAAATAACTATTATGTTGTGTTCCTGCGCGTGAGTAAGGTCGCCAGAGCTCACTGGGCAGAGGGGAAGAGTCGGTAACGCGTGATGCCCCAGTGTTGCAGAGTCCATATGTCTACGGTTACCGCTTACCATTGGACAGCTTTCGTAAAATCGTAGCCAGCCATATGAATTCCATCTCTATGAAGTGGAGTATCTCTCTAAAGCAAAGCCTACTATAAGGTGACTCATTACGTGGAAGACAAGAATATATGGTTGTAATAGCTTCTCTCTGCACTTGCATCCCCCCTGGCTAAGTGACAATTGAACTAAAGCATAATATTATCTACTATATAAAAATAAGTCGGGTTTTCCTTCCTGACGCTATAACTCCAGAACGCACGAACCGATTTCCACGGTTTTGCATTCGTTGGAAAGGTCTCGGGCTCCGTGAGGTTTATAGCAAAGAAAATTCAGGTAGGGTAGGGTAGGGTAGGGTAGGGTAGGGTAGGGTAGGGTAGGGTAGGGTAGGGTAGGGTAGGGTAGGGTTGGGTAGGGTAGCAACATAGGGTAGGGTAGCACCGCGCGAACGAAGTCGCGCCAGGCAGCTAGTATTGTATAAGTATTTGGAAAAAAGCTGTAATAAGTATTAAAGGATCTTCGCAAAAAAAGAATAATAAGCCTTGCTGAGTTTCTTGCCGGAGTCTTCTCAGTTTAAGTGTATTTCGAACCGGTGGTAAAGTCAACTGTATGTACCAATTTAACGTGCCTAAACTGAATAAATGAATTTTTGATTTTGATTTTTGATTATGCTATCAACATCTGAGTTGACGACAGAATTGTTTTCCAACTTATGTCCTTTTACTTATCTCAGTAATTCTTAACTTCTATTGCATGATAAGAAGCATTGATTTTCCATAATATTCACTTATTTCGTGTAAAATATCATTATCGATTGGTTGCAATCGGATTAGAATACAAATAATAGTCATTTCCAAATCTATCGATGATGAAGTCCCGGTATATTTAAACAATTATTAATATTATCAATTATATGAATCAGATTTTAGCCAATAGATAAAACTACGTCACTAATTAAGTATGAATAATGTAAGCTTAGAAATATTTTCTGACGTCAACTCACGAGTAAAATTAATATCCAGGGTCCACAGATATAAATCAAAAAGAGATGACGCGAGTGTATTTATGAAGGTACCTACTTCGCGTGACATACGTACGTTCGCTGTGTTCGCACGCAACGCCTAATCGGATCCATAGTCTTCAATAACTGATTCAAAATCGCTTCATGCAAAAGCCATGGGAGCCCCGTACATGTGTAATGAAAACCTCCACCTCGACCTAGGTCTTTCCACTGTTAAACAATTTATAAAGCGCGCTTCACGCCGATTCTTTGAAACTGCTGTCAATAAAAATAAGTGTTTAGCTTACAAATAGGACCGGTTCATTATAACTCTAATGCCAGCCTAACTAAAGCGCTTTTGTGACATTATGGTATAGGTAGAAAAAAAGTGACACGCTTGGTTTTCATACGGATGGAGGGACTTGCGTTATCTATTTAGATTTATGTCTGTGCCAGGGACATTCTTCACACGCGGCCATCAGGTTGTTATGCTGCGTCCATGCTACGCGAATCGAGCACGAGCCGAGCCACGAACGAACCTACAACGAGCACGATGTGAATCCCTTTGTTCGTGAAAACGTTCGTGTGACGATCGCGCTCGTTCGAGGCTCGCAAGCCCGTCCACGCTACGCGAATCGTGCTCGCAGTGTGCTCGTTCGTGGTTCGCCAAGCATAGACGCACCATTATGTAGAAGGATAGTAGGTACTTACTTCTTGCCGATATTTACACTAAATGCCATAGTTTTGAGAACAAAAGTTATCTGTGCTAAATGCATATCACCCTAGACTGACGCTTTGTGGCCTCTAATGAAACAGCCTGCTTATCACGGATATGTATCTTTTATTTTACGATACGGGTTATTAATATGGGGGAATTCGTTTTATATAGACTCGCGGTAGCGTGACAAGCCAAGTTCAAGACAAAAAAAGAGAACTGGCGAGCAGCACCGGGTGTAACACAAACCATTTGGAGCCACTTTTGAACCCTTCATACTAACGACGGGCGATTGTTCCAAAAAAAGTAATCGAAAGAATCGACAATTGTAAAACTGTACATTCGATTGTCGATTCATTCGTTCTAACGAATAAACAAATCGAATAACAATCGACCTTTCGAATGAAAATTGAAGCACGCAACGCATAATCTGCTGCAATAGTACGCACAATCGACGGGTGAGGGCAGAGGCCAATAGATTAATTAATTCGGCGGACGGAAAGCCAGCGCAATGCACAGGCCACGCGATGCCGCACGAAGCGTATTATGAACTATCAAAAGATGTCGATTGTTATTCGAATAATTCGAATAAATTGGACAATCGAATAATTCGATTGTTTTTAGTAACAATCGCCCATCGCTACTTCATAACTATCTCAAAAAATATTTAACATAAACACACATTTTTGTTCATATATTGAGACCACCTAGACCCCTAGACTAAACACAGCTATAACGGTTATGTAGATATAGATAGACAAAAATCGTAATTTTTAAGGTGATAGACACCGGAAAGACCAACGCACATAACCCACTTCCAGAGAGCGTAGAAAGTTCAAAATTGTGCAACCAGCAAGGTATTTGGTAGGCTATAAAGGTAAAAATCAGAAAACAGTGAATTTTGTAATACGATTTGAAAAAAAAAACAATCAATCGATTCATGTTTAATTAATACGATAGGTCACTGTTCACAGGGTCCCGTAGGTACACGTTTATCGAAATGAAAACAAAACACTGGCTATAAAATAAATATTTATACAAAAACGGGCAAAACAAATAAATGACAATAATTTAAACAAGTGTGAACTAATTATGGTGGTTTAAGTACCTACATAATAAACGAAAAACATTCTGAGACACATTTACCTACATTATTTTGGAGTCTGGTTTATGTTTGTGTATTTTACGTTCAGTACAGTATGAGGCACGAACGGTGAGCACAGATAGGCAGTAGTGGGGGCAAGCTCGCGGATCTATACTTTTGGCCAAATCACAGTAGCCAAATGACACGCAAGAATCCAATAGACGACGAGCATCGACTGACGAACCAATCGTGTGCAGCTCGGCGCTCCCCCCCCCTGCTTCATTTCGCCAAACAGAACGAAAATTAACTACTGCGCAGGTGTCGATCTGTGCTCACGACTCGTGCCCCTTACTATACCTCCCATTTCATTGGCATTTCAGCAGGACAGTGGAAAAGCCATAGAGCTGGAGCGACTATACTACGTACGTATGTACGTGCCGTGATCTCGGGAACAGGCAAAATGCCTTGAAACAACTATGACTAAAACACATAATAAATAAAATGAATGCCAATATCTCGTTTTTACCGAGAACTAATGACAAGGAATCCATATCGACATTTTGTCTGACTGTAAATCAACTGTACGATATATGTGTGCATGCATCTATAACAGGTGGTGATTTCGAGATAGCATATTTTCGAAACCTATGTTGGATTAGTCATACTGAACAACTTTTACTATGGGACCAACACTGAATTATCAACATTTTTTTTTACTTTTCATACCTTATGATCCAGCAAGGTTGACATTGTGTATGAAAAGTTTAAAATAAAATTGAGAATTCACTATTGATCCCAAAGTAAAAGTTGTTCAGCATGACTAACCCAACATAGGGTTTGAAAATATGCCATCTCGAAGTCTCCACCTAGTATGATGATGACGCTTCGCAAGGTAACACTATGGGTAAAGCATTAACACACACACACACACACCCCCCGTCCGTGTGTGGTAGCACACTAACTATAACCACCGAATATGTAGATACAGTACAAACGTACAGAAGGTCCAAGTCTGCTAAAATGTCATACTGACACGATACTATTGCAATCCCATTATCATTGAGCCGATGCGATTTGCGCAGTCATTCAGGCAGTCAAAAAGTTATCAGATCTCACGTAGAGCCTAGCTTATAACTCAACACGCCCTAACTCTACAAGCCCTAACTTCACAAACTCTACACAGCTTAGTCAAAAATATGTGGCTTGGCCGTTTATATCTTTTCTCTGTGGTTTACTCAAACTGATAACAAAAAAAAAGTTTCTTTGCAAAAGAGGCAGAAATGGGGGTTTGAAATTTGAAGGGCTACTAGTTGGGAATGGGATATCGTTGAAACGGCTTCATTCGTCCATTTCAAAATTCGTTTTAGTCATTATTGTACCTATGTAACCTATGTTGCCTAGGTTCGACATAGCGTCTATTCACACGAAAGGTAACCACACGACAGCGTCGTGACAAAATGAAGTCAAGCTGTGGTTACGTGAGAATAGAGTCGCTGCGGCTTTTTGCGGTTGCGTAGTGGTTGCATTTTGGTACCTACAAAATGTTAAAAAATGTGTACCGCTAGTTCTCGCTGTCGCTGGTTGTGTTTGCGATGCGACGCCCGCGCTACCGCGGTGTGGTCGGTTTACACCAGTGGTCGATAGTGACGGCAAAATGTGGTCCGTGTCAATTCAACTATTAATTTTCATACAAATTAGCGCCCGCCGACGTGGTGTTGTTGTGATGTGGTTGCGGTTGTCGTGTGGTTGTCGTACGTGTGAGTGAATAGAGCCTTATAATAAGAAAAATAAAAAAATCTTTTGTTTTTTTATATGCTTAATTTACCTAATGATAATTTCCAATTCACACTGTCCAACAAGCACTGTTCTCAAAGTTCTAGACGATTATGTTTACAACTTGTCCAACTACGTAGGTCCAACTTCGACAAAGAGGTCAATCGAAAAATCCAACTCGGCTGGGTAGCGTTCGGGAAGCTACGGCATATCTTCACGTCCAAAATACCTCAGAGTCCGAAGACAAAGGTCTTCAATCAGTGCGTGTTACCAGTGATGACATACGGGACCGAGACGTGGTCTTACACTGCTGGCCGCATAAATAAGCTCAGAGTCACGAGCTATGCTCGGAATTTCTCTACGTGACAGGGTCCGAAATGACGAAATTCGTAGGAGAACGAAAACGGCGGACATAGCTCGTAGAGTTAGTAAGCTGAAGTGGCAATGGGCAGGCCACATCGCTCGAAGAGCTGATAACCGATGGGGAAGAAAGGTTCTCGAGTGGCGACCACGCACTGGAAAGCGCCGAGCGGGACGACCTCCCACCAGGTGGACCGACGACCTGGTCAGAGTCGCTGGGCGCCGCTGGATGCAAGCGGCCTAGAACCGTTTGAAATGGAAATCAATGGAGGGGGGGGGGGCTATGTTCAGCAGTGGTGGCTGATATGATGATGGATTTTTAATTATGAATTAACCTCTCAACAAAAGGTAGGTATGATAATATAATAAAAGAATGAAGATGCATTTCGAAGCGTTATCATTCTTTCAATATGATTGATATTTCAGTATAGGTATTAACTTACTAAATTCACAAATGCCAATCAAGCCATTTATTATGCTTATCAACCCATTTCCTGATACACTGTCATTTATATATAATGGCATCAGGGATTAAAATTCTATTTATAATTTTCGCATTTTTTTTACAATTTATCAGTGCATAATTGCATTCACTCGTCATCAAGTAATATCATATTCTATATAAATACATAAATACAAAGAAGCTTAGTAGTTAGTACCTACCTACCATAAAACTCTTCACGGACTTTTTGAAACAACTTGAAAAGTCACGATACACATAATTAATTTCATTTCACTTCACTGGTGCACATGTATTGATCTATATGCAATAAAACTCAAAATAGACGAATTTATGAAAATAATTGGACTGTTTTACAAAAACGTTTTGTTTAACTGACTTCAAAGTACACTAAGATTTAATCAAATCCTGATCTGATGACAATGGGACCAAACGGGAAGTGTAGCCTTCCAGACAAAAAAAATCCTAATCGGTAAATAAATGACGGAGTTATGAGGTAACAAACATAAAAAAAAAATACAACCGAATTGAGAACCTCCTCCTTTTTTGAAGTCTGTTAATAAAAACGAAAACGCAACGTCACTCTGCAAGTTCCTGCCAAAAAGTCCAGTAATTCTTTATCCTTATAGTTGTAAAAGTTATAAGAAAGAATAAACCCAAAGAGGCTTTATAAACATGTCATACCTTTTTGGTCACACACAAATAAAAACACTTTGTTCTTTTTTTGGGATTTACCATCTAGTAAAGAGTCTGGTTTATTTAACATGAGGAAATCCTATAAGGAAAACTTTCTTCGGGGACATTCTGAACATTAAAATATTTCTGTAGGCTTTTTTAAAAGCTACATTTATTTAGTGCATTATTTTTCACCCTTTGGGTACCCTTAAAACATTTTATACCTACCATACTTGTCTTGTGTTACTTTCTTTGTCACTCATAACAAAAAAAGACACTGGCTGTCCGAAAATCCACCACTACACTATAGAAAATCTCAGTAGTTCGACAAGGGTTTGGCCTTTGATTAAGGATACATCCAGATAGAGTGTTGCAGCTGTGCACACGTCGATAAAAATAGCCTCTAACTGTTAGAGGCTAAATCAAATAAAAATTAATAAAAATTCAAAATAATGTTCAATATTTAACTTTCTCCCGATTTTAATTGGAATATTTCAACAACTATTATCATTATGAACGTCACTATGACAAGCAGAATGACGCAGAGTGAGCGTAAAAGGTAGCTGTTACGCGCAGCAACCTGTAAAAATTGGCCTGTTTTATATATTCGTGTAGTATGGCAACGTTCTTTCTAGGTATATCTATTTCTATGGGTTTGGCCGCCGGAAAGGAAAAATCTAACAAAAAATCTTCGGGAAATTCCTAACAATTCATCACTTATTGATTCTAACAGTTATCCTCAAGACGTGGTATCTTTACCTGACCAGCATTTCAATAATAGAGGAAATCATAGTCACTGGATGAGACAAAGGGATTCGGTTTTGTGGCGTCTGGACAGTCCCTATGACGTAGTTCTCAAAATGGCTTTTACTGATGTAAAGACGATCTGACGTCACTACAACCACAGATAAAACATAGTCATAGGGATCTTTGAGTCTTTATAAACTCCCCTTTGACACAGTCGTTCTTTGTGAATTATTAATACATACAGTAAGCTGGATGGACTTTCCAACTTTTTAGGGTTCCGTAGCCAAATGGCAAAAAACGGAACCCTTATAGATTCGTCATGTCTGTCTGTCTGTCTGTCCGTATGTCACAGCCATTTATTTCCGAAACTATAAGAACTATAATGTTGAAACTTGGTAAGTAGATGTATTCTGTGAACCGCATTAAGATTTTCACACAAAAATAGAAAAAAAAACAATAAATTTTGGGGGTTCCCCATACTTAGAACTGAAACTCAAATTTTTTTTTTCATCAATCCCATAAGTGTGTATAGGTCTTCAAAAATGATATTGAGGTTTCTAATATCATTTTTTTCTAAACTGAATAGTTAGAACCGAGAGACACTTCCAAAGTGGTAAAATGTGTGTCCCCTCCCCTGTAACTTCTAAAATAAGAGAATGATAAATCTATAAAAAATATATGATGTACATTACAGTACGGTGCATACTTCCACCGAAAATTGGTTTGAACGAGATCTAGTAAGTAGTTTTTTTTTAATACGTCATAAATTGAAATTCATATCAAATACTCAGGTCTATACTACCATTCACTTATATACCTACAGGTTTATACGGAACCCTCGGTGCGCGAGACTGACTCGCACTTGGCCGGTTTTTTACTTTTCATAGGCCTGTTTGACCGCAATCTCACTAGTGTAAGTGATGATCTGGCCAAAGGTGGTAAGCACACAAAGCCTAGAAGGAACTGGCTCCCAAGTGCAGCTGTCGGAACACACCGGTAGAGATGCTGGTGGTAGCCAGCCAGGTGGGTACTACAAAGTACCCTTCCACCGTGCTATGGTTTCCTCACGATATTTCTAAGGCTTTCGATAGGGTCTGGCACACCAGCCTTCTAAGCAAGCTTCCTTCATATGGAATTCCTGATGGCCTGTGCGCTTGGATTTCCGATTTCCTGAGTGAACGGTCTATACGAGTGGTCATAGACGGGTGCTCGTCGGACCTCTTGGCAATCAATGCCGGAGTTCCTCAGGGATCAGTTCTCTCTGCAACCTTATTTCTGCTGCATATCAACGATCTGTTAAAACCCGGTATCTTTGGGTACGCAGACGACAGCACTGTTGCAGAGAGATACATTTCCAGCGCACGAGCCACTAGTGACGAGATCCAATTGTTTCGAGAGGCCATGGTTGAACGTTTGAACGTGACCTTACAGGCAGTCTCTGATTGGGGCAAAGCCAATCTGGTCACGTTTAACGCCTCCAAGACACAGGCATGTCTTTTCACCGCCAAACGGAGTCCTTACCATCAGGCTCCTACTTTCCAAAATATATCCTTGCCAATATGCGATCGGCTTGATCTCCTAGGCATAACATTAACAGCCAAAATAAACTTTGGCTGTTCTATTGAGTCGAAGGCAGAAACAGCTGCCAGAAAGTTGGGTATCCTCTCTAAGGTGAAGCGGTACTTCACGCCTGGGCAGTTGCTCCAACTTTATAAAGCACAAGTCCGGTCATGCATGGAGTACTGCTGCCATCTTTGGGATGGATCAGCTAAGTACCAGCTTGAGGCCCTCGACTCAATAGACCGCCGAGCCAGGAGACTCATTGGAGATGAGTCTTTAATTAAGGCGAAACTCACGAGCCTCGACCATCGAAGAAAGGTTGCTTGCTTATCGGTTTTCTACAGGATATATTTTGGAGAGTGTGCGCAGGAATTGTTCAACCTAATTCCACCATCCCCATTTTTACACCGAACCACAAGACGCCGGGAAAATTTTCACCCGTACGTTGTTGACATACCGAAAATACGAACACAGCGTTTTGCATCCTCATTTATAATGCGGACAGCAAGGGAGTGGAACTTGCTTCCGGCGTCTGTGTTTCCTGACGCCTACAATCTAGGAACTTTCAAGGCCAGAGTGAATAGGTTTCTTCTGGGTAAGCGTGTTTCATCTTAGGCTTCGTCATCGCCCCTTCTGGGCGGGTCAGTGGCCAAACGCAAGCCCATTTAATTTAAAAAAAAAAAAAAAAAACGATGTTTTCCTTCACCGAAAGCTGATCTCATTGTAGGATTTGAACCCGGGACCTTCGTCTCGGCATACGACGCCGACGTCACTACCATCAGCTATCATTGCCTTAGAACCTGTAAGTTTTTGTCCAAAAATCTATCGCCGTTACTTTGTGCTCCGGTAGCTACACTTGAGAGGCAGTTCCTTCCTACTTTATGTTCTTACTACATTCGGCCACCATGGTGAGATGCCAAACATAAATCCCATCAGACTTATCCTATCAACCTTTCAGTATGTATGAATCTAAAATTGATATAAATAAATAAATATTTTGGGACATTCCTCACACACGGTCCTCAGATTCCAAACTAAGCAGAGCTTGTACTATGGAAACCAGATAACTGATATAATTACAAATACTACTTTTTGTTTTGTAACTACATACTTTATATACATAATTACACCCAGAATCAGGACATGTTCATGCACACAAATGCATGTCCTGTGTGGGAATCGAACCCACGACCTGCGGCGCGATAGGTGGAATCTTAACCAACTGCGTGAACTGACCCGTCAAACCTTTTCTTTAAAAAGATAAATTGGACCACAGACAATTATGTATTGATATAATTGGTGTGACTGTAGTGTAAGCTGTAAGGAAAAACACCAGAATAGGTAGGTACCTACTCTATTTCCTCTATAAATCTACAATGAAAACACGTACCTACGTGGACGTACATTTGCAGAAAGTTGATGGTTCAAGGGCCCTTAAAACAATGGTGCTAAAGTACCGACATTGAAATCAACCGGAACAAATTACTAAGGAAATTTTGGCGTGCTAATTATGTAAAGAACATAATGAAAAACATTTCCTTAATGTTTATAGGTCTCCCTCTAAGTTAATACATCGTGGAATAATAAATTAAAACGTATTCCCTGTTATGAAATGTTTTACATACGTTTATTCCAACGAAGAGACAAAGAGAGATAGTATATTTTTAGAATAGAATGTTGCTAGATTTAGAACAACAATTTCGCAAAGGCTTATAAGTGGTAGCGTGGCCGAGCGGTCTAAGGCGCTGGTTTAAGGCACCAGTCTCCTCGGAGGCGTGGGTTCGAATCCCACCGCTGCCAGAATCTTTTTGGGAATTAATTAGCTATTTTTTAAAATCAACTGTTTTATCAATAATTTTAATTTAATATAAGTTTTACTTCAAAGTTGTAATATTAATATTACATAAACGTTTACTAAGCTACATAAACGTTATAACGATACATTACATACGGCTAGTTGATAATTAATTATTGACCTTTTTGAAACTACTATCGCGTTTGCGTGTTTATAAAATTTTGTAAGGGAGATATTAGTTACACGAGAATTCCGCTAGAGGCACTGTATACTACTGTGTGTGTATACCATTCTTCCTACAAACTTTCAAACTAAAACGAATTCTGAAATGAAAAATTATGTGATACCGTGATGATTCAGAATGAAGGTCGACTGTATTTTAAAAACTATCAATCCTAGAATACTTACTATAGATTTTCATGTGATTTTCATGTGCGAAGTGCACATGAAAATCACATGAAAATTGTATGCATTAGAGAGCCAAAGAAATTCTAAAAAAAATATGCGTGATCAGAAACGAAGATGGCCTTCACATTTTTTTTTATATAACTGGTAATTAATAATAATAATTCTATGCCATCATAATTTTCTACAATTATAACGAACAAGCAAGCAAAATAAAACTATCCATCTATTTTTAAAATTTAAAGGAGAATGAGTAAGTTTCCTATGTCCTGATTGCAAGTATTATATAAGTCAAATTACATTAATTACGAAAATCATTAACTGTCAGAAAATACACTCACCAGCTTAGAATTTGGCCCAAGCTCGAAAGATTTTATCTTCTTCAATTTTGATTTAAGGTATGTATTTGGTACATATTTGGTATCAATTAAAATATAGAAAATTCAGCACTTGGAAACTTCAATTGAATTTACTGTGCCAAGTAATTTGTGCAGTTAATTTTTATATGAAGATATATCATGGCAGCCAGTTAAGTTAAGATTTGTTCATTTCGAATTGAATTTGCTAATCTATGTTAAAAAAAAATTTTTTTTTTTTTATTATGTATAGGCCTGTATTTTACCACAATCTCACCATGGTAAGTGATGATGTGGCCGAAGGTGGTAATCACACAAAGCCTAGAAGGAACTGGCTCTAAAGTGCAGCTGTCGGAACACACCGATAGGTGCTTGGCGACAATAACTTAATTTAGCCGGTTTATTTTCTTTACATGTTATGTGTAACTTTAATTGGTTATGCATTAAGTATCAGGAAGTGTTTAGCTTTAACTTTAAGATTTACCCCCTTACTCATAAAGCGCTATTTATTTAACTAATATACTCATTAAATCACGTAAATAGGTAATGTCACATTATTCGACAATGACAATAGAGTGACGTTATTTACGTGACCCTGTAAACAGTATATTAGTTAAATAACGTTTTATGAGTAAGGGGATTATTTGATAGTAAAAACGTTAATAGCCGTTGGTGAAATAATAAATTAAAAAAAATACTCAAATGGCAAAAATGTACCTACGTTTCCACATTTAAAATTTCACAGTCAGCAAGCTGGCTCTTTTAAATTTGTAACGATATCAAATGAAGTGCAAAAAGAAAATAGAGAAAAACAATGCTGAAAACATCTCTTTTATTGAAATTTCGAGCATAGGCCAAATTCAATGCCGCTTGCCGGTGAGTTTTTGTCTGAAAATGATTTATGGGTCAATTCAAATTCAAATAGCTTTCCCATCAAATTCTTTTCACTTTTTCTGTGTTCCTCTGGGTGGAATGGGTTTTAGGCTCGTTTTCGAATCATGTAAACCAAAAAATCAACAAGTATAATTTACATTTGCAACAATAACTTGAAAATATTTATAAGTAATACCTACTATTTAAATGGTAAACTAACTTTAATTATTATAATGTTGTTAACAAGTAACATTTGCATAATTGAATTCTTAACTATAGAAAATTGAATGGAAAATGTCCGACACGTTGACTGAAAATTTAAATGTCAAATCCATAGAGAGGTATCTTTAGGTTATAGGTCTAAGGTCAAATCAGATCCTTTTTATTAAAATATCACAAAATTAATTTGTATAAACTAGTAGGTAGAGGCACGATGCCCTATGAAAATCTTTGAGTAGTAAGTTGTGACGTCATGTCATAAAGAAGTATTATGATAATACAGACAGTACATTAAAAAGATCTTCTGTATGTCGTTACATTGATAATTATGGTAATATGAGTAATATCATGCATAAAAAGCATGAAAATTAGAACAAATTTGATGTTTCCGTGTAGGTACGTTAGTGTTTGATCATTTATCTTGAATACTGGTAGGATCCGCTATTTTTGTACATTAGTATTCACGTGTAAGGGTCAACGCACACTAATGTTGGTGTGAGCCAACCGCATTGTAAAAACGCGCTTATAAAACAATTTTAGATACTCAATTTTATTTTACACTTCATCTGTTTAAATGTATAATAAAACTATCTTTATTTATAATATGACAAAGATGCCTAAAATTTGATCGGAAATTAACACTGTATGATGTATTTCCAGTCTTCATCCTATCCTAACATCCTAACTAATAATATAAATACGAAAGTGAGTTTGGTTGGTTGGCCTCAACTACTCAACGAATCATCAAAAGATAATAGTATGGAGAAGGACATAGGCTACTTTATATTACGGGAACGCGGGTGAAACCGCGGGGGACTGCTACATAAATAACGAATCATGTTATTTCAATCAATCAACGGATCGACTCTTTCGTTAGGTACCCTCAAGTGCAGCTTCTAAAACGCAGCGGAAAGGTTGTTAGTGAAGCGCTCGTGGTGTAGCATGATAAGCCGTTCTTAATCGATCGGCAAGTTAAGCTACCACCGTCGTGGTCGGTACCTGGATGGGCCTATTGGTATTTCAAATCGAGCGTTTCCGTGCTTCGGAAGGCACGTAAAGCCGTTGGTCCCGTTATCACTTAATTGTGATAGTCGTTAAGCTAGTTCCCTTGAAAACTCCAACAGTAGATTGACCACTAGCCTACCTCCACCGATCCGCAGTGGGCACGCGTGGTGGAGTATCTGCCCATTCCCTTTCACCCTGATTTGTGAAAGGAGGCCTGTGCCCAGCAGTGGGACATTATAGGCTGCTGATGAAGATTATGATGAATGTCTCTTACATGCACCGTGTTAAGGTTTCCTCACGTTGATCTTAATAGAATTATCTTTGCACATTAACGTTGTTCAATATAGGAATCTAAATCTCTGGACAGTAAAGATGACCGATGAAAGACGATTGCATGCAGCTGTGAAGAGGATGTTGAGATGGATGTGGAGTGACAAGAATGGATAAGATAAGGAAAGAGTACATAAGTGGAAGCTTGAAGGTAGCGCACGTGAGTGAATAATAGTTGAGAGGGAACTGTTTATCGTGGTATGGACATGTTATGAGGAAGAATTGAAGCCACGTGACTAAAAGAGTTGTGAATATGAAAGTGGATCGATATACGGGAAGACGAAAACCGAAGAAGAGATTGATGGATTCTGTGAATGATGATATGGGTAAGAAAGGAGTGGATGCTGGTATGACTGACAGAAGAGCCGAATGGATAAAGCGTACATAATGTGCCAACCCCAAGAACAGGGCAGGGGGATGATTACCTATTATCATTATTAACACATCTGTTCATTGATATGAAAACATTGCTTTGGTCAGTTCCACTTCAACCGAAATGTGTGCAAGCCTTTACAATTTGCCGGAATAGACTATGTTATAGTTTGAAGGTTCTCTAAAACAATTGCGCATTTAAAAAAAAATGTTATCTAGATTCATAATCTACCTATCCTGACTGATTTATTTAGACCATTGGAAGAAGAAATCATTAGAGGGAAAGGTAAATCTAGATTATGGAGTGGCGATCTTGATCTCGGCTGATAAAAATAATATAAATAATGCGCTTCCCCTTTCCTATGCCCTTGGCCTTTCACAGGCATGAAGTCCTGTCCTCGCGTGTCACAATACGTCCCTGAGAAGCGACCTTCCCCCTGTCCTCTACAGCGCTACGACTACCGCGAAGGTTGTATTGCATAACATTGCATTAAAGGGTGGAAGAGTTTTAAGGCTCAAAGATCTTGCATAAGATACACAGAGACGGATCGAAACGGGACACAAATGTGTTAGTGATTTATAAGTATGGGAACAAATTTTCAATGGAATATCTACGTGGTCAACCTACTCTTGGAATTTTCTAGACGCCTAGGAGGCTCCAACTAGCTTAACGACTATTAATAACTAGGACCAACGGCTTTACGTGCCTTCCAGTAAGAAGTACGATAACACCATCCATCCAGATGGTCAATTAATTTGGTAAAACATTAGGATTCATAAAATTAACTAATTTACGCGCTTCACATCTAATGAGTTTAGGTTCAAAATTCAAAATTCAAAATCATTCATTCAAATAGACTTTCGCAGGCACCTATGAAAAGTCTGACTCTAATACTCTAATACCGGTTCGGCAGGTTGCATTTTCTATCTCATCCCGAACATCGGATTCCAGTGCATTAATGTCCCTTTAGAATCGTAAAAGCTCGATCGTTTTCATACTAAATATACGATTTAAACCGTAAAAAGAAAATTTCCCAGTTAAATTATAAAATGCCGTCTAAAAAAATTCTAAAGAAATGAAAATTTCAAAACAACGATTTTCGTCGAATCGTTTATTTTTCATGTTAAATAAGGTAAGTATACCTACTTTATTGTTCTAGATTGTTTATTCAGGCGGCAATGATACGATTTTCTGATTTCCGGAAGAATTTGGTGTGCTCTACAACGATTGAAAGTAATTTAATGAACACACAGCTGAACTAACAGTAAGATAGGTTACGCAGGTTATTAATTATTAAAGATATTCGATGCCTTTGGATCGCTGTTAAAAACAAAACAATGATATCAATTGTTATTAGGTAGGTATATGACGCGCATACCTCGCAAGTAGAATTTGGTGAAATACCTATATAGGTAGAATGAATTGTACCTAACAAGGTTGGTATATTATCCTATTTTCGGGTCATATATTTTTTAATGCAATTTGTTTTTTCATGTAGGTAGGCAATTTAAACATTCAGGTAAAAATATACCTACCTACAACGTGTCAAATTGGTTTGGTATTGAAATGATTATTTAAGATTTTTCTTTTGGCGGAGACTGTAAAAATATAAAAAATTATCGAAATAAAAGCACATCCTTATTTCTAGAGTATTAAAAACGCAGGATTTACTGAGTCGTCCATCTGATATTAAAAGATAATTTGTAGAACAGTAATTGAAAAGAGTCGCGACCACGTGGTTCGAATGAGAAATGTCAATATCGATTTTATAATAAAACACAGAAACATCGACGGAATCAAAGTACCTACCACAACATTAACACATGTTTAAAAACAATGAATAATTGTAAAATACAACAATTAGAAGTTAAAACATAATTACTACACACAACATTCACTAATCACAGAACAAAGCACGGTTTCGCGCATTCCACTTTATAATTAAAAAAAAATGCACTACTCTACAAGTTCTAAGTCATCGTAATTTCGCCGATTCTAATAACGCACTCACCATTACATGTTCGATATTATTATGCCGTCCGCACACTACAAAAGCTGACGTCAAACTGGCGACGTCTCACGTTTTTTTTGAGTCGCAGGCATTCGATTTTTCGAAAACAGCTGAGTCCAAAATAACTTGATCTTTTTATTAACACCGACAATACGTATCTAGAGCTCTTACTGAACTGGAGATCGACACCATGTCAAAGGTCATAGTCGCGAAATTCACACACATGACCTGGCGAAAATTTGAAAAACGAAAAGGTTTTGTCAATGTAGCATTTCAGAGTGGATGAATAATTTACCGCCTTTGCTTTATGATGATGACATTATATTAATTTTTAGAATTCAGTCGCCATTTTAGGTCGCGGTGCGGCGCGTAGATTTTCTTTTGTACGCATGCGTGAAGTGTAAGGGCAAGGGTAAACTCGTGTGGCGTCTATCGGAGAATGCCATTAAATATGTAGGTTACCTACTAAATACTTATAATTCATATTTAAATATTGAGGTTTATTACATTTTTCTCAGAAAACTGGGGAACTTATTAGCAGTACAATAATTAAAATGTTATTTGAACAGCCGTGTGTTAGTTAGTTAAAATGATGCAGTCTCTGAACACATTTTTTTTATTAATTTACTCAAGCGTAACATAATTGTTACCCTATTTAATTTTGTTGAACAAAGACGTTTACATAGCAAACAGTTCCTGAAAAAAAAAGTTTTACGTAAGCGTACGGGCATCGGTAGGTTGCCGACGCCATGTTGACAGTGTGTGGGTTTCAGCACCAAGTGACAGAATGTGGAACTAAATTTAAATTACTAGGCTAGGCAAGTAGTTAGTTAAACGTTTGCCTAGCTGTTTGATTGAATGGTTGAATATTATTCAGGCCGCTAGTTGAAAGACTAGGCTGTTAATTGAACGGCTAAATAAGCTAGATGGCTGCGACAGGATACATTAAAATGTTATTATTAATTTGGATTTGATTTGAAGACCGAAGAATTGAGACCTAGCATGAAAAAGACGGAAGCCCTGAAAAACCGAGAGACCGCAGACGGCCTGCAGTCAATAAAGTGGGTTAAAAATTTATTAAAATAATAATATTTTGACAGCAGCGTAGCTAAATGATGCTGGGAGCTGGGACCCGAAGCATACCAAAAAAAATGCTTTGTACGCAATAAGATTATCCGTAGAAACGGATATTTCTTTCAAAATAGGTTTCTTATATAGTTAAACCTAGTAGGCCTACCTAAGCTCCTTAAGTACCTACCTAGTTCTTCTGCATAGAATAAAGAAATTAAGGTTAGGCACCCATTGAATTGAACTGAATACTTAGATCGATAAGACTCCATAGCCAAAGGTAGGAATAGGATATAACTATATACGTCCTTCGAATGGTTTTATGTAAGTATAATTTTTTGTTAGGAACTGGCGCATCTGCTGTTTCATAACAAAAGTACAGTTACAATTCTTGACCTAGTTGCGCGACGTTGCACTTAGCTATACGCTATACAATTAATTTGCTTGCGTAAATATATAAATGAAAGGCATGGCAAAATTTACTCCGTGAAGGTTCTCGACATCTCATAATAACATTAAAAAAGTTTGACTGTTTGGTAGGTATCATTGTTTGTATTGGCAATTTCTATTGATCAATATTTACCGAACAGACATTAATAACTTTTCTCGGTATTTTTCGTTAAAAGAATTAAAAACGTACCATGAGTTTCCTAACGCTAACGTAATCTACACCTAGGTATATAAGTTACTCTACACTAGCTCGACTCTCTAAGTATATACTGTAGTCTTTGAGCTCGACAGCGAGCAAAGAGTATAGTAACTATACCAAAAACAGCGAGCGACTACTGTGAAAGGTAAACCATGAAACATTTTGTAAGAAATGCTTCCAAAAGTGTCCACTAGAGGCGGTGCTCGGGATACAACGTCATCGCTCTAAAGTTAGTGTAGGAAACTCATGGTAGAGATACACAGTTCCTTCTAGGCTTTTTGTGCTTACCACTTTCAGCCACACATCACTTACCATGGCGAGATTGCGGTCACCGAGTACTTTTTATAGCTGGCAAATTGCGGTCAAACATATTTTTTTATAACAGCACCTGTTATGACATCTAGCGGTTTTACTTGTGAACTTATGAGCGACATCTATTCATAAAAATACAGTCAATCACTTCATAAGCCAACGCTAGATGGCACTATATCAGCAAAAGCGACATATTATTTATTTTAATTTTTATTGAATTCATTTACCTATATTCAATAAAGTAATCAATAACTTTATAAACTATTATCATTTTCATAATATTGAATACTATCATAAACTTACCAAATTAGAATTCTTTCGGAGTTGATGAGTCACAAATCACAGATTAAAAATCCAACTGTCAAGTCAAAAACAAATTATCCAACGGCTACATGTTAATTTATTTTTTGAAATAGAAAATAAACATGCTAGCTAATGGTTACTTATTCACAAGCTTCCACTCATAATAGTTTCAGTAAAAATGAACACTAAAAAGGCACAAAGCATGCAAAAGAGCCGTACGTATTAGGTATTCCATTAATTTTTATTCACTGTCCTCAATTGTGTCTTTACGTATTTTGCACGTTTCTTTCAGGTTTTCAAAAGCTGTCTCTAAAAAAGAATAGACTGAAACTAGATGACGAACCTAAAAAACTAAATCGTAGTTCAGATGTGATAATAATTGACGAGTCCTTTGAAAAACTAAGGTCAGATTCTGGTCCCAATGTAAGTTACCCACTATGTTTGTGTCATACTTTTAACAATAATACCCTCAATCTAAAACTCTAATTCAATCATAGGTGATCATAGTTTCATAAACTCATAAGATAAGACATGGTAAGGCATTTATGAACATTAAATTTGACTGTACCCAGTACCCACCATGTTTCTTACTTCAAGACATAGTAAGGCATTTATGAACATTAAATTTGATAGTACCCAGTACCCACCTTGTTTCTTATTTCTTATGAACACTAAATTAATAATTTAATTAATTTTTTAATTTAAATCTTATGATTTAAATTAAAAAATTATAATAATGATATGACAGACTATCATTAGTAAATAAAAAAAAAATATGTGCTTGTGATTACAATAATTAATGATGTGGCTGGAGGTGGTGAGCGCACAGGTTTTAAAGTACATTTTCCGGATCATAATTTAAACTTGGTAATTAACATGTTGGTTCTCCTGAGGGATGAGCATCCTATTTTATCAATTGATGTCATTGTTATATTTTTAACTGCAAGCCAAGGTATTAATGCTAGTTTTTACAGTGCCCTGCTCTGGTTTCCTCACAACTTGAGTATATTATTTAAAATTATTACAATAATAAAAAATAAGCCTTGGTCATTGCCTTGACAATCATATTTTAATTGCCCATGTCTAATTTGATTGAATTAAATAAAATATTCACCATAGAGTTAAAATATTATAGACTGATTGTACCAGAGTATGGTCTGTGAACCATACGGGTATGGTCTTAATGCCTTGAAAAGAAGTGAGCGTACATAGTTTGAATGACTAAAATACATATATAAAGCATGCCGATTTCTCATTTTTTATCTATACTTTTACCGAAAACAAATGACAAGGAATCCATATTGGCATTTTCTCTGACTGTAAATCAAGTAGTGAATGATATATCTGTGAATGCATCTATATGGAAAATGCTAAAACTTCACACAAGGTAACGTTGTTAAAGCTGTATAAAATTCTAACTCTATGATATTTACCATTTTTTTTTATTTAAATCAAATTGTCCCCTGAAAATAAGTGTAATATGTTTTTTACTTTTCCAGAGATACTCCTCACAAAAAGTATATTCACCAATTGTTATAAATGACTCGAGTGAACTATCACTTGATGATGAAGAGTTGCCTAAAATTGAGGTACCTCAACGGGTACCAAGTCACAATGGCAATGTGAGTATATAAAACTTCCTGTTTATAGTTCCCATTGTATGTACAAGCTCTGGCTTAGTAGTGTTGTTTCAAATCATGATCTTGAATTATATTTTGGACATCTCATCCCAAAATAAACAGAGTTTTTACTATAGAATAAAGATAAAAATATACTTACTACAATATATCTATATATATAAAAGAAAGTCGTGTTAGTTACACTATTTATAACTCAAGAACTGCTGAACTGATTTGGCTGAAAATGGGTGGGGAGGTAGGTTAGAACCAGGAGACGGACTTAGGATATTTTTTATAGGGTAGGGTAGCGTAGGGTAGGTAGTGTAGGTAAGGATGTAAAGAACAGGGCACGGGTGAAACCGCGGGCGGAAAGCTAGTATACTTATAGGTGTAAATTGACGGGACAGTTGGTGAAGTTGGTTCAGACTCCACCTATCTTAATAATAACAAGCAATAGCAAGCAATCTTTAGGTCCATAAATAACAGAAGATAAGTAACAGTTTACATTATTTTCTATAAATTTATAGAAAATCACTGAAATAAACTTCACAACAATTTTCAGGTGTCCTTCAACTGTTCCCGAGAGGAATCACCACAGAAAAGATTGCAACCAAGCTTTGGGGGCTGGTCACCAGCCCAAAATATCATCTGTGCCACACCCAGACATGAACCCGTACCATCCACACCAAAAGACATAGCCAATGAATCAATGGAACAATGTTCTATAAAGAAAATAGAACAATCACAAAAGAAATTACTAAATGATCTATACGGTGAAACATGGAAGTCAATACCAAAACTATTCAAAACATTGACGCACAAATACTCAAATTTTAATGGTGCTTCAAAGAAACTACAGTTTGAAGATGAGGAGAGTGACAAAGAGAATGTGAGGCATGACTTAAAAAGAAACAAGGAGTTATATTTAACCAGCTCAGACATAAAAAACAGGACAAACAATTTTGGTGATACGGAAAGGAAATCTAAGAAAAAATTGTATACAGAAAAGGTTCCAAGTACTCCAGAAGTACCGAAAATTAAACCGGTGAAAACGAGAGAAGTTAAAACAACTGTGAAGAAACCAAAGGTGACAAAAGGAATGTCGGTTACAGAATTGGTTGAAGTGATGAGGACTGATGTGGATTTGATTACGAAGAAAGTTGGGAGTGTTGCCGTCACACCAACTGTTGAAGTGAAGAGATTAAATTTTGTCGGTTCTTTATCAGGTAATTTATTATAATACTTTATTGTGACATTTGACGTACAATTGTTGGTACATTATTTATTCTTTTAAAATGAAACTTATCTATTAAAATTTGCAAGGCTAAAAGGTGCGTATCCGTTTATCCTTGCAAATCATGCAACGGCATGGAAGACATTCCAACGGACCCTTAGCTCTGATACAGACCGGATCGGAGAGCAGAGCATATTTTGATACGCGTTTAAAAATAGACTTTAGCACTATTGAAATAAGGTTTATTTTGACATTGAATGTTGGAGAGTGAACGCTAATGAAGAAGTCAAGTTTTGAAGCCAATCTTTGACTGTTGCTTTAGCTTCGTATAATGGATAGAGATATTTATATATTTATCCATATATGACAAGAGCTCTCTTTACCTATCTATGTTTGTCTCTTTTTTTCCTCATGAACTTTAAGACATAGAATTTTCTCATTACAGACAACGTCCCATCATGGAGATGTCACGTAGAAGCCATGCAATACAGAGATAGTTACAAAACTCTAAGAGAACAGCTTGCCAGGCGACTATATGTGGAGTTCAATAAGGGAGTTTTTGAGAATAAGCTTGATGAAGACATGCCAATTACATGGGATGGTAAACTGAGGAGTACTGCGGGGTGAGTTTTTATTCTGTTAACTTAAACTATTCTTTATTACCTGACTCTTACTCTCGAGTGCAGCTTATCATTACAGTAAAAAAACAACGATTTCTAATAGGTATTACTAATATAATGTATGTGAATGTTTGGATGTTGGCCGAGCGGATTTGGCTGAACGGATTTGGATGCAATTTGCCACACAGATAGAATATGTTCTGGATTAACATATAGAATACTTTTTATCTCAAAATCATTTGACCTTTCGGGTATGCGAGTGAAAATGCGGGACGGGCCGCTTAAAACAGATTAGTGTGTATAATTTTCGTGCTCTCGTCCCATCAAACAATAGAGATGATTCCTAGGTAAATAAAATATAATTGTAATTAGTCCTTCAGATATATTATCAAAAAATATTGAACACTTTTTTTTTTTTTTTTTTTTTATTAATAATAAAATTTATTTATTCTCCCCCGTTTACAATATTTAAAACTAAGAAAAGTAATTACATATTATATAGGACTTCATTAAATATGTAGCGGGAGACAGGAGTCCAAACTGAGTAGACCCCGTACTATGGATCCCCTCAGCTTTAACAAATCATTAAAAATTTACAAAGATAAAGCGCGCCAACGTTCCGGAGTGGGGGCTCCTGACTTTAGCGATGGGTAACTAGCCGAAATTTCAATAGCTTAGCTAGCCAGCTATATGTGGTCTAAAAGCCAGCTAGCTAGTCAGCTATTTTGGCTATTTGGCTATTAGGCTTGAGCGGCGGCGCAGCTTGATGAATAACGTTCAACTGCGATCTGAGTTCGATCCTCGCCGCTGCAACAAGTCTAGTCTAGATGATAATGTAATAAATTAATGTAATGATTTTGTTTTTCATTTACTTTTTATTTTGTTGTATACTTTTTGAAAATAAATGACTTTCCCTCATAGGTCGTACGTATTACTAAAAAAAACATCGAAAATCAACAATAACGTCATCTCTATTTATGGATATGAACTAAAAGCTTTCACAGTACATCAACTCAGTCGTAGTAGGCAAGTAAACCATAGATGTCGCGCTACTTCAGATGATTTTAACGATTTATTTAATAAATAATAATATTACAGAATAATTTAATTTAATTAAAAAACAATAGGTTTAAATTCGTATAATTAGTACCTTTCAAATTCGAATTAATAATAACGAAATGCACTCGAATTTCACTCTTTCGGAACTTACACAACTCAGTTTCGCAGTGAACGCACGCACACACAGCTATCGGCTAGGCGGCTACGCGGTTACGCGGCTACGCGGCTACTCGGCTAGATTGGCTTTGGCTAGCCGGCCAGCTACCGGCTAGTGGCGGCTACAGTGGCTATTAACCTTTGGCGGCTAGGCGGCTACCCGCTGTGTGTGACGTTACCTTCTCGTAATGTCCTCATTACGAGAAGGTAACGTCACACACAGCGGGTATTTAACCTTTTGTAACATAAACAATCCTCCTGGATTGTTTATGTTACAAAAGGTTAAAATACCTGAAAATCGTGCACTTAAGGTTCAAATTGGTTCGAATTATCAATAGTTACACAGGTATTTTCAGCATAGAGGTATCTTAAGAAAACTCCTCATTTTAGCTAGCCATAGCCAGTAGCCATCCAGTAGCCAGTAGCCATCCAGTAGCCAGTAGCTAATTATCGTGTTGACAGATAACGTAGCCGTGGCTATTTTGTGTATAGCCGTTTTTTGGCTAGTTATATGAATAGCTACCCATCTCTACCTGACTTCACTTTAGAGTAAAAATTGTGCTCTAACGTGACGTCACGTGAAACTTCAACACACGATATCTTCGTATTATTTTTAACCGACTTCAAAAAAAGAAGAAGGTTCTCAATGATGTTGTATTTTTTTATGTTTGTTACCTCATAACTCCGTCATTTATGAACCGATTTGGAAAATTCTTTTTTTGTTTGGATGGGTACACTTCCCGTGAGGTCCCATTGTCATCAGATCAGGATTTGATTACTTCTTAGTGTACTATGAAGTTGGTTTAAGTTTTTTGTAAAACAGTTCAATTATGTTTAATTGACAAAAGAAAAAATACGTGTCTAATATGTTTTGATAATGAGCCATTTACGCGCATTATATTATATGAGCATTAATTTTGTTTGAAATATATTCCGCCAATTTCCCACCACCGACTATGCGCTCTCATTGGCTAAGTCTAGGACACAGTAAACAAATTCTTCTTATGCGTTGCACTCTTGACAGAGTGGTCGTGGTCGTCATGACGTGTCATTTGTGGCGCGCTTCACAACACGCCGCCATTCTTCCCTAACTGCTGCCCTTCTGGTACAGTTATTGATGGGACCGCCTATTGCGGCCTTAATTTGGTCGGTCCATCGCATGGGTGATCTTCCACGCGCTCTGGTGCCCTCCACTTTACCCTGCACCACCAATCGCTCTATGGAGACATCTCCACGCCGCGACACGTGTCCGAAGAAAGTTAGGATGCGAGCCTGCACTACGGAGGATAGACGCTGCTTGATATCGAGTTCCTGGAGTCCATCCGAGGAAAAAAAAATAAAAAATCCTATACTGTCTCTATGCAAATCAAAGAAGCCGCGCGAAGGTTTTTTTTTTTTTTTTCCTCGGATTGTTTTTCTAATATTATTTTTTGATTACTAATGACCTATACATTCATCCCTCAAGAGGAAGTTCACTAATTTATTAGGACCTTATATAGACAAATATTACAATACACACAAATTACTGTCCCCAGTTTATTATACCTTGTAAAAGACAGCTTGATCTCTGCGACAGTTGCTTGAGTCATATGAAAATTAACCTTATGGCTTTAGCATAAGGCTAGTAGCCGAGCTCAAGTGGCCGAAGGTGGTAAGCACACGAAAATTAGAAGGAACTAGCTCTCGAGTGCAGCTGTCGGACCACAATGATAGATGCTTGGCGACAGCTTCTCAACTTGAGTGTATTAGCCAGCCAGGTGGGTAACACAAGTACCCTACCACCGTGATATGGTTTCCTGACGTTGTTTTTCTTCACCAAAGTCAATGGCACTTGTTGCATATTTGCTGAGAAGAGCCGGCAATAAACTCAGCAATTACTCTTTTCAAAACAAGCTTAGATTCATTACATAATATTTACATTCTAATCGCACTGACAACACACCGAAAGCTTAAGCTCATTGTAGGATTCGAACCCGGGACCTTTGTCTCAGTATCCAATGCACCACTGAGCAATCATCGCCTTAAAATATAATATATACATTTCAGTACAACAACAAACCGTCTAATAAAGAACGCAGCAGGCGATCGTATACGCACATCCAGTATAAAGCTGTCCACCAAGGTGGTGGACGGTCCACAGCGACTCCGGGACACTTTGATCCACGAACTGTGCCACGCTGCCACTTGGCTCATTGATAACGAGCTGAAGGCTGGACATGGACCACTTTGGAAGAAGTGGTGAGTACAAAAAAACTGGGTAGAGCCAGGGCGGGCGCACTTGTCACGTGACCAGAAATATATAACGAAGTTCACATCGAGGCGTGCGAAGGCTACATTCCGAATTGAATAATATCGCTCACAGTGCTCACAACAATAATTTGCGTACCGAGTTAGATATCACGATATTGACAGCTGAGAACTGTCAACAATTTGGAACGCCCGTTATCGCGCTCACAGTATTCAAAATAGAACATTTGCGAACTTAATTAAAATCTGATTTAACAATGCGCTAGGACTCCTTATATCTTTTTAATTTGACTCGCAAAAAGGAATATTCGCGTTCTTTATTATTCTCTCATAAAATCATAGAAAGTATCTTTGCCAAATAGAAAACCAAGAATCTTATTAGTCTTACACAATTAATTAACCGTCTCTTTTGACAGCGCTCACGGTGATATCAGTTTAGGGCATGGTCGGTGTGAGCGCAATATGGCGGATATCATGACGTCATCTATGACGTTTCACGGGACATCGTTATCTGTCATTATTCAATTCGGTACGGGTTTAAGCACGCTCAAATCGATTACAGCGATTACAGCTTTAATTCGGAATGCAGCCGAAGTATTGTGAACGTAACTGACCTTTAGGTTTAAACTAGCATGTTTGCTATCAGAAAGTTATACTTCTGTTGTACTATTAATTATTCTGTGGTAGAGCATAGAGTTAGAATATTAGCAGCTTCCATATAGATGCATTTACAGATATATCATACACTAGTTGATATACAGTTACACAAATTGTCGATATGGATTGAAACACCCTGTATTATTTTACGATTACCATAATCAGTGGAGATACCTGATATTTTGCTCTTCTCTGTTGGTAAAATTACTAATCAAGATATTATTTCAACGCATCAGCTTGGCTATCCAAAGAAAACGCTGCCTGCCTTCTTGGAACCTTGTCGTTAATCGGAAGCAGCGGCAGACTTGAGGAAATTTTCTATATCATTATATTTAAAATTCTACTGTACGTGTGTATGTTACTGAATTCCTCCTAAACGGACCAACTTGAATGTTTTTTTTTGTATGCCTTTGATTGGCTGACTGGATGGTTTAGATTCACAAATCAGCCCGGCAGATGGCGCTGCAGTCGATAATATAACCTAGATACCAACTGCAACGCCATCTGTCGGGCTGATTTGTGAATCTAAACCATCCAGGTATGAAAAGTAAACATTTTTTTTGAGATTCAGTGTGGTCTCATAGTAAAAGTTGTTCAGCATGACTAACCCAACATAGGTTTCGAAAATATGCCATCTCGAAATCTCCACCCAGTATATTGTAATTTGTACGTTTTTTTTTGTAAATATATCATTTGTTATGTTAGATATTTATGCTTTCAGGGCGACGCGTTCGCTACGCGTTTACCCAGAACTGGGTGACATATCAAGATGTCACGATATGGAGATACACTTCAAATACTGCTATAAATGCACCAAGTGTGGATATAGGTAAATATTAACACTATTTATTATTATTTTGTACTAGGGCAAACGAGCATACGACAGCCTGATGGTAAGCATATTTTAAGTGATGATTGGTAGTGATGGTCGAAAGCCTTAGGTTCGAATTCTACAATGAGCTTGAGAGCTTTCGAAGAAGGAAAACGTGAGATTTATAGTACCCGCCTGATTGACTACCACCCTCAATCTGAAAATCTGACGCCAAGCTGGCGGTGTTTTCCACAAGTATATTCAGGGTATTTTTTATTTTTTTATTAAATGGGCTTGCATTTGGCCACTAACCCGCCCATAAGGGGCGATGACGAAGCCTAAGATAAAAAACGCTTACCCAGAAGAAACCTATTCACTCTGGCCTCGAAAGTTCCTAGATTGTAGGCGTCAGGAAACACAGACGCCGGAAGCAGGTTCCACTCCCTTGCTGTCCGCATTATAAATGAGGATGCAAAACGCTGTGTCCGTATTTTCGGTATGTCAACAACGTACGGGTGAAAATTTTCCCGGCGTCTTGTGGTTCGGTGTAAAAATGGTGATGGTGGAATTAGGTTGAACAATTCCTGCGCACACTCTCCAAAATATATCCTGTAGAAAACCGATAAGCAAGCAAACTTTCTTCGATGGTCGAGGCTCGTGAGTTTCGCCTTAATTAAAGACTCATCTCCGATGAGTCTCCTGGCTCGGCGGTCTATTGACTCGAGGAACTCAAGCTGGTACTTAGCTGATCCATCCCAAAGATGGCAGCAGTAGTATCTTGTATCTTGTAGATAGGGTTCAATTTTGAATACATTTTCTATTGTTTTCATAATATGCCTCCATTTTCCAGTGTCAAACGACATTCAAAATCAATAGACGTCACAAAAAAATGCTGTGGTTACTGCCGGGGCGTCTTCGAGGTAACAGTCAATAAGAAAAACAAAGATGGCGTCGTAATATCAACACCGGCTCGCAAAGCAGGCCCTAATGACTTCGCGCTATACGTGAAAGAAAACTACGCTACAATTAAAAATGGCGCTCATAATCATGCGCAAGTCATGAAGATATTAGGAGAACAGTTTTCAGCGAAGAAAAGTAAACCACTACTTGATACTTGATATATGCATGACCTCTGACTATTTCATGCGGACGCGTATGTGACATTAAGCGTCTCAGCTAAATAAATGTCTACATGACTGGTTATTATATATATATATTTATAGTTGTTATTATAGTTTGAGTATTTATTTTCCAGAATAATAATTATTGGGCCAAGAAAGTAAAAAAAATGCGTTTTTCTGTGGTCTGTGTCTCATAAATTACTGTTGGAATTTTTATTCCGTTTTTTCACTTATGCCAAATAATCTCCATCCATTATAAAGACTTATTCACGATTATGAAGGTATATAATTTATGGAATTTTTTCGAGGATTGTGGATGTTTGAAACAACTATCAAGAAGTGGCATTTTTGCGTGCGAATTTATTCTCATTGACAATACATTAATATGTATATAATAAGTGACATTTATTTTATATAGATTTATATTAAATGAATTTTTAGTTTTCATTAGGTAGTGCATAATAATATTTATAAATGATAATAATTTTGATACATTTGTACAGGATACAGTTGTAATTTTTGACAAAGAAAATTGTACATAAATTTTTGGAATGCGTAATTTTGATATTAGACAAAAATCTGTGTTGCCTACGCAAAAAAGTGAGTGAATTTGTGAGTTGGTTTTTAAAAGAAATCTTGGACATGTGTATATTTAGAAAGTAACATGTATTGTGTAATGTTTTATAAAATTCAACCAGATTTATTGTTCATTTATTTTATTTAGACTTTGATAAATATTGTCGAGAAATGGAATCGGAAACGGAATGTACATTATTTTGTATATTAACATTTTATCCTTGTTAATATTAACTTTAATTTGTAGTCATAATTAAAATTGATTCTTTACAATTTAAATAATCTATTTTAAGTTTATTTTTACTTAGTATTTAATTTATTAAACATTAGAATGAATTACATATTTGTTTATTTTTCACTAGCTGCCCGGCGCGACTTCGTTCACGTGGTGCCCTACCCTACCCTACCTATTTGTATGTCTTAGTACATTATTTTAGTCTATCATTATGGTTTTCGCAGCGCACGCGACGTAAAGAATATTTTACGTATTTTTTTTACACCTCAGGTTAATGGAGTTTTAGTAAGGATTAGGGCATGTAATATCGGAATATTTTTCAATTCCGATATTGATTTCTGATATTGGATCTCAATATCGGAATTCCGATATTAATATCGGAATTAGACATTTTTATTATAAATTGCACATATTCCTTATAATTAGCACATATTCCTTATAAACTTCACATAATTATCTATCTATACTAATATTATAAAGGGGAAGAGTTTTTTGTTTGGTTAACTGACTAATCTGTGAAACTGCCGGTCAGATTCGTTTTTTTTTTCCCACTTATAGGAAGCTACATTCTCCCTGAGTATTATAGGCTACTTTTGATCCAGGGAACGCGGGTGAAACCTCGGGGACAACTAGTTCGTTATAAAGTTGGATTGAAAACATCTTCAGCGGGGTTATTTTAAAACGATCGAATTCGGATTCGGGAGCGGAATCGGAAACTTCCGAGATGAGTTTCCGACATGATAAAATAATAATGAAAATGTATATTTGCACATTAAAATACAATCAAAACTGTAAGAACATCAATATTTATTTAACATAGTATGATAATAGTACAATTTAAGTGTTACAAAATAATACCTAAACTAAAATAAATATATTCTGCATGATAGGTTAAAGCGGCCATTGCTATTTTAATTTCCGAATCGAATAGTTTGACGTTTCTCGACGGAAATATCAATCCGAATCATCGAAAAGTTTCCGATAGCTTTTAGATGGCGGAATTCTTTCCGAATTTTATTTAATGTTCGTTTTTGACTATTATTTAATATAAACGCATTATTTAAACTTATATAATGGTTAGTTGGTACTAAACTGAGTGTGTTTGCCCCTATTTTAAGTAAATAATGAATAAGAAAGGTCTGCGGTAAAAGTAATAGCTACATACTCAAACTTCGTAGGGACTAAAACATATTGGTCACTACTCAATACCGTTACTCATGTTGGATGCTAGATTCACTACCACTAAAAAATCTACGTAACCATAAAATCTATTGCAAATTATCTATTTGCAAATAAAAGTTAAAATATTTTATTAGACTCAAAAGAAAAAAAGAAAAATATAAAATATTTGTTTTATTATACTCTCCATGAATGTACTGAAAAAAAAAAACTACTTTGACACAGAGGGCTTTTTGGCGGGAACTTGCAAAGTGACGTTGCGTTTTCGTTTAATTTTCAAAAAATCATGTATTTTGAGTTTTATTGCGTATTATCTGTGATGTTTTATCCTTTAAATATAAATCCACGCGCACCAATGAAGGGAAATTAAATGAATTATGTGTATCGTGACTTCAACTTGTCTCAAAAAGTCCGTGAGAAGTTTTAGTTTATTGACCACTATTTTACTAACACATGACGTTTATGGACTGTGACTGACAGTGCGTACAATATGAAAGTGATTTATTTTGTGCCTAGAACTTATGTATAACTCAAATACGATTAGGCTGTATGGCTCAAACCTTTGCCTGACTTTTGCTAATGTTATAAACAACAGTTACTTCGACCTATCAGTCAGTTTTCGAAGTTCGATAAAACTAGAAACCATTTTTATGTTTATTAACACAATGTAGACCTAAAATCCAAAATATAGAAAATAACAAGTATCTGTCTTTATGCATTTGATATGAGTGTTTAAATGAGGGCTTTCAACAATAAAAATCCGTAAGCATTTCGATTTTAGTTCAAATTTTAGTTTAGGTATACCATTTCCTACCATTATTAAATACAAACTTTGTAAACGCACTCTAACTTTCCGCTATCGGATCTTTTCGATGAAGGTTTCCGATTCCGCTCCCGAATCCGAATTCGATCGTTTTAAAATAACCCCGCTGCTCAGTCGTGCACTCCTCTCAGAGTGGTCGTGGTTGCAATAGATAGTGTACATGGTGGGTCTTCAATGTTCTCCTTGACTAGGGTTACAGCTTTCGTAGCGTTGCGAGTACACTCTCCCACCCTCGACAATAAGACTCTTCATCGTGTTCGTTTCTGCAGATGTAACCAAATAACTTCAGAATTCGAAGCTGCAAAGTCGAATGAAAGACTATCTGTTATTCTAAGCTCCTGCAGGATCGAGTTATTGGTGTGAAAGGCCGTCAACGGAATTTTCAAGAAGCGTCTTCAGCACCACATTTCCAGTGCGTCAATTTTCCGGCGATCTTGTAGGCTTAATGACCAAGTTTCAGCTCCTCAGAGAAAGATCGGAAATACCAGGCATCTCATAAGTCGAATCTTTGTTTTCCTCGTTATCCTACTGTCTTTCCAAATCTTCCTACTGCTGATCTTGTCATTGCGCATGATCTTCTGATCTCATCATCACAGTCTCTTATGTTGGAAATGGTAGAGCCGAGGTAGATGTATCTTTTTCGCAGTACGTCCATTCTATTAAGTTAGGCCCGGTCTATTATTAACATTTAAATATTGTGTGTTGATTGCAAGTCCGAATTGGAGGTTAGTGGTTTCATAATGAGCCAAGAGGTCCTCCATGCTATTATTGGAAAGTCTCCTCGTCTATTAGTGGAAAAAAATCGAATCCGACTGGTAGTTCCATAGATAAATGCATTAAAACAAACGAACAAAAAATCTTCAGTTTCATTATATTAAAACTGTCCCCCGCGGTTTCACCGTTTAAAGGATAGAACACATTTAAAGCTATGAAATTCGTATTTACCGTCTTCATTTGCGTGTATTTAGACGTAAGACGTAACCTATAGATGGCGACAAAATTTGAGTTGAAAACAAGCATTGGATTAATTTGACAGGACTAAATTTCTTAAATCCTTTTGTTATGTTTGTTAGAAAGAGATATAGTGAGACTAAATTATTTTAGTTGTAAACAACAGAATCAGCACCATTTTATGTTTATTTTTTAAACGCTCTTTTTCTGGCTAATATTTTCCTAAAAACAAAGCGTCAAGCATTTTTATGGATAATGAACATCGTATTTTGTTGAAAAAATACGCTCACTTGCAACACTGGTAGGCAAAATTGATGTACGATACGTTAATTTTATAGCTCTAGGTGACCATACCTTGTGGCGCGCTTAAAAGCTCTATTTAAAAACTCAAATAGAAAAAATATCCGATTCCGATATTACGATATTGGATCACTCAATTCCGATATTGTAATATCGGAAAAAATGGTCCGAGATTCCGATATTACGAGATTCCGAGATTCCGAGATTCATGCCCTAGTAAGGATCCTTTAACAGCTTTAAATATATTCTATCCTTTTTCAATAATGTTCGTAAGAAAGATGTGATGGGACTAAAATTAGTTTAGTGCGATTTACAACAGAATCAGCACCATTAATAAATTTTCAGGTTCTTTTTTTTAATATCGTGGGGAAATCCTCATGGCATACCCGTCCGCGGTAGCGGGCTGGTTACAATTAATTCGGAATGCAGCCTACGTCTAATTTTAGCGGGTTAGCGATTTATGGTAGACTTCCCAGAAAGTATCTAACTTTTCCAAACTCCTATAAAGACCGTTCGATAAAAAGATATTTATAAAATAAAACAACAAATCTTCAATTTCAGTTTTTATTTATTTATACATAGAAGTTGTCAATTGTCATTTTTGTTAAATGATAAAGTAGGTACAGTCTTGGAAATATTTAAAAAAAAATATATAATTTACAACAAATCGGACGCACTGGCAGTCCTTAAAGGTACGTATGTACACTTAAAAATGTAAAAAAGTAATAATTAAATAAAAAAATTGGCAATATGTATGGTAATTGCAATATATCTACCATACTTGCTTAATTTATATTATTTACATAGGAATTATATAATTATGAGCACGATTTATTAACGCCATGATTTTCATTATTTATTTAATCAAAAAATAAATTTACACAAACAAATGTTTTGCATTGTTTCTATTTTATAAATACTCTTTAGTATTTTCACCTAATTTTATACAATTATTTAATTACCTATCTATTGTGTAGTACTGCCAACATTCATTACGAAATATTCTTTTTTTTATATAAATATGCACAACATAATATGTTGTACAATTAACATATCTACATATATTTATTTGTGATAGTTTTTAGGGTAATCTAATAATTTGATAGTTAATTAGGCTTTGTGTACAATACCTATCGACCGCCGTGACGCAATACTAAATCACCTGCTTTTTTTGTACGTTTTACACGCATACCTACCTTGTGTCAAAACAAGCGGTTCCGACAGTCATTGTACACCTTACCTTACTCGCTTTATTTTACAATTATGGCAGGACAATGGTATGTAAAATCAATGTTGACTAGGCAAAATTACGATTTTAATACGAGTATTTTTAATCTATGTTTTTTGTTGCAATATACGAAAAATTTAATGTGGTAACACTTAATAGAACATTCAGATTGATATTATAATGCTACAACAATATTATTTATCGTGAAAAAAAGGACATAAATATATCACACACAATATATAGGGTGTTCAAAAATAGCTTAGCTTCCCTTCAAAAACTCAAAATAAGTAATTATATTTGCAAGATTGTTAATGGTATAAATTCTAACTCTTTTAAGGGTAGCAAGTATATTTTAAAACCCTATATAATCTTACAATAAATTCAGCGGGGAAACTCAACAGTCTGTATATATTTTATACAATATGTAAATATAAATTCTGTGACCATAATAATCACAAAATCGGATTGAAATTAATTATAAAACATCGGGTTGTAGTTCAACACCACACATCATTATACCATGTTGAGTTTTACCAGTTCACTGTACTTAATATTATATTTAATCTGATATAAACCTTAATAATAACTATGGACAGACTTGTTTCAAACAAAATATTTTTATTTTATCGATATCACATACAGTTTAATCGTTATTATTATTCTAAACAAAATCAGATAAGTAATTAAATCATTTTATAATTAAAAACAATGATTTTTACTAATCTATAACATGGCAATACGTAAGGTTTTTGTACGCATGAAATATATATCTAGTTTTTAATATATTTTCAGGCAATTAACACATAATTGATTATCTGTTTAAGTAACTGTACCTATAATAATAAGGGATAAGTTTTTTTTATTTTAAAAAACAAAATGGCGAATCTCACAAACGACGTTGCTCATATTTTACAAAGGCTGTATATAAACTAAAATATAGAAGCTATTTACAAGAGGCCGATACGAATTCGTTCTTAATAATAACGCGTGATAATCCTAACTATACATTTTCAATTTTACACTTATTAATTTGATGACTTGATGATTTTTAAGTCCTTTTTACGTATCAAAGGCGTGTCCAAAATTTCAAAGAACTTGGGTCTTTGTTTTAGTCCAAACTTCAATTGATTTCAATTCAATTTACTTTTTGAAACCATCATACCATAGCCAAATTTCCTCTTCTTTCTATTTGAAATCTTTACATTAAATTCTCATCAGAAAAGTACAGTCGACTGATCTGGCAAAACATTGTTACAGACACGGTCTAAAACGACAGTTTTTTTTAACATAGTACAGTTTACTATATGGCCGACTGTACATGATATCTGCCCTTACTTGTAAACGCTATTTTGATAGAGTTAAATAACAAAGTAAAAAAACTCAGAAAAAATTTAAAACAACTATGTAATTACAATAAATTAGTTTTTTTTATATTTAAAAATCAAGCTAGTTATTTCAACGTTTACTCAAACTTTTTTTTGTATCAACCTGTATACATATCACGCAGCGTTTAAAAGTAAGAGAGAGATAACTACAATCTCTATCAAAAACTAAGATTTTCTGCCGCACACGACAGAGTGATAGTGAATCAGGTTTGCGAAGGACCATCGAGTGGTCGGAACCTCACGAACCCGTCTTGAGCAACCAGCATACTGTTCCCTTCCGCTTCAGGATTGATCTCATCCTGAGGCTGAGAATATGATGCTTCATAACTACAGTTTCTAGGGGCTGGTTGAGGAGTACCCCCTAATGCACAAGGGTAGTTTCTCTCATTAGGTTCTTCCGAAAACCCGTACAGCTCCGTAGATTTCGGCCTGTCGGGGAGCACGTTACCCTTACCACGTTTCTGACTCCCGCTAGAATTTACCATAGAAGTCGATGGAGAGTTCCTGCGCTGAGAATTCCTTATCTGCTGACAGGGACCTTCGTAACTCCTATTTGGGTTTAGGGTTTGGATGCCAGAAGCGTGGTAGGATGCGTTCTCTGTGTTATAGTTCCCGTATTCGTCAGGTAAATGTGGCTGGTGGTAATGGTGTCCCATTGACGCGTCATAACCCATAGTCATGCAGTTCTGGACGTTCTTGTTTTTAACCCTATGCTTTTTCCTTGGATTGCTGTTCGTTCTAGAGGAAACCCTATCGTACGACATATGTTTGAAATTATGGGAGCTTCTATTTGAGCCACCATTGTAATTCTGGTTCTTTATATCCCTGATAAAGTCACTATTGCTCCCATATTGAATGACGTTGTATTCGTGATCGAGAGGATCGTCTCCTTGCAAAGACTGTATCGCTGGATCGCAGTTCGAATAATGATCATCAGATGCAGATTCGATGCCATTGTAAGCCAAGTTGGGATGATGTTTGATTAAATGATTGGTGACCCCTTGGCTTGAAGTTGCATTGCTGGATTCAGTTGAACTGCTATGGCCAGCATTTGCAATGGAACTATGTCCGGAGTAATTCTCAGTACCAGAGTTATTATCACAAGGACCGGTCAAAGTGTTGAGTTGGAACCTCTGGTGGTCTAGAGGAGGTCCACAGCACTGTTCTGGTATAGTCGGATGGTGACCAGCAGTTTCATAAATAGGCTTCCCCGTTCTTAATGTATACGTGTGAAGATTAGTGTTGGTATTGCAAATAGCTGGGTAGTCAGATTCGAACTGCTCGTTACTCGAACCAGCAGCGCAGGCAAAAAGTCCCAATCCAGATATCTTGTGACCGTCAGCTTTCTCGTGTTGTAAAGCGGCGATACCGACTTTCAAACTTATTACCCACGATATAAGAGCTACAATGCTGATCTCAATGAGACGCAGGGAGAATTGGTAGCCCCATTGGAGCCAGTTGAACTTTGTCATGTTCACTTGATTGATACCAATGATTCCGTAAATCTGTAAGGTCGCCATGAGAACGAACAGCAATGCCGTGGCGAGATTAATATGAATAGCTTGGTACAAATTCTGGAAACCATTAATATACGTGTGGCTCTTCTTCTGCAGGACAGTTTTGAGCATCTTATAAACGTAGAGGTAGCAGAGGCCGAGTGTGAGACATGCCATTATAAATATAATTTGACATGTTAGTCCTAATACCCTTTTTTCAACACCTTGAGAGGTTCTATAAATTGTATTACTATTTTCGAAGATATGCAAAGTTATACATGATAGTATATGGAGACCTCCCCCGACGATGATGGTCCGGGGACGAAGTAAGAAAGAACAACACGTGTTCTTGAAATTAATGCTATTCGTCAAAAGGAACAGTATAGTACACGCGAACGCTATACTCAGGAAAATTTCTGGTACGTGGAGTAGAATTTCACTGAGAAATACTGGTAAAGAGTTATTAATGTTATAAGGGTCGTAACACATATAGAAAATCCTCATTAGACACACGAACACTAAAATCAAATGCAATATAATGAAGTAGTACTGCGTGAACAGATGTGTGAACTTATTGTAACATATAATCTTAAATATAGAATATACAGCTAGAATCGTAAACATTACTGTTGCTAAGTATATGTGTACGTTCCACGCGAAGGGCCATGTAGCCCCGGCTCTTTGTACCGGCCCCATATTTTTAGGGTCCTGTTTCAAAATTTTCTTATCAGAATTCACATTGGCTAAATTGTGATACCTTTCTGTACTCATTTCTGGGTCTTTTAACTCGAAACCTATTGTGGTTGCTGGTATGAAATCGTCTTTTCTACTATCATTTCTTTCTTTATTTGTTGCATATTGAAGATTCCTTCTCGTATTCGTTTCACCATTTTGATCTACGATTAATGGTCGATCTAAATTGTTCATTTCTGGATCCAGAACAGCTAAGACACCTTCAGTGGAGGTGTCTCTGTTAGAATCACTTAAAGTGACACCTATGTCTTTTGTAACGAAGATGTCACTTTTCGACGTCTTCTCTGGAGTGTGTTGAGGTTTAGCAGTGACAGTTCTGAGGAGGACGTCAGGAATGTCTTCCTTTCTGCCGTTGGAGCCCGATAGGATCCTAGATATGGTTGGGATGTTGAGGGAATTAGGGACGAAGTCTGTGAAGTTCGCCTGATCGCTATGCTTGATGTCACTGTCTAATTCTTCAGGCTGAAAAGAGATAAAATTATCACTTAAAATGAGTTACACCTATCATAAAAGTTTGCTATTTGACTATAGGATATTGAATATGTTATAGAAATTTTTAGAAGATTCACAATTGCTTTTCCCACTATCATCATCAGCAGAGCCAGCCAGTCATCAGCAGGTAATCAACTTAAGGCTTTCCGTGGATAGCCATATCAAACTATACTAGCTAGAAACTTATGTTTTCCCGAAAACGAGATACAAAGTACCATTTATTTTATGACGTCAAGAAAGTTGGCCGACTGGGCTGGATGCGGATGGCAAGAAAACTGAAGGAGTGGCGCACTCTGGGAGGGCTCTTTGTCCAGCAGTGGACTGATAAAGGCTGATGATGCAGGGATGGTACGATTGATGAATGAATGGAAAAGAATGTAAGAACGATGAATTTAATATTTTAATGTTATAATGAATTTTGTTTTTGTAGCGTTTTGGCTGTTTATTGATGCTGTTAAGCTGCAAACTAATAAATAAATAAATAAAACTGGTTAATGATTTATTTTATGCAAATCCAGTTACTAACTGGTAACACATACAAAAACGTTATAATATTAGTAGGTTTGCTTTAGAATGGCTTGTTTAAGAAAAAAAACTGGAGTTGCATATTATACCTTGTGACTTGGTGTATTGAGTGCCTTCTTCTTCTGCGAGTCGAGTCCTGGCGGCGGCTGCGGCGGCGCAGGCGGCGGGGCCGGCACTTGAGGTGAGGACGTCTCCTAGAAAGAGGATTATGCCGTTCAAATTGCTTCTCTTCCTCTTCAGGACCTGAGTTGAAGAGAATGCAGCCAGACCCAAGTCAGGTCCCCAACTAAGGTATCGGGCTCGTGGTAGTTCGTTGCAGGGGAGAGCCTATTGGAGGAGGAACAACTAGTGTCTGTAGGCATCAGTCTACGGCGATGTGTCGTTTGGTGGAAAGATACTGGGCCAGTTTGGGGTCTATCGGTTTGCCGCATATTCGGAACTGGCGTGGAAAGCATGTACCTACATGAATACCCGCTGGTGTAGGTATCTATCGGGAACCCTGCTTTAGGAAAGGATGTACAGCGGAATCTGACGGGCAGGGGTCCGGAGAATGTGTCCCAAGTGAAATTGGACGGCTCGGTGGTTCGTGTAGTGGAGCAGTTCAGATATCTGGGCCATATACTCACATCTGACTTTAAGGATGACCAAGATATCGAGCGAGAAAGACGGGCACTCTCGGTTCGATCCAATATGATAGCGCGAATATTTGGCAAGTGTAGTGATGAGGTGAAATTGACTCTGTTCAATGCTTACTGCCAGTGTTTCTACACTTGTCAACTCTGGACAAATTTAACGCGAAAGTCATACAGTACCATGAGAGTGGAGTGCAATGACGCACTACGAATTCTCATGCGGCTACCGCGATATTGCAGCGCATCTAGCATGTTTGCCGAGGCGAGGGTGCCCGAATTTTGCTGTGATGAGGGCAAGTATAGCCTCCTTCTGGGAGAGATTGCGTTGCTCTGGTAAAAGCATCCAACTCCGAACTGTGACTGTAGGCTTAGATAGTTCTATATTGTATTGGCTATCTGTGCACCAGCTGGAGATCCGAAAGTGGATGGCATTTTATTTTCTTTAAAATTCAGCTAGGGTTTCCTTTCAGCGTTTTTCTCTAAAACCCGTAGTTCAAAAAAAAAAACAACCCTATATAAACTGTAGTACCTACTAATTATACTCTGTACATGAAATCCAAATTTCATTATAGAATATTCGTAGTCATTAGACGAGCGCTAGCTTGTTTTACCAATTAATATTGAATTACCTTAATTAATTTGAGTTAAATATTAAGTTACCTGTCCGGGAGGCCTGATGGGTATCCTCTCGTGGCCTGGCCCGAGGGAGGGCGGAGGTATGGGCCTCCGGTTGAGATAGTTGGTCCCATCCGTGTTTGTGCCTGCAAATTAAATTATAATAGTTTTAATTTGTTCATTTTAGCCCCGGAACGATCACGTTAAACGGTTAACAATTTGAAATGGTATTAGTGAACTCGGGCGTTATACTGGCCACTGAGTCATTGTAAAATTGCATGTGCAAATTTTGACACTACCATGTCCAATATAGTGCACAAACTAGCTTGGCAATGTTTCCTTCATTAAACCTCCAAAAGCTTCCAAAGTTAACTGACCTCTAAGGGTAGGCTTATCAGCGAACGGGTTCCTATACTCGGGTGGCAGAGGGGGGGTGAAGAACGCTCGTCCGGGGGGCGCGTACGAGGGCACTGCGCCCGCGCCGCCGCCCACCCCGGCCAGGAGACCAGCGCCGTGGTGCTGGGGTGGTCTGCAACAACACAAACTAACGTTAGACACGGAACACTACAGAATTAAGTAACATTTTGAGACAAAGGTGAAAAAATGGTATAATAATTTTAGGCGGCTGTTTCGTAATTCGGATCTTACTGATTTACAGAAATCAAAGCTATGATTGGATACTATAACGCGGTCGCCCAATCTTAATATTAACCACGGCAACACCTCTCGCAATGTACCAACATTGTCGCCAGTCCGCGCATGCGCGGAACGTCCTTTTTCAAATACACGCGCCATGCAACGCGATGACGCCGAGTCAGTTGTCTCAACCGACCATCTTCCGATACGACGTTCTAATCGTACGCGCGCGAAACCAACCAAACTTGATCTATAAGTTCTTTTGTATTGTTAAATAATAATTTGTTTCATGTTATTTTGTATCTGTATAACATTAAACAGTGATTCTAACTTTATCCATCGTTTAATTCACAAATCCAAGCTTCGCTAGAACTCACACCCAGTCGCGGTTATAAATGGCGTCCCAAGCATAGGGCGAAGTTTGAAAAACTTTTGTGAGCTTTTGTAAACGTGATAAAGTTATTACAAAATGCCGCGGACGCGTAAGGAACGTCAGTCGTCAGACGAACACTTCGATGAACCATCCGGTGCCGAGTGCCCGGTTACGTTTACTACGGATCACGTCACCGCCATGATGGCGACATTGCAACGGTCGCAGACCGAAGCCTTCGAGAGGCTACTTGAAAAGGTAGCAACTACGCCGCGACCTGCGACGGCCGCGGGGTCCGAAGCGTCGTCATCATCAGGGAACTTCGCGCGCTGCAGTTCCCGGTTTTCTGGTGATGCGTCTGAATCTGTAGACGCGTTCATCGACGCCGTGGAAAGCTTCCGGGAATGCACAAATGTTTCCGAAGCTAACTCCCTTCGAGGATTATCCATGTTGCTGACTGATAACGCAGCCACCTGGTGGCAGGGCGTGAAATTGGAAATCAATTCATGGGGGGAGGCAATTGAATACCTTCAGAGTGCCTACGGAGATCATCGCCCCCCGCATCGAATATATCAAGAACTGTTTCAATGTAAACAAGGCGAAGAGAAAACTGATATATTTATCGCTAAGGCTCGTGCTCTTCTTTCAAAATTACCGCCAGAAGACCTCAGCGAGAAAGTCCAAGTTGACATGGTCTACGGTCAGTTGCATAGGCGTATTAAAAAACGTCTAAGACGAGATGAGGTTAAGTGCTTCGCGGAACTCATCCGCACCGCTCGTCTTATTGAAGAGTCTCTGAACGAGGCATCTCATGATGCAGTCGCCGCGAGCCCCAGCACCACTGATGGTGCCCAGCGCCGAACTTCGCGTGCGCCGCCGAGCACGCCAGCGCCGCTGAAGGCGCCGAGCAAGCCAGCGCCGCCGTCCGCGCCGTCGTCTTCGACACCTCAGTGCCAAAGTGATGTGTTAGCTAGTGATAGCACGGCTCAAACGCCGTGTAATAATAAAAGTGAAGTGAAACCAAAATCCGCTCAATTCTGTGCGTATTGCAAATCATACGGTCATAATAAAAATGTATGTCCTAGATTAAGTATGAAAATGTCTATACCTAGTAAACAAGGCAATGACATTGTATGTTACGGGTGCGGTGAGAGAGGTGTTGTGCGTACAAATTGTCCAAAATGTAGTGCGGACATCGCCGCGATAAATTTCGTAAAATCGCGTAAACAACAACAAAGGTCAGTGCCCCCTCTCCAACCGCCTGTTCAAACGCCGGATGAACTGGTAAGTTCGAATTTCACTTCTAAGCATGATTGTATTGGATCGGAGACTAATCATAGTAGTTCTAATAATTTATTCCATTCCAATAATAACAATAATAATCTTTCAACTTCAAATAAATTTTACGTAAATAATCCCGATTCCGATAGTCGCGTTGATCGAGTTCAACCACGGTCGCAAAGTAGGGCGACCATGCGATTTTCAAAAATATTACGGAAATCCGAACTTCAAAGTAGGGTGACCATGAATTTTCGGGACAAAAGTAGGAATTTATTACCATCGACGTCTACAATTAATTGCGATGAAATTATAGATTTATCATCTTTGACTAGCGTCTCCCCTGGTAATTCCTGTGTTGAAAGACCAATTTTAAAAATTGAAATTTTCGATTTTAAGTGTCATGCACTTGTAGATACTGCCGCGAAACGTAGTATTGCCGGTAGTTCATTATATAGGTTACTTCAGCAGCGTGATCAACCTTTCAACGAGACTAGCATGCTCGTGCGACTCGCAGATGGTTCTACGCAGACACGCCGTATACTGACTACGAATCTACAAGTAACCTTGAAACAAGGTAAGACTGTTTCTTTAGAATTTGTTATCTTACCTGATGCTATTGATAATGACTCTCTTTTGGGTATCGATTTTCTTACCGCAGCTGGTATTATTATTGACTTTGCAGCGTTGACGTGGAAATTTTCAGATGACAGCATCATTTATTCTTTAGAATTAGAGTCTCCACGCAACGAGGTCTCGTGTTGTTCAGCTACATTGTTACGTGATGACGAAGCAGTGGTTCTCAACCCTGCCGAGCGTGAACGTCTCACCTCTCTTCTTCAGTGTAATGAAGATATCTTTCAGCTAGGGGGAGTACCAACGCCGTTCGCGGAACACCACATTGATACGGGTGATCATCCGCCCATATCTGTCCCGCCGTATCGTCTCACACCCGCTAAAAAGGCGCTAATGAAGACTGAAGTGGATGCAATGCTTGAGGAAGGAATCATTGAGGAGTGTGAATCAGCATGGACTTCTCCTGCGATTTTAGTCCCTAAGAAGGATAATGGTGTACGTTTTTGCGTAGATTATCGCCGGTTGAACTCCATCACAAAAACTGACACATACCCACTTCCACTTATTGACGAGCTTTTGCAGTCCACTAAACAGCACTGTTATATGACTACTATAGACCTTAGATCTAGTTATTGGCAAGTCAGTGTCCTTCCTGAAGACCGCGACAAAACCGCGTTTATTACACCATTCGGGACTTATCGTTTTACGAGGATGCCCTTCGGTCTCAAAAATGCACCATCCACGTTCCAGAGATTAATCGACCGATTACGTTCAGGTGCTGCTCTGCAGGATGTAGTGCTAATTGCATATTTAGATGATCTTTTGATCATTTCGGATAGTTTTTCGAGTCATTTAAATGACCTTCAGAAGGTCTTTGATCGCTTACGTCTTTTTGGACTTCGTGCCAATCGTGACAAATGTTACTTTGCACGCAATGAGGTCAAGTACCTGGGACATGTCATCACGTCCGAGGGAATTAAGCCAGACCCCTCAAAGATAGACGCTGTTTTATCTATGAAGGAGCCCAAAAACGTAAAGCACCTAAAATCATTTATGCAAACCTGTTCATGGTTCAGAAAGTTTGTACCGAACTTTTCAAATGTAGTGCAACCCCTTTCTAAGCTTACTCGTAAGAATGTGAGTTGGTGTTGGACTGATGAGCAACAAGCTGCTTTCGATTGCCTTAAGCAGAAACTTACTTCAACTCCCATTCTTGTACAGGCTGATTACACGAAGCCTTTTGTACTACGAACAGACGCTAGCAATTATGCTCTAGGAGCTGTACTCATGCAAGGTGAAGGTCACGAGGAGAGGCCTATTGAGTATGCTAGCCGGTTGCTTACATCTGCCGAGAGAAACTATTCCACAACCGAACGAGAGGCTTTGGCTGTTGTGTGGGCAGTGGAAAAGTTCAGGGGATATCTCGACGGACATCCAGTGTATGTGAAGAGTGATCATCAACCATTACGGTGGTTGCTTACACACAAATCACCAAGTGGACGACTGATACGCTGGGCTTTAAAATTACAGTCTTATGATATCCATTATGATTATACGCCAGGAAAGGCGAATGTATTGGCAGATGCTCTGAGCCGCCCACAGTGTAATAACACTGAGAACTGTGAGGTTTGTGCGGTCACAATTGATTTTCCCAGAGCTGGCTCTTCTGAGATCCGCCAAGAGCAACTACAAGATCCAGAAGTAGCTAAGATTATTAATGATCTTGAAGATTATGATGCCAATAATACTCATTGGATAGAAAGAGGGTATGTTTTGGACCAAGGCGTTCTATACAGGCTAAACCCTGAAACCGATTCAGATGAGCCTCAACTTGTGATACCAGCCTCATTACGAGAGAAGGTAGTGCATGAATTTCACAACACACCTACAGCTGGTCACATGGGAGTAGAACGTACCCTTGATCGAATTAAATATAAATATTACTTTACGGGGATGAGGAAGTATGTCATGGAGTACCTTAAAAACTGTGAAGATTGCCAAAGGTATAAAATAAGCAATCTGAAACCAGCTGGTCTCCTACAAACTCCAGTACTTAACCAGCGTGGAGAAGTCCTCGCTATTGACCTCTTTGGACCGTTACCAGAGGGTAAAAACGGTGAAAAGTGGGTGTTACTAGTGGAAGATACTGCCACTAGATGGGTGGAGTTGTATGCACTAGCCGAAGCTAATGCTGAGACCTGTGCTTCACTTCTTATTAATGAATACTTCCTCCGATACGGTTTTCCTCGTCGCGTCATATCCGATAATGGCGTACAGTTTGTTTCGGCTACGATGCAACAGTGCATGTTTGTCTTGGGGATTAAACAGAATCTTATACCTTTATACCATCCAGAAGCAAACCCAGCCGAACGCAAGAATCGCGATCTTAAGACGCAGCTCGCCATATTAGTGAAGAATGAGCATAGATCATGGCCGAAGTTCCTAGCCGAGATACGCTTTGCAATGAACAGCGCCACTTGTGCTACTACCGGATGTAGTCCTGCTCATATGATGTTTGCTAGAGAAATGAGAACACCATTCGATGCTCAACGCGATTTGAGAGCTATATTAGATAAAGAAAACTTTCTTCCTCAAATCACGCCTTACCTCCGTAGATTTGTTACCAATTGGGAGTCAATTAGGGAGAAAGCTGAACAGCAGCAAGAAAACAGAAAGGATATTGCTGATCAGAGGCGTCGTCATGTACCTACTTTGGAAGTCGGAGACTTAGTTTTAGTTACAACTCACTTATTAAGTAATGCCAGTAAAGGTAGAACTCGTAAATTCATGCCAAGACGGGACGGCCCGTATCGCGTTACTAAGGTTGTAAGTCCTACTACTTTTGAAATTGCTGATTTAGTTTCAAATCAGCTGGTAGGAAAGTTTCACCGTTCAGATTTAACCGCTTACACTAGTAATAATATGGTCTCCGATCCAGTACAACCACGCCGTCGTCGCGGACGACCACGTGTTAAGCCGCGTTCTTTAGATGCCAACCCACCAACGGGTCGTTTAAGTGTGTTGGAGGGGGAGTGTATAACGCGGTCGCCCAATCTTAATATTAACCACGGCAACACCTCTCGCAATGTACCAACATTGTCGCCAGTCCGCGCATGCGCGGAACGTCCTTTTTCAAATACACGCGCCATGCAACGCGATGACGCCGAGTCAGTTGTCTCAACCGACCATCTTCCGATACGACGTTCTAATCGTACGCGCGCGAAACCAACCAAACTTGATCTATAAGTTCTTTTGTATTGTTAAATAATAATTTGTTTCATGTTATTTTGTATCTGTATAACATTAAACAGTGATTCTAACTTTATCCATCGTTTAATTCACAAATCCAAGCTTCGCTAGAACTCACACCCAGTCGCGGTTATAATACGTATTTTTACATGACATTATGTGCAAAAGCGCCAAGACAGTTTTTTGACTAGTAACATTTTGTGTGATAAAAGAAAATATCAAAAACATCTTAATTATAACATCCATTGGCCTTCTCTGAAAAAATGGAATGGATTACTTGAACAGTACTTTCTAAATTAGAAGAAAAATAGCTTGCTTGCACGGGGAACTATTTTGCTCCGCCATTGACGCCGTGGTCAGAGATGATGTGGCCGAAGGTGGTAAGCACACAAAGTCTGGAAGGAACTGCCTCTCAAGTGCAGCTGTCGGAACACTTGAGGGCGGCAGCCAGGCAGGTACCACAAGGTAACCTACCACCGTGCTACGGTTTTCTCACGATGCTAAGCTCATTGTAGAATTCGAGCTGTCATCGCCTTAAAAGTTTTTCACGCTTTTAGCTTTTAAATTGTGACAACCGCACTAAAAGATAGATTTATAAGAAGCTAACAGTTTGAGACAGATGCCGTCCATTTTTTGAGTCAAAAGACAAGGTTCGAGATAGCATGACAGGGTCGCACAAGTGTGCTTACATAGATAGATGCCATTCATCGCTTTTCGAAGATATTCAACCCTAAATCCTCAACTCACCATCAATTTCCGATAAATATCGGTAACGTTCACTTATACAACACTACAGAAAGCATAAAATTTCAATAATACCGCAGTTGAATGCGGATTTACATAGCACGGTGCAGTTAGCTCGAACCTATGTGTTTTGCATTACGTAAACGATTTTAAATTCACCCTGATTTTATCTATGTAACGGACTGTCATGTTATATGCATTTTGGTTGGGTTATCTTTGTACGGTTTAGTAAAGTTCTATGCTAAGGTAGGTGCCTATATGTTTTCTTTATAATTGTTAATTATTTGGCAAAAAAAAAATTTTCGAAAAGCTATTGAAAAAATGTTACCTAGCTGAGTTTCTTGCCGGATTCTTTTCAGTTGAGGGCCTAGTTCCGAACCGGTGGTAACTTCAGTCAATGTGACGTGATGTGTAAGTGCCCTTCTGGGGCTTTAACTTAATAAATGGCTTTCACTGTGAATTAAGAGGTCGTGTTTGTTTTCGTGTGTCAAAAAGTATTTATTTACTCTGAGGTTTGACTATCTCAAATAACGGGTTGGAGGTTTCAGCGAGACTTCACACTTTTTAACTACTTCTTTATATGTGCTCTATGTAAGTGTATACAATAAAGAATATTTCATTCATTCATTCATTCTTTAGTAAAGTTATTATTAATAGGAGACAATACATTACATACATACATTTTGTTTATTACTCTAGTTTAAGGTTCTCAATCCTTCATATTTTTTGTCCGTCTGATTTGTTTTTGTATTATTTTTCCAAACAGGTGGTTTGCAGTGTTCAAAATGCCCCGCGTCCCCGAGGGATATCCTACCCTAACCTACACTACCGTTAAGTTTTCTTAAATTTTCTAATTTTCTACGCAACTTTCTTTCTTTTCCGTAAGAACATTCTCTTGAGTACCTATGAGAGAACTTTATTTTATTTTAATAAGGATTATTTTTTATATATAGAGATTTTATAGATATTATAGATATAAGTTTTCGTAGCAAAGCAATTATCATAATGTTCAAGTTTTATAAATATTTTCCATAAAAATATAAATAAATAAAATTAGTTAAGTAGGTAAGTACATTTCCGAGCGATTGTCCTAATACGCTAATACTGAATATTTGCCGTAATGCTATTGACCTTACAAAATAAACGACCAAATAAACATGACCCCACATGTCCAATAGTCAATACGAGGAATGGAGATCTATGTTTCGGTCCGGCAGTCTGGAATGGAAATGACAAAAATTGGCATTTTGCCCATAGCTTCGGGCTTTATTTTCAGTACGCAAGCCGCATTTTAATGAGCCGCAGAAAAAAAATAACAGGAGCCATGTATTAACGCGTAAAAAACAATATTCCTACCTTTTGTGATTCTATAATTTTATATTTCCTGAATTTATATTTAAATTAAACATTTCTTTATATGTATAGTATATAGTATACCGCGCGTTATTTACGCTGCGCGTTTTTCGGGAGTTTAAAAAAAAAATTTGTTGGTAATTTAGATCCATTATAAATATTTAAATTAAACTATGATTAAAAAACTAATGGTATTTCGATATGATTATTTCTAAACGCAACCATTTTGTACATTTTATGAATATTAGTATCTCTATCCAACGACAGATGGCGCTGCACGAAGCGAATGGACTGGAGTATGCAAAATCAAAGAAAGAAAAGAAAAACAACGCAGTAAATATATTTTATACAATATTTATAATTATTATCACAATCTAAAACTTTATAATTTCATGGCCTACTTTTAATAAGATTTCGGTTTTCGCCATTCGACGCAAGATGTCACTACGTGCACTACGTAAGCGCATTTCAAACTTTTACTAACAAATATTTATGTACGGACACTCGAGAACAAAGGTTTGTATTTATTACTAAAACAGACCCAATAACCGACCATGATAAAATTGAAACCGTCTGCATTTGTTCCATAACAATTTCATTCGAAAATCCTCAGTTCATTTCGATAACAAAGTTAACAAATAATTAACCTGTTTATTAATAATAATTCATTGTTTAGTAGCTCAATAATGAAACTGCCCATATAAACTAACATTGCACAACCATATAGAAATTGTAACCATAACATAGCTTTAAAACTGTCGTAGGAGGCGATAAAGTGTGAATAAAACGCGGAGTGAACAATGCACGCGGATCGCAGTACCGTACCGAGTAGTGTTGTGAGCAACAATTGCGCTTAGATTAATGAATGTCTCCGCGAAGCAACGTTGGCAAACCGGGGAATACTTTTGGGGATGTGTCCCGGGGGTTTTGATGTGTGGTGCAAGTGAAGAGAGTAGAGTTAGACGTTTTAGGAATGGACGCTAGGTGATGAAATGATAATCGTACGCACTTTTGGTTCTTGGGTGAAGACGTGTCAAGATAAAGATATTATTTGAAGCTAAATAAAATTGATATTGCTATTCTAATGCTTTTATTGAATTCTCTTGATCACCTGTCTGTCTGTGTAGTTAAAACACCGAGTCTAACTACCCATATTAACGATGTAAACTATTTGATAAGTACTAAGTTGATTTTTTCAATAATACTTTTGATTACCGATTTTTTCAACTGATAAAGTTCGTACTTCTCTAGAAATCTTTCCGCCAGCACCCTATTACTAATACCCCACGTATATCGGATTTATATGTTTTGACAGGGCCGTATTAATGTTTCAATCTTGCTTAGGAAGCTTTAAAAACAGACCTCTGCCGCAAAGCCCCGCCAATCTGCCCTCAAACGCGACGTGACGACCGACTCAATGTATTGCCGACTTTGTTTTTATTTATGGCTTTGATAAATAGTTGACAAAAACACAGATTGTTTTTTTAATTTCTGTTTTGACTAAATAGAATTGTTTTGAATAAATTAATCAAATAGTAAACTTGTTTGTGGTTTCGCTTACCTATATGATAATTACATAACCAAGCAGATAGAGAAGTTAAGTGAAATTTGGAATATATGTATAAGATCTTTTTAAAGTCGTTTGTTACCGCGGTTCGTCAACTACTCAGAAGTTTTGGTTGGACCAAATGCTGCCCGAAAATGAAAATACCTCCAGGGGGGTTCCTTTTGGTGGCGTTTTAGTTAACAGATTAGTGATAGCCCAAGGAACATAATGCACTATGTGTTTACTCTGGGCAGCACTGAGTCAAACTTCCAGAATTATGAAGACTTTCAATTGTGTTGTGACAGTTGCGGTTGCAAACAGAGCTTGATTGCAAAAGAAACAATTTTGGAATTAGGATATTACTAAGTTACCACCAATAAACGAATCCAATAGAAACTGATTGAAACAACGTTACGTATACCACAGACTGTTTACATATCTTGATTTTAAGTAGCTATAATGAATGGACCGTGTTACAAATTATATTAACAACTTACGAAAGGGATTACGTACACGATTATTCGTGAATCGTGCCAGTTGTTAACTTAAAACGATTTGCATAATCGTAACTACTGACAGTTAGCAACAAAGAACTTGCAAGTTCTTCGCACTCACGTATTTTATTAAAACTTCAAGTGAGACGAGTTCTATAAAATGTACATTTAAATTGTTACATTAAGTTTTGAGTTCCTCAATTTTATACCAGGTTTTATGTTAAAAAGACGACTTGACTGATCTAGTTTCTGAAAGCTCTATCAATTTTAATATCTGATAAAAAGAATATATATAGCTGTCACTATAAATGTCGTATAAAACACAACTACATAGGTTAACTTGGATTGGCTTTTCAGAAGCTGGCTGTTACGATTGGCATATTAAGATAAGTTAATTACAAAAAGATGGTTTTAGCTGAGACCTAGCCTAGACTTTGATGCAGTTTTTACTATTAATTACTTAGTATTATTTATCATCATACTCTTATGAAAGGTATTTTATGTAAAATTAAATATTTTAATTATTTATTATGGTATAAAAAAAAAAAAAAAAACGGCGCAGAATTTATAATATATGAGGTAGAAGCTGTCAGATATTCTATATTGAGATAAATCCCAAACATGCTTATGGTATAAAAAAAAAAAAAAAAAAAAAAAAAAAAACGGGGCAGAATTTATAATATATGAGGTAGAAGCTGTCAGATATTCTATATTGAGATAAATCCCAAACATGCATCGAGTCCTCAACCAGAGACAAGCCATTAAACCCCAGGCATTATGCGAACTCAAATAAATCGCACTGAAATGGCGCATTTACAGGAAATTATGTTTTGAATATGTTTAGACACATATCACGGAGACTGATTGACGTATACTCATGTAATTTCTAGCTTTTCGTAGCTTATTTATCAGAGATTAATGTAATCATATAAAATATATAATTAATCATAGCATTAACAAACTCCTCCAAATAAAATTTCCAAGTTACAAAGTTTTGTCGCCGATCAAAATTTTCAAAAACACGAAAAAATGAGCGAGTTCGAAAATTTCCAAGTTGCAAATTGTTTCGAAAAATCTTTTGTATTTCAAATAATGGTGGGCTTTCGACTTATGAAGCGGATGGACAGTCGGACGGACGATTCCGATAATTTATCCGTACATACAAAGTGTTCAGTACTGTAAAGTTACACAGCATTGTTATACAGTTAAAAGTTGTTTAATAAATTACAAAACTTGGTTGTTTGTTGAGAATTTCTTTACCTACGTAATGACATTAAAAGATATCCATGTTAAATACATAGCACCTTCAAATTACTATTTCATGTTAACAGCTGTAACTTTTTTGAGTCTATTTTTCCCAGAATAGGATGCTGTCAGGTGTTAACACACCTTAATGTCAAACAGAATTTACAGATAAGGAATAAAGACGTTTAATGTCAGCCAAATATTGTCTGTCTAGGTCTTTAGATTTTTTTTAACCACAATAGGACTACACCGCAAATTGTGACGTCACGTCAAGAATTGACCTACTTATTGTGTTTTTGTCCGACTTTCCTTAAGGGACAATAAACTCCCACGATTGGAAAGCCGAGTATCTCAATAAAAAATGAGTGACGGGGAAAAAGGGGCCTGAGTGCTCATAGAGGAGGCGGGGGTTAACCGACCTTTGACTTTAGGACCCCATTTAAACTCAATATTGGTTTACATAAAAAAATCTCGGGGATTCACTTTCAGTAAAATAGGACGCAAGTTGACTTATTTATGTATTGATTTTGATTGATGACTGTAGGATAAGATTCATCGGTTCATGTTTTATAAAATTGTGTTTTAATCATATGTAACATATGAACTAGGTTCTTAACTTCTAACCAAAGCCTTGATACATTGGGAAAGTAGATTTTAAACAAAGTGTTAAAAAGGGACGTACGTGCAAGACTAAGAGATACCCTATTTATAACATTAGATTTTTGAGAAGCGTATGCCCTTTTAATTTTTTTGCATCGTCTGTATTCTTGATTGACCAAACTCGAGTCGCATTAGAAATATAAACCATAATTATGAATCTGACTCCTCATAAAGACAATAGCGATCATATTCGATTCTAATAACTGAACAATACAATATAAAATTATCGAATGGACAAAGTTAATCGATTTTCCATACGAGTGCACTGCATAATTAACATTACACAATGGTTTGTCGTAGGTTTATGTAGACGATGTTAATATACGTAAATGCCTATATAATGGCATTATTAAAACAAGGTAAATCCGGCGTGTACGCCTCAAACAGTGTCGAATCGTGGCTATACGCCTATTTGCAAAGTAATACAATCAATTGCAAGTGAAAAATATCGTTAGTTTCATGCACAAGGTACGTATTGTAACATGCGCTGTTTTGAAGTCCAATAATGTTAGTTTATGATGCGTCTACTTTAAACTCGTTTGTATATTACTAAGTTGGTTATAAAACTATAAGAAGACCACTCTTGAACACCTGGGGATCTACCGCGTGACTTTGGTGGTAATCGTAACGAACACCATTAATGAATTTCAACCAATCAGGGCCCACGAATGGTCGTCGCGTCGTACCGCGTGCGCGTCATGGTTTTCGTTACGATTACCACCAAAGTTACGCGGTAGAGCTCCATGGTCCTCCACTCTCAGTTTCCACCAGCTTCCTTGTTCCGCAGGTCATCATTCCACTTATCAAGGATCTTGTCCTCCCCATAGTAACCTTGTACATGATATCCATTCAAAAACTCGTCCAGAAACTTATATCATAACTCAATAAGATATTATGTCAGTATCTGGCATCATAGTTCCCAGCCCAAACTGCTTGTGATATCTAATTAGTTCTGGCGTCGGTTTCATTAAGTTTCATATAACATTTGCGTTACTGTTATCTCTTGTACTGGCACTAATCGCAGGTAATGAAAGAAAGAGATGGCGTATTTATGGCGTGTTATACGACACGCCGCGTAATAGCTCGGAAGGAATCAAACTTTTTACGTGTGGTTCGTAAAACCTTGTTTCAGTTTCGCAATGTCTTGGGTTTACGATTGAGTCGATGATTTCATTTATGGGTATATTACAGAACTAGGGTATTGGTGAATGAATGGTGATAACTCAATTACGGTTAATGAATAATTTAGAATCGAGGGTGGGGGAAGGGACGGTCACGCGTAAAGACTCGATTAACACCTAAGAACTTCCTAGTTATGCAGATCCAAACATCAATAATTCTTCATGTCAAGCTTACAAGTAAATAAAACCGGCCATGTGCGAGTCAGACTCGCGTACCGAGGGTTCCGTACAAACCTGTAGGTATATAAGTAAATGGTAGTATATACCTGAGTAAGTATTTGATATGAATTTCAATTTATGATGTATTAAAAAACAACTACTCACTAGATCTCGTTCAAACCAATTTTCGGTGGAAGTTTGCATCGTAATGTACATCATATATTTTTTTTTGTTTTATCATTCTCTTATTTTAGAAGTTACAGGGGGGGGGGGGACACACGTTTTACCACTTTGGAAGTGTATTAGGAACACGAACTTAACAAAAGGATTTTGCAAGCTCTCATGAGCTATGTTAAAGTACCGTGTGGGCGTAGGGACAATCTTTACAAGCTGCTTATTGATTGCTTAATACAACTTATCAATCTTAATTCAAGGTAAGTTCGTGACTGCGCTTACCATGGCGGCTTAGTTACACCTACCTCTGATCATGAAAGTCCCCTTTTATTTTTATTTTTTTTATACCACTTAGGTGGCAAACAAGCATACGGCCCGCCTGATGGTAAGCGGTTACCGTAGCCTATGGACGCCTGCAACACCAGGGGTATCACGCGCGCGTTGCCGACCCTGCAGAAATCTCTTCACACCCTTTTTGAAGAACCCCATGCTGTAAGTACTCCATTGGGAAAACCACGGCGGGGAGCTCATTCCACAGTCTGAGCGTCCGCGGAAGGAAGCTCCTTTGAGCCCGCACAGTACGAAACAATTCAGGTTTCAATATGTGAGGATGGACTCCCCGTCGTTGGCGAGAGTTGCGATGGTAGAAAGTAGCCGTGGGCATCATCTTAAACAATTCTTCAGAACACCGTCCGTTGTACAAGCGGTAGAACACACATAAGGAGGCAAAGTCTCTCCTCAGACTGAGGGGCTCTAAACCGCTTGTGAGCTCGGGATCGTCAACAATTCTGATGGCACGTCGTTGAACCGAGTCTAAAGGATCAAGCTGGTATCCAGGTGCCCCCGCCCATAGATGACAGCAGTACTCCATATGAGGCCGGACTTGCGACTTATAAAGTTGCAGCCTTTGCCCCGATGTGAAGTACTGCCTCGCTCTGTTGAGCACTCCGAGCTTTTTGGATGCCAGCTTAACCTTGTCTTCTAAGTGACTTCGGAACAAAACATCGCTAGAAATGTCGACGCCAAGGATCCCGATGCTTTTGCTGATGTTCAGGGACGTGTTCTGGAACTGTGGAGCCACAGTAAATGGGGTTTTCTTAGCGGTGAACGCGCAGGCTTGAGTCTTAGTGGGGTTGAAATGGACTAGATTTAGTCTGCTCCTACTGACTACTGAGGTTTATTTAGCAGCCGAACACAGAAACAAAGTACCACTATTCTTGACCTGTCTTTCAAGGTACCTACCAGAGACTTGAGGTAGGTAGAAATGGCTACTAAAATACATATCAGTCAGTGGGGTCTATGGGTCTATGTCCATGACTGTTCAGGTAATTGGCAGACCCTAACTTTTGAGTTTAAATCTTACGCTGCTATAAGAAAATAACAATCCTGCCACCAGTTCTGTTGGTGATGATGACGATGAAGACTCACCTTGGCTTATGATACGTCGGGTTGCTATTAGTCTTGAGTATGTCTGCATTTGGCACGGATGTGGGTAGAGCATGCTCTCTTTCCAGCTCGCTCTCATAGCTCTCTAGTGGCACGTGCTTGCCTGGCAGCGGGTCAGCTGTAACAAACAGATAGAATGTGAGGAATATGTAACACTGTCGAAGAGGATAAGCGCAGGGAGTCAACAAAGTATCTCTGAATTGATATGAACGTCTGCTACACCGGGTGTCATTACCAAATCCTAGTGTTGCCATGCCAGACATCCTTCACCACCGAATTTCAAAATATTAAGCTACAATATTAATTCTTGGAAAATTTCAAACGCCAATCTAATTAAATAATTGTAAATGTTTAGACAGATCTTATTAAATAATATAAAATGTTCAATCAAGTTAACGCGATTGATGTTAAAAGGCATCTGTCATTTACAAATTCAAATTAATGTCTGCATATTTAATGTCTCTGGCTTGTATTATATTAAATTAATGATAGTAGGTTCATAACATAATATTGTAGTTGAATAAGTAATTTTGACATGTACCCATAGAAATAAATATACCTAGAAAGAACGTCGCCATACTACACGAATATATAAAGCAGACCAACTTTAATAGGCTGCTGCGCATAACAGCTACGTTTTACGCTCCCTCTGCGTCATTCTGCTTGTCATAGCAGTTAAAATCGGGAGAAATTTAAATATTAAACATTATTTTGCAATTTTATTTCTTTTTATTTGATTTAGCCCTTAACAGTTAGGGGCTATTTTTTTCCACGCATGCACAGCATATTACCTATATAATATACTGTCTCTAATTATAATTGAACGAATGAAAAATCAAAATGCACGGAAACACGTAAGTACTTACGCTTTATAATTGTATGTTGTTTATTACCTGTCCAATAAGCAATGCAAACAATACAATGTAAGGAAACTAAATAATAATCGTTCTTAAATTAAAATATACTTTTTAATTCATTTTAATAACTGTCGGAATCAAACAATACTGTCAGTAGGTATCTTATTTCATATCAAATTAAAACTATTTGCAGTTCCCACAGGTTATCGAATTCAAAGTTCACTAGAATGAGATAAAGGCATTGTTCTTATAGCATGCCAGGTCAGAGAGCTATGTTACTTCACAAGTATGGTTATCAAGACTCTTTGTTCGACGACCTACATTATGATTTTGACGTTCAAAACATTGGCAGCGAAAGTACCTACTGGCAACATTTTGATTATTTTTTTAAATTAGATCTGACAATTGATGGCCGCGAATCGAGGCCGCGTTTCATTTTTAATCTGTGTATCTAATTCGAAAGTGCTGTAGCTAGATTTTTATTTCAATAACATTCTTTATTTGAATCAATAGGTGGGTATCAAACAATAAAATTCGTTTTCTTTTCAACAATAGACAATTTCTCTTTGTACTTATTTTTTCTTCGGAGACTAATATCGTTTATTTTTTTCATTATCCATCGCTGCAAATTTCTAATAACCTTATATTATGTTTGTATACATGAACAATCAAAACGTGAATGGCGGGAGCATTATTAAAAAAAAAGTAACAAAAACTGGTTACCGGGAAATAGCAAAACAACACGTGCATTCAAAAACCGTTTTTTTAAAGCGGCTAAAGACCTCCAACTCAATGCCATGTAATTCACGACGGCAAATTATTAAGGTGTCTATTATTAAGGAACGTGAGAAACAAAAAGAAAACAACAGGTCGGATGTGTGCAAAAATATTTTACTTCATATCGGATTCTGCATGTTTTTGCTTTAAAAATTGTAAACAAATAAAATAAAATTTCATGAAAAAACCGGTTATATTTAAAAAACCGGATTCCAATTTTTTTGTTAAAAAAAACAATTCGATTTGCAAAACCACAGTGGCATACGAAATGAGTTCCCAGACAAATTACTACATTGTAAAAAAAAGTGCAAAAAGCGCAACCTTATCGGTGATTCAGCTATCATTAGTGTGTAATGCGGTTTTGTACTCCTGAGTCACGACTGATGATTCAATCAATCAGTACTATCGTGCATGACCTGCATACCTTTTATTACCTGCAGGTATTGAGAGCTTCTAGGAATTACTCAGGTAATCGACACTTTGAAGAAGTTATCGAATAGTGCTGGAAAATTTTCAGTTTTTACATTTTTTTTACAAAATTATAGATTTTCCTCAAATAGAAGTTATTTTTTTATTTTTACTCCTTTCTCCGATTTTACCCGTGATCCCAGGGGATCTAATGGTTTTCGAGGATACGAGGTATGATTGTGGCACATTTTTTCGCCGCAACAGCGGGATTGGAGCAATAAGAAAATCTACATAATGTATACAAATCAATTAAAGTGCACACCTACTATAACTTTATATGTGTTCGGAGAAATGTCTATAATCTCACGCAACTATAAAATGAAAAATTTTGCCCAATATTATTAGTCAATTTCCAGTTGTTAATTATATCCTAGAACCGATTAACGTATTTTATTACAAAAAGAACAATGATTTCTGACTGAAGCTAGAATTAATTAACACTGAAAATTCTCTAGTTCTTTGAATGAAGAGGTAAATATTAAAACACTTATCCAGTTAATTTATACGAAATAAAATGGAAATGGCTGTTTTGTTTCAAAACATTTATCGACCAGTAAATGCTAAAATACAGAAAATGTTTTTGAGATGGAGTGAAGAATGCATTAATATTATAACTACCTATAAAAATAATATATATATATATAGAATATAAGTAAAAACCTGCATAAAAAAATATTTAAAAAAAACCGATACAAATTTTATTACCATATCACGCATTCGTGGTGCGGTTCGAAAAAAACCGGAACACTTCAATTAATGTCGGTCGAGACTAGCAATTGACGTACCGATATTAATTGGAAACAAATGGGACCGGTTCACTGACTTATGAAACAGATACAGTCCTCCCTTCTCCGTGATTCATTACGAGAAAAGGGGGGAAAATGTCTATTTACGACCACAATAGAGCAAACTTTCGATAAGGTAAGTATTAATGTGAATCTAACTTATGGCTTATTTACGGTATTTCGGCAACCGAAAACCGGTATTTATGTGCCGAATGTTGCTGATCAATGGAAACTCGATTTTACTTTGTCATTGTCACTAATAGTACCTAATATTATGTTGTCTTTTTGTTTATCTTTTTAAATTGGTTCTCGCAGACTGTTTTACATGACAATTTAGGTACAGATACTTTCTAGTTCTAGGAGTGTATGTTTAGGGTTAAGACGTGACATTCGCATTCACACCGCTGCTTTTCGGTTTTTTCCAAACGTCCAAATATATGAAATGACTTGCCTTCATGCCACCAGGCATTCCAGATAACTCAATTCTGAATAACTTAGCTTCATGAGACGCACGCGCGAACTCGAGATTCAAACCTAGTCCTTTTAAAATATTCGCAAACCATTTGCGTTGCCGAGAGCGAAAGTCATAAATAATTTAGGTAAACTTTTTTTCTTCGCGGGATACGTTTGGATCGTGGGCTTTTTAGTCAAATATTTTTAACTTGTAACTTCTTGGTATTTTATCTGTGACATTTAGCGTTTAGGAATAATGTTTTCATAATTTTGAGATTTGCGTCCATGAATGAATTATAAGATTTTTCTATGGAAATAGTATTTCAGGAAACAAAAAGATCATTATGGTGTGTCCATGCTGCGCGAAGCGAGCACGAGCCGAGCCTCGAACGAACAGGATCCGTTCGTTGCTCGCGATTTCAAGCGTGGACGTACTTAACGAGCCTTCAACGAGCCTACAACGAGCGCGATGCGAATCCCTGTGTTCGTGAAAAAACTGATAATCGGGCGGAGCGCGCCGTCGAGCACGCTACGAATGTTCGTTCGAGGCTCGAACACGCTACGCGAATCGTGCTCGCAGTGTCCTCGTTCGTGGGTCGGCTCGTGCTCGGTTCGCCAAGCATGGACGCACCATTATATGGTTTTTTCGAGAATCTTTGTCCACGAATTTATCAGAAAATGTAATTAAATATGATTAATTAGGAATTTTTTACGTACGTATAAATATATACGTATTTTAGTTCATAATGTGAAACAAAATTACTAACAAAAAGCTGAACGTTCCTAAATATAATCACGGTAAACAAAGAAACGAACATGAGCTTTCATAACGGTACTAATAGCTAAATCCTGTTAAGAGCCACTACAGAGAAGATAACAAAAATACAGAAGACGACGGGAACCGGGCACGAGAAAATAAACTCAATGCATTGAGTGTTTACCAAGAGTATTCTATTATAGAACAAAAGACTGGCTTTATTAAATCATAGCAGTCTGATAGAAAGGTCCTAGAAATTGAAATATATTTTCCAACGTAAAATAAAAGCCGGTTTTTTCGAAGTTCAAAATATAACTAGCATCAACAGTACACAACATTCATAATATACTCTCCTCTAATAAACCTAAATTAAAATGAATATACCTACATATGTCGTTATTTTCCACTACTAGTTTAGAAAAGTAAAATAATAACCGGTTTTTTCAAAGCTCATAATAAAACTAGGAATGTAGGAATAAATATTTTAGCTACGCACAGTACACAACATTCCTAATATACTTTCCTCTAATAAACCCAAAGTAAATTAAAAAACATATGACGTAGGAATGTACGTTTATTAAACATGTTGACTTCAAAGAAATGAGCAGCGGAAGTAAATTTCGCGGAAAAACCATGGGGTGGGATAATTTAACCTAAGGGAAATTTCCATCGAACACAAACAAGGAAGTGAAATGGGCTCCGGAACTCGAATTTACGAAATATTAAATCGGAATCCGTAATTGCGTTAAACATTAATTTCAGGGGACGCGCAAAACTTTACGAATTATCCTTTGGAAGTAATCGGAAGGATCATTTTTGTACGAGCGCTTTTTGTTCACTTTTTGGAATCAGAGAGGGAGATAAAATAAATAAATATCCGGGGACATTCCTCACACACGGTCCCATACTAAGCAGAGCTTGTACTATGGAAACCAGACAACTGATATAATACATATACTACTTTTTGTTTGTAAATACATGGTATATATAATTACACCCAGACTCAGGACATACAGACATGTTCATGCACACAAATGCATGCCCTGTGTGGGAATCAAACCCACGACCTGTGGCAAGATAGGTGGAATCTTAACCAACCGCACGAACTAGCCCATCAATTGCATTAACTAATATAATTTAATTATAATTATATTTGTTTGTTTGTTTGTCTTCTCTTTGACGCCTTCACGCCTCAACTATTCAACGGATCATCATGAAATTTGGCATGCAGATAGCCTATGGTCTGGAAAAGGACATAGGCTACTTTTTATCCCGAGGACGCGGGTAAAACCGCTGGGGACAGCTAGTAATAATATATTTCCCAAGTCTAATGTGCATTAGTACAAACAAAAAAGACTAAAAATTTGTCAGATGCAATCGCAAGCTAACGTGCATATTTACTTTTACTTGTACGTAGTATTTATATACTCTGAGCTTTTACCATGCTAATATTGAAACTGAAATATTAAAACGTTATTCGTTGTTTGTTTTTCTTTTCATTAGAATGCTTACCGTAGATTCTGCGTCTAGCGAAGTTCAATGTTTGATAAGTAAAAACTACTTCGAATGTATTCTAGAAAATAGACATGATCGCATACTCAATATTCACAACAAGGTAAGTGCATGTTTTTCTTCGGAAACATAAAGTAAAACATAAGTTTTCTCATATAGCTTCCGATGTACGTAGCTAAGTCAGTATGAGTAATAAATTCACTAGTCCCAAACGCCCATAAGTCTAACAAGAGAATAACAACTTGTAAAGAATATTTTCCGAGAACACATCAGCGTTTTCTCTTTATTTCATACATATAAAAGAACATCACCAATTAATTATAAACCATATGGACTACAACATTATCAAATAAAAACCGGTTTATGAAAAAAAAACCGTTAATTTAAATAGGAAAAAATCAAAGAAATTATCAAAGAACATAATGATCCCCAATACCCTAATAATCCCATAGCGAAGTTGTAAATAACTTCCTTGAAGCACATGTGGCTTTTTGCTTTGTTACCCTTCTGTGGACCTCATTAGTACGTAAAAGTTTGATAATTAGCATGAGGAAAGTAATTTGAGTTTTGATAACATTGTTTTGTTGGGTAATACGATTTTGTGAGTTTTACTTCGGATATTCGGATATGTACCTAAATTTTAATTTTTAAAATATGTTATTGTGTATGTGTCTATTATCTATTGTGTGCCTTATTATGTGTGTGGAATAAATGGTGTAAATGGTTTAAATGGTATTCATATTTATTAAATAAATTGGATGGCTTTTTTTGAACTTTCTTTTATTTAAAATATTTTGACTTCATAAAGCACATTGCAAAATCGAATATGTTTAAAAAAAATGAAAAATGAAAAAAAATAAAAAATAATGTCTGATAAGCGAATCACTGTTGACGGTTATAAGTTTACATGCCACATAATTAACACATGCTCAAAATTATCAAATCTAAAACCCGTGAGAAAAAACTGCGAAACATATTTTAATCACAATATTATAAATCTAATTAACGACTAATACTCGCATGAATATTGATAGCCTAAAACTGGATATAAACTAAAATATAAATGGCTACATATAATGGAAAGCCGCGGGCGCAAAATCATATGCAAACATTCCATCATATAATTTATATTGACACTGACATTATTCCACGCGAGTGAATCGACAAGCAAAGCCAGTGACGTAACAAAAACCGATACTTATTTACTTACGGTTATTTATATTTTCATATAGACATCGTCTAATTAATCACGCATCTACCGTTACGGTAAATATGAGACGGTAACGATCAAAATACAAAGATCAATCATAATGTAATATTATCTTCATTGGCAACCTCCTATTATCTTCTGTAATGCCTCATTCGAGAGCTGTTTTCATTTGTTTTTCTTATTTCCCTGATAAATATATAAGTTTGCGGCCAATTCTTTCTTATTAGTTCTGGGGAAGTTATTGACGGCAGGTAATTGATTAATTTGGCATAAACAGAAATAACTGTTTGTAAGATTTTTTTGTGTTCATTATGCGTTTAAGTAGAGACTGTATCAGATTACTGGCCAAGCCCATGGTTATTTTTGTTTCTGACTTGTAACACTAAAATGTTACTCCGCAACTCCGTTTTCTCAAAGCAATAATACGTAGACTAACATTCTTTAAAGGAACCATTAAGTATTTATAAAAAAAAAACAAAATCCGTGCAAAGATTCTAGAGTATTTTTTAACAGTAAAAATCGGCTGGGAATTGTTAGTGAAATTTAAAATGAATAATTAAGTAATCAATCATTATTAAATACACTAATTACGAGTATACGATAGACAAACCCAAACCCCCTTATTACAAAACATGGTTTAAAGGAAAACCAGGTTTTAAAATAGCCTCGTCTCTTTTTATTATATGACGTAGTTTAAGGTTCAATAAAATATTTAAAAGAGTCGTTTATAAGGTATGATGAGGTTCATTCACTGAAAGAAAGTACTTAAATGTTTCTACATAAATATTTTCACTGGCCAATTCGTTATCAAAACAATTCAAAACTAATTTTCTGTTCAAAATTCACCTTTTATTAAGTAAAGTATACTTAAAACTTCATTCTAAAGACTAATAAACTTGGAAAATTTCGCTTTATATTTATATTTACTTAACCCATCGCTACATTAATGCGTATCTAATACAAAAGTTAAAAACACAACTTTATTATTTAAAATTTCAAAAACGGTAAAATAATTAAACGGTTTTTCATATAATGAAATAGCCGATAACGTAGTGTAAAACGTTTTTTTTTAATTCATGTATGAAAAGTGAACCCTTAATCTGACTTAAAGTAACTTATGAGACGAAGCTATTTCTGAAGAAGGAAGTTGTTTTTTGTTCAACCTAAGTGGTGTCGGTTGAGTTTTGTAAATTATTGAGGGGAAATAGTGTTTTTTTTAGATTTTGCTGGTAATAAATAATTTAGGGGCTTTTGAAGTAAGCTTGTACTGACAAGATACCTCTTTTAGTGTTACTGAGTAGGCGAAGTGCAAGTCGCGTAGCTATGGTACCGAAACAATATGTAAAACCGGTAAAATAATCGATTATTTATGTTTATCGGTGATGCCGCGACAGTGTGTGAACATTATCTAGGTACATTCTCTATGACCACCTGAGTCCATTGTTTACAGCTTGCACAGAATACAACTCGTTAAAAATAGAACGTCTATCTATGCCACACGAACGGAACGTAGGTACTTTAAATATTGTACAGAACAAATACTGAAAGACTTCTTCATTTTTAAAAAAGGAACCACAAAAAAATATACCCGCGATGTGTAAAACTACAAATTCTCTAGTCTATGACATCGAATGAAAGGGCGAAAATGATCGATCTTTGTTGTTTTTTTTTATTCCTGAAACGGGGGATAAACTCGCGAAATGTAAAAATACATCTTGTGTTTTAATCATAAAGATTAATTCCCTCTAAATAACATAGCAAGCTGGTGTCTTCACTTAAAACTTCTCTAAGGGTTCTAAATTTAAAAATACTTTCTTAAATCCACCGTACGTCTTTTAAACTTATCCAATGACGGGTTAACAGTGCCTAATAAACTTTTTATGGCAGCACTGAAACTAGTTAGTTCATCTTTACTATCGTACAGTTCAGTTGAACCGGTTGTTAAATTTAACCGACAGATTAGTTAGGGTTAATTAATTCTTTATATGAAAAACATTTATGGAAAGGTGTTCTAATAATAGTTATAAAATTAATTGGTAATATAACATGATGTGCCTTTAGAGAAAACAAGACTTTATTCCTGACGAATAAAGATCATTATTCTTTACTAGCTGTGCCCCGCGGTTTTACCCGACACTAACGCGTGTTCACTTTAGTATAATGAAAATTCAATGCAAAGAATTTGGTTAAAAATAACGTAAGCTGTTATGTGTTTATATCAGACGTATGTTAACATACGTTACAAGTTTGTTATGACAGTTTTAACACTAATTTTATTGCTTTTCTGGGTGGTTTTAACTTTTTGGTTAATACTGAGAAACGAATGTAAAAATTACGCGTTTGGTGTGTTGCCAGTGTGGTCTGATTTTGATAAACAATAAAATAATTATAGATTATACCTTTGATTAAGGATACATCCAGATTGAACGTCAAAACTGTGCAAGCGTCGAAAATATAGCCCCTAACTGTTAGGGGCTAAATCAAATAAAAATAAATAAAATTGCAAAATTATGTTTAATATTTAAATTTCTTTCCGATTTTATTTGGAATATTTCATCAACTGCTATCATTATGAACGTCACTATGACAAGCAGATTGACGGAGAGGGAGCGTAAAACGTAGCTGTTACGCGCAGCAGCCTATAAAAGTTAGCCTGTTTTATATATTCATATTCAAGTGGTATGGCGACGTTATTTCTAGTTATATTTATTTCTATGAATTAAACACGTGAAAAAAATAATTTCAACATTGTATATTTTGTCTTCACTTTAAGATTACAGTTCCTCGACGTTTGATGTAATTATTAATTTTCATCCCAGCGAGAGAACAAAATTTACCTAATAATAATAATAGTTTTTGTAATAAGAATTGATTCTACTGAACATTGATGATCATTATTATAAGTTATTTTACTTGAATTCGTAATTTTAATTACGTTGCTGTAAGTTTTTTTTGACTAAGGTAGCAATCAAGCTGCCCCCCTGATGGTAAGCGGTAACCATAGCCTATAGATGCCTGCAACACCGGTATCACTCGCGCGTTGCCGACCATATCCCGAATATTAATCGTGAGTTTCGATTCAAAATCAAAATCTAACAGTCATTTATTCAGTTTAGGCCCTGGTAAGACACTTATGAACGTTAAATTGGTACATACTGTTGAATTTACCACCGGTGCGGAATACACTTAAACTGAGAAGACTCCGGCAAGAAACTCAGCAAGGCTCTTTTTTGTGGAAGATCTTTTAATATTACAGCTTTTTTTCCAAATACTAGATTTCTCGCTATACATAAACATAGCAAACACGAAGGGATGTAACACACTGTCACTATATATAATATATAAACAAGGATGTATATATGAAACAGAACACCTATCACATCCGTATAATTGCCACAATTAGCTCAGATTTCATTATTCAACGCGGGTAGCCAAAGGTCTTCCGTGAATTCACACAGGCGTGTCGTGTCATGGTAATCATGTTCTAGGAACGGCACTCAGGTAATGTTTCCATAGTTTTATTGGAATGGATGTATATTGGCGATGATGTGTCGTTTAATCCCACGCTACGTTGATTTTAGTTTTGTTTGGATTCGACGAAATAGTTGTGTTATGAATATTATTTAAGTACATAAAAAACTAATAAATTATTACACAAACAAATTGAAACATTAATTCTCACTTGTAACTCCATAGTTAGAATGTTACCTATAATAAAAATAAATGAAAGTATTTTAAGCTTTCAACTGTAAAACGTTTCGTGTATAGTGCCGCTATCCGACAACAGGTGGCGCTACTAGTTTGAAACCGTTCGAAAGCGTAGCTGGAGTTATTACTTTTCAGTTTTATTATGTATATTCAATAAATCATTATTAAATTTGTATACCGTATAATAGAGTTTTCAACCTATATTATTTAATAAACTCTAGTTTTGTTAAGTTTTACCTGTGCACAATTTAATTTTATTTCTCATTAATGGGGCTAGTGTATTCATTCCGTTTATAAACCAGAAAATTATTTTGTAATTTGTCGATAATCAATTTGAAAAGTTTTAATTTTAATGTGTATCGATTCGCTCCATAAGTATTTAATTCCATCAAAGGGAATTTTAATGCATTCACGGGTGTTCAAAGAAATTAAAATGAACTCTTTTAAAAATCGGACCTTATTCACGAGCAACTTAAAACGTAGAAATAGGGTGTGCCGCGTATATTTTCGCAATATCGATAAAGTATTGACCTCAAGTATTTTAAATTCCGAAGCATCGATAATTTGCGGCCAAATAATTTGAAAAAAGAATCATTTTTCATTTTAGTACAATAAGTAGTTCTTACTAAATACAAAAGAGGATTTTTTATAAATATCGAAACAATGTTTGTAACCAAAACATTAATCTTTTAATACACTCGACTCAATAATACTTGGAGTAAAATAAAACGAAAGATCAAAAGAACTTGAATCGTGCTTTTCAGTCACGTTCCCTTAATTTAGTTTAATACGGTTTGCTGCTAAACTTTCTAAAAAATATAACTTTAAAAAATATTCACTGAGTTTATTGAAAATATTGAAGGTAAAAACGGGGCTCGAAAGCCATTTGTGATTGTAAAATCTTTAGATCTCGTTTTGTTTTGTGATTGATTTCAAACGGATGACATAGTTCGATTCTTTTGTACATTTAATTCTTAAAAACGAATCGCGGTGTGAAATGATTTTGACATATTTATTACAAAGAACATAAGAATCAGAGCAGAGATATTAATCCGATAAATACCTGAAAATCTAAATGGAAACCATTTCTTTAATTTTGATGAAGTTTACATAATTTGAAAGCATTGATAAAAAAAAGACTAAATCAAATTGAAAAACTAGTATCGCATCTCACTGCACTTATAAACGCTAGCTAGACTAAATAAAATGTTTCACTTGTCACTTAGCTAAGTTTCAAGCTAAGTGTCGATAGGCAACTCCCAAGGGGCAACTTGAGATCTGCCAACGCTGTTTTGTTTATGGAAAGTGATAACTTTGTCATAACTCTGTACCAAGTCTGACCTGAATTTGACAAGGGTTAGAATTTTCATGAATTAAGAGATTTGTGGAGTTATTCAATTTGTTCTGTTATTATTATTTTATTCAGTTGAAGAAGAAATTAAAACTTTGGCACTTTCTTATGCTATTAGAATTTCGGAGACTTGATTAATTGATTATATTAACCAGTAAAAAGGAAACGGGAGATATAATTTTATTATACCGTTATTATAGCTAACTATTACAGGATTATTTGTAAATTATTAATGAAAATATGGTACACTTTGCTCTCTGCCATAATAAGCCTGATTAAATCTTTTAGTTTTATCAGACCGCGTTCGCGTTGCATAATATTTCTACTGAATTGCTTGAATCCGTAATTTCTCAAGCGTATTATCAACGCATTATTAATTATCTCCATTACTTTTTCTTTAATATCTTCAAAGAATTATACGTTTATATCGTATACAATTACGTTAACTATTACATTTATTATATTTGATACTTTACTTTATATAATAAATTGAACTGTCATTCTTAATTCCTTTCCAACGGTACATCTACCAATCTTAACATTTTTTATATCATTGAACGTAATTCCGCTTTTGTTTCTCTTTCTTCTTTTAAAAACTTCAAAGATTTTATATTTCTTAGCTTTGAACCCTTGAGCAAAATAAGACCGTCTGATTTCTTCAATATCGAATCAGTAGTCTCGAGATTCTTTTAGATTCGTAACTTGAGCATTCTTTGTTATTTTCTTAGTAACTGTATTTTTTACTCATAGATATTTATGCAGGTAATCCTCGCAATCTGAACCGCAAAAGATCTATTGTAAGTAAATAGATTTAAATCTATCTTTTGTGTGGTCGTTGGATACTTGTAGATGAGCTTAATGAATTAACTACTAATTGACGTTAGGGACCGTGCTCTGGCTATAAAGTCACTTTAACTGAATTTGTTATCCACGGATACAGCGGTACTATTTAGTTTATCATTATTTATTACATGCGGGTCGATCCTCGTGTTACTGTTTTGTTTTTATTCTCACAATACTTAAATCTTCTTCTTCTCTGAGATCTTTAGTCGATTCTTTGGATTCAGAAATCATTTTTTTTTCCACAATTATCAAGATGGAACGCGTCGCAACGTTTTTTTTAACTTTTAATATGGTTAAGTATTTTAAAATTATGATGATATAATCTATTTTTTTATTGTTATTTATTAAAGATATAGATGGTACTGAAAAGTTAATAATAATTACTTCATTGAGTATATTAGCGCTACAAAGTTATATATACATTAATTAAATATAATATTGATGTAATTAATCACAAGTTAATTTAACGTCAGACCGCCAATAAATCTCCGAGATAACCCAGGGAGCACAAATAACGGTAAAGTCAAACAATGTAACTTACCTAAAACTACCAATATGAAACACAAACTAATGTACAAGATCATCAGGAATCTTTGGTAACTAATAAACTAATATATATATCACACACAAAAACGGCAATCATCTACGCGAAAGCCGAAATTTTATATCACAGTACACATCACTAACTATATTTATATATTGGCCGCACTGCGATCCCATCAGGCCATCACTGCATTACGAGCACACATTTTTTTGTAGACCCGAGTGCATTCGGACCACAACTTTTTTCCATACAACTTAGAAGTTTCTGTCATCGTACGCTATCGATACTCGGACAGCGGTCCACAACACTTCCCATCACTATTCACAATTAACTTTGAAACAGTCGATTCGAATTTCGAATCGATTTCAGTCACTTTGAATTGTTTAACTGTTTTGTACGATAGTTTGGGCGGAGCGACCGGCAAGGGTCCGTCCTCGTCGACAGTCGGGACGCAACTGGCGTGAAGTTGGCCAGGATTGGTGAAGAATGCGCCGCGCATGGTTGCCACACCGGCCACGCTTGACTTGAATGCCGGCCGAAATGGAGAGGCGCACTTGAACACCCAATTTACGATAATCCGGTGCGTTTTGAAAGCCGTCGGGTAATATAACCAGATACACATTCGTGCATTGTCAGTGGCGTCGCCCTCGATCTTGGCCGCTTCTATATGGTGTTAGGGTACGGCTTCTCCATACTTTTGGAACAATCTGCATCTTCTGTCCCTTTCTAGCGAGCTTTCGAATGAAAAAAAGAACAGGTAAACGCTCCGAGCCCTCTGTGTGCGATGGTTACGATTATTTCGAAACTTGAATTTTGATGTTTCGTGCGTTCGGAGGTGTTTTTAATTTAACGCGTATTAATACTGATGTTAGATGAAGAAGTAGTTTGTGGTTTCAACAGACACCTCATTTTGTGTTATTATTGCAAAATGTTTCACGGTGTCTATTGTATCATATTTTTTGTGGTTGTTTTGAAGCTCTAGCAGAAGGTTATACAAATTCGTAGCATTCCTAGTAATAGAATTACCGAAATGTAAATTAGTAGCCTAACAGAATGGCTTCATAAATTATCACAAACAAAGTCTTTACTTTATGTAACAATGTAACATTATCCGAAGTCTCATTAATTCAACGGAAAATTAATATAAAACCTTGAAACTCTTCACGTTTCTGACAATCCAAACTATCCAAAACTTGGGCTACGTATACCAAAATTGAATTGTTCTGTCAAAGCGTTTAGTTTCTTGAAATAGTTTGGCTTCGACCAACAATCGTCCGAAGGTGGTCCATAGAAACCATAATCCATATAGAAGTTATAGTACCGCATTTGTCAAATATTTCAAACCCCAGTGAGCTCTGGAAACCACTCACGCGCAGGAACACAACACAAAGTTATTTGGCTGCAGTATTCTGTAAGGTGGAGGTACTTCCCCAGTCGAGCTGCTCTTTGAGCGAAGAAACGCTAAGGTCTACTGCTAACTTTAAGGGAGAAGAAGAAAGAGGCTTTATCGCTTATTTGATCTGTTCGGAGTTACACAGCAGAAAAGCTCATCAATGTAATTTTATGCACCTAATGCACTTTTTTAAGTGCTCGTGGTGTAACATGATTAGCCGTTCATAATCGATTGGCAAAGTTAAGCTACGTCTGTCGTGGTCGGTACCTGGATGGGTGACCGTCTAGTGGTATTTCAAATCGAGCGTTTCTGTGCTTCGGAAGGCACGTAAAGCCGTTGGTTCCGGTTATCACTTAATTGTGATAGTCGTTAGTTAGCTAGTTGGATGCCTCCTAGGCGGCTTGAAAAATTCCAACAGTAGGTGGAGTATCTGCACATTCCCTTTCAACCTCATTTGTGAAAGGAGGCCTGTGCTCAGCAGTGGGACATTATAGGCTGATGATGATTATGATGATGAATGCACTTTTTACACGCGTACATTTTGTACACCTAATTTAAGTTTTAGTACGCGGTCCGCCTCCATCGAACCAACACCAAACCAATTAAATATCGCGTATACAATAACCATTACATACCATTTAATTTATGTGCTTACCATTTCGGGTATCATTGTGTTTAGTTTCTAATAAACCATTTAAAACCACACTACTATTACCTAAACCAAGAAAAAGTCTCTAAGCGCCGAGAAACCAAACTTCTATACGATCTCTTCCAGGCAATCTTTGGTTAACAGAATATTTCTCAATAAATTTACGGGGTTCTTCTGTTTCGAACATACAGTTAACACTTATTCTTTAACTCACTTCTGTAACAATTCATTTAGATTTCTCTCATCCAGTCCAAAGTTTGTACCAAAGTTACAATCCGAACAACAATCTTCAACACTTTGATTTGGGACAAAAGTAAATCTTTTGATGACTCTGTTTTCTTCGTCGATTTACGTTTTAAAAACATAGTTAACTAGCTGTCCCCCGTGGTTTCACCCGCGTTCCCGGAATAAAAAGTAGCCTATGTCCTTTTCCATACAATAGGCTATCTGCATGCCAAATTTCATGATGATCCGTTCGGTAGTTGAGGCGTGAAGGCGTAACAAACAAACAAACAAACAAACAAACTCACTTTCGCATTTATAATATTAGTTAGGATATCATTTTCAACGAAGTTGCCAGGATAAATTACTAGGTTGCTACTATTTATGTTAAGATTGAATCTATCCTATCTTTGAATTTTGATTGAATTTAATCCTATCTTTGTTTTTTATAAGTATGTTTCAAAATTTTGGAAACCTTAGGAAAGTTTGAGGTTCAATCCAGAATTTTGCAGCTTGATAAGAGTTATTGACCCAAAGAAGACCCGCACGCATTTAGAGAAAAATTGACAATACTCCTACCTGCCCCATGAATTGTGAATATCGCATAACCAAGAGTGGCCGTCAATCTAATATCGACTCTACCACATCACAAAGTGTCAAGTTGTCAACAGTACTAAATGATGAGACGATACATATATGTAATCTGTTGGTCCCGCCCCCTGACACGCTTGAATATTATACAATCTGTTAAGCAAGTCACTCCACCCCTACTTCTCCGAGGGGCGTGAAGAAAATAAAGAATGGCTTGGACTAAGACTGATATGATACATTTGGGAAAAAAAAACCAACAATTAAAAAGTGAAACTTGCTGATTTTCTTGCCAGTTTTTTTCAGTGAAGGTCGGCTTTCGATTCGAACCGGTGGTACCTTCTGTCTTCAGCAGCTTTGGCCTTCACTAGTGCCCTAATATAGCCTTAACTGAATTTAATGAGATAGAGCAATCTGCTCATGTCCGTAGCATAACCAATTATAACCTTTATTCACGTACGTAGATATATTTGTCCAAAAATTTTGTCGATAAGACAGCAGTGACCACATTGCTTAAGCCAAAGGCATTCCTTAAAAAGTTTTAACAGAAGGAACAGAAACAAAAAATACTAAGCCACCCCAAGGTGAAAAAAAAACTTAAAAATGTTACCCAAATTATCAGTCCCGTAAAGAATCTTGTTAAAGTTTACCATTAGGGGTTTTGACCGCGTTTTTTTACAAGAAAAAACCGTTTCTAGTTTTACCGATGACATGTTTCTTATTTCTTAAGTGATATGGTTGAAAATGAGATTGTTTTTAGTAATCTAAATACGTGGGGATGTAACTGATAGTTTTGGCAGAATTCTAGTATCGGTAGTAATAAATTCAGCTGGTGACGGTTTTAAATTTAGATTTTATCAATTTGAAATTAATGCTTTCTTGGTCAGTCTCGTAAATGGATAAGATGTTTTAATTCTGGAGTATAGATTGATGGTAAAAGTGAGGTCAAGTTACGTTTTAACTTTTTAAACATTTTTTTTAATGATTTTTGATTACTCTTAAAAGCAAACATTTTTCATCCCGACTAAAACTACGTGTCAAAAACATGTTAATAATAAATCAAATCAAAATCAAACTTAAATAAGTTGTACTATATTATTGTTATTCTGCAGCAGTTACAACTCAATAATTGCATGTAATGTTATGAAGTTACCTTCTTTAAATCGCAAAACAGCAGTTCCACCACAAAAACTCCTTCACGCCACCACCCATATAATTTGAAATTTCGAATCGAAAACAAAATTTCACGCACCTACAAAACCACTAGAGAAACATTCAAAATGGATATTTCTAATACGTGCCCGTTTTTGTTGTTAAAAAAACGGGTCGACGATCGTTAGAAAGAGATGGAAGATGACAATGGCAGGTAACAGGAGACATCGGGCATCGGGCATCCAGCTAATTGAATTTCAGTTGCGATGTAATAATTTTAAGGTGCATAAAATTTCATTTCGCCACGGGCAGGGTATGGCTGCGTTCGGTTTCATAGCTCCACAACATCACTGTGGTTCGGTAAAGTGAAGATAAATTTAGATTTTATGTAGCTTTTGTTATTGAAGTTTTAATAATAGTTATTTGTTACTATAATTTTGTGGTTTTCACGTGGGAATTGTATTGCGATGAATACAATACAATACAAAAAATCTTTATTGTTTACAAGATAACAAAAACAGTGTACAAAAATAACAAATAATAAACAAAAGTGCACATAATTCAGGCGGCCTTATCGCTGAAGCGATTTCTTCCAGGCAACCTAGGGCAATAGGATAGATTTCAAATAGGTGGTGCAGTATATGAAATAACAGAGTTATTATAAGAGAGGTAGAGCATAGCGTTTATTCGCTCAAAGAGCAGCTCGACTGGGGAAGTACTTCCACCTTACAGAATACCGCAGCCAAATAACTTTATGTTGTGTAAAGTTGTGTTCCTGCGCGTGAGTAAGGTCGCCAGAGCTCATAGGGGTGGGGGGAAAGGTCGGTAACGCGTGAGCGATGCTTCGTGTGTTGCAAGCGTCTATATGGCTACGGTAACCGCTTACCATCAGGTGGGCCGTATGCTTGTTTACCGACTAAGTTGTAAAAAAAACCTACATACATAAACTACTTAAATACAGTTTAAAAACCTAATACTTATATTACTTATAAAGATAAACTAATATACTTTATTTTATTTTATTTTTATTGGAATACTTACGGCTATAATACATAAAATTGCTTAAATAAGTAGTAACGAAGCCAATAACAAGTATTCGCCAATATTACTGATACTGAAGATTTCGAATGGCATATTTTCGAAACCTATGTTGGGTTAGTCATGCTGAACAACTTTTACTATGGGACCAAGGATCAAAACTGTATTCTCAAAAAAAAAAAATTACAATTCATACATTATGATCGAGCAAGGTTGACATTTACAAGAAGTGCAAGCAAGAAAAAGCAAGAATTGGATGGCAAGAAGTTTAGTTTAAAGTGAGATAGTCAGAGAAAACAAGCAACTAATAAGAATTTATTTTGTTTAACGGAGTTCGGGAAAGAATACAACTTTTACCACTCTTTCTCTATATTGAAAGACCGCTTTCCACCCCGCGATCCCCTATTTTACCCTTTTAGGGGCAGATTTTCGAATAACCCTTAGGTTTCCTACTGTATGGTAGGCATCGAACAATTGTTTTTCACTGGCTAGCTACCACCTAGTTGAAAATCTGTCGCCAAGCACCTATCTGTGTTCCAACAGCTGCACTTGAGAGCCAGTTTCTTCTAGGCTTTGAGTGCTTACCACCTTCGGCCACATCATTACCTACCATGGTGAGATTGTGGTAAAACACAGGCATATAGTAAAAAAAAACAATGGAGGGAGGTGACCTCCAAATGTCATGGTTCTATGACTATGTAGTGGAGTAATCCCTGCGGTGATGTCACTCATTGTCAATCAAAATGGCCTTGTTCCTTTACAAAGGCACAGGAAAAGAATATTCAATAGTTATTTCCCATTAGCCTAAAAAGGTAAAACCCGGCCAAGTGCGAGATGAGCCTCGCTCTATTAGGGTTCCTTATATCCCGGAGGCGAAGCCGCCGGGGCGCAAATGTGCCTCGTCGCGGCCCCCCTGCCCTGTAGGTCGGGCTTAGAATAACAGCTACGGTGTTCCCCTGCCTGTCGTAAAAGGCAACTAAACGGGGCCTTTGGGGTCGTGGGCAATCAGAGCGGGGACTCTGTGCGCCCAGAAGCGACCCCAAGGAGGACGATGGGTCGATGTGGCCAGACTCATCGTGCGATAGCACAGCGAGGGTGCTGGGGGGAGGTGTCAGACTTCCCCCGGGACGAGCTATCTAAGCGCCGCGCTTAGAGGGGTGAGCAGGTACTCGTTCAACACGAGAGCCCGCCCCCCTCTCTACAGCGCAGATGGCGACCACCGTGGGGTTTTAGCCGGTACAAGTCCGGCATAACCTGGCCGCTACCCCCGAGGCGGTCGGGTATCCTATGAGGATTTCCCCACGAAAAAAATAAAAAAAGGGGTTCCTTACATGACTTAAACTAAATTTTTAAATCGGCGTTTACAGTATTTTTTGTAAATACAGTATGATGCATAATGCGTTAAAAAAAATACGGAAACTCTACATTCACAAATAATTTAGTTGTTTAGATATACTCTGTAACAAAATCGGTCTGAGACCGTAATTTTTGACAGCCCTATTCCTCTATATATAAAGATTAAAAATGATACAAAATATGTTTGTTCTTTACTCATTGGGTTCTCGTTTAGACAATGGACCTACATGCCAGGTAAGAAAAAAAAAAGATTTTTCCGATGAATAATTTTATCGGCTTTGGAATTTAAAGACCCATGATATGCGGACATATAGATTGACAGCAACAGCCCCGTTTTGCCTTTAGGCTACGGAACCTTAACAAATATCTAATTTCACCTCAATTCACGTCGTAAATCTGACATGAGTGACGTCTTTTTCAATAAAGATCACATCAATATTAATGGTGTTGTTTAAACAGATATTGTTTCGTATAATAACACCTGAAACGAAGTCAGGTATATTATAATAAGGGAGGTTATAGGGTTAGGGATGCGGGCGGGTGCGACGCGGTTTCGGTGTGAGATTCCAGTATCGATTGCCTGGTTTATGTGACACTTTTTTTCCACCCCCTTAGGGGATGAATTTTGAAAAGCCCTTTCTTATTGGATGTCTATGTTATTTAAGGAACCTGTGTGCAAAATTTCTGGCTTACAGACTATTATTGGACTGTGCGTGCGTGCTGTCAGTCAGTTTCTACTTTTTTTTATGTTGAATATGCTTGCGTTTGACTTTCGACTGACCCCATGAAGAGTTATGACGAGGCCGAGGATGTAACACGCTTATCCAGAAAAAGGCTATTCACTCTGGCCTTGAATACATCTAGCTAGGATATCTATCTTGAATCATCATTTTATTTATATGAGAATTAGACAGATACTTGAATGGAGTTCTAATCAGTTGAATAGAATTCCTGTTTTTTTCTTATCTGTAATTATGTGACGCGCGTCCCAACGGGTTGAGTAATTAATGTTTTCTTTTAAAATATATTTCACACGTGCTAAGATAGCATGCGTCCTTCATTTTTCAAATTAAATGATGATTTTCTAATTTGTAGTGTTGCGTGGAAAAGTCAACGGACAACAAACCGAGTTAATATTGCATTGTCATCTAAGCTTTGTTGAAAGTAACCCCCTTATTCATAATACAGTTATCAAACGTTGATTAGCTAAAATTCTGAAGTCTTTATCTGACACGTGACATTTGTTTATCGAAAGAGTGAGACGGAGGACACTATTACACTGATTTAGTTAAAAAGCGATTATGAATAATGGTGTTAGTCTTTGGTTCATTGCAATTTTTTCCCGAACACACAATTAAACAGATAAGAAAGCCGGTATTAAAATACCTAAATAAATATAATAAAACTCTTTTAATTATTTTAAACGCAGCGTGTCAATCTCAAATATATCTCCATATGTTTACAAAGGGTGTATCAACGCCCGACAATCAGCGTCCGGCACTCATTACGCAATTTCACACTTTATACGTAAAATTTGACAGTTGCATGCAAATACATGAATTAAATTTGCATTTTTTTATACTAACGAAGTGCTTTCAACACGTAAGTACCTATATGGAGAATTTATACGACACCTACTTGATACTGCGGATTCAACTGTGTTCAAGTGAAATTATGTCAATTACATGTCATTACAGCACAGCATTCGCTCAACGAGAAGCTCGACCGGGGAAGTACCTCCACCTTACAGAATACCGCAGCCAAATAACTTTATGTTGTGTTCCTGCGCGAGAGTAAGGTCACCAGAGCTCATTGGGGAGGGGGGCGGGTCGGCAACGCATGAGTGATCCCACGTGCGTTGCAAGCGTCTATATGGCTACGGTAACCGCTTACCATCAGACGAGCCGTACCTACGATTGTGTACCGACTTTGTCGTATAAAACTCTATAACATTAGTTGATCTAATATAACCTTGCTTGTTTTTTGTAGCATTTATTTTCTTAGCTAGGTATAGTCTATAGACTGATTAAGCAAGGCTGAATGACGAGTCTCTAACCTCCTAACCTCAAAACCTATTTGCGACCTATAAAAAAAATATAAAAAACATTATTAGTCGCCAGCAAAACTTTTTATTAACTCAACTATTTAGCATACGACAAAATAATTAAATCTTATAGCAAGTACCAATAAAAAAGTAACAAAGTTATTGACAACCATAAAAAAGGAGTCTACTCAATCTGAAGCCTCGACTTAGTAATAAAACACTTAATTGTTCAAGTTAGTTTTTTGTTAAGTAGTAGTTAACTACTAGCTGTTCCTTGCGGTTTTACCCGCGTTCTCGAGATATAAAGTTGCCTATGACCATCTCCATACCATACGCTACCTGCGTTCCAAATTTCATCGTGATTGGTTGATTAGGGCGCGAAAGCGTAACAAACAAACAAATAAACTCGCTTTCATAATATTGGTATGGATGTATTTCCAAACAAAACCTAATCAGATATCAGTATGCCTATTTGAAAACGCTCGGATTCGATATCGGAAACGGATTCTAAAACTCCTGACGCGATTCTCTATTTGCTCTGCTATCTGCTATTTTAATTTCCGAATTCGAATATTTTTGATGTTTCTTTACGGAAATATCAATACGATTCATCGAAAAGTTTTCGGAAATTAATATTGCTGAAATTCGCTTCGGAATTTTTTGAATCCGTTACCGATTTCGAATCCGACGTTTTAAAATAGCCCTGCTGGTTTCCATAGTAGCGCTGCTTAGTTTGGGATCAGATAGTCATGTGTGAGGAATGTCCCAGAATATATATTTACTTACTAACTGTGCACCGCGGTTTAACCCGCGTATAACCCGGGGTAAAAAGCAGGCTACCTACCTCTCCATACTATAGGCTATCTCTATCAAAAATATGGATGAAATCGGTAAAGTCGTTCTCAAGTTATGGCGTGACCAAGGGAAATAGGGATTATTTTTATACTGGGTGGAGATTTCGAGATGGCATATTTTCGAAACCTATGTTGGATTAGTCATGCTGAATAACTTTTACTATGGGACCAATAGTGAATTCTCAAAATACAATACCACTAGCTAACTTTATTTATTTATTTATTCCTATTTGTTTCTTTGGGAAAGTTGTTTGTTATCATGAGTACAATCACGTGTCTAAGTATCGTTTACTAATTACCAGTCACCCTATATATAGATACTCGGATAAACCCGGTATCCCGGGAAGAACCGTGGAAGCTAATCAATTTATAAACCGATAAGACCCTGTTCTGAACCTGTCAATTTGTCTTTACACTATTTATAGAAACTGCATAAAAATATAAAATTACGACTCGTTCCCATTAAAATAAGATTTTCTCCTAACCACATCATTCCCAGTGCATAATAACACATTTAACCGCCAAAGTGCCGGATAATTGCACCGAAATCCGGATAATAACCGGTTTGAACTGATTACGGAGCGAAGATGGCGCGTCACTTACGGCTTAAACGTCATATTAGCGGTCTGAATAACAACTTTACGTGAATAGTTTTTATTTTAAAGGTTTTAAGAGCGAGAATTGAATAAAAAAAGTGTGGTGTAAAGCCGTGTGACTGTAACTTCAAAAGAAACTTCGTTCCGCACATGTTCTTTGTAATTAGGTAGGACCACAATTTCTTTTGAATTTTTGAGGAAACAGCAAACCGCGATATTATATAAAATTTATCGGAATGTATCAATTATGAAAAATCTTTATTAGAGTGAGAAATACCTTGATTGAGATAGCATTTGATTAAAAAAAAGTTGCGCCAATAAATAAGGTAGGGTATTATTTCAATCAAAAAATTCTATGCCCCATGTAACTAAAACATTTCAATATATCACTACAAAAATAATTTTAAATCACTCTTGTCCTATTTACTGTATCCCACATTCACCCCACAGCTAGGTTCCCGAGTCCCTTCTGCAATTTGCGGACAGAGCCGCGTGTTCGATTAAGCACGCGACGCGCCATGTGGCTGACTGTACACCTGCGCCCACGCAATCATTGCCATGTGAAATTGTATGCCAGCGTATTTAATTAAATATTATGAATTTTAAACATAAATTAAATGGTTATCGTTTTAAAAATCTGTGTGATGAAAGCTTATGTTAATGAGGTTTTTTTAATGTCATTTAGGTACGATGTTATTATAATTGATTTGATTTTCCGCCCGCGTTTTCACGCACGGTCCTCAGGGTTCAATTTGAAAAACCCTTATTTATGCCTTGGCCGCGAAATCGATAGTAAAAAAAGCGATAATATTCTGCGATTGAAACTTCGTCTTTCTTCTTCGACCTACAGCGAACGCAAAACACGATAATTGCACTGTTTAACAAAAAACTTAAACCGACTTCAAAGTACACTAAGAACTAATCAAAAAGAATTTTCCAAATCGGTTAATAAATGACGGAGTTATGAGGTAACAAACATAAAAAAAAAAGAAAAAAATACAACCGAATTGAGAACCTCCTCCTTTTTTTGAAGTCTGTTAAAAATGGACGCAGCGATCGCTCAATATTATATAGCAGTGAATAATATTATTTGATATTTACATATAAAATAATAGCAAAGAAAAAAAAAGGCGACAGTGGGTTATATATAACTATTCATAAATCAAGAAACCTATACGTTACGCGAATATTCGCGTTATCGCGATGACTGCGGTCTAGGCAGTAGTGGATCTTATTCTTATGTTACATAAGAAACCTACGTGAGAAACATTTAGTTTCTCGTTTTATATATAGATAGATATTTTGTAATATCATTACGTTATGGTGCGTCCATGCATGGCGAACCGAGCACGAGCCGAGCCTCGAACGAGCACACTGCGAGCACGATTCGCGTAGCGTGGACGGGCTTGCGAGCCTCGAACGAGCGCGATTGTCAGTTTTTTCACGAACAAAGGGATTCGCATCGTGCTCGTTGTAGGCTCGTTCGTGGCTCGGCTCGTGCTCGATTCGCGTAGCATGGACGCACCATTAGGTTGTACGACGGTCTCATATATACATATACAGACCCATTTAGTCATACGCGTTTTTGAAGTCGACTAAAAGAGGCAGCATACTATAAAAGATGTTTCAAAAAGAAAGTCAAATCAACATTGTATTTCATAAGTCTGTTGTAATTTATTTCCTTATTGCCATTCCGGACACAATTCACCTGTTCCTTCTGGCGAGCCTGCCCCCATATCTGATGCTTGTACCGTTATATCCTACCATTTATCGTATTTTGTACGGTTTCCTGGTGTTGCCGTTTGATATTAAAATAATTACCAAACTGAAAAACGAGTATTTGCAGAATCACCAAATCAAACAAAAAATATCACAATATTTTTATGTTTTTCCGTGATGCAAAGTATCCTATGTTTTATTCCAAAGTATGATCTATTTAAAAGCTAAATATCATAAAAATCTGTGAGGCCAGGCATGATCAAGTAACAAAAATGTAACCACAGAAACTATATTTTCATCAGCATTTATACTTTTAATTGGATATAATTACATATATCTTTAATGTTTACATCATGAAATAGTGACACGCCCCGGTTTCACACAGATGCTATTTCAACCTTCTAAATCAATATATCTTCAATAGTTATGGAGAAAATCGCGTAAATAAACGGACGCGGCGGGAGACTGTAATTTAAGTGACGAAGTAGGTAGTTAAAGATGCACAGATGCATTTCCTAATCTGTGTCATTATAGATTCTAAGCTAATGCAATGACTAATCACTGTGGGGTTAGGTTCACTGTTAGATGTGATTGCGTCAGAGACAATCTAATCTATCTGGGGCCCAAGTCTGCTATTTCAATTGTGTTCCAATGAACTTTCAGTAGTGTCAAAATTGTGACATTTTACAGTTTTGATAGTCTACTTACTAACAGAATAGTGTCATTATGGCACAATTTTGACACCACTGAAAGATCATTGGAACACAATTGAAATAGCAGACTTGGGCCCCTGGTTAAACGAACATTAAAACTTAAGAGGAAAGGATCGCTGCAAGAAATTTGGAAAATAGGTTTTTAATATATCTATTGCTGTAGCGCTGTGCCCGAGCTATCTCGCCCGAGGGCGATAGAGACATCTACAGCTTGGATCGATTATACCTATTTAAATTAGACGAAATCGCTTTTTCGTAATCCCCGGGTTTCTCCTCCAAAACTGGATAGATTAAAAAAGAAAAATCAAGAAGAAAGGGCTTTGGCTATGTCTGTCGGTTTTCCTTTGTTGTTTTATATTCGTCAAATTTGTTCGCTGGACGTCTGATAATGGCGTTAAAAATGGCAAGTTTTTGTGATTTTAGAAGGCTCCTAATTCTTATAATAATTAATTTATGGAGAAAAACAAAACCGAGCGACATACAGTGGTACCTACAGATTGTATGGTAAAAAAATCATTGCTCTAGTGTCATTATCCAGAGAGGAAACTGAGGATTTCGTTTGTATGGAACAAACGACACCAGCATTTCTTCTTAAGTTACTACTAGTAAGGTATGTTAGAATCATAAGAGGAAATATTCTGTACCCTGGGTAAGAATTGACGTCAGTAAATAAGTAAGAAGTGACGTCTGCTTGTCGCGCATTTCTTTATTGGAATCCGGAATCTCTATGGATCCTTGTATCTTACACGACATGTCACATTGACATTTAGCGCACTTTGGTGGGGTTATCTGACCCGTCAAAGGAAAGCTGGTGCCATGGTCTTTACAATTTCCCACTTACTTACGTAGTTTTAAACAATTTTATTTTCAGGTTTTTTTATATTTCTCCATACAAACCATTAAAACTTTTCGTCTGAAATTCTTTGGAGCACACCCCTAATTTAACTATAGACTCAGCTATATACAGGCCGTTTGCTTTCCGTGAGCTTCATTAACAGGGGGTTCACTTATCGCGTTTGCCCAGGTGCTGATTTAGGATTCAGCGGTGAAAGCGGTTTGTGAAAAATGACAAAAAATGTTCGCGTCTTCCTTGACAACGGCTGTTTTAAACCTATCAGAGATATGGTAATGATGATGAGTAGCCATATTGTCCCAGAGTCGATGGTTAAGTTAGATTGGTGAGGGTATTAAATTTAAAAAGTGTTTTATTTTTACTTGCAAAGCAAGAGATATTCACAGATTTAATAAAGTCACGGTAATGAAATATTATCCTATATATTTACTACTACAGTGCGGCCGCCGAGAGAATGCGTTTCCTTATGGGCCAAATCACGGAAACGGCTGATCTAATTATGATGCGTATTTCACAAAGTTATGCCTATGAAAATAATGAACCTTCTTGTGAAAGTCACATCGCATCGCAATAGGATTAGCCGTTTCCGAGAACAGCATAGATAAATAGAGAATAGAAGATATAGAAGTGAAGTAAATCTGTTTTCTTTGTAACATCTTCAAGACTAAATTTCTGACCCGTTATAAAATGAGGCACGCAATTAGGTATGTAGAATGAAATCAGGCTACTTTTTATCCCAAGAAGGTGGGTAAATCCGCAAAAAACCGGATCATATAAAAAGTGCATATAATAAGTTTCTGGCCCAAAAAAGAATACACCCACGGGAATCGATTCCACTGGCGATGCTAAGCAAACGAATCTCTCATATCTTATATATAAAATTCTCGTGTCACAATGTTAGTTACCTTACTCCTCCGAAACGGCTTTACTGATTTTACCAAATTGTATATGCATATTCAGTTTTTCATACCCCTAAGTGATAAGGGTAGGCACCACGCGAACGAAGTCGCGCCGGTCAGCTAGTATAATATAATGCTATAATTATGTTACTTTGAATACTATACAGTAAAATCGCAAGCGAGACGAAGTGCAAAAATACAACAATAAAATAGTCCCTGTGAAAATAGTAAATACATTGAACGTGAAAGAGAGAACACAATAGTTTTATCCGGATTCTGACACAAAGCAAAGCAATGGATCCACCTTAATATCCGATTGAACGCAAACAATCCTTGCATTTCATTTATTCCGATCCATTCGATGTAGGGTTGTCACTCACACTGTAAACTAAAACGTGTCGCTTCTATTAAGTCTTGGTCGTAATTTAATAGAAAAAGAAAAAAAAATAGAATTCACATACGTACATTTTTAAATAGATTAATTGATAGTTGAAAGAGGTAGCGTAGTGTGTTTTCGCTCAAAGAACGGCCTGACTGGGGAAGTACCTCCATCTTACAGAGCGTCAGTAAGGCTACGGAAACCGTTTACCACGAGGCGGGCCGTACGCTTGTATGCCGACATAGTTACAGAAAAAAAATACATTTTCACAGGCATGAATTGTGTAACTCTTAACACTGGTTCAGACGGTTTATGTTTGCTAAATGGAGCTGGCAAGATGACGATAAAATGGTAGGAGAAACAAAATGATCCCAGAATGTGTAATTCAATGGTAATATGACTGAAAGTAGCGTACATATACCCCAAATAATTGAGAACAGGGCAGGCATCATATAGTCTAGTAGTATCAATAAGCCTAAAAGAGATCTACGGAGCACCGATAGGCAACAAACTTTGGGAGAAATTGTAAGATTTACAAACAGAAATGAACACGTAAATCTTCTCAGAAGTTTCAAAACAACAAAAACAAGTAATAAACTAGAGGTAATTTAATATGTAATGATAATAAATTGTAATTAAAAGGTACTTGGTCCCCAACGACTGCTAAACCGTCAGGATCCGCCTAGACAGACGGATTCCACCGCCCTGGAGGACGAGATAAACTAGATGTTATACGAGGACCATCAAAGATGCTATTTTAATTAACAAGCTGTAATAGTAGCACCAGAGAGTATTATCCACGTTTAATTTTTTTACTTTGATGTACCTTAAACTATTAATTACTTTATTTATTCAATACTAATTATTTATTTATTTAATTTACTAAGTTTATTAGACTAATCAATTAGTTATCACAAATTTTATGATTGCTACAAACGTAACCATAGGACAAAAAATTGTCAACCCTAGTGGAATTATTGGAATCGAATGAACAGTATCGATTGAACTATCGGATTTTTATCTCTTGTTTTAAATTTCGAACATTTTGGAATGCTTACCATTTTTCGAGACATTTTCATATCGGATTGGATACCCTACACAACTATGACTGTACGACTACAACACACATAATATAAAAAAGAAAGAAAGAAGAAGATAATGCGTTTATTTTGGACTCCAATTGGGCTCTCAGTTTATGCTGCAGTTAGTTAGTCAGTGTATAGGAACATCTAAATTTGCTTCAAATACGTCTTTTTTTTAAATGTGTATAGCACACAACATCTTGAAGGAGCTGGCTCTCAAGTGCAGCTGTCGGAACACACCCGGATTTTCAACTCGAGGGTGGTAGCCAGCCAGGTGGGTACTACAAAGTGCCCTACCACCGTGCTATGGTTCCCTCAATGTTTTCCTTCACCGAAAGCTCAAGCTTGTTATTGAACCTGGGACCTTCGTCTCGGCATCTGACGTCACTACCACTAAGCTCTCATCGCCTTCCGATATAAACAGCCCACTCTAAACAAAATACACAAAATTTAGTACTATTCATCAAGCATTTGATTGATTGACTCCACATGACGAGTGATTATCAAAACTATAGAAAACGTCAAATCATCGATGAGTTCAGATTTCATTTGGTGCCGAGCCACCCTCGCTTTTAAACAAGGGGTTGTTATAACAATTGTGGTTTCGCCCTGTGTAACAAGGGGGTGCCATATGCCAAAGTTGTGAAAGGATTTCGCTGACTGGGTCGTTAATTTAGCTGTTTTTTGGATCTTTTAAAAGTAAGATGGCTGACAAGTACGCAAGCGGTCCAACATGATGGTAAGCGGTTATAATCGCAACTAGTACTTACAATAGAATCATAACAGTTGTTAGGAATAATGTCTTGGACATTTATAAATACCCGGTTCTAAAATGTGTATTTTATTTTAAACTAGCTGTCTCCCGCGGTTTCACCGGCGTACCCGAGATAAAAAGCTTATGTCCTTCTCCATACCATAGGCTATCTGCATGCCAAATTTCATGATGATCCGATGAGTAGTTGAGGCGTGAAGGCGTAACAAACAAACAAACTCACTTTCGTACTTATAATATTAAGTTAGGATTTTAAATAACGTTATGTAAAAATGTCACTTACCTTTAATTCCTTTTGGTACGACATGAAAAGAATTAATTATACATTAATGAGGAAAAATATGTCAAAATTAAGGAAACTTCTATCCTAATACACGGGATTTGATCGTCTTTAAAAAATATATAAATAGTGAATTAAATTTAAAGAAAATACAATAAGACTGGCTGGACTGAACAAAAAGAAAGTGTAAATATAAACTGTTTCGCATTTCACTGATTAGTAATGTAGCCGCATTCCAATTTTAAATTGTAAAATAAAATTAAAATCCGCACCACTAACTTTAAATATATTAATTAAAACATTACAAGAAAGTCCTTTGAGCGTAAGAATATTTCGAGTAACGCACCGAAATGCTAGTTCGGATGGGGCTTTCACAATTTCCATCAAATACCGCCCTCAAGTGAAAACTGTCTAAAGGCGGTTACTCACTCTACGAGACTGGCTGAAGACTAGAGAAGCCTATTTTTAAGAACCTATTTTTTCATTATTAAAGGTTTGGCATCAGTAAATAGATAGATAAAGATAGTTTTTTTTTGTACAAAATAATTAGTCGTATTCATTAAATAAAAATTTGATTGGTAGTATGATCTCAGTACACACTGCGCACAGCCTTGTTTTCATAAGGACTGATAGAAAATTTAGAAGTGAAGATATTTAAAATTTTCTGTATACAATTTCATACCACAAATGTTTCAACGTTAAACTCTTTGACGATTTTAGTTTTTATTGTTACTAGTAATTTTTTTTTTTTTTTTTTCTCAGAAGTGAGTGTATAACCGCCATTATAGGAAATCGCCGTAGATAGTCCCCGGCTATTACCGGACAAAGTTCAAATTTGCTCAAACTACGCCGTCTCAGGAGTCAGTACACTTGGTTATTTAACCTGGGTGCTCCGTTTAGATGACGGAGATTGATTATTCGAGTTATGATAACTAAGATCAGCATCTGAATATAAAACAAAAAATGTCTTCTTCTTATTTTTAAGTTTGGCAACCAAGCCCAAATTAGGACTCATTTCTGCCAGTGTCGAGTTATATTATAGTTTCCAGTCACAATAAATCACTTTCATAATAAAGTCCTCAGTCAGTCACCGTCCATAAAAGTCATGTTTTACTACAATGGTGGTCATTGTACTAAAACTCTTCACGGTCTTTTTGAGACGACTTGAAAATACACGATACACATAATTCATTTCATTTCATTTCACTAGTGCACATGGATGATCTTTATTGGGTAAAATACCACACACAATAAAACTCAAAATACACAAATTTATGAAAATAAATATGAAAACGCAACGTCACTCTGCAAGTTCCCGCCAAAAAGTCCAAACAAAAATGTTGTTACCGTTGGACACAAAGTTGTTTACAAAGATTGTTTTATTATCCAGTATTATAAAATCAAAATGGTTTTATATGGTATAAAATAAAATGCTTTTAAATCGTGATGTAGTTTACTATAAAAACGGTAATAACAGCTAATAAAATCGCAGAAGCAAACTACTTATAGCATAACTGTAATTAATGGTAATAAAAGATCAAGGCATTTATACCGACTATCTGTAACGATTAATACATGTACGCGGTATTCGAACCGGTTAGCGTGCAGTAGATCTAGGGAAGACCCACTTTGGGCTTGACTGTTTGCAGAAAGTTTATTTTGTATGAAAAAGACAGAAGGGATAAGTCACGTGACTGCTGCATACAAAATCCCGAATTCACCATGCAGAAAACGGAGCGTTTCGCTTTTGTCACTGACTGCACTTGCTCGAAGAAAAGTGGCAACTAAGTATCTAACAAAACTAAACGAGGCACAAGAGCATAAACTTAAGGGGGACCTTTTGACTTTGTTCAAATATTTGAGTCTTAAAATGGACCACATTGTCCTGACGATCACACTTCTTATGTTATTTAATTTAAATTATTGCACGGAATGTTCAGCCTTACACTTGAGAGAAGTAATTAAACTTTATTGCCCATGTAATAACGTTCAGAATTCCATATTTCTGAAATCTAATGACCGTTCCTTTTCAGTTGATATTCCTTAATTTTTGTCTTTATTTGATTTTGTTATTTGGTTCTTGAAAGAAAATTAGTTAAACGTCCCAAAAGACGTTTAGCTAATTTTCTTCTGTAACGTTAGTCTTGATTATTTTTGTAATAATATGCAGCATCAATAGGCTTAGGGACTAGAGTTGCCTGAGAATATATTTCGAGTATTTTCGAGACATCGTCGAATCATTTTTGATACTAAAAATGTAGAGTGTAATCTGCTAGCTCTCTCTGGCGTTACTCACGCGCAGGAACACAACAGAAAGTTATTTGGCTGCGGTATTCTGTAAGGTGGAGGCACTTCCCCAGTCGAGCTGCTCTTTGAGCGAATAAACGCTATGCTCTACCTCTCTCCCTCTCTCCCTCAAAGGTCTTGTGTCTATTTTGGTATACCAAAGAACCCCCATACACCACAAATTTGTCATGATATGTAAGGGTACAAAATATGAGGCTAACTATTATCATCATCTTCATCAAAAGCAACTTTATAGCAATCATATAAAGTTGCACATCCAACAACAAAAGTCGATTGTAAAAAAATGTACACAACCATTGCAAAATAGGCTTTATTAAACAACATAACCTTAACCTAGCAGATAACGATTGGCATCGGTTAAACCGATCGCTTAACTGCCCTCTAAAAGCCCCACTATTGGTTCTCGATACGAAATCGATTCGATTCGGTTGCGACATTAGATAAATCACAAGCTGATCTTGTTGTTTGTGATTATCCTACTGTTACACACACAAAAGATATAATTTATTAAATCAAGCCCATTATTTCAGAAATAGATAGAAAATAGGCAGAGGTGTCTAGATTGAGTAAATGAGCACTAAGCAGATTGCATTGAACTAATTATTCGATAGATGAACTAAATCGTAAAACAATAAGATGACTTTTTCAATGTCATTGTCGAGTTTTAGTTTTCATAATAATTCTAACGGCCGACATATCTATTGATGCAGTATGACTAACACTTTTCAGTGATTTAAAGCTTGATCAATGATTTTTTTTAGTCTAAAGGTCACGTCATAAAGAACAGAACACAGATGTTCCCTTGGTATGTGTTTATGTTCTTTTGTATGAAATTTGTGTGTCCAATAAATGCTTTATTAATCTATACAATATTAGAGAAACGGTTGTCGTTATTACTTAGGCATAAAGGTCATCAGATCACAGCATAAATTGCGAACATACAACATGCGCGGGCGCAACTTATCAGCTTATTTATATCGATGATTTATGTTTAATTGCTCGCTCGATTATCGAGATATTGCTCAATCGATTGACATACTTTGCTAGAGAAGCGACCTTTGCCATTTCGAGATAATATTCTTCGATTTATTTAGACATTTATGAAACGACATAGGAAGAAATAAATAACTTTGTGAGAGCGTTTTTTATTACAAAGTTGTTCTGAATATGATTATCAGTTTTTGGAATGTTAATTAAGTTAATTGGATTTCGTTTTGGCATTATATTTATCTGGATGAGCTATAAACATCATCTATAGGTCAGAAAATGTCTTCATACATACCTACTATGATAAAGTAGTGCTTTTGTGTCGTTTATTAGGGTTCCGTAGCCAAATGGCAAAAAACGGAACCCTTATAGATTCGTCATGTCTGTCTGTCTGTCTGTCCGTATGTCACAGCCATTTATTTCCGAAACTATAAGAACTATAATGTTGAAACTTGGTAAGTAGATGTATTCTGTGAACCGCATTAAGATTTTCACACAAAAATAGAAAAAAAACAATAAATTTTGGGGGTTCCCCATACTTAGAACTGAAACTCAATTTTTTTTTTTCATCAAACCCATAAGTGTCTATGGATAGGTCTTCAAAAATGATATTGAGGTTTCTAATATCATTTTTTTCTAAACTGAATAGTTTGCGCGAGAGACACTTCCAAAGTGGTAAAATGTGTGTCCCCCCCCTGTAACTTCTAAAATAAGAGAATGATAAATCTATAAAAAATATATGATGTACATTACGGTGCAAACTTCCACCGAAAATTGGTTTGAACGAGATCTAGTAAGTAGTTTTTTTTTAATACGTCATAAATTGAAATTAATATCAAATACTCAGGTCTATACTACCATTTACTTATATACCTACAGGTTTGTACGGAACCCTCGGTGCGTGAGTCTGACTCGCACTTGGCCGGTTTTTTTATTAATAGAGTTGATACAAAAATTATAATTTTAATTAGTCCGTCAGTTAGATTTAGGCATTAAAAAGTATTGGATTGTATTTTTGCTTTATCAAATAAATAAAAATTGACAAAGATAAAGCGCGTCAAAGTTCGGGAGTGGAGGCTCGTGAAGTCACTTGTTTGTGAAAATTGTTCCACGGTCTGACGTCACTCGGAACTTGCACATATCTTTGTAATTTTTTGTTTGACTGATAAAAGAAAAAATACCTGTCTAAAACTTTTTGATAAAGTAAACGACTTAATTTTCATAGGGATCATTTTATAGGGAGATTATCAACACATTGGCAGCCGCTTGATTGCCATGGTAGTGATGGTGATGGCTTGCTCGGCCTTGTCTTCGATTGGATTATTACTTATTTATATTTATAATACAAAAGAAAACAAAATATAAAAAGAAGACTACAGCCATTCACAGAGAAAACAAATCACTGAAATAGGTCCAGTTTCGAGTAAAGATTGAAACAATAGAATTTGAATCATAGACTGATGATATAAGGTTCATTTTACAAACACCACAAAAGTGCATAGCTAATAAAACTATCGGTATTAAATCGAGAACCAACAGTAACACTATCCTTTCTGACAAATCTCCTTAATATGCTATGCTAAGCCGATTCCAACAGTTTTTGCTAACGCTCCCTCATCCGCGATCGCATTACCCTCTTTTTTTCTGTCGGTACATCTTTTAGCTGTGGTTAGTGGATTTTTAAAGAGAAAACTCGTTAAGTCGTTTTGCCCTTGCAGTTTTGCTAATGGCCGACGTACTATTAGCTTTAAGGATGACTTACAGGACTTGTTTACTAGAATATTAATTACCACGTAAAGTGTAGAATTAAATTAATACTAATAAATAAATAATTATCATGGGACATTCCTCACAAACGGTTATCTGATGCCAAACTAAGCAGAGCTTGCACTATGGAAACCAGATAACTGATATATTTACTAAATACACTACTTTTTGTAGGCCGGCTAAGTGCGAGTCGGACACGCATACGAAGGGTTCTGTAAAATCGTTTCTTGTATTCATTATCTTTTTATTTTTATTTATTTGTTGTTATAGTGATAATAGAAATAAATTTGTGAAAATTAACACACATACAACCCACTGACAGACAGATGGACGGACGAACAGCGGAGACTTAGTAATAGATTCCCGTTGTACCCTTTGGGTGTTGAACCCCAAAACGTACTGTATTTTTTAAAGAGCTATTTTTTCAAGACCCCTTATTTGAACCTAACATATACAAACAGAACTCTTATTTATTTAACAACCAAATTCCATCCCAAGCAAACGTTATCAAAAACCGATAAATAAATAGCAGTGGTTTTTGAAATCGAACAGATAGACAGAGAGAGAGCGACTCATTGTGTGTTTAGTAAAGGCCGTATGACAGGTAGATACGTCTTGGGTTACATAACAGGTATAGGATGCGCAAACGCATGGTCCGATACGCTTCTTAAAACATTTTTTTAAATACGTTCACAATCGTTCGTTATTTGATTTAATGATTCATGATACAGATATATAATGCACGTAACATTTAAAAAGCAATTGGAATGCTATTGATCCAAATCCAGACTTTGATTCGCCCAGTTTTATACCCGACATATTGATTTTTTCTCATATTGATTGAAACTATCTATGGTAATCTAGAATATTTTCTGCTTAATTTCATAAACTTTTTCTGTTCACAACGACGAGATTTCTGTTTTGGTCCAATAGTAAAAGTTGTTCAGCATGACTAACCCAACATAGATTTCGAAAATATGCCATCTCCAAGTGTCCACCCAGTATAAAGTAGTTTCTCATCTCATCTGTCACTTAGAGACATCGTCCAGGTAAAGTGGGTGTATGTACTCATGTGGGTGTATATATCATTGATAGTTCTTTCCACATCTTTACAGATTATTGGTATCATCTATACTTATGGAGCGGAGTGCGAATTTTGTGAGTTCGTGTGTGTGTTGTGTAATCTCCGGATCTATTGATTCGATTCTAAAAATTCTTTCATTCATAGGAAGCTATTAGCTACATTATCCCCGAGTGTAATAAGCTTTTTATCCCGGGACCGCAGGTGAAACCGCAGGGGACAGCTTGTGTTTTATAAAGTAAAATACGTAAGCATAAAAACATTAGAAAACAACATCTTAGAAAATAAACAAAAAATAATAAACTTATCACAATTAATTAAGTAGGTAATCTAGTCACTTTTATACAATGTTTTATAAGTATACTTTGTTAATTGTACCGGGTCTTTTCGCGCACAGATTATACTATCATCACAGTCTATAAAACCATACCAGTCGTCCGACGCCTTCGATCTCGTGGAAAATGCCGACAACGTGTAGACAGTATCGCGACGGCCATATAAAGTATGCTGTGTCCCGAGCTACTAGCATCGTATTGTTCGCAGGTCGGGCCACGTCTCGCCCCTCACCCCCCGCACGATGGCTAGACGGCTTCGTCGAACGACTGTATGGTTTTATAGACTGTGCTATCATAGTACTTTGACTAACCTCTGTTTCCACCAAATTGCATAGATAATAATGAACTTAGCGAAAGCTTAAAAACTCTATATAGGTATATAGTTGCGTGGGTGGAATTACCCCTACGCTCTCGCATAACCGTTTACCTTCTTAGAATAGAATTTGATATATTCCTAGGGGTAACGTGGGGATGTTTACAAAGGGTTGGCAGATATAAATGGTTAGTTGGTTATAAATATTTAATAGGTATAGAAAAAAAAATGGGTACAAAGCACTGCAGACTATAGTTGCTCGAAAACAATGACCAACAGAAAATCAGGCTGTATGTGGACAGACTTAAGGATGACCAGACACGATAGGATGAAGTGGAATTTCTAAGAGAGGTAGAGCATGGCGTTTATTCGCTCAAAGAGCAGCTCGACTGGGGAAGTGCCTCCACCTTACAGAATACCGCAGCCAAATAACTGTATTTTGTGTAAAGTTGTGTTCCTGCGCGTGAGTAAGGTTCATCATCATCAGCCTATAATGTCCCACTGCTGAGCACAGGCCTCCTTTCACAAATCAGGGTGAAAGAGAATGACCAGACTCCACCACGCGTGCCCACTGCGGATCGGTGGAGGTAGGCTAGTGGCCAACCTACTGTTGGAGTTTTTCAAGCCGCCTAGGAGGCATCCAACCAGCTTAAAGACTATCACAATTAAGTGATAACCGAGACCAACGGCTTTACGTGCCTTCCGAAGCACGGAAACGCTCGATTGAAATACCACTAGGCGGTCACCCATCCAGGTACTGACCAAGACAGACGTAGCTTAACTTTGCCGATCGATTAAGAACGGCTAATCATGCTACACCACGAGCGTCGAGTAAGGTTGCCAGAGCTCATAGGGGAGGGGGGATAGGTCGATAACGCGTGAGCGATGCTTCGTGTGTTGCAAGCGTCTATATGGCTAATGTAACCGCTTACCATCAGGCGAGCCGTATGCTTGATTATTGACTAAGTTGTATAAAAAAAAATGCAGAATGCTAACCTTTATGTGAGATTATATTCAGGGAGATAGCGAATATTCAGAGATCTATGACTTCGTTCGCGTGGTGCTACCCTACTCTATCTAAACCTAACCCAAACGCATACAAACGTAGTAGTTTAGATTCACAAATCAGCCCGGCAGATGGCACTGTAGTCGATTATATAACCTAGGTAACGACTGCAGCGCCATCTGCCGGGCTGATTTGTGAATCTAAACCATCCAGGGCGCCACCCAAACGCATACAAAAGAAACATTCAAATCGGTCCAGCCGTTTAGGAGGAGCTCAGTGACAACCACACGTTCAGTTAAATTTTATATATAAAGAAGATTAGCAAGTATCGTGAAAAAATAATGAACCTAATTGGTAGCACGTTGGCTATGATTTTAATTCAATAAACAAAGCAAAAATTGGAGTAATTTATTTTGGACTAAAAAAAAACCGTTCCGTTAAATTTTTTATAAATAAATCCCTAATAAGTCTCTGGTATCAATTAAAAAATAAATTACCAACAGAATCCGTCCGACCCTTTCTAAATGCGTCCATTAAAAATATTACTTATAGCTAAAATCCCTTTGTGTTGGCTATACCATAAATAGCGTCAATTAAATGCAGACTCAATTTCAGACAGCCACCGCAAATTACCTGAAACAAACAAAATATTATCAATAAATTCACTCGGTTTCACAATGCTCCGATTAATGCAGAGTTCACACGCATGAAGTTACTTGTTCGAATTATTAACTACTAAATGCGCTTTCATAGTTAGAAAGACTAAATACATATTATGAATCCCAATTTCTCTGCTTTTACCGAGAACAAATGATAAGGAACTCCTATCGACATTTTTTCTGACAGATTCTGATGTCCCGATGATGTGGTAGTTTACTGATCTATCTATGACAAATCGGTTCAGTACTTTCGGAGCCTATTCAATGCAAAGAAACAAACAATCAAATCTTGCCTCTTTATAATATTTGTATAGATAAATTATTGTAATTTATATGAAAACAGCTCACGCTTCGCACAAAGTTATGCTGTTAACACTATCACTATATAAGGCGATGATAGCTCAGTGGTAGTAACGTCGGATACCGAGACGAAGGTCCCGGGTTCCTTACGTCGTCGTTTACTTTGTAGTACCCGTCTGGCTGGCTACCACCCTCAAGTTGAAAATCTGTCGCCAAGCATCTATCGGTGTGTTCCGTCAGCTGCACTTGAGAGCCAGTTCCTTCTAGGCTTTGTGTGCTTACCACCTTCGACCACATCATCACTTACCATAGTGAGATTGTGGTCAAACACAGGCCTATACACAGTAAAAAAAAAACATATTCTAAAGAACTTTCAGATTTAAGTAAATTTTTCTTAAACATTTTGAAATGGCAAATTGGACTTATTGTAACATAATAACAATTTTGTTAACTAATAATGGAGCTGAAGTTACGGTTTCAATTAATTTTGTAATGTAATTACTGGCACAAGTGGCACGCCAATCTAATTAGAGACTAGCTTATATTGATTAAACGACAATAATCACCGATTAGAGATAATTAGTTACTATTAGCGTAATGGTAGGTATATAATATAATAAGAGTGGTAAATATTAAATTTCACAAACACATCTCTTTTTATCTCGGCCCGGCTGATGGTAAACGGTTATCATAGCTTATAGATGATTGCAACACCAAAGGCATCTCACGCTATGCCGACTCTGCAAAAATCTCTTCACACCCTTAAATATTAATTCGATTTTTAAATTTTAAAATTTGCACGTTGCAAAGGGAACCCATGTTCTTTTTAATTGCATAATTGTATTCGACTATTCGGAGACTTGCATAAGCTTTTTTACACTTTTGTTTTAACCTCGCGCAAGTTATTTATATGTCCATTACGGTGATGTACTAAAATAGATTATATTTCTAGGGAGTGAAATATCAAAATAGATTAAATATCACTGAGAGGTTTATGACTATTCTGATAGTTTTTCACTGATGTTATTAATATGAAAACTTGTACTTTTTTGTCACAGCAGCGATATTTATTTAATATTCCTACGTCATTAAACTAATATAACATAAGGGTGACGGGGTACAATACAAAATAGACGGTATCATAATATACAATGTCAGTTTTTCGAGTAGTACATTAATATTAAAAGCAGCCGAAGTCACAGACAATATCTAGAGTGGACATAACCCTATCGCAGCTCTTAATAAATTAGCGCGGAGCTTAGCAGTTTCTCATTGTACCATTATTGCTAAATGGGAACGAAGTGTATTAATTGTATCAATTTTGTATTTGTTTTGCTTTGGGGTGGTTTGTATTGCAAATAAAAAAAAAACCGGCCAAGTGCGAGTCAGACTCGCGCACCGAGGGTTCCGTACAAACCTGTAGGTATATAAGTAAATGGTAGTATAGACCTGAGTATTTGATATGAATTCAAATTTATGACGTATTAAAAAAAAACTACTTACTAGATCTCGTTCAAACCAATTTTCGGTGGAAGTTTGCACCGTAATGTACATCATATATTTTTTATGGATTTATCATTCTCTTATTTTAGAAGTTACAGGGGGGGGACACACATTTTACCACTTTGGAAGTGTCTCTCGCGCAAACTATACAGTTTAGAAAAAAATGATATTAGAAACCTCAATATCATTTTTGAAGACCTATCCATAGACACCCCAAATTATGGGTTTGATGAAAAAAAAAAATTGAGTTTCAGTTCTAAGTATGGGGAACCCCCAAAATTTATTGTTTTTTTTCTATTTTTGTGTGAAAATCTTAATGCGGTTCACAGAATACATCTACTTACCAAGTTTCAACATTATAGTTCTTATAGTTTCGGAAATAAATGGCTGTGACATACGGACGGACGGACAGACAGACAGACATACAGACAGACAGAGAGACAGACAGACAGACAGACAGACATGACGAATCTATAAGGGTTCCGTTTTTTGCCATTTGGCTACGGAACCCTAAAAATGACATACATGTTTGATTTTAGAACGAGATTCAAAACTAAAGTCTCAAGAATAGATTGTGTTAATCGAAAATAACCATTATGTCAAGGGTTCAGGTTCGAAATTCAATAGTTTTAAATACATGACGTTTAAAATACGGCATTTTAAGAGTCCTCCTGTGCGCAATCGATACGAGGTCGATTTTACTCGAAATTCTCTTGGATCGAATTCACTGTAAATGCAATGCGAACAAATTAATTTTTATATTTTGCTTTAAACTTTTTATGCATTTTTAAGGGACAATAAAGTCACTGAGTCACGAAAGTAACGCTTATCGGAAATGTATGGTATTTATTGATGTAAGCCCAGGCTTAATTCATAAGGTTTCACATGGCTTAACTCCCGTTTATAGCTTAAAGGTTATTGGATTCACTGTTAATACTTTTAAGTGATTACCTGGTAATCTTTTAATCACATAAATACTTTTTTAAACGCTCTTATATGACTTTTAATTAGCAAATGAGAGGCATAAGAAGGTGTTCCGAGCATCAAAGGACTTGAAATGGTAATATTTTTATGGTCTTCAATAATGTGACTGTGATTTTTATTTCATAGAAAAATGAACCGTATTGCTATACAACCATTACATACCATTTTCATCGAAGATTGATCAATAAAATTCACTACGGGGTCATAGAACCAACTCCACACCATTTTTTTGCCTCACGTCAAAATTGTGTATGCTGCGTCTCTTTCTTTCTCGCATAAGGATTGTGATTTTATCTGCTGTTAATTCAGATTACAGAACAAAGCAGATGGAACGCGCGGAATTAGTAATTGCTTTTTTTAAACAAAGTTTATTCATAAGAAAGTGTTTTTCGTTAAATAAAGTTTGTTAAATAAAGCAAATACAAATTCAAAAGCGTATACCAGCTATCTGTTTTCCAATTTGTATTTGCTTATTTGGCCTCACTCCCGTGTTCCTCGCGCTCTATCTGCCTTTGTTCTGTAATCTGTGGCTGTTAAAATTTCAATCCACGTCACTTTATATTGGAAAGTTTACTTTTATGACACAGAAGAAACGATAAGTCATACGCCGTGTGAGTCAGAGGGACAAACAATAAATAGGTCGAGATAACGTTCTTGGCTATGTGTTAATTGAATGTGTTCGATTCTTTATTGTTTTTTTAATGGTGAATGGTACGCGAAAGAAAGTTGTTTTGAAAGGTAAATCTGTTGTAGAGCGAGTTTTTAAGAAGCATTTAGTTGCATGTGTTGCGTCTAAACTGCATGTTATCTTTTTAGTATTTGTAAAAGATAAAAAAAATATATATATACAAGTTTTTTATGGTGACTGTACTTTTTGTTGTCTGTACTTGCATTGTCATCCAATATACTAATGTATACCAAATTTCAGCTCAATCGGACACTGGGAAGTGGGTCTTTAACCTGCAAGATTCGATTACACACACCGTACAGGTGAAACTAAACAAAACTTGTAAAAAGTCTTTTAAAAATAAGCTAGGGTTCTCAAATAAACCGAAAATAGTATGCGGAAAAAGTCCGAACATTTCCTTCCTTAATTGGCCTGTGTTTGACTTTTATCTCACCATGGTTAGTGATGATGTTAGGCCGAAGGTGCTAAACACACAAAGCCTAGAAGGAACTGGCTCAAAGTGCAGTCGGAAAACACCGATAGATGCTTGGCCACAGATTTTCAACATGAGGATGGTAGCCAGCCAGATGGGTACTAAAAAGTACCCTACCACCGTGCTATGGTTTCCTCACGATGTTCTCCGTCACCGAAAGCTCAAGGTCATTGTAGGATTCAAACCCGGGACCTTCGTTTCGGTATGCGACGTCACTACCACTGAGCTATCATCGCCTTAATTATCGACAGTTATTACAATCATATTTGAGAAAATTTCTTGTCCGGGAAAACCCGGGTATTTGGGTACACTTAACATATACAATCCTACATGCTAGCACATACAGGTTTCGTTATAAAACTCTGGAGTCCTGGATTTTCTAATTTTGCAGAGATAATCCGGATTTTTAGCGTCCAAAAGCTTGCAAAGCTTTCTCTAGACTTTTTTTTGCACATACTCTATGGCCAGACTTTGGTTCACAAATGTGAAAATGTCTTTGTATACTTTTTAGAATGTAGAATACAAAGTCTGAAAATGTAGAGTGTACAATTTGGACTCTTCCTTCATTGTGATAAAGTCGAAAATAATAGTAAAATAAAGTATAAAGGAACCTACGAATGAGCAGTCATGAAAGTCCTACAATCGCAGAAATAATAATCTGTACACATAAATTAATGCTATACCTATTTACTTTATGTAAATAATTAGATAATTTATAAAGGATCGCCATGATTATCACAGATTTAAATCTGAAATTAATATTAATGTAATGGAATCTTCGCTACATTACGACCGTGTACAAGCCGATTGCATTATGCGCCTCAGGGCTTCCAACTACCAAAATACAACGAAGGAATTTATATTGAATTCATTTTACATTAACAATAACACAGAATACTGTTTTTGAAATTGGACGTGTTATCTGTTTAAAGCAAATAACGTTACGTAAATATTTTTGGAGGGAAAATTGTGCGGTAAAATTTTGAATTTTATACAAATTATTTGATTGAAAGCTCGAATATATACCTTTTATCAATATTAGAGCAGTAAATAACTAAAAATAATGAAAAACCGGCCAAGTGCGAGTCAGACTCGCGCACCGAGGGTTCCGTACAAACCTGTAGGTATATAAGTAAATGGTAGTATAGACCTGAGTATTTGATATTAATTTCAATTTATGACCTATTAAAAAAAAACTACTTACTAGATCTCGTTCAAACCAATTTTCAGTGGAAGTTTGCACCGTAATGTACATCATATATTTTTTATAGATTTATCATTCTCTTATTTTAGAAGTTACAGGGGGGGGGACACACATTTTACCACTTTGGAAGTGTCTCTCGCGCAAACTATTCAGTTTAGAAAAAAATGATATTAGAAACCTCAATATCATTTTTGAAGACCTATCCATAGACACCCCACACTTATGGGTTTGATGAAAAAAAAAAATTGAGTTTCAGTTCTAAGTATGGGGAACCCCCAAAATTTATTGTTTTTTTTCTATTTTTGTGTAAAAATCTTAATGCGGTTCACAGAATACATCTACTTACCAAGTTTCAACATTATAGTTCTTATAGTTTCGGAAATAAATGGCTGTGACATACACGGACAGACAGACAGACAGACAGACAGACAGACAGACAGACAGACAGACAGACAGACAGACAGACATGACGAATCTATAAGGGTTCCGTTTTTTGCCATTTGGCTACGGAACCCTAACAAGTGAAATATCGCAAAAAAAAAACATGGGCGACAGAAATGTTCACTTCTACTTAACATATCCCAGCTCAATCCAGACCATTAAGCTAGTTTTTTTATTCAAAACGTAGCTCAATCCTTCCATTACCTATCAGCTATTGAGCCTTGGAGCTCAGTGGGGGCGTAGAAATCTTAGTAGTGTAGAATTGGCATACTATTATACGATGCCGCAACGATGGAGAGAAACTGTGGTGCTTTGCAAAAAAGGAAAAAAAAAAAACAAAAATTTAAACCTGACCTAACCTAACCCCTCCATCGTCTCGTCCTGCCCTGCCTCGATCTCTCGCCACCCCCCCCCCCCCCCCCCCCCCCCGACCCTCCACCCACGGACATCTATCTTAACTAGGTACCTATGTGGCTACCGTCGCAATCCCCCAGGACATCGTTCACATTTACCGACCTAAAATGAGCTGGACCTTTCGGTGAAGGAAAGCATTGGGAGGTAACCATAGAACGATGGTTGGGTACACTGTAGCACCCACCTGGCTGGCTACCACCCTCAAGTTGAGAATCTATTACCAAGCACCTAGGGTGTTTTCCAACTGCACTTGAGAGTCAGTTCTTTTCTAGGGTTTGTGTACCTTCGGCTACATCATTACTTACCATGGTCAGATTGTAGTAGACACAGCCTCTATTCATGATAAAAAAAAACGCTTAGAAAGTGACAAACTTCCACTTCTATGTATAAACAAAGTGCCAGAAGTGACATGCCACCAATTTTATAAACAAAGTTCCGACTTCTCGAAACAAGAGAAATCTAACTAGGTATCTTCGTATTTTTTGAAGACACGCGTTCTCACCAAAAAATTAAAGCAGTTCTAAGATAGTGTTTCGATTTCTATGACGTAGAATAGAGCCTCAGGATACCTTTAAGTGATTGCTAGTTCATCTGAACTTGTTTGCTGTAGGAATAAATAAATAAATGCCTATGTATTCCGTGTACGGAAATGTGACGTGTACTTTCCGGATTTTTCGTGGGAAGAGATCTGTGCGAAATAGAAGAAAGTTTCCTTTGGAATTCAAAATTCAAATTCAAAATCATTTATTCAAATATACCTTCGCAGGCACTTATGAAAAGTCTGACTCTAATACTCTATTACCGGTTCGGAAGGTTGCATTTGCTGAGAAGAGCCGGCAATAAACTCAGCAATTACTCTTTTCAAAACAAGCTTAGATTCATTACATAATATTTACATTCTAATCGCACTGAAAACAATTGCGTGCCCCGGCGCGGCGGCAAAATTACTAAGTAGACTGAATAAATATTTAATAATGTACTTTCTCAAATAATAATGCACAGATAATGACTTATTAGCTTTGGGTGGTTTAACTGATGATAAACCCCCTTACTCATAAAACGTTATTTAACTATTATACTACTATATATATATATATATATGTATTTACATCCGACAACACTTTTGGCTTCATGCATGTTGTGCATCATTACGGCGTCCCCGTGTTCTGCTTAATTATTTTATCATATCTTTGCGAATGTTGCTTAATTTTTTAATTACCTACTCAGTGACATATGTCACTTTCCTATAATATTATTTTTCACGATATTCTCCTTGCAGTTATGCCCAAGCATTTCTGAACCCCAATCCTTGATGATGACTTCTAGGCTTCCTGGATATATTCATCATGATTATCCAATGCACCGACTTTTTTAACTCCAGTGAGGTCATTGTTCCTAAATGCGACGTTGCCAGCTTTTTATTCAATTTTGCATCTCTTTTTATGGGCTATCATATTATTATTGCTTATAAGTACCTAGGTACAAATTCAAAAGCTTCTGTAACGTTTTTAACAGATAACGTTTTTCTCGAAGAAGGATAGGATTATGGTAGTAGGTAGCTTAGAAAATCCTATAGTTCTTTTCCCCAATCAATAATTAGATTTTCTGAATAAATAATTACTCGATGGATGATTAAATTACAACTGTAACAATTTAGGATTAAAGGGATACGGTGTGACATTATTTATAATTTACTCGCACCGCAGAAAAATCATTTCAGGAATAGCCAAAAACTATAAAGCTTTAATAAAAGCCCATACGGAAGTATATTGTTATTTGGGGTCCAAATAATTTAGTTATCGGACGTCCGTATATTACTATCGAGCGTCCGTATATGCTATCGGTCGTCTGTATATAGCTATCGAACGTCCGTATTTTCTTGTAATCGAATGTTTTCTCAGAAGAAGAGGGAGACCTAGCAAACGCTTAAGAGTACAATTGGTCGCTTATGAAAATAATTTAATAATTTGAGAGGTGACCCAAGTACATGGATGGAAACGGAAGAGTTATCCTTAGCGGGGGGATGGAGTAAGTTAAAGGGAAAAACTTGAAGTACTTGTTAGTGATGCGTAAAAGTAGATAATTATATAATTCTAAATCTTTCATTCCTATTTTGTTATTTGGCCTCTGTACCAAAGAAATTGTATGTACAAGAAAAACATAGCCAGGTATAAGACGAGACGAAAATGAATGTTAGGGATTTGAAGGGCAAAAATTAAAACTAGTCTTGAGTTACTTATATTTTTAGATATAGATAAATGGATATACTGTTGTAAAAACTGATTTTGAAGCCGATTAAAGTTTATATTGTGATAAAATAGAGTTGAAAATATTCCAATGAAAAAATATTTACCTGTGAAACGTATAATTATGTGGGCTACTTCATACTATTCACATCACATTTGCTCACAGAACAAGTGACAATGTCTGTATGTTATAGACATTGTCACTTGTTCTTTTCTAGTTTTATTTGTATGATCGTAATTATTTTCAGTAACTTACGAAATCATACATAAACACCAGGGTTCTTATAGGTTGATCTTCGAAAATAAAATTGTCTCACGACTAAAATATGTATGCGTCTCTTTCTCCCGCGCAAAGTGTCATAAGGATTGTCATATTTCATTTCCATGATTTGTATGTTTATTAAGCGTAGCGAAATTATAAGTCTATGTTCTGTACCGCTTATCAGACTCCCATATATGGCTACCGCACATCCGTTTATAGATATCGGGCGTCGATTTTTCCACTTCTTAAAACTCAAAGATGGTAAGTATAATAAAAAACAAAGTAGATACTTTTACTATGGGACCAACACTGAATTCTCGTTTTTTTTTTTTACTTTTTATACATTATGATCGATCAAGGTTGCCAATTTGTAAGAAAAGTTAAAAAAATTTTTTTGGGAATTCACTATGGGTCCCGTAGTAAAAGTAGTTCAGCATGACTAATCCAACATAGGTTTCGAAAATATGCCATCTCGAAATCTCCACCCAGTATAGCCATCGGTCGTCTGTCTGTATTTTCTTGTAATCGAATGTTTCCTCAGAAGAAGAGGGAGACCTAGCAAACGCATAAGATTTTACATGGTCGCTTATGAAAATAACTTGATAGAGGTGGCTACTGACCCAGATACATTGATGGAAACGGGAGAGTTATCCTTGGCAGGGGGATGGGGTACGTTAAAGAAAAATATAATAGGTATAGAATAGTGATGCTTAAAAGTAGATTATTTTATCATTAAAAATCTTGCATTCCTATTTTGTTATTCGGCTTCTAACCGTTCATTAGACTCCCATATATATCTATCGGACGTCCGTATATTGCTATCGGACGTCCGTATATTGCTACCGGACGTCCGTATATTGCTACCGCACATCCGTATATATCGAGTTTCGAATTTTTACACTTATTAAAACTTAAAGATAGTATAAAAAACAAAGTAAGTAGATGTATTTTTATTTTTCTGGATATTCAATTAAGAAACTGCGCAAAGTACCTGCCTTTGTTAGAAATAAATTGGTAGAACAGTTGAGCTCTCACCGTTATGTTTTCGTGGACTTTTTCTAGAATCTTGGGGTAATTGAAAATATTGACAGACGTATAAAATAAAAATAAATATCCTGGGTATGGGACAATTTCGGAGATTAAGTACCTTCTTAAAACAAACTCACAAATTTTACCTCATTTTAATATTAGTATAGAATTAGGTACATTATTATATTATAACTACTAACTTCCATCTTGTAGTTTTACTTTTACCCGCATTTCTGTGAAATCTTAAGTTTTCCCGGGATAAAAAGTATACTATATGTGTTATTCCAGGGTATGTAATCCGCTTTATTTTTTAATTTAATTTTATTTTTATAATTTGTTGTTGTAGCGGCAATAGAAATACATATTCCGTGAAAATTGCAACAGTCTACCTATTACGGTTCATGAAATACAGCCCGCTGACAGACAGATGGACGGACGGACAGAGGGAGGCTTAGGTATAGGGTCCCGTTCGGTACCCTTTGGGTACGGAATTGTATATTTTATTATGTAGTTCAAACCGAGCACCGCCGCCGCTCTGGACGCCGGATCACAATCAACGCGTACTGTTTAGGAATGTGAATATGGGAATGAAAGACAGGTACCGCGAATACCGCGATGCGATAATTCAACCGAGCATAGCATACGAGAAAGAGAAACTGAGAAAGCTGGCAACGTCGCGAATTCGCGAAAGAGGATGCCAAAAACGCGGCTTCTTCGTCAGAAATCACCAAGGTATACGATTGTGGATATACGCGCTGCAGGAGCGCCACACATCTGCTGCGAAAACTCTCGGAACCTTTTAATATACAATTGGAGCCAGTGCATCGACTTTTTGACTTCTGTCGATTTTTGTTCTGTAGCTACCTAGGACCAAAAGGACGCAAGTGCTAGCGAAATAAAAAGTGGCGTCCGGTATGCGGACGTTAAATGCTGGTGGAAGCCAATTTAAATGCACTTTTTTCTTCAGCGGACTGCAGTTTGCCTTGGGGATGAATATATGTATATATACTATACTGTTTAAAGGGTCACGTAAATAACGTCAGCTGTCACTGTACCGAGGACCAAGGCGGGTAATTTGCTTTTTTTCGATTTTATTTTATTTTTTTACCTTCGTATAATAATATGGATAGATATTTCAGTGATTCGATAATTTTTGTTTAAGATTAACAATTTTTGTAAAAATCCCAAAATAGTCAGATTTACGGTTTTTAGAGTAACCATGAGAAACGTTCAAATATGGCTAATATTATACATGAAACATTCACAACACAATGTGCCAAATGAACTTACACGGTCGCTAATCACTGAAACATCTTTCAATTCAATGATCGATTCCAGGACCAATAAAGCGTAATCGAGACAGCCAATTTGTAGTACACGCAACCCGGCTTCGTCTGCGGTCTAGTTCAAATAGCAATATCTACGGTGAGTTGTGATTGGCCGCAAATGATCTTACGGTACTTGGTGGCTGGTGCTTTGTGGCTTCGATCTAGACTACAGGTTTGTATTGATTTTCAATTCTAATGGGTGTTAGATTGTGAATTGTGATCTATTTGATCACACATTTGCATTGTTTAACCACACTTTATTAATAAAGAAATGTTTTTTTGTTACATAAAGTGTTTTTTTTTTTTTTATACCAATTAGGTGGCAAACAAGCATACGGCCCGCCTGATGGTAAGCGGTTACCGTAGCCTATGGACGCTTGCAACACCAGGGGTATCACGCGCGCGTTGCCGACCCTAAAGTTTGTTAAACAAAGCAAATACACATTCAAAAGCGAATACCAGGTACGGGTTTTTCAATTAATATTTGCTTTTTTGGCCTCACTCCCGTGTTCCGCGCGCTCCATCTGCCTTATTCTGTATTCTGCGGCTTCAGCGGGGCAAGTTTATTATGTAAGTATAAAAATTTCCGCCGATACCTTCCGTGTTGCCAAAGTGCAGTACAAGCTACAAATATGTCTCGCATCCAATACCATCCGATTTCAGCAAGTCGGAATTCAATTTTAGCATAATATCGAATTTGAAATATGATATATCGATATCAAATATGGCTTACCAATAACTACATTTGTAATCGTGTAGCGAACGTTTCCACTTGCCAGATGGGTGCTAGGAATTTGCCTTCCGAGGATTTAGTATTTTTGAGTGTAGAATGATATTTTTGTAAGAAGTCTATGGCCTATGGTTTGTGGTTATCGTACTACTACTGAATCGGGACTATTTTATCAAAGGGTTAGGAGGAAAGACCTGGATGTATAATCGTGAATAAGACATATATTATATCATTCTCGGAAATTATAATAATTTAATAAAAGTTATTAAACAGCGGAACACCTTAAATAACGACTACGTAAGCAATTTCGCCAAAATATGTAAAAAAAACAACTTTGTGCTAAGCGAAGTTTCAACATTATTCACAAACCTCTTTGCAACAATAGTGAATTTTAAAATAAGAACCAACCAAAGGAAACTAATAAATTCACAGACTTCCAAATTCAAAATTCATTAACCCGTGAATGGCGTTCAAGAGAGCGCTGATTGGCTCGCACAGGGCGTGGTGGTTCCGACAAAAGCCGACGTCGCCCGATATAATGCAATGCATGTTTCATTATCACTATTGTATGAGAGAAGACGCCGTGCAGACGTCTAGGCGGCGTTTTATTGAGAACGGTTCCGATTTAAAATGAGAATATGCAATGAGCAATCGATTGAGGGCTCCCATCGGATATCTGAATAATTTGTTAAGACCGGCAGCGGGCTGGGTGTCGATATGAATATACTTGCAATTTATGAAGATTCATAACGGCGATGGCGACGATACGTTTGTATTAAATGTTAATTTGTCAAAAAAGAATATTTAAGGGGCTGTATTTATGCAGTTGGATTAGAAGAAGATGAGTTATTTCATTTTATAGAAGCGTGATGTGATGACTAATATATTAAAAAGTAGGGCGGAATTATAGCGATTACTCTTTGGGTACGATACAGAAGAAGTTAGGCAGGTTTTTAACGCACATTAAATAAAATTACATAAAAGATTTAATTAAAAATACCAATATTATTTAGAATTAGTAAGTTTATTTGTGACTTCTAACGATAAGTCTATAAATACAGGAACTTACATAATTGGACTGTTTTACAAAAAACTTTAACCGAATTCAATGTACACTAAGAAGTAATCAAATACTGATCTGATGACAATGGAACCAAACGGGAAGTAAAAAAAAAAAGAATTTTCCAAATCGGTTAATAAATGACGGAGTTATGAGGTAACAAACATTAAAAAAAAATACGACTGAATTGAGGACCTCCTCCTTTTTTTGAAGTCAGTTAAAAAAGAAGCATCATTAGGACATTGTTCAAACAAAAAACAATGATATAGAATATATTTAGATAGCGCATCTCCTGCCAATACCAAAAACATAATTCTAATCAGCTATTCATGTCACATAATAAAATATTAACATTTGTCAATGTTGCCAGTAAAAAATACTCCAAACTGATTCAACAAATGTATTATGTATGTATTAAAAACCTTCTGTCGGCGATTTATAAGTGATTCAAATTCGCCGTAATTTTTTTCTATGAGTGATTAAAATTTTCTACTTATTCCAAATAAACCAAAGGGTGGGCAATAAACAATGGATGGATGAATCTTGATGGGAATTCTCTAGGGTCCTCGTTTGACGGAGAAAAAAACTTAGATATAATAATGTTGGGGTTTGTTGTCCATAGTGCTGCGATGCTAATGCTATGCTATGCTAACTATGTTATTTATCGTTTTATAAAGTTATTAATAGTTCTATAACATGTAACATTTTTAAATTGTATTAATCTTCAGTTTATACGAAAGGAGATACTGGCTGATCGACAGATGTAAGCACACTTCAAACTGCAGGGTTAAATTTTACTCACACTTTCAAACCAATACAGATTATACGTACCATACTGAGTTACACATACATATTAGAGGTACATGTACATACAAAAAAGTAAAGTGATATGGAAATTCAGAATGAAAATAAAACTACTACCTAACCTAGGAAAAGCCAGAATTGTGGGCATCAGCCCCCATGAACCAGCTGAACGTATTAATCTTCTTTAATGTATTTCTTAATTACATTACAATAAAACAATCTTTCATCAAGTTTAGGGATATTTATAGGTAATCGCAGAGACTTGAAACTAAAATAAAATTAAAATGGGTTGATACAAAAATACCATAAAGCTAACTAAAACTATCAGTTATGTATCGCATAGCTTGCAGTAAATTATAAGCTTTGCACCGCAACAGGCGTTGTCCTTTTTCCTGAGCAGTCAAGGGGAAAGGTTTGGGTTCTAGCCCGGCCCATAAAATATGGAGGAATTAATTAATATCATGTCGGCATATTTTTGATGTTGATAAGATCAATTTTTGATATTTACTTTTCTTCTTGCGACGTTCGAACTACCTAATTTAAGCTTTATAATTTAATTAATTTAATTCGATTACTGATAAATTTTGTTGGATACATTTGTTTGATAAAAACAACAGCTTTGAAATTTAGGTTTTTGAAATAAAACTGACAATAAATAAAAATATGTCTCCACACTCTGTTATTCTTAGAAGATGTGAAAAGAAAATCTTTTATTAAACCACTTGACCGTTATTCGAAGCATAAACAATTGAGATAGGCTTATACCTTTTCCTGTACTTTTTCCCTACGTTTCTAGCGATATAGCTCTGTCTCGTTCGCACATCGCGTCACCAGGGGAGAGGGGAGCGCACCTTTGAGGCCGCGCTCCCCGGTCTTGCTCATTGGCGTTCTTTTCCTTGCCGGTGACGGTCGCTGCTTAACACGTGAGTGTTTGAACATATTTAAAATAGACCGCCATTTTCCCTTTTTTGAAAATTTCGAATAATTTTCAACATAATTGTTTCTAATTACATACCTACATTGCAAATAATTGATAATCCATTATAAATCATCAAAGATCTTGGTTTCAAATTAACGGTATTCCGTTCGAGTGTTTTATAATTTTAACAAGTCTTTGTTTATAGGTTTTAGTATTTAATTCTTTATTTTATAGATTATGGAAAACGAAAGCTCGAGAGTCTCGCAAATGGAGCCGATTGCAGGCCCGTCAAAAATTGCTCGGACAAATAAGTCAAGTAGTAGCAGCTCTGATAGTAGTAGCTCTAGTTCATCATCAGGCTCCTCTGACCCTAGGTCTAAGCGTAAGCATGTACGTCGCCGCCATTACAAAAAAAAGGGGGCCAAAAACAAACGCCGCTCTGAGCGTAAAATAGATCGTCTTACCAGTGAAATTTGTGATTTACGCAATCAGTTACATACTAATAACCCAATATCTAATGCCGATGATGCCGTATCACTCTTCGCCGATGATGATTTCGATTACGAGGGTAGTAATTTTTTACGCGATCTAGATGTAGGAACAAAGCTTAAGGAACCAGCAGTTCCGAAAACAGATGAGCGGTACCTTGAAATTCTAAAAGAAATACAGTTTTTTAATAAGTCTGATTGGAGTGAAGTGCGTTACGCGGAAACACAAAAAAGTTACAATCATAATCCAGGTTTTGTTGAGCTCGAAGTAAACGAGGGGATTAGGCCATATGACACGCTTAAACATCTAGGTTACACGGAGAGGGCTTATGCTTCTTTTACTTACGGAATGTTGAAACAAAAAGAGGCCCTCAGGAAGGAGCTCTGTTTGTTTATGACATGGATTAGAGACCAGGACGGCATTAACATCGAAGCCATCAACCAAAAAGTTAATGACATTTTTTCCTCTGGTGAGTTCAGTAAGGTCTCGGCTGACCTATTGCAAATGATTTGTGGCCACAGAGCAGAAACCATACAAATGCGTAGAGACGGTATTACAAATGCAGTTCGCGATCCGTTAGTTAAGGCGTCACTACGAAAAATACCCCCATCCGAGTTTACCTTATTTAATTCAGAGCAATTGGTTACGGCGTTAGAGAAAGCTGGTGGTATTAAAAAAGCTTTCTGGCCTGTTTCTAAATCTAGTGGTTCAACTACGCAAGTTGGAAAAACCCACATACGCCCCTCGCAGAGGCAATTTTCGATTCCTCAAGTACCCTCGCAGGGTAAGAATTATGATCCATTCTATATGCCTTCGCAAGGCTACAGTGGTCAGACTTGTAATGCACCCTCGCAGGGTAACTGTATATTATTATGCATATTGCTAATATGCATAATAATATACAGTTTCCTACGCAAGGACACTTTGCAGGGCATGATACATGCATGGGGCATGCATGCCACAACCATTCTCAACGGGGTGGTGGCACAGTGAATAGAGGTTCCTTTCGCTCTCGCGGGGCAAGGCAAAACCAAAGGTATCAAAACCCCCGGCGTGGTTATAAGCGAAGGTCGTCACCTTTGGCTAGCAATGCCAAAGTACTATTATATATAAAGTAAGTACTAGCATGAGGGTATTCAGAGCCGGTCAATTATCAGTTTTTGTCGACCATTGGAGAGAGTTGCAAGCACCAGAATTCCTGATTCGAATAATTCAAGGGTATCGTATACCTTTTCTACAAAAACCTCCCTTGATCATGCCCAGGCTAGACAAGAAGGCATTTCAAACACCTGTGTCGGTAGAAATGACATACATTGTCAGACAAATGTTGAATCAAGGAATTCTAGAGATTGCAAGTTTAACTCCAAGTTTTTTATCTGCCCTATTTTTAGTCGCAAAAACCGATGGCTCGGCTCGGCCAATTTTCAATCTAAGGGCCTTAAACGAATTTGTGTTGACCGAACCCTTCAGTCTGATAAATGTATTCAGGGTCCCAGATTTTATTCAGCCCCAAGACTGGCTGTGCAAGCTGGACATATCCCAGGCCTATTTCCATTTGAAGGTATCAAAGTCTCACAGACGGTTTTTGCGCCTCATTTACAAAGATCAACTTCTTCAAATGACGTGCCTACCCTTTGGCCTGAGCACTGCTCCGAAAACTTTTGCCAGTTTAACAAATTGGATTGCTCAAATAATGAGAAACAAGGGTGTAAGAATCCTAGTGTTCTTGGACGATTTCCTTCTGGCTCATCAAGATCCAGAGATATTACAAAGTCACGTGAGTCTATTGGTAAATACCTTACAATATCTGGGCTGGAAAATCAATTTAGAAAAGTCCATTCTAACACCAAAGAGATCCTTAGTTTACCTAGGAATATTTTGGGACCCCTGGCAAAACCTCAAGCGTTTGCCGACGGAAAAAGTACCCCCATTGTTAGACAAAATTTACGAAATTCTAGATTCAGGGAAGGTAGAACTAAAAAAGTTGCAAAGCGTAATAGGGGCATTAAATTTCGCGAGTTGTGTAGTTCAAAGAGGCAGATTGCATTATCGAGCACTTTTGCAATTCCAAAACACACTAAGTTTGATCAATGCTGCCAGAATATACACCGTGCCTGTCGATGCAATAAACGATCTACAGTGGTGGACTCGAAATTTGCATGTTCCGTCAATTTTACACCATCCACCGGCGACTCATTTCATGACGACCGACGCCTCCGATCTAGGTTGGGGTGCCCAGTTGGACAACCAGTCTCTGTGGGGTACTTGGTCTCGGAACGAACAAAACTTCCATTGCAATGTGAAAGAGATGCTGGCAATTTTGAAAGTGTTTCAAAGTCATGCCTTATATCTAAACGAGTCCACGGTAACAATTCAATGCGACAATCGCACAGTGGTAGCATATCTACGTCACGAAGGCGGAACCAGATCCTCTCTATTGATGGATATAACATACGACATATTTCGTCTGATAGATCAGTACAACGTTCATATCAACGTGTACTACATTCCAGGGAGGTACAACAATCATGCCGACCATTTATCTCGGTTTCGCCACGCCCCCGAATGGCACAACTTACTACCCGATTGCACCAAGTTAATATTCATGAAATGGGGAATCCCACTGGTGGACCTGTTTGCCTCCAGCAGATCTCACGTAGTCCCTCATTACGTATCGAAAGATCAGAACGACAATCAAGCCATAGCCCACGACGCCTTTTCGATTGCTTGGAATTTCAACCTGGCTTGGGTGTTCCCACCCCCATTCTTAATACCCAGAGTTCTGAGTTACCTTAATCAGGCCACAGGAATTTACTTGATTGTGGCGCCTCGTTGGGAGAAAGTGTTTTGGCGCGGGGATCTCAAATCCCGGGCACTAGCCCCTCCTTTCACGATACAGAACCTGAGTCGAGTACTAATCGATGTAACATCGGGACTGCCACCTCCACGTGTCCAGGATCTGGTGTTGGAGGTGTGGAAATGTGGGGGTGGTCACAGAATTTAGAAAATTGGGATAAAGATCAGGTAGAACTCTTAAAAGGCTCGTGGCGTGAGTCTACCCTTAGAACATACCAACCTGCATGGAACCGTTGGGTATCATGGTGTAAAAATAATAAAATTTGTATCCAAGACCCGTCAGGCTCAGACTTAGCTCGATTTCTAGCTGATCTACATATAAAGTATAAGTTATCGTACAATACTATAATGTTACATAAGTCTGTAGTGTCCACGCTATCTAATGTAAGTGATTCAGGTGCCCTAAGCAATCATGTTTTGGTGAAGCATATTTTAAAATCAATTTCAATTAAAAAACCTTCCGCATGCCGGTTACCAGTGTGGAACATTGATGATTTTGTATCTTTTCTTGGCCAGAGATCGGTCAATCATGACAATATTTTTGATGTCTCGAGTCAGACTGCTGCTCTTCTAATCCTTTGTTCTGGCAGGCGTATCCATGATTTGACTCTGCTTAGGATAGATAGCGATAATTATGTTAAATCGTTAGATCATAATTTTATTACATTTTGGCCTTCTTACGGGTCTAAAAAAGATTCATCTGACCATAGGCAATCAGGTTGGAGATTGTTTAAAAATGATGGAAATAAGAATTTAGATCCTCTTTACTGGGTTGAACAGACTGTATCATTGCTTTCTGCTAGACGGCAAGACGCAAATTGTCATAATTTATTTGTTACCACAAGAGGCACACCTCGTGCCGCCTCTAGAACTGTAATTGCAGGCTGGATCAAAACTTTGATGAGGCAAGCAGGTATTGTTGCTACTCCTGGAAGTGTACGTTACGCTGTAGCTTCAAAAAATTGGTTGGATAATTTTCCCATGGAAGACATTATGGCCCGGGGAAATTGGAGGTCCGCAAATACTTTCATTCGATTTTACAAGCGACAAGTACGAGATCCTTCTAGGAGTAATAATAGCATTACTGCATTATTCAATCCTGTCACATAGATGGTAAATAATAGATTGATGTTTATTATATGATTTAAATATTTTGTGATTATGAATTTATTTTTGATCAAATGTGATTTTATAATTTGTTTTTCTTTATGTTATTCACTATATTATGCCCGTCTTGTATCTGATTATTTATAATTAACATTGTTGTTATATTATTATTTTCTAGTATACCTTATATTAAAATACATGATTTTTGATAACATGTTTATTACTTTTATTTCTATCACATTGGCGTTCACCAAGCGTCACCAGGCGATAACAAACACTTCTCAATTGTTTATGCTTCGAATAACGGTCAAGTGGTTTAATAGAGACGTTTTACCTGAAATAAAACGATTATTAAACTACTTACCTTATTCGAAGCATAGTATAATTTCTGCCTGGTGATATAAGGTCAATCATCCAATGAGCAAGACCGGGGAGCGCGGCCTCAAAGGTGCGCTCCCCTCTCCCCTGGTGACGCGATGTGCGAACGAGACAGAGCTATATCGCTAGAAACGTAGGGAAAAAGTACAGGAAAAGGTATAAGCCTATCTCAATTGTTTATGCTTCGAATAAGGTAAGTAGTTTAATAATCGTTTTATTTCAGGTAAAACGTCTCTATTTGGGATACACGCACAATTCCAAATTCAAAATTGAAATTAATCACCTTCACATTGCCCTTCCCTAGTACCCTACCGCGAGGCAAAACATCCAAAATGTCACAGGATGTGGAATCAAAATCCTCCTCGTACGTAATTAGGGTGTGTGCCCGGCTTTACCGTTAGTCACCCCGCACACTGGACGATTAAAATATTACATTAAATTGAAATGGGAAGTCAGTCATGTCAGATGAGGATAGTAAGGGATTATGTGAAAGAAATTTAATTAAATAAAAAGTTATCGTAACGCTAAGCATTATAAAGTATGAATTTCTCTGCTCATAATGTCGGAAAGAAAGTCATCGGCATTATAGTAAGTATCAGTCTTCCAATGCATAAACTAAGATTTCTACAAAAAAAAAATAACAAAAAATTATAAAAAAATCGAGATTTTAGTGTAAAATTCATCAAAGTGTGAGGAGCCGAGTAACTAAATAATTTCATCATCATCATCATCATCAGCCTATAATGTCCCACTGCTGAGTATCCTTTCAGAAATCAGGGTGAAAGGGAATGGGCAGATACTCCACCACGCGTGCCCACTGCGGATCGGTGGAGGTAGGCTAGTGGTCAACCTACTTTTGGAATTTTTCAAGCCGCCTAGGAGGCATCCAACTAGCTTAACGACTATCACAATTAAGTGATAACCGGGACCAACGGCTTTACGTGCCTTCGGAAGCACGGAAACGCTCGATTTGAAATACCACTAGGCGGTCACCCATCCAGGTACCGACCAAGACAGACGTAGCTTAACTTTTCCGATCGATTAAGAACGGCTAATCATGCTACACCACGAGCGCTTCACTAAATAATTTAAATACAACAAATAAAATTTCTTTAATCCAGCAATACATTTCGGCGAATGGTGAAATATTATTTATCATAAGCGTTAAATATGGCCGATGCAATTTACCATATTAACATAGTAAATATTTTCGTTGGAGTAAATTAACGTTGGCGTAAAATCTTTTTACGGCCGTATATTCCATTTTTATCTTTATTTTACTACGACTATAGTTTTAATCTGGGGAATGGCTTAGGTTGACTTTGCACGTTTATTTATTATGAAATCTGTATTATCTGTAGCTCATATATTTCATAGTGTACAATTTTCTGACGCAACGCGCACGAGTAGTAAAAGATATAATGATACTATGCTATGCTATAAGTCATAAGGTTTGTGTTAAGATAAGTGCGATAAATCCTGGGTAATGTCGTCAAATGCAGTGACATAGATCTTCGGTTGCAATCCTATACTAAACTTTGAGTGTCGTGAGGAAATAATAGCATGGTGGTACAGTACTTCGTAGTACCCACGTGACTAGCTACCATCACCGGCTGGTGTCCCTTCTAGGCTTTGTGTGCTTATCACCTTCGGCCACATCATCACTGACCATTGGGAGATTGTCAGGCATATAAATAATGATAAAAAACTCATCCATCACGATATTTGTAATAGACATAAACACAGCTCTTTTTGACATAAAAAAAACTACATAACGAGTCTTTAACAACCCTATTAAGTAGCTTAACTGCTATAACATTATACTACTAATTTAAATACGCTTTGATTTATTATCGACTAAATCAAAAAGGTCTAAAAAGGAATGATTGCAAACTTACTGGTGAATATTTTTTATTTTGAATGCGTTCTCTAAGAATTAAAAATTATCTTTTATGCTATTCCAGGTTATGATCTACTCGGGTGATGAATTTCATCATGATCGGTTGTACCGAAGTATCAAACAAACGAAGTACTATTCGCATTTTACTTTATTGTAGTTAACGATGAACCAAAACTTAAGCAATTAATTGCCCAATTTTCATAGCCATCTTACAATCGCCAGGTGTGCAGACAACCTAACGATGCATGTAGCTACCGCAGGGCAGCATGGGGACGTACCTAATTGGGCGCGCAGTCATTTGCTATGACTATAGTCTGTGTGATTCGAGTTTTGACCCTCCTCGATCGGTTTGTGTTGCCAACATCACATGGCAAAACGAGATAAAAGGACCTGATTTAACAATGCTTGAAAAGTTTGTAGCAAGCACTTTGTATTTTAGAATTTGACATTAAATTCTAAATTAGAATACACTGCCAGATTATCGAATATCTGATTCATCCAGATTATCGAATACGAGTAATTCAGCCGAATATGAATCCTAAAGACAATGTATCCACATTTCGCGTGGCATACTATTGTTAGGACGATAGATATTGTAGGTAAGTATATACCAACTATCTAACACATAGAATATGCCGACTATTAACCCATCGGGCAGTCCGTAGCACGCCTAAATTACTTCATCCACGAACAACCGGAATATTTGATGAATTTGATCAGTACGTCTGTCTATTCACAACGGCGATTATTCAACCTCAGGGCTGGGTATTATGCTGATCCAGACTTAGGGATTGTCAGGTGCCATATGTATGTGTTTTCGACTTTAAGTGTGTAGAGGTAGAGTTTAAAATTGTTCTCAGTTGATGATTTAATTAAGTGCGAATTTCGGTTTGTAGCTATTCATTGGAAGTGTATGAAATTAGTAGCAATTATTAGTGTGAATATTTGATATATGAGTGTCTGCAAATGTGTGTCATTTCAAACTAGGCCGTTTAAAAACAATTGCCAGATTTAAAATATATTTGGAATGAAGTTTTCAAATTTCGAACATATTAAATTACACAATAGGGAGAACATGATTTTTATGACAAAATATTTGCAATTTTTTTCATAACTGCTTAAATTGTGAAGGTATTTTTATGACTAGCAAAAATGTTACATTTTAGTCACATAATTAGGGTGGTACACAATAAAATATTCTGATTCATCGCATCCCTTCACCCTATGTAAATAAGTTGATTGAGATGCTAGCTAGAGGGTTGTCACCCTTATATTTATAGTTAGACATACCAGACATTTTTAAATCTTAATAATACTGGTTTAAATGTCTTTGCTCCTAAGAAAGTACAACACTAATTATACTAATATTATAAATGCATGTCAGTTTGTTCGTCACCTTTTGACGCCGCACACTCTCAGTGATGAAATTTGGCACGCACAATAGATGACCTGGAGAAATATGTAGGATAATTTTTATCCCGGGAATATTTTAGATTCCCCGGGAACGCGGGGCAAGGCTAGTTACTACGTGCATAATTTTCTTAAACAATTATGTTTTTGAGTTTAGGAGTCAACCCTAAATGTAGTAAAAAAAACTGCCACTAATTGCTGATACATGTATTTCCATCGGAACTAATCAATACGAAACAGGATTCCAGAAACAATGTCCCATCAATGATAAACTAAAAACACCTATACGACTATAATCATAAAACTTGTTATTCCATGGCACATTATTATTCATTCATAGAAAAAATACAGGCCACTATATTTTCAAACAGTAATACCACAGGAACAAAACACATTTTGTTCGCATAATAAAGTCACTCGTCTCACTCGATCTAGCATTCAAATTTGGAATGTGTAACAGAGATGGCAAAATAATTGTGAAAGATTTAAAAGAAGATTCTCAGAAGGGTACTGGCCGGCACGAATAAGGTCTTTTGTATGAAAATTAAAACAATTATTGACTTTTAAAATGGTTTGCTATTCTGTCGACACTTTAAAAGACCTTCTCGATTTATGGTCGCTTTTGAACGCCAATTGTTTCTTTTATGGATGAGATCGGTAATTTATCACTTCTATTTTGTATAATTAGACACACTGCAATTTTGTCAAAGATAATAATGATAATGTTACAGGATATATGATAATGATATATTGTCAGTCTTACTTATAATAATAATACATAACTAAACACTAGTGCCGGCAAGTCGCTGGTGTGGGATGCCACATGTGTTGATACACTCGCGCCATCTCACTTACCGGCGACTTGTAAAGCTGCAGGGGCAGCGGCGGCCAGTGCGGAAAATTCAAAATTCAAAAAATATGCATCGATTGGACCCAATTATATTTTTATGCCTTTTGCGGTCGAGACCTTGGGACCATGGGGGTCAGAAGCTCGCCGTTTTGCTCGCACCTTGTCTTCAAAATTGATCGAGACCTCCGGAGACCAGCGGGCGGGGAGCTTTTTCCGCCAACGCGTCAGCTTGGCTATCCAAAGAGGAAACGCTGCCAGCCTTCTGGGAACCTTGCCGTTAATCGGAAGCAGCGGCAGGCTTGAGGAAATTTTCTATATATAGATTATATTTTGTAAATATAGATTGTACTTTACTAAACACTGTTTAAGATGTCACATTTATCGATCACCCTACTGTCATTGTTAAACACACGATCAGTAAGATAAATACCGTCTTATAAGTAAGACCGTTGTTTAGTTTATATTTACATTTTTATTCTTAAAATGTTAAAAAATATAGTTCGGAAACTTAGTACATAATATAATTATAATTTAATATTAATAATAGGTTTGATATTCGACACTTTTCCATACATCTGCGAACGCATTTCTCGCGAAAATATTCTTAGACGCGACTGTCCCAATGCGTAATAAAATTGTTGATGCGGTTTGTTCGTAATTTCAAGGACCTTTAATTTTAAACTTTAAAAAACAATATTTTCTTCAGCAATCACCTTGCCAGATAATAAAAAAAAACAAAGAATTTAAGAAAAGTCCTGAAAATTTCAAACATATGGCCACTCTATTTCCCACATCAAACGAAAGACTATTTTGTTCATCAAGATTTAAAATTCAAACAACTAAAACAGAACAAAAGACGTTTTATGTTATTTTTTAATAATCATTATGCAAATCGACCTCCATTGTGTGTTCCAAGCTCTACGGAGGTTCGTATAATATGCACTAGATTGCGACTTAGATTCCGGATCAGATGGCTTATGTCAGTTATTTGACTCTTTAGAACCTGGATTTTCTATGTGAATTTAATGTTGACAGCTAATACCATACGGAAGTAATATGTTCCAAATCTATGCTTGGGTAAAAGCTATTCTTGCGAAATCTTTTACGGAATTTAACTTTATTTTTGTTGGTTGTGCATCGTCCATTGAAGAGTCACGGCCATTTCAGAACAAAGCAGGTAAACCAACAAAGAAAACAATTTTTTTATTTTAATGTATAGTTTTCATTCTTTTAAAACACATTTTAAAGCTTATAAATAAAACTTTTTAAGAATAATATTATATTTCTAAGATTTTTTTTCGTACACCTGGTAATCATACTTTAATTAGTGTTACGTGAGAAAAAGAATGGGTAGCCCGAAAATCTTATGTGTCCTTTAACATGGTGGTAGGGGGAGTCAAAATGGCCAAAATCGCCCATGCGTAAATAAAATGGTATAAAATGATTATTACTTATTTCTTTAACTTTAATAACTTAGAATACGCCAACATAAGTAACTCAAGTACCGTATGTAGATATTATGCAGTTTTATTAAAGACTGGAAGTTGTGTACTCGCTTCCCCGAGAGAGAATATGTCGCGGGAGATGGGAGTTTAGCTCGGCTTTAACATTGTTGCCTTAGTGTGGTGGCAGCTTTATTATTTTTTTGTTTGGTTGTGATTTTTTTTTTTTATAGTAATTGTTAATTAATATATGGTAGATGTAAAAAGGCTAAGGTAACCGCTCGCCATCAGGCGGGCCGTATGGTTGTTTGGTACCGGGGCACGCAATTGTTGTCAGTGCGATTAGAATGTAAATATTATGTAATGAATCTAAGCTTGTTTTGAAAAGAGTAATTGCTGAGTTTATTGCCGGCTCTTCTCAGCAAATGCAACCTTCTGAACCGGTATTAGAGTCAGACTTTTCATAAGTGCCTGCGAAGGTCTATTTGAATAAATGTTTTTGTTTTTTTTTTCGAATAGTATAAAGAAACTTATGATTTAAGCTGGTTTACCGTTAAATAACTGCATAACGACATCTGCATAAGTGACGACAGATTTTTTGCTTTCAATCAGCTTACTCAATAAGCTCTTAATACTATAGTCATAAAGAGCAATATCGAATGCATTTAAAAATTTAAGTTGAGATACAAAAACTATGGGATTTTGTTTCAAACATTTCCGCACATTTGGGGGAGATTAATGTTTTGGAATATGTGAAATTAAACCTAATAACGTCAATAGTAAGGTGCATTTTTAGGGATGCAAGAGCAGGATTAAGGATTTTTTGTATGAAATAGGAAACTGTATGTGACTGTATCCTTATTTAAGTGTTGATTTTGGATAAGGTGGATGTGAAATATATTATTATGTTGTTTGGAGTTTGTTCGAGTTATCAAAATAAACAAGAGATTGTAGAGACGGAGTTAATTCGCTCAAAGAGCAGCTCGTCTGGGGTAGTACCTACACCTTACAGAATACCGCAGCCAAATAACTTTATGTTGTGTAAAGTTGTGTTCCTGCGCGTGAGTAAGGTCGCCAGATCTCAGGGGCGGAGGGATGGGTCGGTAGCACGTGGGTGATGTCTCGTGTGTTGCAACCGTCACTATCCTACCGCTTACCATCAGGGCCGTACGCTTGTATACCGACTTTGTCGTATACAAATAAAGTTGAAATTTTGCGATAGAAATGGGTTTGTGACTCGATATCATACTGCTGAACGAATTTGGATGAAATTTGGCACTCTCAAACGGGGTAGAATAGTTCGAATATTTCGAATAGAATGTTTCGAAAATATAGGGTACTTTCCATCCCGGGGAAAAGATTTGATCAAAGTCAAAGTCAAAGCCATTTACTTATTCAATTTAGGCCCTAGAAGGGCACCTATGATGGTCAAAGCTACTGAAGTTACCGCCAGTTCGTAAGTCGGCCTTCAACTGAGAAGAACAGGCAAGAAACTCAGCAAGGTTACACTTTTTAATTTTTTTTTTTTTTTTTTACAATCTGACTATATATTGGCTATTTTTTCTAAAACATTAGTAGGTATACATACATACTTTTTATTTTACAGAATAAAATACACAATCACAATGATCTTTCTGGAAGGAGTCTATAGGTACTAATATTATATAGAGGTTTATTTGTTGGTTTCGATGAAGGAATCATCATCGAAACGACAGATCCGATAAAAAAATCTTTCACTAATTCGTATTAGCTATAATATAGCTTCCTAGCTACGTTATCTCTTAATGCTTTAGGCTTCTGACAGTACGACATTGTCGCTTTAAGTGTTTTGGTAGAATTAATATTAAATTACTAACAGTGCGCTGTAGTAGTATGTAAGTTGTTCCTTCGTAGTAATCTAACAACCGGCCAAACTACAATAACCCTTTAAATCCTAACCCGGTTAACTATACCCGGGTGAGACCAGACCTGAACTAAATACAAGAGGCGCCACCCGGAATTGCGTTATTACCGTCAAAGCCACTGGTTTGCCTGCTTTAATTAATTTAAACCCGGGCATCGAACCCACACCTTAAACGGATATAATTTTAGGCACGTCTCAGCGAATTTATGGCGTAAGTTAGCTTTTGCATGTAGTGTCGCTTTTGTATTTGAAACTATTTTCAGAGAAATAGGTACATATATTTTTTTTTACTTTGAGCAATATAGATTTTTGCCCGGTTGATTGAAATCAATAAAGATCTTTTTCTTTTTTTTCAGTTACTTTTATCATGCTTTTTGTCATGCTGGTATTTTCTTTTATTTCGTAACAGAACACCATTTTAACCATTTTATTATATAATTATTGTAGTTTCCTAAATTATTCGAATTCAGAACATCTTTGAAATACAATTGGTCAATTTGTATTTGAAAATGGAATACTAATCCGATAGCGGAATAGGTATGAAGTTTAAATTCAGAAGTTTTTTTTTAGATTCGTGGATACTGTCTTAATGAAATCTCTGAATATTTGGCGTGAACATGCAGTGACGTTGCGTTTTTGTTTTATAAAAAAAACGTGTTATTTGAGTTTGAAACGTTCTAAGCGTTCTAACTAGAAACCTTTGACGGGTGGTGACTGACTTTTTTACATGCATATAAAAGGAGAAACGGATAGACATGCACACGCAGATAAAACCTCAGGGTTCAGATTCCATACACAAATCATCCCATAAGGAAGCTTATTCGACCCCTAACGGGGTTAAAACGGCTGAAATCAACTTTACCTATAATTAGAGCTAACCCTAAAGTCTAGACACCGGTAACCACCAGGTTGCCGCCGCCTGGTCGCGATGACCCTAAAGTGCAGTGCAGGTAACCCTATCCTGAAGCCGTAGCAACAGGTGCGGGTTGCGTGCCCGACTCGACAACGGGTTGGTGAGGGTTATTTGCACTTTTAGATAGTTCTAATTATGGATAATTAAGCAAAAACTGATAATGGTGTAGCCAATATTTCAACCGAGTCACAATGTTATTCCTTGCAAATAAAAATACAACTCAAAATCGCCAATGACCGAGTTACAATGTTATTCTTTGCAGGTTTCGATGTGTCCTGGATGGGAATCGAACCCATCATCTGTGGCTAGACATGGTATTTCACCAACCACGCCAACCAAGTTACAGTAGGTATTAAAGAAAGAAAGACATCATATAACGTATTACCACAGACATAAATCTAAATAGATAACGCAAATCCCTCCATCCGTATGAAAACTAAGCGTGCCACTTTTTTTCTACCTACTATAATGTCACAAGAGCGCTTTAGTTAGGATGGAATTAGAGCTATAACGTGAAAATGAAGCGATCCTATGTCAGCTAAACACATTAATCGCTACACAATCTCTGGTGGACACTGGACATGCAGACTTATGCGAGTTCCCTGACCGCGTCTCTCTTTTCGCAAGCGAAGTACATACACTCGCCATAGAAATAAATATACCTAGAAAGAACGTTGCCATACTACACGAATATATAAAACAGGCCAACTTTTACAGGCTGCTCCGCGTAACAGCTACGTTTTACGCTCCCTCTGCGTCATTCTGCTTGTCATAGTGACGTTTATAATGATAATAGTTGTTGAAATATTCCAATTAAAATCGGGAGAAAGTTAAAAATTTGAACATTATTTTGCATTTTTATTAATTTTTATTTGATTTTTATTTGCCTCTAACAGTTAGAGGCTATTTTTATCGACGCGTGCACAGCTGCAACACTCTATCTGGATGTATCCTTAATCAAAGACACTCGCAACATCTATTTAGATTTATATGTGTGCGTATTACATACTCAAGAATTTTAACGTCATATTATTAATGATAGTAATTCATAGCGAATGGCATCACAAACGCATTGTACCAACGTGTACCGTGCAGTGGCTACGCAGATGCGCAAGCAGAAGTAAAAGTTTTGACACTTGCATCCGACGGTGCATGTAAGTAAGCATTTACATTGTGAATAAGATAACTTGCTTATATATATCGTATTTTATACCTAAATTTCACCATAATAAGATACTCTTTACGTTTTAAGACTAAGAAGGGAGTATCGAATTACTTTGTTTAAAATAATCGCCATCCACCAATCGCAATCCTTCTTTGAAAAGAAAATGAGAAATGGGAAAAACCGTAAAAAAATAGGTTCTACAAGTTTCTAGTCACCGCCTACTTTTATAAGAAAATATTGTTAATGTATTTAATCTTTTTATTATTATTTATAAAAATCAATGCCACTTTTCGTTGTAATTTTATAACTCAAGAACGACCTCACCTATCCAAACCAAATGTTTAGGCTTTGTCCGGACTATTTAGTGGATGGTTTATGTGAAGTTTGCACAAAATCGGTCGAGCGGACTTCATTTATCACATTTTTTGTAACAAATGATTTGAATAAATGGCGGATCATTTTGCTAATGGGGATTGTGCTGTCAAATTGAAACTTTTTTCAGTGTTGACAGTACAAGCATGTTGTTATGTCATTCATTTCTGTTATTTCATTTTGGACGTGCTTCGATTAAAGCTTGCAGTCGATAATATCCTAAATACCCACTGCCATCTGCCGGGCTGATTTGTGAATCTAATGTGATGGTTGAGATAGGGTAGGGTAGGAGAGTAGGGTAGGGTAGGGTAGGGTAGGGTATCACCACGCAAACGAAGTCGCGCCGGGCAGCTAGTTTTATATATAATTAGTCCTCATTTGCAACTCTCATCATCATCAACCTTTAATGTCCCACTGCTGAGTCCCGCCTCCTTCCACAAATAAGTGTGAAAGGGAACGGGCAGTTACTTACTCCACCACGAGTGCCCACTGCGGATCGATGGAGGTACTGCTGGTACTTCAAGCCGCCTAGTAGCCCTGCAACTAGCTTAACGACTATAACAATTAAGTGTTAGCCGGTGATTCCTACTATAGTATAATTCAATTAGCAATATCATTACTACAAAGACATTAATCACACATAATCCAGCAAAAACTCCTATCTCAAAACATACGAAATAATTACGCGAAAAACAATAAATCAACATCCCTATTCCGAACGCGTGGTCACATCGAATTACGAGACGTAAACAGATCGAGCCGCCAGGTGATCGATCCCGACGATGTGACCTCGTTCCAGCGTCCATTGTCAGCGGGTTCTATTATTGACCAGGTTTTTTGTACGACCGATGGTACGCACTTACAAGATTAATTTACACACGCCCGAAGACGGATGGATTGGCCCGGTGACATCTGGTTTTGGTACGGATTAGATATAAAAAAAGAACAAACTATTCGCTCTCATTGGCTAATAACATTGGAGACAATTTTTTACAATGATATCGTGATTTCTATTGCCAGTGGAATTAGTTTTTTGTTAGTATTTTTGGAATATCAATTTGTTCAAATGGTTGGACTTTGATAATAAATGTAATACAAGAAAATTAAAACACGACAGTTTAATAGGTATTTGGTTACTACGGGGAAGCATTCTTTTAGGTTACCTACTTTACTTTATTGAATTCTGAAGAATTAGTCATCAAGTGTCTATCATTATTCATAACCACCAAGTAGGTACAAGTAATCAGAGTTCATACAGTGTGACCACGAGATGCGGTAGATGGCGCTGCGTCGACCGCATTCCGACACAATCGGAACGCAGCGGAGCGTGAACTGTCGAACTGTTAGGAACGCTCGACTCGCGTTTCGGAATCGACGCCCATACCGGCAGAACAGAATAGGCCATTCGTGGCAATTTCACGGATTTTTAGAATAGTAATTTGATGCCACGGCGTATTACAAAAAGATGAAACAGTAATATTTTATAGGATAGGTTATGTGCTATAGCCAAGAAAAGGAAGACATAACACGTTTTCAACACCAATTATCATGTTGGGTCCTTCGTTTGTCTTCCATCTCTATCTAACTAATATTATAAAGAGGTATAGTTTGGATCTAGCAGGTAATCTCCAGATCTACTGAACCGATTCTGGTTCTTTTTTCAGTGTTCGGAATCTACATAATTCCCGCGTGATAGGCTACTTTTTATCTCTTTTTAAGTGTATCTGAGGCAGCTAGTCTCAGATACACCTCTGGCTAAGGTTATCTTGTCTTTCCCAGTTTCTAATGTTACCTTGCAAAGTATCAGATAATTTCATACCCTTTTTTCTCATATCAGTTCCGAAATTGCATTGCTTACCTGCAAAAAGAAAATAAATGGTTAGTTATTACTTTTTTTTTTACAAAACAAAAGGGTTCATAAAACTTAAAATAATTACTACAATATAAAACTCCTATAACTAACATTTTATTTCTATCATGTCAAAGCAGTAAATTACAAAATACAACGCCCTCCTATTATAAAAACAACAAAACAAACATTTACAATTCTCAATATGAGATAAGACAAACATTTGATAGTACACCACAAAAAAGAACTATAAAAGATATAATGCCCCCACGATGATGTCCACGATCATAAATACCAGTGGTGATGATACCAAAAACCGCGTTTAACTAATAACAAATTATTTTGTAAATTTGTACCGGTATGGCGTTTACGATGAATATAAAGCACATCGGGAACGTGAGTGTTAGAAATGAGCCAAGTCTCTCGATAGCGCAGAGTTCAAATAAAGTTTGAATTTATTTTCATGAAACAAAAGGCTTTGAAAGAATATCAATGCATCTGTCATGTTGTTTTTTTTTGTAATATTTACGAATTAAAGTAGTGCAGGACTACATTTTTTCTCAGAGTATAATTAGGTATTTATTTTGTTTCTATAAAATAAATTATAATGTTAGGTATATTAGTATTTATATACTCTGAGGGTATCTGTTTAATAACATATACGAGTACATAACTAGCTGTCCCGCGCGGTTTCACCCGCATTCCCGAGGGATCGTATGTTTTCCCTGGATAATAAGTATCCTATGTGTTAATCCAGAACATATTCCATTTGTGTGCCAAATTTCATACAAATCCGTTCAGTAGTTTTTGCGTGAAAGAGTAACAAACATCCATCCATACATCCATACTCACAAACTTTCGCAATTATAATATTAGTAGGATATATGACAAAGGCCAGTTGCACTAATGCCTTACGTAGAAGACACTTACTTAAAAAAGGTCGAATTAATAAACATCTTTTACAATCTGTCAATTTGACATGCAATTAGCCCCGTAAGCTTGATTGGTTAACAAAATGTTAGCTTATTATAAATTTATCAAGTCTTACTCGTTCAACAATGAAGCTCTGCAAATATTAACTATTTACTTAGCACTAATTTTATTATTTCGCTTCAAAGGGCCATAGATAATATAATATTTATAAAGATAATTTGAAGTGGAATAAATTATTTCTGTTTTAAGTCAAATTGGAAGCATTAAATAATACATCAGAAATATGGTAAGAACTCAAAAGTCGTCGAATGTTTCGTGTAAATATTGTTAGCGCGAGCATGACTTGGCGAGGCACTGCCGTGCGCCCAGAACGGCCTCATATAAAACTTTTAGTGACGCGTCAAATGATAATAGATGGTAATAAAATGGTAACAAATGGTAATGGGTTGAGAAGATACCGGTTTTTAGGACCCCCATGGTTTCTTACGGTTCACATCATGAACTATGGTATATTTTGGACCCAGCATGATATGATGTGTTCACATAATATTATGTAACATTAAATTGGTAGCCATTGGTTTTTAAAACGAATAACATTAATTTTAAGTGAGCTTTTTTAATTGTTTTTAGGGTCCCGTACCCGAAGAGTGCCAAACCTATTACAAAGACCGCTGTCCGTCCGTCCGTCCGTCTATCTGTCAGTGGGTTGTATCTCATGAACGGCAAGAAAAAGTAGACAGCTGAAATTTTCAGAGAATGTGTATTTCTATTGCCGCTATAACAACAAATAATAAAAATGAAACTAAATTAAAAATTAAAGCGGGCGCCCGTAAAAGATACGTCTTTTTTGGCGTTTTTTTTTCAGAGCAATGTTGAGTTAGTCATTGTACGAAACCCTACGTTTGCGAGTGCGGCTTTCACTTGGCCGGTTTTTTTTACTACTTTTAATAACCTGGTGAAAATTACTTCTGTAGATATTATTTTAATTTGGGATCACATCACATCACATAATATTTTCTAAAAAAAAATTTTTATTTGTATTTTTATGTAGTTTGTTTTCGACTATGAAATACATTTCGTTAAATTATATTAACCTATATGTATAGTCCTACAAACTAATCGGACCCAGTGGTCAAAAGACGAACTAACGCCATTTCGAAATGCCAATCGCCATTGGTCAAAGAGAATATAATCACGACGTTCATTGGTTGTTTACTCCACCAAATGCGCTAACAGCGACTCTTTCACCGTCAGATAAGCTTGTGGCACGGCACTATCGCAAAGTTTTTGTAGCCATACTAAAACATGTTTTTCTTTTGTATTGAACTATTTTCAGACAGCCTAATTATGTCATGTTAGAGGCGCAAACCCCTACGGACACGCGACAAAGTTACCTCGTTATAATACAACATACGACTACCTACCGTTTACGTTTACCTAACAATTACAAGAAATCGCTAATTATACGCTACAACTAACACTCACAAAGAGTGTGCCTTCATTCTTTACAATGTTTCATTTAATATAGTCCTAATGGCCCACGAAATAACGCTCAAAATTAAATAATGATAGTCCACATACGTCCTTATAAATATTTGCAATGAGACGAAGGGATGTTCAGATGCAATTCTTTTCACCGTGACTAATAGAATTATTACCAATTAAAGAATCAGCAAATATCGGTTTAAAAATGATGGTCGTAAGGTTGGTTTTCAATTGGATGACACGTAGGGTATAAGACCTCAATATCGGCCACGTAATGCCTTTGGGACAACCGTCTCTATACAGGGGAATGTTTGGTACATCCGCCCTTTTTTCAACTCGCCAGATGTTTGAGTGTATTGTACTCAGTCCTCGACTGAGTGCTCAATTATATTGTTAATTTTCAAAATATAGCTTTGAAATATTACACGCTGGCACGAATAATAAGCCATTATGGGGCCAGTTGAAAAGTTTATGCGAATTCCCCTTCGCATTCGCGTTCGCGAGTGTCAGATTTCGATTAGTGTGAGGTGTTGAGAAATTAGCACAAAAGCTGTGTTCTTGACATGCAAAGTGGTACCTATCTGCATTCAGTCCCACGATGCGAATTTTGCTTTTACCGTTTTTAAATGGCTAGAAACTGGAATGAGTACCCTATGGTCAGATGATCTGTGAAAGGTTTTATTATTGAATGAGTCCTAGTAGTAAATAAATTATGAAGAGACTGTAGTTGCGGCTCTCAAGTGCAGCTCTCAAGTTCTACCAATGAAGATTTTTAGAAATATAGTTACTATTAAAAAAAATATTCAACCCTTTTCTATCAGGTCTCAGTACATCAACCTGCTTAAAATATTTACATACTGTTTCATAAAATAATACTAAAATGTTGATATTATATGAATATTTATGTTATTCTAGCATCTGAAGTAACTGGATAAGTTTTAATTAAGTTTTTGCGTCATTGACAGAATGTCGAAGTAAGGTTGAAGACGTGGGTAGGGAGATCACAGGGGCAAGTTGAAATAGGCTGAGTGGTGAAGAGAGAGAAAGAGGTGTTGGGCAAGAGGTTCTAGGCTTTGTGTACTCAACACACTCGGCCACATCATCACTTACCATGGTGAGATTGTGGTACAATTCAGGGGTCAATCATGGGGCTGATTCTATTGCCAATCGCACTTAGCAATGTAATTAAAATAAAATCACATCTCTTTCATTAAACGTTATTGAAAAAGGATGTTTTTTTTTATACTACTTAGTTAGCAAACAAGCATACGGCTGCTGATGGTAAGCGGTTACCGTAGCCTTTGGACGCTTGCAACACCAGGGGCGTCACTCGCGCGTTGCCGACCCTACAGAAATCTCTTCACACCCTTTTTGAAGAACCCCATGCTGTAGTCCATTGGGAAAACCACGGCAAAATCCACAATCTGAGCGTACGCGGAAGGAAGCTCCTTTGAGACCGCACAGTTCGAAACAATTCTGGTTTCAAATTCAAATCTTGTGTTTATGTCAATTTCTTACATCCTTTTCTTATGTTCTTTGTTAAAAAGAGATACAGTGAGACTCAATTAGTATGTAAACAGAATGAGCCACATTGCAGGCAGACTGCTGGCCCTATGGGCAGATGTCATAGTCCAAAAGGGGGCAATCTGGGGCAACATTTACTGTCTTAAATGACCTATGAGCACTTACGTCTATAATACTTGGAGTTTCCCCAATATAACAAAAAGAATAAACCATTTTGTCACAAATTCGAGATAGAACGGCGTAAATCATTTGGACCTATTTCAGAGGCTTTTACATTAAAAGCCCTTTTAGAAGCTTCCGTTTGGCCTTATAAGCTTCTGTGGTAACTTAATATAACTAAAATAAATATTGCCGGTAGAATGTCTTATTGGGTAATGTAATTACTTATATTGGTTTTTAATTTAAAGCTTTTAGGCGATTCTTGGGAATTCGTTTCGTATTTAAAGTTCGAAGGAAACATTTCGGGTCTGTTTAAAATTCATATATTGTACGGATGCTGGAAGGTCCCGGGGTCGAATCCTACAATGAGCTTGAGTTTTCGGGGAACCATAGCACGGTGGTAGGGTACTTTGCAGTACTTGGCTGGCTAACAACCTCGTGTTGAAAATCTGTCGCCAAGCACCTATCGGTGTGTTCCGACAGCTGCTATTGAGAGCCAGATCCTTCTAGGCTTTGTGTGCTTACCACCTTCGGCCACATCATCACTGACCATAGTTAGGTTGTGGTCAAACACAGGACCATTCATTGTAAAAAAAAGGATCAGCTAGGGATAGTTTCCATAAAGACTATCTGAGGTTTCAGTCTTCTTATGAATAATGAATGTATTGTTCTGGAGTAAATATCAACATACGGGACAGAGACGTGGTCTTTAACTGCTGGCCGCATAAATAAGCTCAGATTCACTCAGCGAGCTATGGGACGAGCTATGCTCGGAATTTTTCTACGAGACAGAGCCCGAAACGAGGACATTCGTAGGAGAACTAAAATTACCGATATACCTCGTAGAGTTAGTAAGCTGAAGTGGCAATGTGCAGGCCACATCGCTCGGCGAACCGATAACCGATGGGGAAGGAAGGTTCTCGAGTGGCGACCACGTACTGGGAAGCGCCGTGTTGGACGACCTCCCACCAGGTGGACCGATGACTTGGTCAGAGTCGCTGGGCTCCGCTGTATGCAAGCGGCCCAAAACCGTTCCAAGTGGAAGTTAATGGGAGAGGCCTATGTTCAGCAGTGGACATCCTTAGGCTGATATGATGAAATATCAACAAATATATAATAATAATAGGCTTTTGGTGAGTGATGATGTGTCTGGCTGAGGTCCCAGCCATTTTATTATAGAATTGAACAGTATAAGCTAGATCATATACTATTGGTTCATAGTAAGACTTCAGGAGTAAATTGGTCTACTCATTATTCAGAAGTAAATTGAAAATGTATACTAATAAAATATAATACCCAAACCACTTTCTCCCACGACAGTACCTTGGTAGCTTAGTACAATCCGATCAAACGTTATTTGAAATCAAAAATTTCTGATTACATTATTTACTTACCTTTGAGTAAATCAATTAACTATAAAATTTACTCAATACTTGTCAAATTGAATAACAAACTTGATATTCCAAACCAAAATCAAAACCATCCCTTTGGGGGTTAATAATCTTAATTAATGCAATATAAAAAACTACAATAACTAAAAATATAAAGAAAAGTCTATAATTTCAAAATAAATGTTTTTTCTTTCATCTTTCTTTCCTCTTCTTTCTTTCTTATAAATGAGGGATTCGAACCCAAATCAGTTTACTAAGCTAGATCAAAGCTACACGATGATTGTCAGTAGATTTTATGGTTAATCTCATTTACGGAACCCTAATAAACCCGCCAGTTTAACAACCCAGCATGAACAACCAAAAGTATTAAAACCAGTGAAAGGGAAACTTTATAAACTAAATACTTTTACTAGCGTTAAATAAAATGGCGCAAGACAAGGAGAATATTTCAGAACTCATTATGTTCCCGCCCACACTTTAACGCATCTCTAGATCATAGAAATCGAAATAATGGTGTTTAGAAGTGGTATAGTGATGAGCTGTAGACAGCATTATAGTACTGGAATTAACTGTGAGAGAAGTGGTTTTAAGGAGTGTCTACAGCACTATAATCTAGGGGGTGTCCGATTATTGGAATGTTCGGATTCTATAGAAATAATCATAAGCTAAAAATAAAATAAAGCATTTCATTGAAAGGTAACAGTCAAATGTATAACATGAGGCGTAAGCGTTGGGTGCCGGATTATTGGACGGACTGGACTACTGAAGTGCTGGATTAGTGATACTCTTATTGTCTTATAATTTAGTACTATTGACACTTAGTGCTGTGCTATAGAGTCGATATTAGACTAACGGCCGCACACACATTACATTGACGAGACACGAGTATTGTCATTGTTTTATGCGCGGGCTTCCTTGCTCTGTGACTCAAACTGGCCATACTCAGATACAGTATAAATGTTTCTGATATAGGAGCGCCCTACTTCCGACAGTTCACTAGCTTGTCAGTAATTTTGTTTTTTTTATACCAAGATTTTTATACTATGGTGGCAAACGTACGGCCCGCCTGGTGGTAGCGGTTACCGTAGTCTATGGACGCTTGCAACACCTGGGGTATCAGTCACGCGTTGCCGACCCTGCAGAAATCACATCCCACCCTTTTTGTGAAACCCCATGCTGTACTCAAAAACCACGGCGGGGATCACATTCCATTTTAAATGGATACTTTTGTGTTTATTTGTAATTAAAAGAAAGTTTACCAAATAAATATCCCGGGACATCATTCATACACGGCCATCTAATATTTAGCAGAGCTTGAGATTGGATCTCCATATCAACCAGTCCGTCAGTAATATTGATAACACGATAGCAGTGTTTTTCGACAGACGTATGTACTCATCGATTTGATTGGCTACATTCAAAGGTAGTTCTAATACATCACAACATTTCTATGCTTCAACACATTGCCAACGTGACAGTGAGGCGGGTAGACCACTGAATGAAATACACGTTTTGCTTTCCTTTTCCTTCTCTCAACGCTTTTTCTTAGGCTCTTAGCGCAAGCTAAAACTGATATCTGTTGATACTAATACTATAAAGCGTTAACGGTGCGAGAATCATGAGATTCTAATTGTAGATTCTAATTAGAATTTCTTCTAAATTCAAACCTCAAAAGGGTTGAATTTTAGATGACCCTTCTTCAGTGGATCCCTATTTTATATGTATAAGGAACTCGTGTACAAGGACAATTCTTTTTATAAGTATGTATAGTCTTTTTAAATTCGTTATAAAATTATTGAAGCATTTTTTTTTTATACCACTAAGGTGGCAAACAAGCATACGGCCCGCCTGATGGTAAGCAGTTACCGTAGCCTATGGACGCTTGCAACACCAGGGGTATCAGTCGCGCGTTGCCGACCCTGAAGAAATCTCTTCACGCCCTTTTTGAAGAACCCCATGCTGTACTCCATTGGGAAAACCACGGCGGGGAGCTCATTCCACAGTCCGAGCGTCCGCGGAAGAAAACTCCTTTTAGCCCGCACAATAATATAAAGACATCCCCTCACGAGCATCAAAACAAAATCGCGTTCTAAATTCAAAAGACAAAAACCGCAACAGTCGATCAGAGACATAATTCATTCAACGGACATCCACAATCGACGTAACAAACAACTGGAGTCACGAGCTCTCGCACAAATCACGATGTTTGTGTTGCGGGTCCGTCGGGGACTGCCGTACGGTCTCGTCGATTGACGGCGTAAATGCTATGGTTTGAATTTAATTCGAAATTTTGACAGGTACGGAACATCTTGATTGGCGCTGAGGTTTAAGTGTGTGGGTTTGGTTTGGGAACGAAGGTAGTGTCGAAGGTTCAAGATCAGGCATGATTGGAAAAAGAAATTATATTGAGAATGGTTTGTTTCTTACGTGTTTGTTAATAATGGTTGTATACCCAAAAGATGGAGTTTCTAAGTGTCTTTGACGAAATTGTAAAAAATAAGTCATCATCGCTATTATGAAGAACATGAAGAATTGGAATCATCTCACAAATTCTAATTAGAAAGATATAGGTAGATAACTTATATTTTTATCCTAGAAAAACATAAAACACCTCGAAACGCAAGTAAAACTAGTTAGTTAATAATAAACATTGGCAATTTCAGGAGAATTGCCAATATATTGCCAAACAACAAAGCCGAACTGCCCAGAGCATCGGTGTCGTTTCCAATATAATAATTAAACCGAACACAAAATCAATGAATTAATTTCACACTGCATTACTTCTATTAAACCAATACGTCATTTACACTTCAAAAATATGCATTGAAACCGTTGAATATAACGCAACATTCAGGATCAATTTACTTGTCATTATATTATTATTTTAAATCGTCCAAATCATTATGTATTATGACGCGTTTACGTGCTACGTCCAAACCGCAGTGCCGAATGGTTGCGAGGTTACGCTCCCGAAAACCGCACCGTCGAACGATAATTCGCGTGGAGAATTATTGCAAACGTATTCATGTAATAATGGCCCAGTAAAGTATTGCAATGCAGGAGATGCCAGAGGCCGGATTAGAACCGCAAATATGCCTGGATTACATGCACCTTGTTTTGAAGTTGATTGGGCTTGGGGAGGCTTAGATTATAAAAGTCGCGTGGACCTCACGAGACGACCGGCAGTTCAACTTGCGAAGTAACTCCACCTTACAGAATACTGCAGCCAAATGTATGCGTGAGTAAGAAAATATAAAGTTTAATGCCCGTATACTCTCACTGTACTGTATTGATAACCAAATTGGTCGCAGAATTTGAATGTTAATCGTCTTTCCGGACGAATACTTAAATGACATACAGGTGAGTTTAGTGTGGGTGGTACTTGATTGTCCTGAGAAATGTGGCACTATTATCTACAAGCTGTCCAGTCAAGGGTACTTAGAAGTACCCACCTGGCAAACTTTGCCCAATGAAGCCGTTGAAAATTGCCAAGAACAACTGTATAAATACAAAAGTTAATAAAGATTTAAAACTTTACAAAAGTCAAACAAAGTAAATCGCATAACAAAGCTGGCAACACTAAACAAAGGGGCACAAAATCTCATTAAAGCACAAACAATACTCAATCGGACAGTGGACGAACTGAATTACATTGTAGTTGCGTTGGGTAATCAGATCGACTCCCGGGCCGGCTTGTTTGATGAGTTTAGTAGATGGGTTACTATGTATATGATTAGGTTTCAAACACTGCATAGCATTAGGCGTCGTCCTAATTGGCGACGATCGTACGATCAAACGATGCGATTTCGTCGCACGATCGCGCTGATGTTCCTGTGCTCGCGCGATGACTTGTGAGCTTCAATTAGGACACTCTAAAGCGTTTTGTGTATTTAATCTCGTCGTGCAACGGAATCGCATCGTTTGATCGTACGATCGTCGCCAATTAGGACGACGCCTTATGATCATGTAAAATGTGTATGTCAAAATACAGCAAAACATTATTTAACTGGATAATGGTGTGGTAAGTGACGATGTGGCCGAAGGAACTGGCTCTCAAGTGCAGCTATCGGAACAACGATAGATGCTTGGCGACAGATTTTCAACTTGGCGGTAGCCAGGCAGGCGGGTACAAAGTACCCTACCACCGTGCTATGGTTACCTCACGATGTTTTTTTGATAACTTGGAAAACCCCTTTCACCAAGGAAGCTGGAAAGCTAGCACGTGCATCTGCCTATCAGTCAGTTCATCATCATCATCATCAGCCTATAATATCCCACGGCTGAGCACGGGCCTCCTTTCACAAATGAGGGTGAAAGGGAATGGGCAGATACTACACCACGCGTGCCCACTGCGGATCGGTGGAGGTAGGCTAGTGGTCAACCTACTGTTGGATTTTTTCAAGCCGCCTAGAAGGCCTCCAACTATCTTAACGACTATTACAATTAAGTGATAACCGGGACCAACGGCTTTACGTGCCTTCCGAAGCACGGAAACGCTCGATTTGAAATACCACTAGGCGGTCACCCAACCAGGTACCAGTAACCAGGTAACCACGACGGTGGTAGCTTAACTTTGCCGATCGATTAAGAACGGCTAATCATGCTACACCACGAGCGCTATAGTCAGTTCCTATATATTTATGATGATGATGAATTAGAAATATATAATCTTTCTTAAAATTAAATGTCGTGTGAACTTCGAGATTCAACCAAATGCTCTCAAAACAAATGATTCAATTAAACTTTATTCGAATACCAGTTTAAACGCAAAAGCGATCGTCATCAAGAGCAATCATTGGCACCGGGGCCAAAATAGCGCCGCAAGCAAACCGCAGCGTTACCGCAGCGGTGCCGCAGCGGCGACTAAATACTCCTACATAAATAGAGTTTATACAGCGGTTTAAGCCGATGCAATTTTGTTTCTATAAGCTTATTTGAATTGCTTTTTGTTATATTTATACTAGCTCCGTCCCGCAGTTTCACTCGCGTTCCTGAGGGATATATAATTTTCACGGGATTAAAAGTATCCTATGTGTTAATTCGGAACATATTCTATCTGTGTGCCAAATTTCATTCAAATCGATTCAGTAGTTCTAACAAACATCTTCACATCCTTACAAACATGCAAATTTATATTAGTAGTAAGAATAATGATAAGATTATTGTTTATAGCAGGTTCATGCATATAAATTAATGTCCCGGGTGGGATTCGAACCCACGACCTGCGGCCTGATAGGCGCCAACTGGCCCATCTTGCGTTTTTGAGTCTGATGAACACAAAATAGTACCTACCAAGTTAGTATTAATAAAGGGCGTTCCTAACAATCGAATCCCTCCACATACTTTCCTAATGTATAAACCTTAAAAATGTCCACAAACTTTTATAAGCCTCTCAGACATGATTGGATCCAAAAAAGGCCTAACGATAACTTCGTTTCATACAAAAAATTTAATTAAACGACACAAACCTTAACATGACATGAACATAGGACATGGCATTAATTAAAAAAACATCCCTACCCTCATTCCAAGTCATGTCAGCAGTTTCCAAAGGCCACTTAGACCTAAATAGCCAGGCATGCCTTAAATTGGATCTAGTTCTTTATACACTTTTTTAATTAAAACTTAATTTATTTGCTGTTTGTTTTGCTGAGAGTAGATTTTCGTTCATGTGAAATGGATCGGAAAATACAGATATTTGGGCAGTGATTCGGAAAGGCCCTAAATTCTAAGATATGTCCTTATGTATTATCTACATAAGGGAATTTAGGGTCTTAGTAGAGTCGAGGACATAAATATGTATACACTTTTTGAAATTCAAAAGCAATTTTCTTGCATGTTTAACATTTAAGTGTTAAACTATTACACAAATTATAATAGTATATGTTAGAAGATTCTGCCTTTATAATATCTCATAATTTCAATCAGTAGTTTAAGAGGAAATCGTTGTTGAATTTTACTACAGGTCGGTTAACTAAAGCTGGCACGTTTCAACACATTTACACCGTCTCTCTCGCGCAAAGTCAAGCTTATGAGTATGAAGGAGACAGTTATTGTTTTGCTTTTGCTACTGCTCATAAATATAGAGTGGTATATTTTTGCATTCGTCCATTAGACTTGACTGATTGCAAATTTATGAGTACTGTGAACGTGCCAGCTTTCGTTAACCGACCTGTAAGTGTATACATATTTATGTCCTCGACTGTACATAGTAAAAAAACATTAAATACCTCAGCAACTTGGGTTAATAGTCGCGTATTTGACATGGAGCTATTATTACTACGTATAGAGAAGACGCCACACATCACAACTATGTTCCGATCAAGTGAGGCCATCCGGCCACAATTGTTGTTGTAGAACGATGAACGAAACGCGTAAGCGCTGCACGCTATGAAAATCACGGTGTTTGCAAGAAAAATACTCCTAAAATCGTTCTGATACGTGCTTCTACTGTCTGCTTAGACGACTAATTATTGTTTCAGCGCTAAAGAGAACTTTAGTTGACTCTAAAAAAAATGGGACATAACCTTTGCTTATGATAGCTTCTCTATACGTAATAGCTCAATGTTATTTGATCACAATCCCACCATAGTAAGTAATGATGTGGCCGAAGGTGGCAAGCGCACAAAGCCTAGACTAGAACTGGCTCTCAAGTGCAGCTATCGGAACACACTGGTATACTTGGCGACTGATTATCAACTTGAGGGTGTTAGCCAAGCAGCCGGGTACTACAAAGTACCGTACCACCACCGTGCAAGGTCATTGTAGGATTCAAACCTGCGACCTTAGTCTCTGCATACGTGTTCTACCACTCATTTAATTTTATTGTTCAAATAGAAACAAACGGTATAAAACACATTGCAATTTCACGATAAACTCAATTCTAATATCCCAATTAAACCCAATAAGAAACCAATTTCATTTAGGGTTCCATTCCAATTTAAATTCAATCCCGAAACCTGAGCATTTTTAAACACCCACACGTTTATAAAACGTATTATAAAAACGCGAATTTATTGTTAAAAAATGTTGCCCCTCGCACATGTGCTAAACCACCGAAATTTCGACTGCTCCCCGACAAATTGCGAGCCGTGATGCAATATATTAGATGCAGTTAAGCCCCCCAAAGCGAGGTCAACAAAAGGACCCCTTTCTAATCTGAGGGTACCAGCCACTCAACTATTATACATGTTTGCCGGGAACCTAAATCAACGGTAGATCCAGCCATTGTTTATTTTTCATTACGACATATGTATGGATGGTGCATTAAAATTGTATTGTTGGAAACTTATTAATGTCCCTATGAAAAGACGTAGCTAGTGGGTGTGTGTGGTAAGTATACTCTACATATGCCCTTTCAAGTTATGATTTTCTTGTTATTTCTACGCATATTGCTTTTTGGGCGTTTTCTGAAATCAGTGGAAAACATTTTGTGTCGTGCAGTTATGTCATAAGGTCCAAAATCAATTGGTGATAGCCCCAAAAATATAACCTAAAACTACAGGTTGCTTTTCTTTTTCATTTATCATGACAGAACATTAGCCTTTTTTTGCTTCGGAGCATATTCGTAACATTCATTTTAGTCAGTGTCGAGACGTCTCGGGAGGATATATCTAAGAAAAGGCTATAGAAACACTAAAAACTACTTCAAAATGAATATACATTGATAAACAATAAAGTTTATGAGTAAATTGTTTTGCCATTTCATCGGTACGGGCGCGGCGGACCATTCGAATTTGATTTATTGTATAAGTTTGAAGGGGATTCTGACAGCTGTCAGACAGGAGTACAGACAATTTTGTTAAATATTAGTAATACACCTGAGCTAACAGATATACATTGGTTATTAGATATGAATTTGCAAACAAAATGTGGTTTTGGCAACCCTACCGAATGTACGTTTCATGTCGGGGCAGTATTTTGGGCCGATTCCTGTCAATTTAAAACCAATTGTATTTTTGATACCAAATTAAATACTGTACTGTAACTTCTAAAAAGTTATTTGTAATAACAAGTTTTTGTTAAATACTTATTTAATTTTTATTACAAGTTATTTTTATGGTGACTGTACTTTTTGTTGTCATCAAACTTACTCATGTATACCAAATATCAAGTCAATGGTCTACTGGAATTGAGTGAAATTCGAATTGCATGATTCCGCAGGATTCGCACACGAACAAACATGGTTACATACATACATTGCAATTTAAATAAAAGCTTTTAAAACAACATAACGTATTCATTTTCGATAGTTTATAATCTATCGTTTTCAAACCGTCCCTGATTGGTCAGTCTTGGCGATAGTTCGTTCTATTTCCATAGAGTTACAAAACAAACAGTAGTTACATAATAGAAATATATATTTAATTGTTTGAGATCAAAATTAAATAAGTCAATCAATATATTTTTTCAAGCATATGGCAAAAAATGGCGGTGCGGGACACATGGCGTTCAACCACAGACATGTAATTTATGTATGTGGCAATACTCGAGTTAGATTAGGACGTGTTGAGAAAAAAGGTAAGTTTAGGTCCAGCAAAAATAGGTAGGTACCAAGTAGGGCAAAATGTATCCGCATGTAATCAAAGTTTTCATATCAAAAGCTTAATAAAAATGTAAAAAAAGATTATATTATTTTTACAAATTTTCGGCAGAGAAATTTGCTTTAAAATTGCATTATTTTTGTGATGAAATAACAGCATTTCGTATTAAAATTTAAGTAAATTCGAAATACTGAAAACTCGACGCAGGTAAAACCTTTTAAGCTTTTTTAACCAAAATAAAATTGTTAATGAAAAGCAGGCTAAAATAACTCGTGTATCTTCTGAAATTAAAATCAAAATAGCGTACCACGGCTAGTGATTATTGCGAGGGATTTAAAGAATTATTGATGGGTAACATACAAATGAATTAAACAGTTGTATAATGATAAAAATTCTCAAAAGTTATGTTAAATAACAATGCAGCATAAACAAAAAGCTTTTATCTTTGAGTTTGAGAGAGGTAGAGCATAGCGTTTATTCGCTCAAAGAGCAGCTCGACTGGGGAAGTGCCTCCACCTTACAGAATACCGCAGCCAAATAACTTTATGTTGTGTAAAGTTGTGTTCCTGCGCGTGAGTAAGGTCGCCAGAGCTCATAGGGGAGGGGGGAAAGGTCGGTAACGCGTGAGCGATGTTTCTTGTGTTGCAAGCGTCCATATGGCTACGGTAACCGCTTACCATTAGGTGGTAACCGACTAAGTTGTATAAAAAAAAAAAACACTAAATGAAACAATTTCGAGAGCATTGGTTCGTCAATAACTACCACGGATTCAATACGAAGTTCGAAATTCAAAATATTCCATATCAACAATAGAAACTTGTCCTGTAATACCAATAATTGCACTGTTTTACAAAAAACTTAAACCCACTTCATCCTGGTTTAATGACAATGGTATTAAACGGGTAGTGTACCCACCCTTCCAAACAAAAAAAGAATTTTCCAAATCTATACTTATAGTATAATAATATAATAAAGCGGAAGTTTTTTTGTTTGTTTGTTTAAACAGGCTAATCTATAGAACTACCAGTCGGATTCTAAAAATTCTTTCACTAATAGGAAGCTACATTATCCCCGAGTATTATAGGCTAATTTTTATCACGGGAACGCGGGTGAAACCGCGCGAGACAGCTAGTCGGTTAATAAATGACGGAGTTATGAGGTAACAAACATAAAAGAAACGAATTGAGAACTCCTCCTTTTTTAAGTCGGTTAAAATGTTTCTATAAAAATCCATAGACATAAGAAACGGGACATCAGACCTTAACCAAAAAGCGCCCAAAGACTGTGATTCCCAGAGGGGACAGTGTCGATAGCACATGCTCTACTCTACACAATATTTGACGATCGGCTCTATAGTCACTTTTATTTCGTTATGTGTACATAGATAAGCTTTTTTCGATACATCGACTTTTATAGTTACTGTATAGTGCTGTAGATGAAATAAAAATAAATAAATATCCTTGACCATTCCTCACACACGGTCATCTGATCCCAAACTAAGCAGAGCTTGTACTATGGAAACCAGACAACTGATATAAAACATATACTACGTTTGTAAATACATACTTAATATACATAATTACACCCAGACTCAGGACGTACAGACATGTTCATGTACACAAATGCATGTCCTCTGTGGGAATCGAACCCACGACCTGCGGCGCGTTAGGTGGAATCTTAACCAGAGTCCAACCGCAACCAACCGCGCCAGCTGGCCTGATGATGATGATTGATAGGTCTCTGGTTTTGAGTCGTTTTTAAATCTACATAATATTAATATGAAGCTGATGAGTTTGTATTGTTTGTACGCGCTAATCTCAGGAGCAATAAGTCAGATTTGGGACATTTTTTGTGCGTCAGATAGCCCGTTTATTGAGAAAATTTATAGACTATATAACATTTAGGTGACGAGAGAGCATCTGACGATAAAATTAATTCAAAGAAACACAATTACGTTCATTTTGCTTGAAATCTATTCCGCAAATTTCCCACCTCCGACAATGCGCTCTGATTGGCTAAATCTAGAACACACGATACAGTGATTGGTCCTTACTATTCAAAATCAGTGCACAATCACTGACGGTGGCTGCGGAATTGTATTGCTTGTTATTACTACTCTAAGTGACACCGCGGGGCAGAGCTTATCAGCTGACGTCACAAATCCAATAGTTTTTTTAAAATTAAATCTCGAATCAAATATTTTCGATATTGTAGGTAGGATATTTAATATTTTATTAATTCAACATTAAGAAAATACATGAATATTTAATTATTTTTAAAATATTTCCATACAGTAACAAGTTAAGGTATGTATCAATTTATGCAAACAAATTAGTGATCCGTAACTTTAATAAATAAACCCTTTTCCGGGTGATTTTATGATCTATTGTACGCTTCAACTATGGAGTGAATATGTGAACAATTTGTATATTTTAAGGGTTGATAAATAATTTAAATAAGGGTAAGTTGATTTTACCATTTATTTGTAAAAAAAAAGATAAGGTTTGGAGAATTAAGACTAAATCATACAGAATATGAAGAAGGTCAGAATGCAGGATAATGTTGTGGGATAAAAGTAAAACCCCATGTAGTTGTTTGTAGTACCCATCTGGCTGGCTACCACAAGTTGTAAATCCGTCGCCAAGCACCTATCGGTGTGTTCTGACAGCTGCACTTGAGAGCCAGTTCCTTCTAGGCTTTGTGTGCTTACCACCTTCGACCACATCATCACATACCATAGAGAGATTGTGGTGAAAAACAGGACTATACACAGAAAAAAAAAACAATAAAGAATTTTGTCACACCAAAAAAAGATAACAAAAAAACCATACGAAGACGTTCTAGTGCTTGTAGTAATTTGTAATCAACATACTATTAAAATTCTAACAAACTCTGTATTTAACTTTTTGTTACATTAGAACTTCTCCTTAACTATTAAGGTGGTCACCCACCGTGACGCAGCTGTTGTTACCCCTTAACCAATAATGTCAAATTAAAACACACGGTTAACTTTAACTGAACGGTTAAATAAGTAATTTGTAGTTTGTATAACTATTTGTTTACGAGATAGGGTGGTTTTTGTTGTAGGTATGTTGGTGTCGAAGAAAAATATTCCCGACTACCTGGTCACAAGTTGCGGGTTCGATTTTTTCTTATGTCGTGGTCTATTACCGTGGTCCACCCGAGTCTCCTTTTCTATAGCAATTCATTTATACTCTGTTTTTTATTTTTTATTTAGTTTTGTGTAAATGTTTTACTGTCGAATTAATTTTACTGTATTCTATTCTACGGTATAAAATCTGTCAGTTATTTTTAACCGTTTTAATCTTTGATGCATTAACATTTTTAATCGAAATATAATTCTACTGCATTGTAACTCAATTGTAGTACATCATACTCTTGGATTTGGAATCAAACTCATCACGCTACACAATACATACACAACACTAACACACACACATACATTCAAAATCATTTATTCAAATAGACCTTCGCATGCACTTATGAAAAGTCTGACTCTAATACCGGTTCGGAAGGTTGCATTTGCTGAGAAGAGCCGGCAATAAACTCAGCAATTACTCTTTTCAAAACAAGCTTAGATTCATTACATAATATTTACATTCTAATCGCACTGAAAACAATTACGTGCCCCGGCACGGCGGCAAAATTACAAAGAAGGCTGAATAAATATTTAGCATACACAACACTAACATACATAACAAATACAAATTCACACTCTCACATTCTCAGCATGTACTTTTCATAGTTAAAATAATAATAATAGGTATATACGAGTAGAACCACTGAATGGGAAGACACTAGTCTCCTAAGATGCAGAATATACTTTTATTTTAGGAGCTAGGGCCATAAATGTTTGTTGTACCATTATTATATGAAATAAATTATTATTATTATTAATTGAAAACATTGATAGTTTAATTATTGCTATCTTTTTTCCGTATCCCCGGGCAGACAGAGATAAGCCATAGCAGCTATCAAGGCGTAACTTTTATTAAAAAAAGAAAAAAAAAAACATTCATCGAGACGAACTTGGCGGTATTTTTTTCACCATTGTACAATCATTAATTTATTGAGTAGACCGTAACAAATGCAACAATAGACAAATTGTACCACAAAGTTGTCTAACCGGGAATCGAACCGCGACCCAGCCTTGTTAATCACTGACCGGAGTAAATTTTAATTGGCTTTAGGGATTCGGGTAACTGTGCCCTTTTTCAATTATCCCTGGGTAGGATATGTATGTCTATAAAGAATGTTGCGAAAGTAGGCTTAGGTTACTAAATTGAGAGTTGAATGTTTTCTATCATCACCATTAATTGAATACCCAAAACCTTGTTTACGAAAAACTACAGTACCTACCTATGGGTATCAAAATATTCAACTCTCTACCAAACCTTACTGAATTGCGGGCCGTATGCTTGTTTACCGACGTCGTATAAAAATACCTACAGCAACTGTCTACTGCAGGAGTCAGCAACCTTTTTAGACGGAAGAGCCAAAACTCCCTGCCGTGGTTTTCCCAATGGAGTACAGCATGGGGTTCTTCAAAAAGGTGTGAAGAGATTTCTGCAGGATCGGCGACGTGCAAGTGATACCCCTGGTGTTGTAATGTGTCAATATGCTACGGTAACCGCTTACTATCAGGCGGGCTGCATGCTTATTTGCCACCTTAGTTGAATAAAAAAACTTACAAACCCTCCTCTTAGAGAGTCAATTTTTTTTTGTGGATATTTCAAAACTTTTTTTATTGTTTTAATTCTGCAAAAAAAAAAACGCTTGCTCGTACACATATGTCAACTCGAAGATCGTAAGCACTCCAAATGGATCGATTGCATGATTTTTGCGTATAGTTCTGAAGAGCCGCACTTTACGTCGAAAGAGCCGCATAAGGCTCGCGAGCCGCAGGTTGCATACCCCTGGTCGACTGTGTAATTATATTTTTCTGTACATATATAAAAGCACATATTTTATAGGTATTATAAAATTACTAGCATTTTCCGATACTGTCATTTAGCAGCTGCAGTCATTCGCACGTTGAAATTGCTGTGTGGCGACTTTGTGGTGTTAGAGACGCTGTGTCGTTGTGAGCGGAGAGCGGGTAATGTAGCGGAGCGGGTAGACTACTGGCTAATTGATATACTTCTATTACTTTCTGTGAGATAGTATTGTTAGATTGTTAGATTTTATGTTTTGTTTAGTTTCAGTCAGGTAAGCTTAACATATAAATTAATTACCTGTAAAAGTAGCTGTTAGTAAGTTAGTAAATAAATAATAAAATAAGATTCGTGGTATCACTTTAATAGCAGTTCATGGAATTATATTTTCTTCATTATCTGTATCTATACTTATGTATCCTAATATGATAAAGCGGAATAGTTTTTTTGTTTGTTTAAACGTGCTAATCTCTAGAACTACAAGTCTGATTCGAAAAATGTTTACACTAATAGGATGCTACATTATCCCCGAGTATTATAGGCTTTTTGTCCCGAGAACGCGGGTGAAACCGCAGGGAACAGCTAGTGTAGTTATAAGACGCGAGTTCTATCTGCGAGCCAATGGGTTCAGAAAAAAGAAATGGGACACTAAAAGGGTCAATTTGAAACTTGTTGTAGCTGCTTACCTGATGCCAATAATTTGATAGTTCAAGTCAAAGCACACAAAGCCTTGATAGGAGCTGGCTCTTGACTGCAGCTACCAGAAAATTCTAGTAGATAGATAACTCTTTATTGTACACCAGAAAAACAGTTAACAAAACAGAAACAAAGAACATAATTAGTAACTGTAAAATGGGCAGTTTTTAACCGACTTCAAAAAAAGGAGGAGGTTCTCAATTCGGTTGCATTTTTTTTTTATATTTGTTACCTCATAACTCCGTCATTTATTAACCGATTTGGAAAATTCTTTTTTTGTCTGGAAGTGTACACTTCCCGTTTGGTCCCATCGTCATCAGATCAGGATTTGATTACTTCTTAGTGTACTTTGAAGTCGGTTTAAGTTTTTTGTAAAACAGTCCAATTATATCGCTAAAGAACAATCCAGACAACCTTTTTATGTAGGTGCTTTTAAACATGAGAGTGATAGTCAGCCATCCCTCAAGCCTTAAGATGCTGCCACGGCATTTAACGTCGCAAACATTGAGCAATTTCGCCAGTCATTATTTTTTCCCCGCTATTAATCGGACGGCGTCTTAACTGCACTTGCGACTTTCCCGCTCCTACGGCGTTATATTGAAAATTACTTTTCACAAATATATAATGGGTACCTACCTTTATACGACTACTAGTCTGTCATTAGTCGCGTAACAAAATCGTTTTATAGAAGTATAGACTTTAAAGCGTATCATAATATACCGTTTAAATTATTATATAGCTTGCACTGTGTTTATAGATTGATTACCTATAATTGAGTCATTATATTCCAATTTCGCCATAGCATATCTGCCTAGGAAATATTATCTGGGCGTTAGTCTGCTATTACAATTGTGATCCAATGAACTGTCAAACTGTCTGTGGTGTCAAAATTGACAGATTTGACAGTAGTCTACTAATTCAATATGGCGTCGAAGTCGAAACCCATTATGAATTTAGTAAACAATACACATTGGCTCAGGCAATGGAGTTATGTCAGAATGACATTGTTGATTCAAAATATGAAACTTGTCACCATATCAATAGTAATAGAAATATTCTTTCCTCTGCGGTTTTGTCTGCTTTCCCGAGCATCCTTATGGTGCGTCCATGCTACGCGAATCGAGCACGAGCCGAGCCACGAACGAACAGGATTCGTTCGTTGCTCGCGATGTCAAGTGTGGACGTACGAGCATACAACGAGCCTAAAACGAGCCTTCAACGAGCGCGACGCAAATCCGTGTTCGTGAAAAAACTGACAATCGGGCGGAGCGCAGTCGAGCGCGAGACGAATGCTCGTTCGAGGCTCGCAACACCGTCCACGCTACGCGAGCAACGAACGAATCCTGTTCGTTCGAGGCTCTGCTCGTGCTCACTTCGCTAAGCATGGACGCACCATTAGGTTTTAGGAGAATAAGAAGTACCCTCTGTTTTACTCCAGGATATGTGCCAAATTTTATTCTACATCTGTTCACCCATTCCGGTGTGATTGAATAACAAACATACAAAATGTCACATTTATAATTAAAGAAGGATATTTGTTGGCGCTTATGCCATAAGATCCCATAAAAACTGGTACAGTATATTTCTGAAGATATTATCTTTAATTATGACAGATAATCATAATTAGTCTTTGACCTCTTACGGATAACATTGTTATTTACTGGCTCCGACGAATATTGCAAAAAAAAATTAAAAACTCGCTTAAAACTTTGATTAATCGTTATTGAAGTATTGTGCACGTACCAGTGAACATTATTAACATACAAAAAGTGTGCAGTCTTGCCCAATAAACAAAAACAGTGTTAAAAGTGACCGGTTGCAGATCAGAAAATCGAATGCGTGTGAACTGTCAAACGCCAAGTGTTCAAGAGATTCTCGCGGTTAAGTGTACCACGCAACCGTGAATTTCGCTTGCGCATTACCTCCACCCGTTCGGTGACGTTCTCGCATAGTCACTCGGTGTAGATAAGCTAGCCGCAGAGCGGTCAACCGTATCGAATTACGATTTGCCTCAGGGAGACTGAACTTTTATTTTATTTATTTATTTTCTGGTTGTTAATGCAATAAACATTAACAACAAATAAATAACTATTCTACTTAATAATTCACGCATACCATGTCTGAACCAAATTTAATATGGGGATGCTGTACACTCGAGTTAGAAGATAAAAACTATGTCCTATGCACTAAATGCAATAAGGCTTATCACTTGGCCTGTATTTCCTATACAACAACGGAAAACAGTTCCTCGGCTAAACAGCAACTACCGGACTGGAATTGCCCTCATTGTACTGCCAGCAAGACGAAGAAGGGAAACAACAACAATAGCGACAAGACTCCCTCTCGCACCGATGCTGGTGCTGCTTCGAGGCCTCAGAAAAGAATAGCACTTACCTCTCCTGCGATGAACACCCTGGTTCCTATAACGCGTGACGATGTGCGGGATGTTGTTCTGGAGGTATTTAAACAAGAGATGAAAAGTCTTGATTTGCGTATTGGTGAAAAAATAAAAAATATCATCACGCACGAATTGAAACCACTTAAGCAGGAAATTCAGGCCCTGCAAACATCGATGAATTTTATTAACGACCAGTATGAAGAGATGAGAAAGGCACAAGAAGCTACGTCTGATGCTGTTAAGAGCTTGAAAGCTGAAAATCATGCTCTGTACTCCAAAAACCAAGACTTAACCACAAGATTAACTCAGCTAGAACAGCATGCACGCTCCTGTAATGTAGAGGTCCAATGCGTGGCAGAAAAAAATAATGAGAATGTTATCAGTATTATCAAAGAAATAAGTAAAGTAATAGACTGTAACATCAACGAAGCAAATGTTTTGAGTTGCAACCGTATTGCCAAATTCAATCGTGCGAGCCCACGTCCTCGCTCAATTGTCGTACAGTTTAACTCACCATTAGTTCGTGACACATTTCTGGCAGCATCTATAAAATTTAACAAAGCTAATCCTGATAATAAGCTCAATGGTTCACATATAGGATTAACTGAGAAGAAAACTCCGATTTACATCACCGAACATCTCTCACCCACAAACAAAGCGATTCATGCAGCTGCCCGAATCAAGGCAAAGGAGCGAGGCTACAAGTATGTTTGGGTGAGGAGTGGACGTGTATTCATGCGGAAAGATGATACCTCAGAATTCAAACTCATAAAAGATTTGGACTCTCTAAATAAGATACAATAGTGAATTAATTTAAAACTTATTGCATGTACTGTTAATTTTTTGTTTTAAAATTCTTATCTTTAAATGTATACTATCAAAATACGCGAGGACTAAGAACAAAAACTCATGAATTCTATCGTAACCTAAGCTGTAGTAATTACGATATTATCGCATTAACTGAGACATGGTTGACTCAAGGTGTTTTAAATAATGAACTGTTTGACGATAGGTATGTAGTTTACAGGAGAGACCGAGAGACGACTGGTTTCCATTCCGGAAGGGAGGGAGGAGGTGTTTTAATAGCAGTCTCAAAAAAAATTCACTCTAGAAGAATGACTAGCTGGGAGAGTAAATGCGAAGATATTTGGTTATATCTCGACCTTCCTACGATGGGTACCTGTCGTGGAGTCATGTTTTGTGTTATTTACCTGCCACCCCCAGTCAGCAAAATGATCTTGGAGCATTTTACAGTCAATTGTAATTCTGTTCTTGAAAACTGTAACACACCCACTTGCATTCTTGGTGATTTTAACTTGAGCTGTATTAACTGGAAACTGGTAAGTGACCCATTATATGCTTACACTTCCTCAACTCTTGGACAAATTTTGGTGGACTTTTCTAGCTTAAACAACTTCACACAGTACAATCATATTCCTAACAATCGAGATAAAGTTCTCGATCTTGTATTTACGGATATCCCGTCATGTAATGTCACTGCTGCTCCTGATGTGCTTACTAAAGTAGACCTACTGCACCCCCCAATAATAATAAATTTACCCTTAACAATTAGAGATAGCCTTAAAAATAATATAGACAACTTGACTCCTAATTTTCGTAGAGCTGATTATGTTAAGATTAATGAACTACTTAAAGAACAAAATTGGCAGGATTTGTTCGCGAGCTGCAACGATGTTGATGAAATGCTTACCATTTTGTACGAGGTCATAAGAGAAGGAATTTTAAAATTTGTACCATTGCATAAAAACAAGAAAAGCAAGTATCCGACCTGGTTTAGTCATGATTTGATTAGGTTACTCAAAGAAAAATATAAAATACGCATGCGCTTTAAAAAATACAAAAACCCACTCGATGAACTTACCCTGAAATTAATAAGTAAAAGATGTACTAGATTAGCCACAATATGTTATAACACTTACATTGAAAAGATTGAAGGTTCATTAAGTGACAATATAAAATCATTTTGGTCATTTATTAAAGCAAAGCGTGGTGGGCGCAGTGTCTTCCCAGCTTCAATAACTAACGGCATAGAAACATCTTCCAATGGCACAGATATCTGTAATTTATACGCCACATACTTTTCATCAGTGTATAGTCGAAATACTGCTACGGTCTCTTGTGATACTAAACACACAGTGGGAGGCCAATATTTGTCAGCTCTTAGTATTGATAGTCAGAATATAGCCAAAAAGTTGATAGGTTTGGATGTAAGCAAGGGCGTTGGACCAGATGGTATCCCTGCCCATTTCATCAGAGAATGCGCCACAGGCCTCGTTGTTCCGCTCTACATTATTTTCAATAACTCGCTCAGCTCTGGAATATTTCCTAATGCGTGGAAACTAGCAAAAGTGGTTCCAATTCACAAGGACGGAGACAACACCCTGGTTAGTAACTACAGGCCTATATCTATACTTTCTTGTTTAGCAAAAATCTTCGAGTCCTTAGTCTGCCCCGTTATCCAACTTCATTTTAAACAGATGGTTTCTAATCATCAGCATGGATTTATTGCTGCTAGGTCGACGACAACCAATCTTGTCTCTTTCACTGAAGTCTTGGTGGAAGCAATTGATGCTCATAAACAAATAGATGTTATATACACAGACTTCAGCAAGGCCTTTGATCGTGTTTCCCATAATATGCTAATACAGAAACTATCGGATTGCGGGTTTGCTGGATCAATTTTGAAGTGGCTGCAATCTTATTTAAATAATCGTGCTTTCTATGTTGTCGTTAATGGCTTCAGTTCAGGACTAGAAAAAATAACATCAGGTGTTCCACAAGGGTCACATTTAGGCCCGGTTCTATTTAACATATTTATGAATGACATTCCATCTTGTTTCATAAATTCTATCCCATTTCTCTATGCTGATGATCTCAAGTTCTGTAGGCGCATTGACTCCACTGCTGACATGGTACTACTTCAGTCCGATCTTGATAGATTAACTAAATGGTGTAACGATAACGGTATGACCCTTAACCCTTTAAAATGTTTCCATGTTAAGTTTTCGCGCAAACATAATCTCTTTCCCTCAGCATATAAAATTTCCGGTGAATGCGTGCAGGAAGTTGATACTATTAGGGATTTGGGTGTTTTGTATGACAGGAAACTTACATTTAGACCGCATATAGAGTTTGTAATCAGGAAAGCGTCCAAAATGCTTGGTTTTATAATTAGAAATGGGAAAGTCTTTCGTAAAGCAAAAACAAAAATACTATTATACAATACTCTTGTGCGCAGTAATCTTGAATACTGTAGTGTAGTGTGGCGACCGCACTTTGCCGTACACAATCTTAGGCTGGAAAGAGTACAAAAACGCTTTCTGTGGCACTTGGCGCGTTCGTCAGGGTATTCGATAAGGTATTCCTCTTATATTGATAGACTTAATAATTTTAATATGCACTCATTACTTAAACGTAGGGATCTCATTGATCTACAGTTTTTATATAAACTTTTTTGTAACAAAATAGATTGCCCTCAGCTTTTGCAAAAATTTAATCTCAGAGTACCTCGTCGATGCCCTCGTTATAAAATCAAGCTACTTTGCCCACCATTACGCAGAACAAAACTTGGTATCAACTCACCAATACTAATATAATAACAGCGGTCTGGATATAAATTTCCAATCGCTTGCCTCATTTCGCAGTTGTATACTACTCGATCATGTATAGAATAGTTTAGATCATGTAGTAATCAAAGCTTGTTTTTTTTTTTTTTATTAGTTTCCTTTGTATATCGTTTTTAACATGTTGTGTTTACCTTTTATTAGTTTAGTGCATTAGATTTAAGATTTTCGTATTATATATTGTGTAACTTGTATTAATGTACAAACTGTTGGTAGACCTAATAAATAAAATAAAATAAAAAATTATATTCTTGACCCATGATGAAATCCTAAGTTCAATAAGACAGACCCAAACCGAACCCTCAACGTCCTGTATTTAAACAATCAATTGTAAACGATAATTTAACAACAATAGACCCGCCATGACTCCATGGCATCTAATTAATTAATAACAACTGTAATAGGATTTTGGTACAAATCAATGGAGTGACAACACGATATTCTATTGTTTGAGTTGTGTAATTAGGTCTCGGGGTGCCGTAGTTAATGTGAGGTGATTATTGTTATATTAATTTAATATTGATTCCGCTTTGTGAATCATTCGCCAATTTTATTCGACTAGCTTGTATAAGGCGTCGTCCTAATTGGCGACGATCGTACGATCAAACGATGCGATTTTGTCGCACGATCGCGCTGATATTCCTGTGCTCGCGCGATGACTTGCGAGCTTCAATTAGGACACTCTAACGCCCGAAATTAATAACCTATCCTGATCCAAATTTTGCTATCTAAGATAGACATTTCAATCCATTTTTAGAGTAAAGCGTGTCAATAACCAATCCATGGATAGAGTTTGCGATCTTTAAAATCAATCTATCTTTGGGAGGGCGGATCACAGATTAAAGATAGGCCTCTGTATGGAAATGACAGTTTGTGCGTGTCAATAACCTATCTTTCCATTTTGACGTTTCGTTCGATCGCGTAATCAATCGCAAAATGCAATCCAAGAATTTCCTGGGATTAAGATCGATCCGTTGTAATATTTTCAACGTTTTTGTAATATTACCGCATATTTAGCATTGATTTGTGTGATTTTTAGTTGAGAAACTAAAATAGTATCGGTATTTTCTAGTGATAGTGCAAAGTGATAAGGAGATATCTCAGGGAGATTTTTATTTTAAGGTTATCCAAACCTGCAGTGAACTCGCTATGATGCCGTTTGTCCGAGTAACCTCCACAAGGTAAATAATAAAAAAATTATAAAGATGATGTACTAAAGATAAGTAACTAGGTACCTACTGACTTTACATAGGTGTGCTTACACCATATGAGTATGTCATAACTTATATTGGGTATTTTCTAAATACCTACTTATTACATTAGCTGTAATTTCTTATCGGTCATATAGAAATTGGTGAAGAATTTAGGAATCATAAGGGTTACTTTTTCATGAATGTCCAAGTGATCTGTGATGCTGATTTATGAATGTTGCCACCACATTGCCGCATTGGCCAGGTTCAGCACATGATTCCACACATTTTCAGCAACTCTATTCACAGAAGTAACTAACATTATTTTTAAGGTTTATTTGCTTTGATATTTAAATGTTATTAGGGATTGAACTAAATATTAGTAAATAATATTGAAATATTTCCTTGTTTACAGCTCAATGTGATGCAGGTCAGTTCAGTAACTGCTGGATGGTAGGTGACGGTGCTTATCCAAACAGATCATATTTATTAACACCACTGATAAATCCTGTTTCTGAAGCTGAACAGCATTATATTAAGCAAAATTAAATCTGGGAATACTATGGAAAGGTAGTTGAAAAAATATTATATTAATGTTGCTAGTGGGATTACCTAGGTACCTACTTCAAATTATGTAGTTACAGTACAAAATTATGTAGACATCTTGTTATAATCTATATATTTTTTCATTTCAGAACATTTGAGGGTGTGGAGAGATGCTTCCCTGTTGTGTCACTAACATTACAAGCAATAATAATTTACACCGCAGTGTTACACCATATTTCTAGGAATTATAATATATAGGGAATTATGGATGTGCAAGATGTCAGTGAAAGAGCAGCTCTTATTAATAATTATTTTAATTTATGTAGGTATAATTTAGTATCAAAAGTGCAATTTTGTAAGATTATCTACTTTTGAACAATAATGTACTTACCTAATAGTTTATTTTATTCTTGTAAAAGTTTTTATATAATAAATTTGGATAAAACTGAATAAATGACTTTTACTCAATGAAAATAAACAGTATTATATTGATTCACATTTTTATTAGCACAAATTCAAGAAATTACAAATACTACATCTAGTAATACATAAGATTAGATTAAAATCTATAAAAAAAAACTTCAGCTATGGTGAAAATGTTACTTTTATGCCACAGAATAACATAATAACTATTAATACCTACTACTACTTATAAACTAACTTATAAGAGTAAACAAGGAGATTCACTAATGCTTCTTTATTTTGTTTTGTTTCTAACATGTTCATAAATTTATAAAGCTTCATTATGCATTTAGCATTATTCTTATACTCCTGGCAGTGCAGCTCTCCTCTGGTTTAAATTTCTTCTTTACTGCAAAACAAAGCAAATGTGACTTTCATAGCGATGATCTTCACTTTATATTCCTCTTCCTCTAGCTGTTGTGTAAAAGTAAATACTTGCATAAACAGTTAAGTGTTGAAAAACCTAGTTGTTTCGGTGTATCGGATACCATATTTGTTTTGTGATCACTGCAACATTAACTAATTCAAAGTGTTATAGGCTTTTGTTATCTAAGACGCAGGTGAAACTGCGGGGGACAGCTATCTTTAATAAAATAATCATTACCTGCCCTGTGTTCAAAATGTTAACTTCTTGGGTTTATTCGAAGTAGCCACAACACCATCACCACAGTTCATGGTCTCAATACTATGGGCATCAATAACCAATGGCATTAAGGCATAATCTTCGGTGGACTTCACTGACACTATTTACTTTGTCTAACATGTCATCTAGAGGTATTTACACAGCAGGGCCACTGTCAGTCTGTAAATAGAAAAGTGGATTTTAATTACATTACATATCTAGGTACAAGAGTTAGAATGTTAGGTAAGTAGGTAATAAACAACTAGTAAACCCAATTTAACCTCTCATTATTTTCGTGAGTTATTTTAAATTTTCCCATCTAAAAAGCAGCTTCTGCTGTGTTCTACGGCAATTTATAGCTATTAAAACCTAGTTTAACCAAAAATGTTTCAAATGGAATAGAGTCCGCGTCACTCGTAGTAACGCGAGCAAACAAAACAAAACCTTATAAATACAACAATAAGTACATACATACTTACGATCATACTTACGATTGTGCAGTCCATTATAAAATTATGCTGGTAAAATACGAACACAAGGTAATTTTATTTCACAAAATATCCATCAAAATATCACATCAATATTTTGTTCGTCACGTCAATTTTATACACGTTCCATTTCAGCTACAATATTTTTTTGTGAAAATAATATTACTGGGGTTTGTTTTTATTTGTTACATTTCTTCAGGTTTTTAGTCATATTATTATTTATTTTTACTATAATGATTATATTAAACAATTTGTAAAGAAGTTTTATGAATGATTTGCTATAATAACAATTCGAGTAAACTTATTGTACCATCAAAAATTTTACATAAAATGGAACGGTAAAGAGGGAAAGGATCGCCGGCAATCTGCCGTCGAAAAAAAAAAGGGATCGACTGGTTTAGTTATTGGCACGCGGATTGGAGATCGATCGACGGATAGGCAGCAATCCAGGATTGATTTTAATCTTGGATTGGAGATACATTATTAATTTCGGGCGTATAGCGTTTTGTGTATTTAATCTCGTCGTGCTACGAAATCGCATCTTCTACTCGTACGATCATCGCCAATTAGGACGACGCCTACAGCACTCCATTGGCAGGGGTAATGATCGGAGATCGTAATAGGTAGAGTAGAGTATATTTACCTAAACTTCAAAGAGGTAAGTAACATAGAGTGGATAATACCTCCTTTAAAATCCCGGAATGATGATAATGGAGCTTTAATCTCAGGTTTAAAAAAATACGGTATATTTATTGGATTTCATATTAGTTCATCATCATCATCGGCCTATAATGTCCCGCTACTGTCACAAATCGGGGTGAAAGGGAATGGGCAGATACTCCACCACGTGTGCCCACTGCGGATCGGTGGAGGTAGGCTACTGGTCAACCTACCGTTGTAGTTTTCAAGCCGCCTAGAAGGCCTTCAATTAGCTTAACGACTATCACAATTAAGTGATAACCGGGACCAACGGCTTTAAGTGCCTTCCGAAGTACGGAAACGCTCGATTTGAAATACCACTAGGCGGGCACCCATCCAGGTACCGACCAAGATGGTGGTAGCTTAACTTGCCGATCGATTAAGAACGGCTTATCATTCTATACCACGAGCGTTTCATTTATATTAGTTACAAATTATTAATTTGAAGAATCATATTAATTTTTTTAGTGTGCCGTACTAAAGTTGTGTCAAATTCATTTAAGTCGTTCATTCTTACGAATATTTAAAGTCCTATAAATAATTAACAATTACTTTAATTCCGGGATTAATCGTCATGTTTATAATTCCGGGATTTTAGAGGAGGTATCACCACTCTATGTTACTTCACTTACTTACTCGAAGTTTAGGTAAATATACTCTAACTGTTCCGATCTCTGGTAATGAGCGTCCCTTCTGTACGTTAGTAATAATTACTATTCTTTGCTAGTAGAGTATTTAGGCACATAAGAACCAGATCCTTGGAGGCTTTGAGTGCTTATCATCTTTGGCCATCACCACTTACTATGGTAAGATTTTACGCGGTTGACACAGTGTTTTTTTTAAACGATAAATTCGCCAATCCGACAATCTGCTTGCAACACACGGGACATAACTCACGTGTTACCGACCCTTCTACTTCCCAATATCAACCTTAATCACGCGCAGGAACACAACATAAAGTTATTTGGCTGCGGTCTTCTGAAAGGTGGAGGTACTTCCACAGTCGAGCTGCTCTTTGAGCGAATAAACGCTACGCTCCACCTCTCTTAAAATCTTTAACTATTCAAAACAATTCAAGCTATAATAACTTAATACCACTAAAATTAACATAAACTGAAATGAAAACCAGCAAGTCACAGTGAAGTAATGAAGTAACATTGTTAGGTGTACAGCGCCAGGCAAAACTGGCATTTCGCACGCCCAAATACTGAGCACAGGCGGCAGCGGCACACAAGTCAGTACACTTGACCTATTTACACTTTCTAAAAGGAAACGGTTCCCTTCCTTTGGGATTTTGGTCGTTGATTATATAACTGAGCGATTATTGTGCAATTGGAACATAGACATTGATAGTTAGATCAACAGTAGATTTTCAACTATCTTTTACAATATCTAAAAAAATATCGAATTACATTGGTAATGTATTTTACGTAATAATGTAACCACTCCAATCCGAATGAAATTCATTAATTAAGGTCATACTCATACGTTATATTATAATACGTACAGTCCATCCAGTAAAAAAACCGTAATATTTTTAGAAACTCCAATGAGCTGCTTATACTCAACAAAACAATAATAATATAATATAATAATAATATCCTGGGACATTCCTCACACACGGTCATCTGATCCCAAACTAAGCAAAGCTTGTACTATGGAAACCAGATAACTGATATAATACATATACTACTTTTTGTTTGTAATACATACAGACTCAGGACATGATCATGCACACAAATGCATGTCCTGTGTGGGAATCGAACCCACGACCTGCGGCGCTATAGGTTGAGACTCCACGTCTTAACCAACTGCGTCAACGGGCCCGTCGAATAAACAACTGGTCGCAACAAATACACAATCAACGCCCAAAACCTGAACATTTGAAGTCTTTATAGACAGCGGAATCATTCTTGCGAATCGTTCACGCGAGTTATTGGATTGAACAGGAAAACATACCGAAAACTCGGTGAAAAATTAAATTATTTGCCGATAGACAGTTGGGGAATTGTCTGTGAATTGCTAAGAGCATCGCTCAAGGGGACGATATACATAGGAGGAAAATATTGTGGCGGTAAGTAAAATAATACTTTGAAATACGAATAGTTGGTGAGATTGTTTTTTATTTCGATAAAATTGCAATAAACAATCTCACTGTGGTAAGATGACGTGGCACAAAGCTTGGATGTGAACGTGGTTTTATGATTCTTAGTTATGTAGATATATCTACTGTGGTTATGTAGTCAACCTTCTGACTGTAGCTAGGATGTGATTAACGTAGTGTAGTAGAAAGTTCTAAATCACGCAAAATACGCACCATAGACTAACATACGAGAAACGCACAGACGTGGACCTAGAGATTGGAAATTTATGGAATATGCTTGGACTACCCTTGGAGACAAACAAAATTCAGAGGGCTAAAATGTGATACCGCGCGACGTTAATCCTCATAGCCTTTTCATGGAGCTGCGGCGACCTTACTCACCACAGGAAAAAAAATGACTGCGATCTTCTGTAAGATCGGTCCTTCAGTCGGGTTGCTCCGAATTTAGTATTCATACAAATTTAAAAGCTCTTAACTTTTTTAATTTAAACAACATTGAATTTAATTAGAACTGTTGTAATGGCACACAATAACTAGTCAATATCAACAAGTGCACCAAATGAAACGAAGCTTCGTTTGTTCTTATTGGTTATTTCGCTGACGCTATTAAGCAGGGTTGCCAACTATACCGTTTTTATATTTACTTTATAAAAGCACGTTAGTGCTAGGGCTTGCACGATTAGATAGCTGTTGTCTGATTTTTCGAGTGGCGGCCACGTACTGGGAAGCGCACCTCCAACCAGGTTGACTGACGACCTGCATAGAGTCGCTGGGCGCCCGCTAGATGCAAGCGATCCAACACCGTTCCATGTGAAAGTTAATGGGGGAGAGAGGCCTATGTTCAGCAGTGAAAATTTTTATGTCAAAAGTATTATTAACCTCAATTTTGAAATGAAAATAATAGCAGTGGCAATTAACATAATTCTGCAAATTTATTTGTGAAAGCAGTACGTATTTTTATATGACTTGTTTCATCGTACCTGTAAAACATTGAAAATAGTTTCATGAGGCATCCCTACTAATATTAATAATGCGAAAATGTATTCGTAGGTTTGACTTTTTTCACGCAGCAATGGATCTACATGTTTTTTTTTTCATTTAGTTTATGTACTGGAGAGTGACATACTACTGTAGCCTACATTTTAACCCTAACAGGAACGCAGAATTGACCGTGCGGGACAATTTGTAAATAGGGGCCTGGACTGGTGTGTGAGACCACAAAAATACATATTTTAGAAAATCACAACTAACAAACATAGCGTTTGCCAATATCTTAATTACCACTTTATTTCGTAATTCATGATATTTTTAAAATTTGTATATATAATAGCTGATAAAATCTGCACGTTGACAACCCTAATGGAACACATGCTATCCGTACCGTAATTGAGCGAGACGTTTGGCTGTGTTCCTAACATAGTGCTCATACTTGCCTAGATACGGTTAGCCCAGATACTGAGCTCTCTTGGTATCTATCTGACATCTGAAGATTATCTTCCTTTGTATGGAGTTATCGTGGTTATATGCGATTTAAACGAGGTTATTGTGAATGTATGGTTTTTATGTCCCTCAAAGATGTACTGGCAAAGTATGTCACGAGAAAATAAAAAATAAAAGAGTAATTGCTGAGTTGAATGCCGGCTCTTCTTAGCAAATGCAGCCTTCCGAACCATGATATGAATTTGAACTGAAATATCAGAACTACACTGACAAAAAGCCACTTGCAGCGCAAGTCATAAGGTTATTTCTTCTCACTTGCTCTTTAACACATTATTTTGTTTCAATTAGGTGTTTTTTAATATGCATTATTAACATTTGTATGTTTCTTTTTACTTCAATCAATCTTGCGTGGTTTCGGAAATAAAACGTGATAAATTTTTATATTGCTCGTCTGCTATATTTTAATTAATAAAGCACCAAAAAAATTAACACACCTATATCATCATCATCATCAGCCTATAATGTCCCACTGAGTACAGGCCTTGGTGAAGCGCCACAGCTTTATACAAATAAATTTAAATTCATTAAGAAAACAAGTAAATAGTGCAGCGCCCATTCAGTGAATTCGTTCCATAAGTTGCACATGATGTGCTCAGAGATGGCGTAATTACCGATTATTGAGATTCGTGAATGACTGTATTGAACTGTTGTTCTCAATCACTGTTTTGTTTTCTGTGGACCCTTCCGTCCGGTCCATTGACACATTACCTGTTTAACTACGATGAAGTGAACATTTCTAATTAAATTAATAGTGAAAGAACATTAAATACTAACGTGAGACTGGTGCACCAAGAAATCTTACCCTTCTGCTTGTGAATTCCGAAGATATATTCGGATGAAGATTGCCGGCCGGCATCCACTCGTATTCCTTGTGGTCTTCAAAAACTGGATTATGACTTTACCCTGATAAGAGAGGACTCAAGGTTCGATGTAATAGGTGAGTGGGCGATTTTTATAACTGCACAGTGGTGTTACTCGTTTTCTAGTCACTTCATCATAAATTTCATTATTACAAGGCAGCCATATTTTTAGGCCTGTGTAGGTATTTCCCGTACGCAAGTACACCGGTGATTTGGCTATTTACACGCCAAGATTCACCAGGCCTCCTTTCACAAATCAGGGTGAAAGGGATTGGGCAGATACTCCACCACGCGTGCCCACAGCGAATCGGTGGAGGTAGGCTAGAGGTCAACCTACTGTTGGAGTTTTCAAGCCGCCTAGAAGGCCTCCAACTAGCTTAATGACTATCACAATTAAGTGATAACCGAGACCAACGGCTTTCCTTTCGAAGCACGGAAACGCTCGATTTGAAATACCACTAGGCGGTCACCCACCCATGTACCGACCACAACGGTGGTAGCCCGATCGACTATCATGCTACACCACGAACGCTTCGTTAGTACCCACACCTTCATTAATACAGATTCACCAGTTTTATATCAAACAACAGTCCGCAGTACGTCGCTGATTGCTTCATTATGTGCTGATCCAATTTTAGAAATGAGGTCCGATTTTTTATCGGAATATGTTAACGAGATAGTTTGCCGGAACATTAATTTATTCTTCATCCCTTTCCATACATTTTAATATCGAAAGTGTGCGGTGCTTTGTCCTTCTTTCACGCAGCAACAGAGGGATCAAGGTATTTTTTTTACTACTAGGGCAGCAAAGAAGCATACAGTACCGCCTGATGCTATAGGCGGCTAATATCCTATAGATGCATAGGGATAGTCAATGGGAGATAGTCAAAATCATTTTTTATTTTTTTTATACCACTAAGGTGGCAAACAAGCATACGGCCCGCCTGATGGTAAGCAGTTACCGCAGCCTATGGACGCTTGCAACACCAGGGGTATCACTCGCGCGTTTTCGACCCTGAAGAAATCTCTTCACGCCCTTTTTGAAGAACCCCATGCTGTACTCCATTGGGAAAACCACGGCACACACCAAAATGTTCACCTAAAATATCTTCCAAAGGTAGAGAACCGAGTCAATGGAGATGTTTTATTTTATCATAAAAAAAAACCGGCCAAGTTTAAGTCGGACTCGCACATGAAGGGTTCCGGAAAGGCGTTTCTTGTATGTAGATATCCCTTAATTTTTAATTTAGTTCATTTTTATTATTTGTTGTTATAGCGGCAATAGAAATACACATTCTGTGGAAATTTCAACTGTCTACCTATTACGGTTCATGAGATACAGCCCACTGACAGACAGACGGACAGACAGCGGAGGCTTACTATTTAATGAAAATCTAGCCTACTCTTAATATGTGCTTCCCCTATAATCAAGAATACAGTATTCATGTAATTTCACAGCAAAACAACCCTTGAGCTAGAAACTGGATAAAAGCACTAGGTTTTTTCCCGTTTCAATCCCAAAGCCCCAAAGACTTAGTATTTACCGACGGCCTGCACAATAGGGCAAACATCCAAACGGTAAGAATCTACGGCTGTTGCCAAGGAATGATGAACTGTGGATATGGTTTCTAATTCAATTTAAAACTGAATATTTAAAATCATTTATTCAAATAGACCTTCGCAGACACTTATGAAAAATCTGACTCTAATCTAATACTCTAATACCGGTCGGAATGATGCATTTGCTGAGAAGAGCCGGCAATAAACTCAGCAATTACTCTTTTCAAAACAAGCTTAGATTCATTACATAATATTTACATTCTAATCGCGCTGACAACAATTGCGTGCCCCGGCGCGGCAGCAAAACTACAAAGTACACTGAATTGATAATTAATAAGTAGGTTTGGATGTCGGAATTCATCTGCAAGCGTCCAGGCCATAACCATTTACCACCAGGTGGACTGTATTTACAGACTTATTTGTATAAAGTACCTACCGAGAAGAACCGGGAAGAAACAGAATATAAAATAATTAATCGATTTTAAGGTCATTATAGATTTTATGGCGACGACGGATGCCGAGACGAATGCCCCGGGTTAGAATCCTACATTGAGCTGGAAGCTTTTGGTGAAGGAAAACATCGTGAGGAAACCATGGCACGGTAGTAGGGTACTTTGTAGTACCCACCTGGCTGGCTACCACCCTCAAGTTGAAAACCTGTCGCCAAGCACTTGAGGTACAGGTGCAGTTGAGGTACAGTTCCTTCTAGGCTTGGTGTGCTTACCACCTTCGGCCTCATCATAACTAAAGTGAGATTGCGGTCAAACACAGGTCTATACCTATTAAAAAAATACCCAAAACAAAGTCATCATCATCATCATCATCAGCCTATAATGACCCACTGCTGAGCACAGGCCTCTTTTCACAAATCAGGGTGAAAGGGAATGAGCAGATACTCCACCACGCGTACCCACTGCGGATCGGTGGAGGTAGGCTAGTGGTCAACCTACTATTGGAATTTTTCAAGCCGCCTAGGAGGCATCCAACTAACTTTACGACTATCACTATTAAGTGATAACCGGGACCGACGGCTTAACGTGCCTTCCGAAGCGCGGAAACGCTCGATTTGAAATACCACTAGGCGGTCACCCATCCAACTTTGCCGATCGATTAAGAACGGCTAATCATGCTACACCACGAGCGCTTCATGAAAACAAAGTCATACCTTAGGTTTAATTCTTTGCCCTGAGTGAGATTGCATCTAATTTTTTCCATTCTTACTCATCATTCATCATCTACAGTGTGATTATATACCGCATCCTAAATGTTCTTTAGCCATCCGCAACTCCACTGTGGAGTGTAGAGAGCAATCAGGACACATGTGGGCTGATATACAGAGTGTTCCAGATAGGAATTCTGCGTTTCGTGCACAATACAGTGTGTTTCGTAACGTAGTCAATTAAGTTTTTTTATGTTATTCCATGTATTAATTTCAGCAATTTGATTAAACATTCACCCCCTTATTAATAAATAAGGTTTAGGTCAGTCTTGTAAAACCAAGGTATTAAGATAGCCCCAGCCCTTTTTGTTTATATGAAATTAGAAAGTGACGGATATATTTAAAACGTAGGTATTAGGTAACTATACTTAACTCACATTTTATTTATTAATAAGGGGGTGAAAGTTACTATTTGTTCCAGATTTGAAAATAAAATCGGTAAGTCGCTTATTTGTACCTATATAATTATTTAGTTTTAATATTTTCTCTATATATTTTATTAACATACAACTAAATATGTAGGTACATACTAAATAAATATTGGACCTACCTATATATTTTCTTCGAACTTTTACTGATTTTATTGGCAAGGTTCCCAGAAGGCAGGCAGTGATTCTACTTTATTAAATTAAAAAAATACTGGGACTACTTTAAGATAGCAATACAATATAGAACTTTATTTAATACACATAAAGGTACACATTTCAGTGACAGAAGTCGTGACATTTGACTCGCGACGCCCGGCGAGGCTAAGACAATTCTAAATTCAAATTAAAATAAATAAATCACCATACTGAACGTAAATCAATCATTAATGTACCTAAGATATTTTTATACGTCTATGGTACCTAAAAAATTGTTATTTTAAGACTAATTATATCAAATTCATCTATAAATAAAAATGTAGGAGTTCCATGATTTATGTAAAAATTTGAAGTTTTCTATCTTGAAGTATACCTAACAATTAATAAAACCTTAAAGGCTAACTCCTCTTTTTTATTTTATTTGTTTTCTCTTTTTCTTTTTTCCTATGTAAATATTCTTTTTGCTATTTCATCTGTAATTTTTTTCATCTAATTTAGATTTAAGGTTTTATTAATTGTTAGGTATGGTTGTTAATGTATATGTACAAAAATATTTTGAAGTTGTAATTTGTAAAGACCCGTCTTTCTCAGTTTTGATGACTACAAAAGCCGTGATACAGGTCGTGTATTTAAATCATCTATTTATCGAAGCACAGCTAAAGCCATAGGATTTTAAACCTTGAAATTTTGCACAAAGGATCCACTCTAACATATAGCGTAGGCATACACTAAGGAAGGATTTATGAAGTGAAACCGTACGGAAAGTTAGTTTACGTAGATCGAAGCGCTCGTGGTGTAGCTTAATAGTCGTTAATGGATCGGAAAAGTTAAGCAATCACTGGTGTAGACGGTATCCGGATGGGTGACCGGTTTCTCATGCTCCGGAAGGTAAAGCCGTTGGTCTCGGTTATCACTTAATTGCGATGGTTGTTAAGCTAGTTTGAGGACTCCTAGGCGGCTCGAAAACTCCAACAGTAGGTTGACCATCAGCCTATCTCCACCGATCGGCAGTGGGCATGCGTTGTGGAGTATTAGCCCACCTTTGTGAAAGGAGGCCCGTGCTCAGCATTGGGACATTTGATAATAGGCTTTTTCTGGGAAATTAAGATACATCCGCAGCGTAATGGGGCAATTCTGTAATGTAAAGGCAGAAATATTATGTGTGCTTTAAAAAGTTAACGTTAGCAGATTATACCTTACTTTTTTTATAAATTTAACCCATTGGAAGAGACGCACGTTCTAAATATGAAAATAAATATAATTCCAGGAACTGCGAGTCATGCAACGGTCATAATATTTGTCAAATGAAAATATTGATTTTGTCGTTTGCCGTATCTAATCAATATTTGTGGGCACAGCTGCTAAACTTATCTGTACCTAAATGATAACCGGGCAAATGTCCTATGATTCTATAAACGTATATTCCGAATTTAAACTATTACTGTATCTCTATTTACTTACATTAAAAAATATTTGGAATCCTACTATCCTTCCTATAATATTATAAATGCGAATGTGTTTGTTTGTTACGCTTTTACGCTTCAACTACTCAACGGATCATCATGAAATTTGGCATGCAGATAGCATTTGGTATGAAGAAGAACATAGGCTACTTTTAATCCCGGGAACGCGGGTGAAACCGCGGGGGACAGCTAGTAATATTATGAACGCAATGAAATGAAGCAAAAACGAATGAAAAGTTTGGGAGGACGGTTGAACGGATTTGGAAAAAAGTTGAACACTAGCCTACCTCCACCGATCCGCAGTAGGCTCGCGTGGTGGAGTTTCTGCCCATTCCCTTTCACCCTGATTTGTGAAAGGAGGCCTGTGCTCAGCAGTAAGACATTATAGGCTGATGATGATGATTATGATACTCTTTTGGTTAGTTACACCAATTTTTTTCTATGCATATTGCAAATGTTGCGTAATTAGATTTAGTTACAATACAATAATAGTTATAAACCAATTAAATGAGAAAATAACCCAATTATTTCAAACGGCTTAAAGTAGCGTACATGCAAATGCAGCTTAATCCAAACAACTTAATTCCAAAAAGCAACTTAAAAGCAGAATTCCAGAGAAAATACTTTCTTATCCGTTTCAGATACCCGGGAACAAAAAACAGAATAAACCAGGTCAAATAGTCGTACAAACAGAATTGGTTCAAGTTTTATAAGAATCCATTTCTTTAATGGAATCTACTTGAGTAATAAGAGACGCAGAACATGAGTACTATTCATTATAATAAAACCCTTAGCTTCGATTCTGAAGAGGTTTTGATTCACCGTGATAGTTCCTTTTTTACTTCCCCGAAGTCCATTGACTTGACATTGGTATTTTGAGCTAAGAACTATCGTCAGCTGATATACATATACTTATGAAAAGGGTCAAAATTGAAAACAGGAGAACTGCGTCTATAAAATTCCAAACTGTCGTGATAAAACTTGGATATATACAAGATCTATTAAATAGCAAAAATGAAGAACGAAGAACTAGCAATTCAGAGGTAACACATTATTTAATAGATTATTCAATAACAGAAAGAGATGGAAAATAATGAAAAAATGATGAATTGAAACGAATGCGACAGAGTAAAGAAGTGCGTTTAATGCATAAATAATGCAATTAGGAATCGATTATGTACGCTCAGATTAAATTTACTGCCAATGTTTCATATACCATAAAGTTACCATGACCAATTAGTGATAAAGAATGCACAAACGCAATGCAGTCGTTTATCAGCGACGAAATAGAAAAATATACATTGTTTTAAAATTACTAAAGAAATGATTGGTGAAATAACTACAATTATAACAGTCATTAGTGCCATTATATGTGTTGACGCAGTTGGAGAAAAAGCATTCAAAGCTTGCAAAATTTACGGACAATCTATGCTAGAATGTCATAATGTGTTATACCCAACATCAAGAGTCAGGGTACCAATTGATTTTCTATTATACCCTCATATGACTCTCATAGGATTTAGAAGAAACATTAAAGATCATTCAGTGTGGAAGTGCGGTGGAACATTAATCAGTGATACGTGGGTTTTAACTGCTGCTCATTGCACTGAAGACCCAATGGAAGGACCAGCAAGCATACTGAGAATCGGCACAGCAACGTTTGAATTTGATGAAGTAGAAGATATGGCACAAGAAAGAGACATATCTGTGATTATATCACATCCAGATTATAAGCCACCTTCAAAATATAATGATATAGCGTTAATGAAAGCTGATATACCATTTATTTTGAGTCGAGATATAAGAATTGCATGTTTGAAGCTAGAAGACGATATTGGTGATCATAGATTAACAGCAATTGGATTTGGTGTTACAAGATCTGGTTCTATAAGAGGGAGTCAGACTTTGATGAAAGTTGATGTAGATACAGTTAATTCGTCTGTCTGTAATAAATCTATGCGGTATTTGATAAAGAGGAATATTTTAGAGAGAGGTATTATTAAGGATCAGCTTTGTGCTGGAGACTACGAGCACGGCGGTAGAGATACCTGCCAGGGTGACTCTGGAGGACCATTACAGTATATGGAGGAGAGAGTGGACTGTGTGAAAACATTTCCACTACATAAAGTTGTGGGTGTAACATCATTTGGACGAGACTGCGGGAGGAAGATGGCACCAGGAGTTTATACCAGAGTTTCTAGATATATCAAGTGGATTGAAGATATAGTTTGGCCAGGGAGTATCATTTCCTAAAAATGTATAGATAGAGAAAGGGGTTCACTTGCTTCAAATGCTATCAGCATCTAGTCGCTTTGAAACGTTGAATGCTACGAATAATAAAAGTCGTTGAATGTATCATAACCACATGGTTTTGTAGAAAGTTTTAAATGTGTGGTTTTGCTTTCTTTTGTCGTTGTGTGAACATTATCCGTCATAAACTGTGGTTACTAAATGAAAGCAAGAAAATGTATGATGAACTCTGTCTTATACGTAGGTAGTTTTAGTTTATACATTAAAGATTGTATATATTTAAAATAATATTCCAAAATTGTATTCGTGTTATTAGTTTAATTTTACTGTATTTTCTAGACAGGTTTATCTTCGGTTTAGATATAAATATAATGTGAAAAATAGTCACTACTGAAGTCTGACTAGGGTCGAAAAATGGATTTATTACATAGTTTATTTTTATTCCATCTAAATAAAATAAAACATATACCTAAATAAAGACAATTCATGCAAATTTTATTCCGATACCTAATTCATCCAAATGTCAGAAGCTGTAAAAATATTTTAAACTTTTAACCTAATATACTAGAGCCCATTTTAAAACTGAGAGCCAACTACTCGTTTATGCATCTATAATATTTTATTCATACTGTGCTATCAAAACCGCTAAGGGTCACCGCTCACTATAACAGCACGGCTACGCCTCGGCAGTTACCTTGCCATGCAAGTGAGGCCTTTAAATCGTATGCGTTAAAGTAAATATTACAATGACTAGATAAAATAGTTGACACCTCGCGGCAAACGCGCTTTCCGCTATAAGCCACTAGTCCTGCTGACCACACGCTTACAGCGAGCGGTCCGCTCCCTTGCTGCGTGACGCCAGCAAGCGGTATCTTGCCAAAGCCGATTTCACCGAAGCCGCGCCGCCCACGAGATGCCACCGCGCAGGCGGTGCGCTGGCTGCTAGTGGTAGGATTGAGTTGAGGCGGTGCCGGGCCCGCGTTGCTGCGATGGAGCAGCTCATGGAGCTGACATAGTGAGCGATGACCTCAAGCCAGTTTTATTAAATTAAACTACATGAAAATACTCGACCCGATTTGTGATAGTCATTTAGTGACGTGTGAAATATATAGCTTTAATTTGATAGCTGCTGTAGCTTCCCAAAATTATCTAATTTCAATTTCAATTTGCTGGTTTATAAACTTAGAAAAAATGATGAGATATAAAAATTTGGTACTATTAATTTCGATAAATTCGCAAAAACTAAATGCTACACGTATTTTTTGATAATACTAGTTTAATTGACCCTATTTGTTAAAAAATACCTATACCTAATTCCTTTTTAGTAATATTTCAATTAATAAAAAACATACATGGAGTGGAGTCCTCTGATCACTGTAGTTTTCCCTCTCAAACATTTCGGCGTATGTTGGATAAAATAGTTTTTCCTCAATAACCTCATATCTCGTCAAAAATTCCATTTGGTAGTTGCGTGAATAGCTAACGGTGCTTACCTGAAACAAAATGGGGGATTTCATGAAAACACCGTGCGTCACCGAAACAGCCTGAAGGGACATGAGGAAACAAAAAATACATAGTAATGTCACATTTGGGAGCATGGGAAACATTCATGGGTATGGTTATAGTGGGGTAACGACATTTCACATGAGGATTTCTTACACGTTATACTGTACATATAAATATGAGTTACTTGTATAAAATTCAATCTTTTTTACAAGATTTATTTTTCTACTATTTAGTTTTACCTGTCACGGTGTCTGTGTATCTATACTCGAATCTTGCAAGTTAAATTTGAGCTGAAATTTTGCATGCATAACAATGCAATATTATTATGACATAAATATAAATATCCTGGGACATTCCTCACACACGATCATCTGATCCCAAACTAAGCAGAGCTTGTACTATGGAACCCAGATAACTGATATTATACATATACTACTATTTTATTTATAAATACATACTTAATATACATAATTACACCCAGACTCAGGACATACAGACATGTTCACGCACACAAATGCATGTGCTGTGTGGGAATACTAGGAATCGAACCCACGACCTGCGTCGCGATAGGTGGAATCTTAACCCGAGTCTTAACCAACCACGCCAGCTGGCCCGTCAATGGAGCTGATCTGATGATAGAGCGAGACGGTGGCTACGGGAACTAAAAAAAAAACGACGCAACCACATCGAGTTTGGACTCGTTTGATTCGTCTCGACAAGGGCTCCGGTTCTAGGGTCTGATGATTAATTGGGCGACTATTTTACTAACGAGCATGTTACCGATTTTGTTTCAAAACTGAATTTTAACAAGGCCGCACTCAACTAGACCTGTCTCTCCCTTTCTATAGCTATTAAATGAACAAGGACGGAGATACTTCAATCAGTCATAACATTTTAAGTCTTGCAAATAAATCCTCACAACAAAAGCAAACGACAAAATAGCTTAAGCAAAAAATCCCCAACAACAGGTAATGCTGATGGTAAGCGGGCCCTTCAATCTATTATATTATATTATATATATATATTTCTTGAAAAACCCTGTTTCTTAACCCATTGCAATGCTATGTTTAATTCCCATTGCATAACGAATAACGAACGAAGTTTTAAAGTCCCCAAAATTCCTTGTCCAACCTAAGTTTAAATTCCACAGAACTGTGACCGCTTAAGCAATAAAATTTGAGCTTAAAGGATAACAGCAGGTAATTTCACGTCTACTTAAAGTTATGCTACTATTTACAGCGTTGTTTACTTGTTGTTCTGTTTGCATTAAAATATTAAGTTTGGTTTAATGCAACTGCATTTTTTATAGAATGTTCAAGCAAAACCATCGAGGAAACATCCCTTCGAGTGTTATACCGAGTCCAATTCCGCGAATAGAAAGTGTTTTTACAATGATTAATATTTATTAGGAACAGCGACACCCAAGCGATACGAACACCATGAGGTATCAGGATTCAGTGGGCGCAGTGCAATGAAACAACGTAATACTATCGCTTCGAAAAAGTCTCGTATGAGGAGAAGAAGCGACGCAAGAAACTCCGCATGGGCCCCGATAGGTTTATTGTAATATTTTACAATTAAATAATCACTTCACTTCACACACGTACCTATCTATACAGTCTTTAACTTATGATAGGCTTCAGAACCGGGTAAAAGAGATGAGATGAGTACAGCTCGTGAGCTTGGGCACACATTTAGATGCAGTGATTGCGAGAGAGTGAGAATTGGTGGAATAGATTTCAAACAAAATGAACGACATTGCGCTTCTTTGAGTTAATTGTTCGTCAAGTAAAACTTACTGATAATGAATATTAGGACAGTATTTGCTGAAACTGTTGAAAAGGCAATATAATAAGCTCTTCTTTCAACATAAAGGCATTGAATGAATTAATGGCTTCGAATTCCGTTTTTATTTTTACAATCTTTTATTTAAATTGCCTTGTTAGTACGGATCGAATCTTGAAACTGAATTTTCAAACAGTTATCCCGACCCCAATAGATTGAGCTGAAATATTGTATACACGTTTAGTTTCGATGACAATGCATGTTTAGTTAAAAAGGTTTATTAAATTATTTTTTCGTATTTTAATAATATACAAGCGTAAGTTTCTGGTTCTGAAAAAAGTGACAGTTGTGGAAGGTTGTGAAAAATTACATTACATTATTACACAATGGCATTGAAAAAACTTCATTATTATACTACATGTCTCAACCTCAATTTTTGGACAAAAACCTGTTATTTTCTTTTTAACTTTAAATATAAAATGTCTGAAAACCACTCTCGATAAGATTAAGTAATTTCACTTTTAAAATGCAAAGACAAACTTAACATGTCTGTAACCGAGAGGGCGGTTAAAAAATAAGCTATTAAAGTTAGACATTAACTTAAAAAGTCATCTTAATACATAAAAACACAATTTACAACTTACACGAAAATACGTAATATTCATTTAAACTTTTGCTTCAGGACGTTGCGGGAGGATTTCGGGACGACAGCAATGTGCGTTTACATTACGTACATTTGATTGAAGTTTTTGAATGAGGACAGATAAAATTTTATGAGGAAAATTAAAAATTACAAATAAAGGTGAATAATTTGATATATACTTAACTACGCCGCTACTAGATTTAATTAAATATCTTTTAACTCTAATAAGTATTCATGTATATTAGTAAGTTGTACCAATGTTCTCTATATAATAGGGCTTCATCCCTCTTAGATAGAGGCCTTTATAGGCCGATATATAATAATAAATAATAAATATCCTGGGACATTCCTCACACACGGTCATCTGATCCCAAACTAAGCAGAGCTTGTACTATGGAAACCAGATAACTGATATAATACATATACTACTTTTTGTTTGTAAATACATACTTAATATACATAATTACACCCAGACTCAGGACATACAGACATACAGATATGTATACATATCGAGTAAAAATCCCTTTACAGTAGTAATACCGAGAAACCCAACAGGGATGCGTCTGGGTCACAAAATCATAATTCTAATTAGTCCGTCAGTTAGATTATGAAAAAATATTGGACACGTATTTTTTTATTTACCAAATAATTAAAAAATTATAAAGATAAAGCGCGTCAAAGTTCAGGGGGGCTCGTGACGTCACTTGTTTGTGAAAAGTATACATCGCGATTGACGTAGCCAAGCAGAGCGCACGTGTCCTTGACTTTATCCTGGGAACCAAAACCGCGAGACGAATAATAATCGATTATATAGAAACGTGATTTAATATAATAATTGCAAATTCGCATAAAAAATTAATAAACAATCATATTTTGCGGTCATTAAAATTAATGATTAAATTACCATTAAAACTGAATTTAGCTACACTTGAAATAAAAATGACGTATTTTTTTCTTTTAGTTTACTTTTAAACGTACTATGTACGTAAACATCGTCCCTCAAGTCCTAACAATCTAGCCGGGGCCCACGGCCCACCCCACTTTATCGGGGGCAATTTTGGGCCCATTTTTAGGGTTCCGTAGCCAAATGGCAAAAAACGGAACCCTTATAGATTCGTCATGTCTGTCTGTCTGTCTGTCTGTCTGTCTGTCTGTCTGTCTGTCCGTCCGTATGTCACAGCCATTTATTTCCGAAACTATAAGAACTATAATGTTGAAACTTGGTAAGTAGATGTATTCTGTGAACGCAATTAAGATTTTCACACAAAATTAGAAAAAAAACATTAAATTTTGGGGGTTCCCCATACTTAGAACTAAAACTCAAATTTTTTTTTTTCATCAAACCCATAAGTGTGGGGTGTCTATGGATAGGTCTTCAAAAATGATATTGAGGTTTCTAATATCATTTTTTTCTAAACTGAATAGTTTGAGCGAGAGACACTTCCAAAGTGGTAAAATGTGTGTCCCCCCCCCTGTAACTTCTAAAATAAGAGAATGATAAATCTATAAAAAATATATGATGTACATTACGATGCAAACTACCAACGAAAATTGGTTTGAATGAGATCTAGTAAGTAGTTTTTTTTTAATACGTCATAAATTGAAATTAATATCAAATACTCAGGTCTATACTACCATTTACTTATATACTTACAGGTTTGTACGGAACCCTCGGTGCGCGAGTCTGACTCGCACTTGGCCGGTTTTTTATAATTGCCAATCTGGTCCGGACGATATCTCGAGTTTACCCGAATCTTGAGAGAAACGATTAAGAATTTAGCGAGAGCTTGATTATTTTTTTCTTTTTTAAACATTTGATGTAATCTTCGATTAAGGTTGTTGTAGAAGATAATAATCGGTTTATTAGTACTTGTATTTTTATCGAGATTTGCTTTTCTGCATGTATTTTATAGGTACGTACTGTAAAGGTGTTTATTTCGTGTGATTTATGTAACTACAGTTGTACAGTTGCCAATTTATTATATCTGGAGTAAATCCAAAGGTACAAGCGTAAATTTATTTCCAGAAAAAGTCTATTTCACTTTTTTTCACAAACAACCTTCTTAGGCTCAAGCCACAACAGGAGCTAGCGTGGGCGTGTACATTTGGACATGGCACGGGCGTCTTTCCATTTAATTCAAATTTCGTACAAAACGCACGGAAAAAATCCGTTCGTACCATTCGGTGTGTTCAAATGGAAAGACGCCATTGCCATGTAGCTGCGCCCGCGCCTGCTCCTATGTGGCCTGCGCCTTAGTTTTCCAACTGCTCAAATCACAGATAAAACCTTGAATTCAATATTTCCCACCAATCACTTCACAAGGTATTCAAGGTATTCTCGACAGACGTCTTAATTGAAATTTCTTTGAGGAATTCTTTACACTGAGCTTATCTTTTGCGGCAAGGCAAATTCTTTTAAACTGATTTACCTTCAAATATTAAAATCCTTTCACACGAAGCGAAATAAAATGCCGCATTAATTACTTAATTATCACAATAAGGTGGCTGGATTAGTAAGAAGGGAAATTGAAGGAGATTGCCCGGCAGACCACCAGCTTGATGGTTAGACGACATAGTCCAGAAACCAAAAAACCTATAAATGAGATGATTGTTGAGGAGCTACAAAAATGAAACCGCGACTGCTCACCACCATTTATTTTTCACAAGTAACACAAAATTGTATCAAAAAACTGACATAGAAAATCACACTCTAAATTTCTAATCTTTTTTTTAATCCAAACCCTATGATAAAACATTAAGTTACTATAGATAGTTGGTCAAGTTCTTTAGCTACTATGTAACACTACTGTATAACACAAAATATCAGGACAGGAGTACCAAGTAAGCTAGTACAAAAATAAAAAATAGCTGTCATTTGGGATGTGTCCTCAGATGTATTATCTGGCTTTAAAGTGTTAGAAGTTGCGCCTCTTTAACACTGTATATAGATTTAGATAAAGCAAAAAATACGTTTTATAATTAGAATTATAATTTTGTTACCCAGGCCGCATCCCTATTACATTAATTATCTCACCACCATAAATTATAAACCAAAAAAACTGTTATCAAATCAATTGCATCAATAAATATACGAATCGCAAAACACATTCAAAAGGCTTCAAAGCCGATATTCAAATCAAATAACGAGCAATAAACTGCGTTCAACCAATAACGAAAATCGCTGCGATTTCAGCCACACGCGTCTGAAAAGGCACTATCGGTAAACCCCATTTGAATTAACTTTGTGCTTTTACTTGAAACTGTAGGTATAAACATTACCGGTAAGTAAAGCTTTGTATGTTTAGACTGAACTAATGTAGTTACCTACGTTTGAGCAAAACGTATGAACCATAGAGTAAGAATTTCCATAGAGAGAGAGCGTTAACATTGTGATAACCTTGTGCAAAGCGTGAACAGTTTGCATATAGATGCATTCATAAATATATCTTCAGTTGATTTACTGTCAGAAAAATATGACGATATGGATTCCTTGTAATTTTTTCTCGGTAAAATTATCGATCAAAAATGAGAAATTGGCATAAAGTTTCAGTATGTTTACAGATAAGTGGTGTTTTACTGCTGGCTGCATAAATAAGCTCAGAGTCACTCAGCGAGCTATGGAACGAGCTATGCTCTAATTTCCCTACGTGACAGGGTCCGAAATGAGGACATTCGTAGGAGAACCAAATCGACGGACGTAGCTCGTAGAGTTAGTAAGCTGAAGTGGCAATGGGCGGGCCACATCGCTCGAAGAGCCGATAACCGCTAGAAAGGTTCTCGAGGGGCGACCACGTACAGGAAAGCGCCAGGTGGAATTATGACCTGGGCAGAGTCGCTGGGCGCCGCTGGATGCAAGCGGCCCAAAACCGTTGTAAGTGGAAGTCAATGGGGGAGGCCTATGTTCAGCAGTGGACATCCATAGGCTGAATGATGATGATGATATATGTTTAGTCGTTCAAAACTTCAAACGAGGAATCGCGTAGTTCGTTTCAAGGCAGCTTGCACATGCTCGTGCTCATCTCATTACTCTATGAATATACTATCATTACTATTGCTTTATTAATATACTATCTCTATGGTATGTACACAGTACCTAACAGTTTTTAACTTTTTAATGTGATTGGAATGTTCTTGTATTTTAATAGAATAGAATAGAATAGAATCGAATAGAATAGAATAGAATAGAATAGAATAGAATAGAATAGAATCGAATCGAATAGAATAGAATAGAATAGAATAGAATAGAATAGAATAGAATAGAATAGAATAGAATAGAATAGAATAGAATAGAATAGAATAGAATAGAATAGAATAGAATAGAATAGAATAGAATAGAATAGAATAGAATAGAATAGAATAGAATAGAATAGAATAGAATAGAATAGAATAGAATAGAATAGAATAAATTTATTTCTGAAAATACGGTACATCTGTTCTTAAATAAAAAAGTGGCCGACGTAGTCTACCATCACAGATGGTGTAGAAATATTTAAAATTAAATTAATTGAATTACAGGCAACATTACACATATGTGACAAATTGAATTATAAGCAAAATTACATAAATGTCTATAATAAAATCATAATAAAAAAAACATGGAATTCTCAGTAGGTATCTCAAATTATGTCCGATCATGTCAATTATTACTTAACCTTTAAAGTCGAGGAACACTATTTATATCAGGAAGCGAGTAATTGGAAATGCTCGATACTTGTTTCCAGAAGACATTTATCAAATAAAGATAAATAAATTGTAAAAAAGCAATAAATAAATATCAATGAGAAATATAAGAATGTTGTAATTCTGAGAATTTTTATTGATATTATAATAATAGGTTTTCTGAAAACTAAAGGAGACTGCCCAAAGCTGTCACGATGTAGGCGCCTAACTACGCCGAATTTAATTGCTTTGCCTCATTGATTATATTTCAAACGATTTTATATTAACCTATAGACTCGCGAATTTGTCAATTTGACAGCTGCCCTTGACCTGCGAGATTTCGCGGAATTTGCAAATTTGCAAAATGGCGGACGGCACCCAAGGTCAATAAAACATAAACATTGGGTATTTACAGTATTAATCAAGAAACAGTAACTTACAGCGTCATCCTGAATAAATTTTCTTATAGGAATCTTATTGGAATTGGAATGAAGTATTACAAGATTCCAATAAGAAACCTGGAAAAAATGCCAACTATGCAAAAACGACACTTCATAAACATTTCGAGTTTGCACTTCAAGACGAATAACTCTGTCCACATATTACACACCTTTATATCAACAGGAATAAACGTTTAATCTAATAAATACATTTGTTTTACTAGTCTCAAGTAAGCAAAAAAGAGAAATTCGATGCTCATAATAAATATCGAGAACACAATAATAAACAAACAAACTTTTTTTTTTGTGTGTCCATAGATGCTCTTATTCTATGATTTAGGGTTGCTGTTACCAACTATTTGATCGATAATCGTCTAAACTCGGCGAATGATACAAATTTTGTGCACTACACTATTGTAAAATAAAAAAATATAGGTAGATTCGTGTAGCAATGGCTAAAAATAGACCTCCCACTTTCAGGTCATGTTATACACACATCGTAAATGAGTTTCGAACCATTATTGATTGTATTAGGTTATAAGAGTCCCTAATTCTTATCTCATAATATTATACGCATATGTTTGAAAAAACTATTTGGAAATAATAGGCGCTGCATTACGTGAAATTGACTCTTGTGCCGAGACTTAAAACAAAATGGATTGTGAATAGTGATATTTAATGGATTGCCTGTAAAAGGTAAGCGATTTGTATTGGATATTAGTTTATCTAAACGTTTTAATAATGATTTATATAATTCCTGATGTGTGAAATAAGATTTTCTTGATTATAAACACGGGAGTACTTTGAGTCACAAGTATGTGTTTAGATTCAAGGAATTCTAATTACATACATCAAAAATTATAAATATTATTACTAAAACGGTTAGATAAACTAATATTCTATACAAATCACTCACCTTTTACAGGAAATACGTTAGTTAATTACAATTATGCATTCATTTTCGGAGAGCCTTGGAGAAAGAAAACTCATTCAGGTCATTGACCACAAACAATGGATCATATTTCATTTTTTTTATACTGGTAGTAACATGATGCGTATTATAAACGGATGTGGAATTTAATGCTCTCTATTGACATACCAAATGTTGAGCACTTTAAAACGATAATGTGTAACATAACCATGAAATTCGAGTCGTAGTCGCTTTGTAATTTGATCTGGGGGCCTACCACAAGCTCTTAAAACAAGGTTAAAATAACCTTATTTGTCTTTTGTCCCTCTTTGACATCCGGCGTCAAAACAAGACAAAACACAAATAAGGTTATTTTAACCTTGTTTTAAGAGCTTGTGGTAGGCCCCCTGGTCCGATCGGACCTAAACCGACACGGCCGAATAGCTTGACGCGAGGTCCGATCGGACCTAAACCATCACAACAGGTTAACACAGTCTATTTCTTTTCAGATCCAATTTCCACCGATCTGAAATAGGTTCGAACATCTATCTCCTGGAGAATTCGTTTACCCCTTCAATAGTAGGTGTAAGCAACCCTAAATATTTTAACGTGCCAACACCGCGATCCTGACAGAATTCCGAAGATCGAGTGCTAATGAAATAACTCGGTTTAATCACCCAGCTATTGTAGGTTTTAGAAAGGGATCGAACCCGCACCCCGTTATTGAATCAGTCACTTTTATTAGGTACTAGCTCCTGCCCTGGTTTCACCTGCGTTTCAGAGACAACCTATATGTACGTATGGCTTTTCTCATTCGATCAAGCGTTTGTTGATTTGAAAATCATTAATTTGGAGATTGATCGTATTACTGAGTCGTCTCGGCTTAGTGGACGATTTTTTTCTGACAACTAGCATTATGTCATGTAAACTAACCAATCATTATCCTTTTACTTTTATTTAATTATTTTAACTTTTGTTTAATTATTTTTACTTTTATTTAATTATTTTTACTTTTATTTAATTATTTTTACTTTTATTTAATTCTGTTTTACTTTTTACTTAAAGTAAACAGCGTCTTGATCAACAGTATCTTTACTCAAGATCTAATGTCAACTAGCTAGGTCAGGCCTTAAAATCAACAACGGCCCACAGACGGTCAAGAAGACCAATATCGGACTTGAGTGTTATCTGTCAAAAGGTCAACAAACCCTAAAATAACAAGGGGTTTCGTGGCCAAAATATGCAAATTTAGTTAAATACTGAAACGGTAATGATTGATCATAGATTATTTATGTAATTGGTAACAGATAGGCAAGTGGTTTGGTTAAACGAAATATTCAGTTGCTCACGGGGGCAGTACCCAATTCACAATGGAAAGTCATGCTAGTTTTTTTTTTCGATTTTTTTTTCGAAATAATTCCCAAAAAAGGCATTAAACAGATTTGATTGACTATTTTAATTTTGTTTTTTTTTTTCTGAGGCCACTTTTATATCTACCGAAAATCACCCAGTAACATTCTAGCACATTTTCGGTAGTAAACCAGTTAGATCTACGTCCAAGGACTCGTGTGGCGTTAAGGGACCTCGCCTGGAGCCCTAAGAACATAACATGCCTATGTTTATAGCTCCTACTATCCGCTTGCCCTTTGTACGGATAAAATATTCAAATAGGATTAGCAGGAGCCTGTATCGTTGGAACATGTTTGATATTAAAAGTTGTTTTGGTACCTTTGGATATATTTGTATTTCGATTTTCTTTCAGGCTGTATGCGTTAAAAACTTTGGCCACATAAATTGTAAAAAAAATGTTTCGATTTTTAAAAGTCAGTGTTATGCGTGTCAAAATAAATATAATATAAGATAATTGTCACGTAAGTCAAATGTCTTCAGTGAAGACAAAAGTACATCGAAATACATCACTGACTGGCGCACTCGATTAATTTTATTGTATAGCTATTAAATAAACACAGGTTTCACGATTGTGAGACAAGGTTAATTAAAAAAGAATTGAACTGATTAACGATTCTTATGTGTAATTAAAATGTAACTCATGTAACACGTTGTATATTGACATGCTCGTCTGCATAAACTTAATCTATATCACATACGATCGCTGCGGTATGGAAATGAGATCCAAATTATGTGAAGCACTAATATTATGCTAAGATAATGTATGTAAGGCATCCAGGCTAATGAGATGACAATAGGCATTTAACGTCAATTACATATCAATGAGAATTATTGGGTCGTATTACGTTTACATATGCCAGTGAAATTGTTCTTTTTTATACCTACTTATAATAATAGTATCTACTTATAATAATATCGACAGCTGTGTTCAAACAACAGCACTTGAGAGCCAGTTCCTTCTAGGCTTTGTGTGATTACCATCTTCGGCCACATAATAACTTACCATGGTGAGATTGCGGTCAAACAAAGGCCTGTACATAGTAAAATAAAAAACCGGCCAAGTGCGAGTCAGACTCGCGCACCGAGGGTTCCGTACAAACCTGTAGGTAATTAGGTATATAAGTAAATGGTAGTATAGACCTGAGTATTTGATATTAATTTCAATTTATGACCTATTAAAAAAAAACTACTTACTAGATCTCGTTCAAACCAATTTTCGATGGAAGTTTGCACCGTAATGTACATCATATATTTTTTATAGATTTATCATTCTCTTATTTTAGAAGTTACAGGGGGGGGACACACATTTTACCACTTTGGAAGTGTCTCTCGCGCAAACTATTCAGTTTAGAAAAAAATGATATTAGAAACCTCAATATCATTTTTGAAGACCTATCCATAGACACCCCACACTTATGGGTTTGATGAAAAAAAAAAAATGAGTTTCAGTTCTAAGTATGGGGAACCCCCAAAATTTATTGTTTTTTTTCTATTTTTGTGTAAAAATCTTAATGCGGTTCACAGAATACATCTACTTACCAAGTTTCAACATTATAGTTCTTATAGTTTCAGAAATAAATGGCTGTGACATACACGGACAGACAGACAGACAGACATGACGAATCTATAAGGGTTCCGTTTTTTGCCATTTGGCTACGGAACCCTAAAAAGGATACAAACAGACATGTTGCAATGCATGTCCTAGGTGGGAATCAACTCTAAGACCTGCAGCGTGAAAGAGTCTAACGCTAACCAACTACGCCAACTGGCCCGTCAAAATATCCCCGATTGTAAAGGCTAGTGAAAAACGCAGATTAACTTAATACAGTGGGATAACAATATCAATTTAATATGAAACAATACTACACTAGGTAGTGCACGGTTAATGCCTATCAAAACCTGAAACATGTCCACTGAATACTTTGGGTAGTTAGGGCTACCCTGCGAGTTATTTTTATAATTTTCTGGTATTTATTAATTTGGGGTTGCTAAAAATTCGCGTGCACTTTTCCCGTCGAGTCTTTTCCCCATCGATTATCGGTTTGACGTGCCTGTTGCCAATTCAGCTTCAGGACATAGTTTTATTTAGAATACGAATTCTGTATTTGATAGATTCACTTCCAAAAAGAAAAACGAAAATAGTTTTTTTTATTGGACCAATCATAAACCTAATCTAAAAAGTACCTAGGTAGGTAGGTATATTTTTGACACAATACATGACATATTAATGTATCGGGTCTATTCGCGCACAGATAATTATCAAAATTTTAATATTACAATGCATTTAGTTCGGGAAAGCTTAAAAAGACGTACATGACGAACGGGTAAAAATATGTATAGGTACACGCAAATTCAATCAATATCATATTTGTTATATTTTAAATAAAAAAAAAACAATAATAGTAATTTAGTATTTACTTCATTTCATATCAGTGTACCTCCTACACATTTTTATAAATAAGTCTAAAATATAATTTAAAAATCCATCGCCAACCCTAAGCCCGCACGCAAAATGCCAAATCCCTATAATAGAGCAAAGCGATTGCCTGGATAACAATCGGCTTAATTTATACCTAGGCACTGCGTGCGCATGCATTTAACATTTATTTTTCTATATTTTTGAATTTCGAATGGATATGGGATGGGAAGTGAAAAATTATGCGATATCGGAATATTCTGAAATTGAATACAGAATGCTATCATTTATTATTGGATATTTACAATTACGGTAGTCATCTTTTACAATGGACCTTCATTCATAAGTTTTTCTTTTCAATTCACGACGACGAAAAACGAAAGATTCCTTGAGTACGTCATACTAATAAATATTGAAAAAAAACATCTAAACATCGAAACATTTTTTATATTCCAAGAACAAGTTTTTTTTTATCTAGGTTTTTGAAACGACAATACTACAATTTATTGTAGTATTGTGGTGGAAACGACAATACTACAATAAATGAAACCACGTAAAGTACCTACTCATAAATACGATCAACTTTTACTATGGGACAAACTTAGAAATCGCAAAAAAATATTACAGCATTTCATACTAAAGGTACTTAGGTACAGTACATGTCTCGTCGCAAAAATGTATGAAATGCTGTATTTTATTTTTGCGAAACTAAATATAAGCTTGTAATAACCATAGTTTTGTAACGCTTACATTAGCAGTCTTCAGGCCTTCCCACCATTTTTTATTGTCATTCACAAAACTCGAAACCACGCAATTTTCTTTTGTCCCCAGTCCTGGTTGACAATATAAACGCTAAAGTAGTTTCCCCTGTATCCACTAACTTGGATGAATTGCCCCAATGTGTGAGGTGATATTTCCTCACTTATGCCTCACTTTTAGAGGCCTTTTACCTCATTTTAGAGGCATCTTGAAGTGAAACTGTCTTGTTGAATTATTGTCACTTTTTCGGGGTTTTTGGATTAGTTCATATTGTTTTACCCCGGGGACATGAGATGTGTGATATCCATCAAAAGAATGAGGGCTTTTAGTGAACGAGCAACGTGTTAGACAGAGACAACTAATAGTTTGATACGAAGAAAACAATCCTCGAAGATGTAGGATAACATAAGTACTGTACTCTTCACTGAAGATTTCAAGTCTCAAAGACCAGTGAAGGTGATGCCGATAGTCCTTGAGTACATTCCAAGACAACAAATGAACATAATATCACTTGTAATGGAAGAATTTTAGAAGTAGGGAGGCGAGGTGTTTGAAGTGGACACCTATATATCGACTATCTATACACTTGTCTCTATCTATAGCTATTTAATAAACAAATACGGAAGATACTTCGATAAGAAGTTTTTGACACCACTTAGGACCAATTGGGGCACATTCTGTTCCATATTTAAAACATAAATATAAATTTTAAATCAAACACATTTAAGTGCCATTCGCAATGCCCCGTCCACACGAAGCCGGAGCGAGATTCAAACCGTTCGTACGCACAATAAATCAAACACCACATGTGACTGATGACTAGGGGTTGTTTCTGATCGACGTACAAGTACAGTATACATTGAATAATGACCTTTATTTCTAAGCTATTTGGATAGAACTGCTGTAGTTTTATCTTCGACTCTAGGAAGTTTATTGTTACACTTCTAAATGTTATTAATTCTGATTCGAATTTCCAATTAGTTTAGAGGGAGCAGTTTTATGCACTTCAAAAGAGGTTACAGCATTGCGTTTTTTCGTTCAAAGAGCAGCTCGACTGGGAAGTACCTCCACCTTACAGAATACCACAGAGCTCATTGGAGGGGGGGAGTTGGTCGCCTTAATTGGTGATGCGTCTCCCTTCGCACCCTTGCTTCCAGCAACCTTAACAAACGCAGTCCTATATATCCCAAATGATTCTCTAGATCAAATTTATTACTGGAATCTGAAATTGGAAAGACCACATAAAAATATTTACTGCCAATCAAAACTTCACCTGAATTCACCGATTTTTACGTCAACAAAAACTAAAAGGTTTCTAAAACCCCAGAGATTTCTTCCGAAGAGCATCAATAAAAAACTCAATCAAGCTCCTCTGCTCTCTAAAGTCAATAAATGTGAAAAAGTCAGCAAATCCTGGATCCTGTAAATCCTCCAAGTAATGCCGCGTATTACTGCGAGCAAAACTATCACAATACGAAAATTGGACGATCTACAGGGATTGTGCAAAACATTTCTGCACACCACCATTTTGGGAATATTTTTGTCCCGCGATTCCCGGCTTGCGGGACCGCGGGGACGTCATATTGAGGTTTGAAATTGGTTGTCTGTGGACGAGTCTCGCGAAATTATTCGAATCGATTTAAATGTTGAGTTAAAAACCGGTTTTTTGGATCGCGCGCAGATTGGAGTTTTAGTTGGAAATACTGTTTTTTTTATTTTTGTTTTTATCTCTTAAATGGGAAATAGCTGTGATTGGATAACATGCTTTTATTCATGCCAAAAGTTATAAAAGAAATACTTTTGCCTTGAACGATTATTTGCTGATAAAATTTCAATGCCTTTTTTTTTATACTACTTTGTTAGCAATCAAGCATACGGCTCGCCTGATGGTAAGCGGCCTTTAGTTTATGAATGCACATAAGATCGAAGTATTCCCTTTTGAGCACCGATCAATATTTCAGCTGGGTGCTCAAAGGGGAAGAAAATTAAATACGAATTTAAACCCCTTAGAGCACATACGAAGCGGTAGCGTCACCTTTTATTCTTTGAAAGTTTTAAAAACTACTTTCGACAACCGAGTAGGTAGGTGATTAACCTTTACTTTATCATCATCAACTGTTCTGTACGTCCCTCTACAGGAGCAGAAGCCTCGAAGAAGAATTATTAAATTCAAAGGTTATACATCTGAATCAAAGAGGTGTCTTTGTCCAATATTAAACCATTGTTTGATAAAAAATATTTAAGTTCAACACACATGCATCCTTATGCCTATGTATAAAATGTTCAGTCTTGAACACCACGTTTGCCCGCCCAGTGCCAAGACTTCGCAGGTGCACCGTTGTTTAAATTCACGCTTTTTTATACTTATCGTTATATTTTGATAGTGTTTATAATAAAAGTTTCAGCTACCGGGTGGATTGGTATTTCGGATTTTAGAGCCATCAGCTAGATTCTATTAAATTTTTTACTTCTATAAGTTCGGACATAAATTTTACTAATTTCAGTAGAACAACTGTACCGCTACGCTTTAGTAATGGCGTCTTGGAGATTAACTGTGACTTGCATCTGAATGAGGTTCCAGTTCAGACAAATTTTACTTGATGGTACTGAAGATATGGCTGCTGGTTTTTTTTTTTTTTTTACGGTGTATAGGCCTGTGTTTGACCACAATCTCACCATGGTAAGTGATGATGTGGCCGAAGGTGGTAAGCACACAAAGCCTAGAAGGAACTGGCTCTCAAGTGCAGCTGTCGGAACACACCGATAGGTGCTTGGCGACAGATTTTCAACTTGAGGGTGGTAGCCAGCCAGATGGGTACTACAAAGTACCCTACCACCGTGCTATGGTTTCCTCACGATGTTTTACTTTTTGTGTTTTGGTTGACCGAAAAAGAGATGGTTGGATTGTGTGAAAGATGATATGAGTAAGAAAGGAGTGAATGCTGATGACGGATAGAAGAGCCGAATGGAAGAAGCGTCCATATTGCGCCGACCCCAAATAATTGTGAAAAGGGCAAGTAGTTTAACAAAAAAGAGGTAGATATGCTATACTAGCATGCGCTAATTGCTGCAAACAAATTCAGACAATTGTCGTAATTTGGCTTAGCGGCTACAGATAGCTATCTCTTTCTGTCCCATACGTTCCGTAATATCTATCGCATTCCATTCATTCAAAACTAACTTAAAGCCGCTCAATATGACGAAAATTGAAAATATGGCTGCAGTATGATAGACCAAGAGCTCGAGTATTACCAAACGATGTCCTGTATCTTACAAAAATGATATCCTGGCAAACGATCTAGTCGAAACATCAGAACATACTTGCCAAGATATAATTTTCTTGTTTTGGCTCCATTGATTTTTATCACCGCATTCACTTTGTGTGACTCTAACGCGACTCCGATGCTTTTGATCTAAATATTTAAATAAATGTGACCGAATTTTGAGGGTACTATCCTAACTTCCTAACTAATATTATAAATGCGAAAGTGAGTTCGTTTGTTTGTTACGCCTTCACGCCTCAACTACTCAACCGGATCATCATGAAATTTGGCATGCAGATAGCCTATGGTATGAAGAAGGACATAGGCTATCTACATATATGGGCAGGTCGGTGGCCAAAATCAGGCCACTGACCCGCCCATAAGGGACGATGACGAAGTCTAAGACGGAACACGCTTACTCAGAAGAAACCTATTGTTTGACTACAATTTCACCTAGATCTATACAGGGTGTTGTGTTGCATTCGTGCCATATTTACAGAACCAATAGTAAATGATTTATTTAGTTATTATAAAATAGGTAATTAATTCTGGGCCTGATAAGTAAACAATTATTGAAGATTTGTGATAAATGTCAAATCAGAATAAGACTTCATAACTGCACAGAATAGGTCTGCGATCCGAGGCGAGGGGAGAAACTGGGCCGCTGCGCAGCGGTCACCAACCTGCATCTTATAAATCTTTATAAAACATCGGCAAACATGGGGGATTTTTATTTTTACAAAACTTTAAAAATAATATTTAATTTTACGAGCATGATTTTCTAATTGATTAGTGTTATATACAAGGTAAACATCAACCTCCTTAAATATGGCACAAATGCAGAACAACACCCGGTATAATTATGGTGCCAAAGGTGATAAGCATAGAAAGCCTGGGAGGTAACTCACTCTCGAGATCTCACTTGGGCATAGTTTTCAACTTGAGGGTGATAGCGATTCAGGCGGGTACCCAGTTAAAGTTGTTAAAAAACAAAAAATACAAAATTAAAAACAGCTTAGTGAAGTGCAAAGCTTAAGTACAATAAGCATAAAAAGTAACAAATAAAAACAATAAATCTAACCTAGCCTTTAGAAGGAAGCCCGCTCCGACGCTGTAAAAACTGCTAACTCGTAAGAACGAGGGACTTAGGGTTGTCATTCACTAAAAAAATATTCTTCCATCGGAATGTTAATATATATAATGTTTTCTCTTCTAGATTTAAAAATCTAATTTCGTAGGATTTTATTTGTTAGTTTATTGTTCGTGTGGTGTATAAAATTAAAAATAGTCTATTTTACTTTAGATTTCATGTGATTAGAAATTAACCGTCGATGTGTAATAATATTAACACGAGTAGGTAAAAGGCACAGACATAAATCTAAATAGATAACGCAAGTCCCTCCATCCGTATGAAAACCAAGCGTGTCATGTTTTTTTTACCTACCATATAATGTCACAAGATTGATTTCGTTAGGTTGGCATTGGATTTTAAGCGTGAAAATGAAGCGATCCTATTTGTCAGCTAAACACATCCCTGCGAGTGCCCTGTCCGTGCGAAACAGTTTCAAAAGAAGAACATTGTTCTCCCTTTTTGAACAGATTTTGACACGCGAAGTACATACACTCGCGTCATCTATTTAGATGTATATCTGTGGTAAAAGGAAAGTCTTACACATAAAGGAAGCATTTACTATGAGTTTAAAGAGTATTTATTACATTTAATTTATAGAGCATCTTCCTTCTAAACTGTGAAGCACCAACCCTAGATTTTAATATGAAATGGATGCGAGTCTCCCGCGGCGATTTGCTCCTTCCGCGGCACCCGGCTATTGTACAGAAAAACCGACAAACGATCGCCCCGCACAAATGTATTTTAAAAATCAAAATAAGACCCGTAAAATGAAACGTTGTGCTGGCTACTTTACTTGCAATCCTATCAAAACGAATAAGGATCATAGAGATTTTTCTGGATTAAGTTCTTTTTGTTCTGAAGATTATAATAATATATAGCCACCCTAAATGTGAAAAGGTTCAACATTAACATTATACGAGAATTAATTAATTGAGAGAGGTAGAGCATAGCGTTTATTCGCTCAAAGAGCAGCTAAACTGGGGAAATACCTCCACCTTACAGGATACCGCAGCCAAATAACTTTATGTTGTGTAAAGTTGTGTTCCTGCGCGTGAGTAAGGTCGCCAGAGCTCATAGGGGAGGGGGAAAGGTCGGTAACGCGTGAGCAATGCTTTTTGTGTTGCAAGCGTCCATATGGCTACGGTAACCGCTTACCATCAGGCGGGCCGACTTAGTTGTATAAAAAAATATATCATAAATTACTTGTGGTCGCCCATGAATCGAAATTCGACTATAAATGTTTAGCTATGCGGAGTCTCACAATCCTCCGTACGCGCAATATGCCTAAAAAGGTTACTTATTGTGTTTCACATTCAGCAAGGAAAATATTTTTATTGTAAATTCGACAAATTCATGAGGAGACTAAATAAGACCATAAGAAAAATAAATGATTGCGTTCGTATCAATGTGGCAGTTCAAATTTGAATTTCAAAAATAGCCGATTATTAAAATTAGGCAAATGGAACTAATACCGTATCGACAAATTAGGCCGTCTATTACACTGTAGCGTAACGCTCCTCTAAAAAAATTCGTTTGTCCAGGAATGGAATGGAATTTATCATGATTTCAATTTTATTTTCGGACTATGTAAAAGCCTCCTTTTTGCTACTACTTTGGGTGCTTATATTTCTGTTTTGTGGCCTTTAATCTCCACCACTTTTTGTTTGTACTGTTTATGTTGTAGTCCTGCGCGTGAGTAAGGTCGATAGACCTCATTGGGGAGGGGAGAAAATTCGGTAACGCGAGAGCGATGCTTCATGTGTCAAAATGCAACCATATGGCTAAGGTAACCGCTTACCATCAGGCGGGCCGTATGCTTGTTTACCAACTTAGAGGTATAAAAAAATACTGACTATTTTACAACCATGAAAAAGCTGCGGTATCATAAAAGTTACATTCTTACTCAATCAAAATTTATGGAACAGGATATTTTTTGCAGTTTCAGTATGTTGATTTTATAGTCAGTTATTTGAATTAATGTGTTCCATTTTTGAAATTTTAGCGTATCATTAAAAAGGCCTGTCTTAAACGCGTTAGATATCCACTTTATATTTTAATAGACACGACACCGTCAACTGTAACCCATGTATATGTCTGTGACTGTAACAAGGAAGTCATTATAAATGACAATCATGATCAAGCAACGTTCCTAGCTAATATTGTCACAGTGTAAGTTTGTCAGCTCGTTACTGTGTCACACACGTACCAACATCGCAGTTCGCTACTGGAATTTATTAACCAACCAGCCCAATTGCATTTCCAAATCAAATAGATTGAAAATAGCTTGACAAGTGGAATTGATTCGTTAAGTACTAGAATTTAGTATTTGCTACATTTGAATTTCATTGCCGCATAAGCTTAGAGTCACTCAGCGAGCTATGGAACGAGCTATGCTCGGAATTTCTCTACGTGACAGGGTCCGAAATGAGGACATTCGTAGGAGAACAAACACGACGGACATAGCTCGTAGAGTTAGTAAGCTGAAGTGGCAATGGGCAGGCCACATCGCTCGAAGAGCCGATAACCGATGGGGAAGAAAGGTTCTCGAGTGGCGACCACGTACTGGAAAGCGCCGAGCGGGACGACCTCCCACCAGTTGGATCGACAACCTGGTCACAGTCGCTGGGCGCCACTGGATGCAAGCGGCCCAGAACCGTTCGGAGTGGAATTCAATGGGATAGGCCTATGTTCAGCAGTGGACATCCATGGGCTGACATGATGTTGAAATTCAAAAAGGACATTGGTTGAAAAATGTCACAACTTTACCAAATACCAAAGTAACGTTAACTTTAAAAAAAAAACGATCGTTCGCCTAAAATCTAAACGTTCGAAATTCTAATGTGTTGCAACCGAAGAAGAAAGAAGCTCAAAGTAAACACTGAATAAAATTCTGCCGGGAATGCATTCCCTCGAGTTACTGAACAGTGCATGGACAGACAAGAATAATGACGTGGTTGTTGCCATATTATCGATTTAAAAGAGTTTCGTTAATTTAAAAAGTGGAGCAAAGTAAGTTCAGTTTGTGGTTCGAAATTTAAAAATGAAATTTCACATCTGTCGAAGACGGCGATTATTCGATGTTCTTATGCTCGAGTTTAATTTTTGTTAGTCTTTAATTTACTGCTGCGTTATAAATAATGCAGTCTTAAATGAAGTTTAAGAAACTTTATCGTTCTACCTCACCGCAGTTTTCATCGCTATGTATCAGTCTCAAAACAATTCTAAGCCTTATTCGAAGCAACTCTCAAAAGTTATGACGCCATTCACGCCGTAACCATCGATTTTAAACTTTTTAAAAGTGGGCTAAAACTATAAGTTTAAAGTTATTTATGGCCAGTACAGTATCGCTTCGTTGTTTAGTTTTTATTACGGCTCTTTAACACTTCCCGACGTGTAAGTATCCTCGAGTGGTTTATGTTATCGAGAGCCAAGTCGGTGGCCAAGTGTGGCCAAGTCCCTGGCTTTTGGTAAACAATAATAAATTATAGATTGTTATGTTAAAGTACTTTAAGTTTAGAGTGTAAACGAAAAATGTTGGACGTGTTTTGTTTACGAAAGGTGATAGAAAATTTCAATATTTATATTAGTGATACATTTTTGTATAATATTTAGCTTATTAATGGAAGACAATATCACATATCCACCATCAGTTTACTTCCTCGCACGCAATCGGAACAAGAAATACACACACGCACGCCCATTCGAACCTCGATAGCATCAAATAATCGGCGAATAAAACTGAAAGATAAGATACACAGTACAATAGGAATTCCAGAGACAAAAGACACTTTTTCCAGTACCGTAGTGCATTCACGTCAGCCAAATTGGATTTAGGTCCGCACCAACTTGGACTAACGAACGGACTGCCCACTGTTTGAACTATGGAAGTGTGCAGTGTGCACGGAAAAGAGCCATCCGTGTGTCTATGCTCGTTCCATTGTTTGTGGTTTGGGTTACGTACCTATGTAAAAAGATTTTATCGAAAAGAGTTCGAAATTTGAATTATTAAATATGCTTGATATTCGAAAATGGAAAGCGTTTGTCTCGTTTTTTCGAGTCTATCGAACGATACTGTGAATCTTTGGAACATAATCTCTCATAAATAAGTGATGAAGCGTTCGAAGGTAAGTACACAAAGCCTAGAGGGTGCTGCCTTTGACAAATATGAGAGATGATATGTATAATCGAGTGTAATGCGAGTACAGCTAGTTTTAAATATATTGAAACGTTTAATTTATCAAATGAAACGAGTTCCAACTAACATTCGCATTCTAAATTTAAATGGTATTTTATAATAGTACATTATGATACTTGTGTGCAAAGTTGGTTATTAACGCCGAGAGTTGATTTTGATATTGATTTGATTTTGAATAATCAACCACACAATGAGAACGTTAACAAATATGGCACGCAAGTTTTTCTTTTTTTTTCTTTCGGTGAGCTGTCAAACTTTTTTACCCGTTTAAATTAAGAATGCTTGGGTTACACACATATCACTTGCATTGAGGTACAAACTTATCATAAGGATTATACCTTTCATAAAACTGTGCGGTAATATAAAGTATAAATCACTAGAGCGCAATAAGTTGCATTAAGTTACTAAAAACGGTGCAATAAATGTCACTTTACGAGCGAGTGTGTTGAAAATTACGCTATAAATGTTACATCAAAAATACTTTCACGAAATTGCATTCCTGAAAATTTTATATAACAGTTTTGCCTAATTTCAAACAGTTTAAAACTCCATTTTAAACTCGTAAGCTATTTAAAAACTGCACGCACACGCTACATAGCTGTCTGTAGACTCCTAATTATCAAAGTTTTCTGTTTTTCCACGACTAATAACATACCGCGGTTCAGTACATGTTTTAAAACGTCAAATTGCATGGTAATTTCAAACTTAAATCGTGCTTATTTTACTCGTTGGAATGCTATTTTTCAAAAAATTCAAAATGGCTTTACTCTTTACTTAGTAGATTTATGCTTTTATCACAGAAGTTAAAATATTACAATGTTACCAATCATGATTCCACAAATAAATAGGTTATTAGAGACCCCAGAATAATGTTATCGATAAGAACAAAGACATAGACAATATAGCACGATAAATAACACTGGCAGTCACATTTGCGACCAATAAAGGCCTATAAGAAAATTGCCTGGAATTCCTTTACTTATATTAGTTTCGTAAACTATCGTTTTCCTATATTTCGACTTTATTCGTTTTACCAACACACTGTGTATCAACCGAACTAATCCACTTTTCAATATCCATTGCGCGTTTTGTTTCCTGAAACGTAGAGCTGTGGGGAACAAAACGAGCAATACATTCCTAAACTTGCGAAATCTTCTTCGCATCTGTTTGAATTTGGAAGGATTTCGAGATACGATTGATTCATGATCACAATTACCTCTGAACATTGGGGGACATCTAGTTGGACGCGGAATCGTAACAACCAACTTACTATGAACCGTCATTCTATTGGCATATAAAGAAGACACAGGTTTTGCTATACTGGTGGCTGAAACGAGACAAGTGATACGTCTGTTTTAAGTTGACCTCTAGTTTCTTTAAAGTTGAACAAAGATAGAGGTCAGAAAGTGTTGGTTATTGTGAAACTAGACATGTGCCCTAGATTTGCTCGTATCGGGGATTTCTTGGGAATACGCTCGTTGCTTCACTATGAATTGGTCTTTGTTTGGACAATAAATACATCAAGTGTTTAGTTGAGGTTGATTCATTGAACTGCCTTGTTTTATTTGTGTTGGAAAGGGATAGCGAACATAATGTTCTCAAATTAATGAAATAGAGACTTAAGTTTGTTGATGATGATGATGATATAACTATGACAAATACAAGACACGCTTCAAAACTTAAGCAATTAACTTAAGCAACTTCAATAGCAATAATTAGTACTGAAAAGTCCATGCACTAAATTACGACACTATCAGAACCTAATGCCGAAGCATTGGCGACGAAACGACAAACTGCAAATAAAAGCAGAAGAACGAAGTCCAGAGAAAATTAAGTTCTATTGACTGTACAGTGCAAACACAATCAATGGCGGAAGGACGCCTCCGCACTACAAATTTACCAAACAAAGCATTTGGCTACTACACCGCTAAGCACCCGTTCCATCGACCGCTCGCTAGCTATAAATTCCAAGTGAGAGATACAGAGCGCGCAATGGATTGAACGTAAGGAGATATAGAAGTTAAAGACACGTTCTAAGATCTAATAAGTGTAGGTGAGTCTGCCGATAGAACAATGTGTGAGAATTTTTTAAGTGGCAATGCAGGGGCAGTTTGCAGCTTTAAAGGATCCAATAGCGACACGGTAACGTAATATAGAGAGCTGATTGGCTGTAGGAATTTATTTTGTTGATGTCAATGGAATTTAAGATAGTAAATAACATTATCTATGTACAGTTATATAGCTGAAGAGTTTTTTGTTTGTTTTTTTTTTTTTTCTACGACTAAGTCGGTAAACAAGCATACGGCCCGCCTGATGGTAAGCGGTTACCGTAGCCATATGGACGCTTGCAACACACGAAGCATCGCTCACGCGTTACCGACCTTTCCCCCCTCCCCTATGAGCTCTGGCGACCTTACTTACGCGCAGGAACACAACTTTACACAGCATAAAGTTATTTGGCTGCGGTATTCTGTAAGGTGGAGGTACTTTCCCAGTCGAGCTGCTCTTTGAGCGAATAAACGCTATACTCTACCTCTCTCTCTGCTCTTATCTCTGAAACTACACGTCGGATTCGAAAAAATCTTTCACAAATGGGAAGCTATATTATCCCCGAGTGTTTATAAGCTTCTTTATCTTGAGAATGCGGGTGAAACCGCGGGGTGCAGCAAGTATCAGTATGAAACTATAAAACTTAGCTATTCAGAAGGCGCTGGTAAGGCACTAATAAAAGTTGCAGAACTTTACTCACGGAATATACTAAAGTCTTACTGCATCCATTGATGGTATTTCAATTCTTACCTGAAACAAATAAAACAATTAAAGTTACAATTTCAATGCCATAAAGTTTGAATTTCTTCAACACAGAGTTTTTTTTACATCTTATCACCTTATTCGATATTATACTTATCAAGTAGGTGTGGTGATTATCATTGTATTAATAACCTGGGATATTTCTCTAAACTAAGCGGAACCTGTGCAATCGAAAAAAAATAAGCGTTCGAGCAGCTGATGGTGATCGGAAAGGTTGATGGCAAACGTTCAACAGGGCAGCCCACTCAGATGGTCGGACTAGGGGCACTACCGCGTAACTTTGGTGGTAATCGTAACGAACACCATTAATTATTTCATCCAATGACGCGCACGCGGTATGACGCGACGATGACCATTCGTGGGCCCTGATCGGATGAAATTCATTAATGGTGTTCGTTACGATTACCACCAAAGTTACGCGGTAGAGCCAGATCCGCAAATCCCTGGAGACGAATTTCCACGACGCTCTTCACGCCGCCAAGGACAGACACAACTGGTGTAACGTTATACGTGATAAAATTAGTTCACGGGGGAACCAAGAACCTAACCTCGCACGAGCCGAGCCTCGAATGAGCACACTGCGAGCACGATTCGCGTAGCGTGGACGGGCACGCGAGCCTCGAACGAGCGCGATTGTCAGTTTTTTCACGTACAAAGGGATTCGCATCGTGCTCGATTCGCGTAGCATGTACGCACCATCAGATACATGACACGAGAAGAGTAGTAAAAAAACAAAAGGTTTTGGGTATCGATCCACTGGTAGGCAATACTGAGCGAACTTTCTAGCATATGCTAAAGACAATAATAGCCCTTTATAGACTTCATCGTGTTTACTGATGAGCTATATCAGAACAACCGCAACTTATTTTACTCTTATTTTGTTCCACTTGAATGAGCAAAAGTATTTTCTCAGTAAATAAAAGTTTTTTCTTTGATATTCCAACCAGAAACATTGTTTGAATCTTTCCAGTGTATATAGTGCTGATATGAACATTAGCATGTCTTTACTTCCTTCCACCTTGTTTTATTTGCGTTTTCGAGGGTTTGGGCACTTATAAAAACAAAAAATTATTTGGGTGTCCATGTCCAAAAACGTCACGTTACAAAGTTTGTGAGAAAAGATTGAGTGTTTGACTGGTCGAAAAGTATACAAAAATCCTCGAAACCTTTTACATTATATAAGTAGGATATTCACATTTTACTTGACATTACCTGCATTTGATATCATTCAAAAAAGAACTTTATGCTTCTGAACAAAGAGTTAAGAATGCGTATAGCCTTTTTTTGCGGGATGATTATGTTACTTAGTTCATCCCAGATATGCTTATTAACATACAAATACTTACGTTACAATTACGTGGTTTTAAAATTTATAGGTAAATTTAAAAATTCCTTAACTTTAAACCGTTTAATCCCAGCAAGCCATATTAACCGCTTAATTATGTATGAAAGAGAAAAAGCAATCCGACCTTAATCACTCATCTCCCAAGACACACGTATACAGGTGTGATATAAAACAACCCAGCGCAAATCCATCAGCACCTCAACAGCCATCGCGTGCGTTATACAGGTTGATACATCGCTCGTCCGCGTTCGAACTGCCGACAATAAATACTACCCACACGCACGCACTTGCCTTATTTATTAACAAGATCACCCTGTAGGTAGGTTTCTTAAAATAGAGTAAATTACGTTTCGTTTTCTCTCGCGTCTCGAATGTCTTGTCCGTCGTTCTATTTATGAAAACTGTGTATTGTTTTTAAATGTTTGAATTTGGAATACGAAAATAGACGTATCGTTTGGCTATAGCTACTCTCCTAGATAAGTATTTAGTTACATTAAAGTATATAAAAATGTATAATCATAACTTTGGTACGACAACAGAGAACCAATATATTTTCGACATTTTTGTTTGAAGCTCAAGGACTTTGGGGACTCTAGGCTCATCGATTGTTCAAAGAGGTGCCGTCGCATTGAGAACTCTTGTGACAAGACAACTGGTCCATACTTTTCTCATAGAATTGCCATTGCCATTCAGCATGGAAATGCTGCCAGTCTTCTTGGCATATTTGAGGCCACAATCTCCCATGGAAAGTGGTTATGTGGCCGAAGGTATTAATCCCTTGACTTGCGGTTAAAAAATAACAATTGATTTATATTGTTTTCCCGCGCGGTTCACCAAACAGACCTTAATCCTTTGATTAAGGCCCACGTAGATTCGAAGAAACTCCTCTCTCTCTTGAAGAGGCTCTCAAGTGCAGCGGTCAGAACCCACGACCACTGAGATATCACCAATAACTTTTCCCATAATCAGGATTAACGTAGATGCATTAAAGGTAACAATAGATATTTATGCAGCATTCAATATGGCCGCCGTTCGTAAATAACAAAAGTCAATATATTAATTGTATAGGGTTAGTGCACACTATATCATGTTACTAGCTGCCGGCGTGACGGTTCATTTGTCTCGTGATTTAGAGGCAATCCTAGTCTACGATGGGGACAAGTATACTGTAGGAGATTGAGCTAATGTGGTTGTAATCCTTATTTTCAATCAACTGGTTTGTTATATTAAATAGAAACTAAAGACTAAACGTATAAAAAAAAAAAAAGACGATTTTCCACGAAAGATCAACAAAAAAAAATCTTGCTGATTTTCTTGCCGGATTCTTCTCAGTTTAAGTGTATTCTGAATCGGGGTGGTAGATTCAACTTTATCCAGAGCCTAACTGATTATATGAATTCGTAAATTCGTGTATTTTGAGTTTTATTGCATATTATCGGTGGTATTTTTTGGCCTTTGGGGTCGTGGGCAATCAGGGCGGGGGCTCTGTGCGCCCAGAAGGGACCCCAAGGAGGACGATGGGTCGATGTGGTCACGACTCAACTTGCGATAGCACAGCGAGGGTGTTGGGGCGAGGTATCACTCTTCCCCCGGGACGAGTTCAATACGAGAGCCCGCCCCCCTCTCTACAGCGCAGATGGCGACCATCGTGGGGTTTTAGCCCGTACAAGTCCGGCATAACCTGGCCGCTACCCCCGGGGCGGACGGGTATCCTACGAGGATTTCCCCACGAATAAAAGAAAAAAGCTATTTCCGATAAATCTGTAAAAAAAGAATACTTATACAACGTCCTCCTTTTCAAGTCGGTTAAAAATGTACCAGCACCTTTCAGAAGTCATGATTGTTTAGAGCGCGGCGCGGCTTGTACTGCGCATAAATAAGTCGTTTTGTCGACTCGATCAATTGTGCCGTTTGCTTACCCTCAATGCAGATGTTTGGGTTTCGCTACTTATTTGTAAAGCTCGAGTTACACAAAGAAACTACTTTTTTTGGGGACAGAAACGGCCATTGTTAAGGTTGTTACATATTGTGTTATTTATGAGGAATTTTTGGGCTACTTTGTGACAATTTTGGTAATGTATATCTCGCTAATATATTTTACTGAGCCAAAAATATGTTTTCTTTGAAAGCTTAGATAGAAATGAATAAAGCTGAAGATAGGGTACCTACTCGTTCAAATTCAAATTCAAAAAGTTTTTATTCAATTTAGGCCCTGATAAGGCACTTATGAATGTTAACAAATGACTCTACACCGGTTCCAAATACAACTTGAACTGAGAAGACTCCGGCAAGAAACTCAGCAAGTTTTTTTTTTTTATGTGCACTTATAAGTATTACCAGTATTACAATTTACAAAATATATATAACAATAGCCTGCGAAGCGAACAATTCATTCAAATGCATTCTTGTCATCTACAAAATCAGAAACTTTATAGTACCCTTTCTTGCATAACTTCTGTTTTACTATCTTTTTGAATCTATGTATAGGTAGCTCTTGGATTTCTTTGGGTACTTTATTATTGAAACGTATACATTGCCCCTTGAAAGAGTTAAGGACTTTGCTGAGTCGAGTTAAAGGTACAGCAAGTTTGTGCTTATTTCTAGTGTTCAAACTATGAGTGTCGCTATTCTTAGGTAAGTTATTTATGTTTTTCCTCACCGCAATACTTCAATTGTAAGCAGTACTATTAAATAAAAAATCACAAGTTACAGTTTATCAGTAAGATGTCACGAGATTGTCAAACTTATTCGTGGTAATTAGAGATTTCACGAGACGACAGTTCTGCCACGTTCTGCTACAAGTCTGCGTCAGCTAGCCGTAGTTTCGTTTTCTTACACGCTGTGAACTAGAAACCGTATCTTCCTCATTTTGTTTACCTAAGACCGTAAGTTCCTGAAATGCAAATTCTCAACACACGTGCCATTATTTTAACCTGAAACCACTAAATATTCATATCATCTTTACAAAAGGAAAGCGAGGGTCACAAACAAACAATCTCTAATCCATTATATATATAGCACATGCTACGTGTAAACAACCCGCGCTTAGCTATTCAATTCCTTTGTACACATGTACAGAAGCCAGGGGCTCTACCGCGTAACTTTGGTGGTAATCGTAACGAACACCATTAATGAATTTCATCCAATCAGGGCCCACGAATGGTCATCGTAGCGTCATACCGCGTGCGCGTCATTGGATGAAATAATTAATGGTGTTCATTACGATTACCACCAAATTTACGCGGTAGAGCCCCAGTTATTTATCCAGTTCTTGGTTCAGGAGTCTGGTGAGTGGTCTGCTGAGTTTTAAGCTGTATCTAAATCTATACTAATATAATAAACCGGAGGAGTTTGTTCGTTTGTTTAACTCTGGAACTACCAGTCGGATTCGAAAAATTCTTTCACCGATAGGAAGCAACATTATTCCCGTGTATTAAAGGCTTTTTATCCCGGGAAAGTGGGTGAAACCACAGGAAACAGCCGTATAGGAATGTATATGCATTTTGTCACAAGCCACATTAATAAGGTTCGTTATAAACTAACAATCCCCAACACAGGATTAAATGCGTTAGTTACACAATAATATGTAGATTTTGCAACAACGGAGGACACGTTTAACACATCCTTGTATAGTTTGGGACACTTCCTAAACTCTAGGATAGTATATCGGAATTCGTTGTCAGAGAAATGGAGCCTTCTCCAAATTAGACATTGAAACAGTGCTGCGTTAATGCACTGCAAAAAATATTTAACAGGCAGTTCATTGAAATTGCTATATCCAATTTTTCTAACGCTTTAGCATTTCGTAATATTATAAAAGCAAAAGTGAGTATTTGTATCCATTTGCTAACTTTTCTCAAAGATGCAATTTGCATGTTTATTTGCAAAAACATATTTGTCAAGCAATTTTGTATTTGTGACTGGTCACAATACTTTTCGTCAACAGCATCAGTGTACACCGACCCTAACAATCCCAATGTCAACGCACCAGTAATATTTCGCACACTGTTCGGCTACTTGAGGGCCCTATTTGCATAGAATTGTCTCTTTTTATTTACGACCAGAGTTTATTTGCTTTTTTCGCTTACCGAATAATCGAAGTCGTTTGGGAAAGAAACAAATTCGAAAAAAGAACTAAAATGGTCATTAATAAATTTTGTTTTTTTTTTCAGAACGATTTCAATGAACTGGCTAAGCGTGAGTCGCGCGCTTCGTATTTAATTTCTATTGTGTTTAACAATTTCTTCTTTCTGCCCGCGACGAAGTAACTATTTAGTAATCTGTGCCGCGACTTTTTTCGCGTTTGTATGAAAAGGACGCTAAATTCTAGTTCAGTATTAATACATTATTTCACACTATGCTTGCTGTACAAGAACATGCACTGACATATTTTACAATAAACATGTAACATATATTCATGGAAAATAAGCAACAGATTATGTAGTACTTTGCCGAGAAAAATCGGAAGGTACAATTTGTCCAAATTCCGACATATTTTCCCCTAATGTGAAATACAAGCCCGAGAATCGGGGCCAGGCATAACCACGGTATCCCAACAACCTAACCAAAGAAGCTTAACAAAAAGAAATAATTTCTTTGAACTGTTGTTTTTGGTCTCGACTCGTAAAAAATAACGTTGTTCATGCTTTTGCTGCGGTTTTTTTCAGTTGATTTTTCACTTTGTATTCAAATTATTTATTTCGCAAGATTGTCTTGTTATTTTTAGCATTAAAAACCTTATGGTCTATGCTACGTGAATCGAGCACGAGCCGAGCCACGAACGTGCACACTGCGAGCACGATTCCCGTAGCGTGGACGGTCTTGCGAGCCTCGAACGAGCGCGACTAGGAGCGCGATTATCAGTTTCTTCTCGAACAAAGGGATTTGCATCATGCTCGTTGTAGGCTCGTTGTAGGTTCGTTCGTGGCTCGGCTCGTGCTCGATTCGCGTAGCGTGGACGCACCATTACATGTACTTATAATAACGCTTTGGTTATTTGGCTTTTTAAATCACAGGTACATTTGTATTTTCAGTTTTTATCTGCTAGTTTTATTTCGGAAGTTTTTCCGAAATAAAACTAGCAGATAAAAACTGTCAGTCGTTTGACTGAAACCAACGCTGGAAGCCAAAGAATGAGCCAAAGATGAATTACAAAGGATTTTAATTTTTAACCGACTTCAAAAAAAGGAGGAGGTTCTCAATTCGGTTGTATTTTTTTCTTTTTTTTTTATGTTTGTTACCTCATAATTCCGTCATTTATGAACCGATTTGGAAAATTCTTTCTTTGACTGGAAGGGTACACTTCCCGTTTGGTCCCATTGTCATCAAATCAGGATTTGATTACTTCTTCCTGTACTTTGAAGTCGGTTTAAGTTTTTTGTAAAACAGTCCAATTATTTGTAGTGTAATTGGAATCTTAAACAACAGTTTCTTATAAATTTATCTACAAGTATGTCCGACGCAAAAACGAAAAGTCATTGTCCAAGAATTCTCTCCTAAAAATTGACGGTCGAATAACTTTCTTATGGAGATACATATCTGGATATTTTTTGGGTTTACTCGTACGCAGTATAATTTTCCAGAGCGTTGGTCAATATCTTCATGTGATACTCTAGTATGATCGCTATGTGATATGAAAATAGTACCTTTTGTACAAGGAAAAAGGGTTCATTTCATATAAATTGTTGTTTGAGATCAAGGGTTTGTGATTTTAACGAGAAAGAATTGTATCATAAAATTATATGTTAACTCTGATATGTCGCGGGCATATTGTTTAAATCAGTGTTTTAACAAAAAGCCTAGATAGTAGAAAAAGTGCTTGGAATTGATAGCTAGGTCTGCTTATATGAAAAAATAAACTTGTATTGGAGTGTCCAGCTTGAAGGTAGCAAACCAGGTCAAGGTCTTCTTCTTCTTAGTTTTAATTTTGGCAACCAAGCCCAAAGTAGGGCTCATTTCTGCCAGTTTCGAGTTATATTATAGTTTCCAGTCTCAATAAATCATATTTACATTATAGTCCTCAGTCACTGACCGTCCATAAAAGTCATGTTTTACTACAATGGTGGTCATTGTACTATAACTCTTCACGGACTTTTTGAAACAACTTGAAAAGTCACGATTCACTTAATTCATTTCATTTCACTCCACTGGTGTACATGGATGATCTTTATTGGGTAAAATACCTCCAAAAATACACAATAAAACTCAAAATACACAAATTTATGAAAATAAAAATTAAAGCGCACCGTAACTCTGCAAGTTCCCGCCAAAAAGTCCCAGGTCAAGGTCATAGACCTTCACCGAAGGATGTTGATGATGAAGATAATGACTTGTTTTCAAAATTTTAATTGAACCCTAAGTAGCATTTCATCGAAACAAGTGAATAAAAAACCGAAAGCAACTTATTTACCGAACTTCCTTAGGCGTTGTTAAAAATTTACATGCAAAAAGTTTTGGCGCGGACTTGTTAATTAACTACTTCCTCAAGTTAGACCTTGGAAACCTTTCTATTCAGCCTTACGTCTCATTAGATGGCGGGGAACTTTGTGTGACTGTAGCTTTTTGTTTTCTTTTTTAAAGCTCTAGGTGACTGAATTAGGCATAAGTATAGGTTTTCATTTCTTTAATCAACACGTTTTTATTTTACGAGCTCTGTTTGTAGGCAAACGGCTTGGATAAACTATATAGCGTCAGGGAATAGGGTAGTGCTATCAAACTTACAAATACGATTTAATGAGAGAATTCAAACTAGTTATCAAACTAATCGACTAAAAACAGATTGTTACAAAGTCCATTGTAAGCTATCAACGGTTGAAGCACATTTATCTCAAATACCACTCTAATAGAATAAACTTCTCAAAGAACATCCAATTATCTATCCATTCGATCGCTGAATTCAATTCAGAAGTTCAAACTTGAAATTTTCAAATTTCGAACTAAAAATCTCCACAAATGGTAATCTGTTCGATATTTAAAATTAGAGAAGTCGTTAGTTGAAACCCGATTCAGTGTCGTACGACCGAATTTATGTTGGGAGTCTTGCATAAATTGCAAATTCCAGTTAAATGTATCCATTACACGTTGACACATTTTAAGCTGCGGTTTTATTGACGCGATAAAATGTCTTAACTGTTTGAATGCAAACGCGTTAACTTAAAATCAATGTAAGTTAATACGCACTTACGATACGAAACGGACGATTCTGGTTGAGAGTGAGTTATGTTATGTCTGATATTTTATAAATTAAGTTTTTTTTTGTGTATTGAGATAATTATTATAAAAAAAAAAATGCCGTATTTAATTCAATCGCCATTTAATATTCTGGTATACAGTACAGCACCATCATTCTATGTTTTGTTACCCTATTATCTATGATAATATGTCAATTTAGATTCATCATTGTCATCATCATGATCTAATACATGTAAAGCTGCCAAATCACGCCACGTTTTTCCCATAACCAACACCGCCTATAAATAATCGCAAAATCGCAAGACGCACCTCAAGAACCGTACCTTAAAATCTCAGCACTTCGTGCCCTGGCGAGTCTCCAAGCCACGAGTGGCCGCAGATGACGAAGCCTCTACTACCCGTTATCGCTGTGCTGTGCACACTACCGACATATTTGCACTTTGCACGTTGCTGAATATATATTTGAGGTAGAACTGGGATTTTCTACGATTTTTGGCATGACACTTTCACTTTATCTGCATTCTTATATACAGAATAGCAATATAATACCTAAACTAAACAATACTTACTATTTCTTATTTTATGCCCATAACACACCCTGGATAATTCATGCAAGTGAATTAATGTAAGTGCATTAATCACTTATACTCAGACGACCACGAGTACTGCTACGCCATTACGTTTCGTTCGACTTTGCGAGAGGGTGCATGTGAGTGTCACTTCTGCACGTCGTAATGGCTAGTATTCTTTGCCTATAATACTTATATATAGGTAATATAGATAGTACTGGCACCCTTGCCTAGTTATAAAGAAACAAACAATTTAATTTATATTTAAATTTCGCACGCACGTTCGATATTTAAAAAACAGCCGCTATAAAATCGCAAGTTTATACATCCACATTTGAATATCTCGACGGATCCGCCACTCTGACGGTAAATTGCACTGATAATTGCCACCACACTGGCAACACTGGGCTTACGGACCTCACGTTGTACCTTTAAAATATCGTCCATATTCGGTTACTGTTTATGTTTATTTTATATGATAGAATTTAAATAACTGTTTAGTCGGTCGATGGTTTAAATGTAAATGATATTGAAGATATAGCTAGAAACACTAGAAAAAAAGATTAGGGTCTCCTTACAGACCTTACTTCCTGCAAATTCAGTGTCACGCCGAAGGTCGTAGGTTCGATTCCCACCTAGGACATGCATTTGTGTGTATTAACATGTCTGCATATCCTGAGTCCGGGTGTAAGATAAGATAAATATGCTTTATTTTTACACCACTCAGTAGAAGACGAAGTTGATGACACCGACAGCATAACCTCTCGAGCACAGGGTTATATACAAATAACCATAAAACTACAAAACCGATACACTCTTTATCTTAACCCCATCAAGCAATGGCACTAAAAATATACGATATAATTGGAATGGCGAATGAAACGAAACGAAAGCTTTGCGAATATCCAGTTATGTGGAATGGGACATACCAATATCGGTATGTGGCAGCCACAGATAATGAAAACATGGAGACGTATTTTTGAAATGTTTGCGACGAAGCCGAGTAATAGAATACTATGACACGATAAAAATTGCGTATATCGTTCGATTTGGCACAACACATGATATATTATTTCATTAACATTTGGGCTTATAAACATATTTCATGCCAAATACAATCCACGTCTATCATCAGTCATTTTAATTCCGGTCAACCTTATGAAACAGAAATGTGCAAGCGATTATAGACCGTAAGGTGGTAAATATTTTCGGTCCGCGAGTGTATATGAACCTTGGGATGTCATGCCAAAAAAAACACAAACTTCAAAATCATTTTAATAGGCCGACACAATCGCAAAAGATTTTGTCACCTTCGAAATTAATTAATGAAACCTTAACACATCTCCTTTTATTTATGTTCTGTGTTGCCAGCTATAAAAATAAAAGTTGCCATATCCCCCAGTTGTGTCTATGACAAGAATATTTTCAGGTAGACGGTTGATTCGTCCTGGGAGTACTTGCGATATATCGAAACGATATACAGAATTGTCACTGTACTATATGTTACAGGTTGTTTAGGTAATGTAGGATTTTTTACAAAAGTCTTGATTCTTTAGCAACTACACTTAAGTCTAGTTTAGTCTGGCAACTATCACCTAGAGGCTTAAAGTGTCTGTAAACTGAAAATCTAGACTTCTACCCAGGCATCGAACAATCAACCCAAAGAAGCAACAGGACATGTCCCGAATAAATGTTTTGCTTTCTTTCTTTCTTATGACAATTCACCACCACCGGCAATGCGTTCAGTTTAGCTAAGTCAAGGACATACTAAACATTTACCCCCTTACTCATAAAACGTTATTTAACTAATATACTGATTAAAGGGTCACGTAAATAAAGTCACATTATTTGACAATAACAATAGAGTGACTTTATTTACGTGACCCTTTAAACAGTATATTAGTTAAATAGCGCTTTATCAGTAAGGGGGTGGGTAGGTTTGTTTAAAATAATTGTGGAGTTTATAAAATATTGATAATTAATTAATTCATCAATTAAATTAATATATTAATAATTCGCACTTTAGAGTTTTTATTAATATTTACTTATGTCAAATAAAAAAGTATATCAGTTAATCATAGAAATAAATACACCTAGAAAGAACGTCCCCATACTACACGAATATATAGAACAGACCAACTTTTATAGGCTGCTGCGCGTAACAGCTACGTTTTACGCTCCCTCCGCGTCATTCTGCTTGTCATAGTGACGTTCATAATGATATCAGTTTTCAACAACTGATTCCAATTAAAATCGGGAGAAATTTAAATATTGAACATTATTTTGCATTTTTATTTGGTTTAGCCTCTAACAGTTAGGGCTATTTTTATCGACTCGTGCACAGCTACGACACTATCTGGATGTATCCTTAATCAAAGCAGTTAATTTATTAAAATATTATGTGCTTTTATTGTATACGTACGCAGCACATTCCATACATTACTTTCATGAATATAATGCCATTTTATGTTTGTCTGTTGGTTTATGTTCTTGGCACACCTATGCATATATATATAATAAAGAGCTGTGATGTAATAAAATATTTGAGGGTTATTCCTGAAACATAATGAAATGAAATGTCAGATGATTCCCACAACGAATGAAGCTTGGGTTTTATAGCATTACAGGCGACCAAACCTGGTGCGGTCGAATCGCGAACAGAGGGAGACAGCGCTATACGTCAAAAAGAGAAAGGAGTACAGCTATGCTCACATTCTCTATTCACCTGGTTCGCTCGTCTGGTAATGCCTTTACACCAGCCAGCAGAAGAACTGGGAGGTTTTATTATGAGGAATAGGAGGATATACAGCACGGTGGTAGGGTACTTTGTAGTACCCACCTGGCTGACTACCACATTAATGTTGAAAATCAGTCTCCAAGAGTCAACTGGTGTGGTCTGGCAGATGCTCTTGAGAGCGAGTTCCCTTTTAGCTTTGTGTGCTTACCACCTTCGGCTCATCATCCCTGACCATGATGAGAAAATAGGTGGTAAACAAAGGTATCACGCGCAGAGCGGCTGGCGGCTATCATCATCATCACCGAGCCATATCATCATCATCATCAACAGCCTATAATGTCCCACTGCTGAGCACAGGCTCCCTTTCACAAATTAGAGTGAAAGGGAAGGAGCAGATACTCCACCACGCGTGCCTACTGCAGATCGGTGGAGGTAGGCTAGGGGTCAACCTACTGTTGGAGTTTTCAAGCCGCCTAGTACGCCTTCAACTAGCTTAACGACTATCACAATTAAGTGATAACCGGGACCAACGGCTTTACGTGCCTTCCGAAGCACGGAAACGCTCGATTTGAAATACCACTAGGCGGTCACCCATCCAGGTACCGACCACAACGGTGTTAGCTTAACTATGCCAATCGATTAAGAATGGCTAATCATGCTACACCACAAGCGCTTTACTTATCATTCCTAAAAACCTAAACACGCGACACACAGATAACAAACAAAGCCAAAATCCTCAACTGTCTCACCTTTCACACACTTTATTGTTGAGTTGAGAAAGTCTCAATAGTAATGTCAAATGGTGTAGCGGCTACAATGACATGTACTCAGAATTTGCTGTGAATTCAAAAAATATCAGAGGTACGCAAAGTAATCCTATCTGTTACCACAGATATAGATATTCATAGATAACGCAAGTATCACGCATCTTAGGATAAACCAAACACCATTTTTGAATAAATAGGTATATGCTGGGATATTCTTAACACACGGAAATATATCGTTATTTTTTAAACAGAAAGAAAAATAATAATATTTATGTATTTTTTTTAATATCCTGGGATATTCCTCACACACGGTCATCTGATCCCAAACTAAGCAGAGCTTGTACTATGGAAACCAGATAACTGATATAATACATATACTACTTTTTGTTTGTAATTACATACTTAAATATACATAATTACACCCAAACTAAGGACATACAGACAAAAGCATGTCCTGTGCGGGAATCGAACCTACGACCTGCGGCCCAATAGGTTGAATCTTTACCGGGTCTTAACCAAGTGCGCCAACTGGCCCGACAAATTTATTTACGGATTACCTACCTACTCTTGCATCGACAGTTCGTTCGAAAATATAATCACTGTAAATATGAAGAATTTAGCTAATCCGGGATTTAGTCACTAAATATTAGTTTTGTATCTAGTAACCCTCTATATCTACGGACAGCGATGACATAACATCGCCACATTTGCCTACAGTACCGTATGTAAGTTTTGTTACAGTATTATTATAAGCTACAAGATTACCGTCTCGCTTCTGGATTACGGTGACAGCGTAAACTTATATCTTCTTTTATCACATTTTGAGTCAAAATTAATACAGTTGAATTTGGAACCTACACCTATGATGTAAGGTTTATTTTCGATTAACACAATCTCTTGATACTTCTTACGTTTTAATTCTCGTTCAAGGGTTCAGTTATTTTCTAATCGATATTCAAAAAGAGATTTCAAAAAAACCAACAGATATAACTTCGCAAAAACATTTGAGCGGACTTGAAGCTATAATTTCAAATGAAGTCTCAGTTACTTCTCAACCGGCTGCCAAAATTACCGGCAAAAAATCCATTAACACGCAAACTCCAATAATTCTCTCGGAATAATGACTACGTCGCAACGCCTAAAAAGGTTCTGCGATGCGGTGTAATTTCTGTCTGAATCGCACCACATTTCAGTGCTCAGACAAAGGACGGGGCATTTATAAATCGTTACAAGTGCCCTCAACTTGAGCAAATGGACCCACTAAGTTAAGATACCATCAAAAGACAATACCATCCTTACATAATTTATTATATCGCGGGCAAAAACGGAGGCGGTGTGGTTCCAACTTGAACTAGCTGTGTGACACAGTGGTGGGTGGAATGGTTAACTGTCGATCGAACTTTTTTAAAGTTTTTTTTATATTGAATAGGAATAAGAAATGTTGATACTATATTTGGTATAATACCTGTAATCTCTCTCTCTCTCTCTTTCTCTCTGTAAAAGTCGGCTTAGTTTGGGAGCAGATGACCGTGTGTGAGGAATGTCCCATGATATCTAGTTATTTACATAAGGCGCAAAACATACGGAGCGGGAGTGACGCGCAACGAGCGTAAAATCGTACGTAAGTGACCTTAAATAACAGTCTCCTAGTAAGATGTGAAAACCATCTGAAGCTAATGCCTTGTAAATTTATGAAGTGGTGCTTCGTTAATTAATCCTCATAATAATTTGTTTGAAAACACCGGGAAATACCTATCCAAAATTTCAACTAAACAAGTTACTGCTCACTCAGAAGTACCTGCTCAGAGCATAGTTTTAACGGTGAAAACTTTTAAGCACACTCAACTTTGTTTCACGGTGCAAACAGTTTTACTATCCGTAATTGTTATTCTGTGGTATTTAATAATAATCTATATTAGTTTCCTGGAACAAAGGTTTTTGGTTCATAACCATTTTTAAATGCAACAACAACTGAAGTAAAAAAATAGATGTCGATGTTTTTGCACGTTGCGTTTTCATTTTAATTTCATAAAGTATTAATTTAATAAATTTAGAAGTTTTTTTATGCAATAATGATCAACACCACAATATCAACGATATGAAATAAAAAAGTAATAGGTACTGCAATTAAATTCCTGACGCGCAAAACTACTAGATTGATTACCCTATCTCTCCACTCGTATGTCGCAACAAAAGTAAACTAAGTAACACTTGCCCCTCGTCACGTGTCAAGTGAAGACCGCAGTGGGGCAGGATATGCCCCAAAAATTGGTTTTCAGCTCCCCGAAGCGGAACATTAATTTACTTATATGAGCTCGGACTGGCACCGATTGTTTTGCCGACCTTGCCTTTGCCCCAAATCATTTTGAGATCGGTCATCAGTTTTCAGGCCACTTTAAATTGTAGTTTTAGTTTTTGTAACGAAGCGAATACAAGCTTAGAAACAAAGGATACAGAAAAGAGGACGCGCAAAATAGTATAATGAATTAGATACAATAAAGGAACAAGACATGATCGTAGACAAAAATAACGCTACCACACAGTAAGCAAGAGAAATCAGTACGAGTAATGGAGAAGTCATAACTACCACAGAAATACCTACAATCAAGCATCAGACAAGAGCTTTACAATGAGAGTATTATTAAACATCTATTGCTTTGCTAGCGAAAAGCAAATAACATAGCTTCCACAATTACCTTTGAGAATAATAACAATAAATCCGGGCAAAGACAATATCTTAATTTTCATTCAGAATGTTCGCTGCGGCAAAAGCAACTTTCTAAAACTGAAATATATATAAAGTAGCGGACACGGAAACCCGTTGCGGCTCTGCTTAAAACACAAAGAACATTGAAGTTTAAATACTGGATGGTTAATATGAAACTGTAGCAATTTGAGCTATGTTCGTTTTTTTGTAGAATATGGATTAGGGCATATTGATATCTCAATTCAATTTTATTTGCCATAAATTGACACGTAAGTGTTAAGCTAAGTTAGATGCAGTGTAGAAGAAACTGAATGAAATGTATCAACCACTCTGCACTTGGTGATCCGCTGCCTTCTCCTTAGGGTACCCCGGCAGATGATGATAGCTCGCTAGTTGCGTTCTCGGACGTCTAGTATCTCGTGTTGGCTTTGTATTTGTAGTTTGTGTCGTTTTATCGAGTTTTTATAATTAATTCGGGAGCGCCAGATAAAAGCAGCGTTTCGGTTCGCGCCGGTTGATCAGAGAGAGTTTTTTACATAGGGGGCAGCAGTTGCAGAGGGCAGCGTTCGGAAATTTTGTGGCTGATACATTATTTATTAAGAAAATAAATTGTATATAAATTAGATTTCTGTAGGCTTGTGCTAGCAAATACTATTGAAAATATAAAAATAAAAGAATAATACGCAACACGCAGTTTTACCATTCTTAAGTCACCTCATATAGGCTGCTAATGTGGCGAATTAAGCCCCTCTGATATGTTGGTCGGCAAGAATCAACCATGCGTGAGAATCCTCATCTCTGGTATTGCTGTAGAAACCATAGGCGACTACTATTTACCAAGTTTAGAATCATTTCAAAAATCAAGGGCTTGGAAACTGTTTAAGGCAGTTCCAGCACATCCAGGTCCTACACCATTGTAGGACACATTATTATCCAGCGCAGTTTGAGTGCAACAAATGATATTGCAGAGCACAATGCTGTTATAAAACGATAAAGACGATTATGAACTTGCGACCAATGGGATTCCACTTTTTTAATTTGAGATATCTTTTTTGGACACAGAAAATTGCAAATGGGCTCGTATTTAGGCAGACTTTTCTAAGGATAAAGCGTAGTATATTTGCCCAAAAAAAGCCTATTGACCGTAGATTAAAGCCGTTTCTAAGCTTTTCACTCCAGGTTTGTATATCGTAGAAAAGGCTTAAGCAGATGTTAGATATAATGCTTTAGGTACTTCGTCATCTTGTAATTCTTTAAGTGATTTGACCACCTTTGGTTATAACACTATTTTCTAGAGCTAGATATTTCACTATCCAAAATGTCTCAAGAAAATAATATTCCTTACCAAGTATTCGAATTCCCTCCTCTCCTCACTCCCAACTTTGCATATACTAATGGTGAACGCACACTTATCCGAGCCAAACGAATCGAACGAAACGAATTTTAGAATTCTGTATATGAAATCATATCCAAATTCGGACGATTCGACGCGGGCAAGTGTGCGAGCTTTCATAAGATTTCATATACACAGAATTCTAAAATTCGTTTCGTTCGATGCGTTCGACGCATTCGGCTCGGATAAGTGTGCGTTTACCTTAAATATTACCTTATTTTACCTTACCTATATTACCTTATTAGAAGCAATGTCAAAATTAAAGACATTTATTTAAGGTGGACGCATACTTTTCCGAGCCGAACGTGTCGAACGCATATCGAACGAAAGGCGTAAGGCGGCGATTTAGGCGGTTTCACTAGAGGGATATTGCTTTCCTGTGATAAAAAGTATAGTATGTGTTAATCCAGAACATATTCTATCAGCGTGCCAAATTTCATCCAAATCCGTTGTTTTGAAGCGTGATTGAGTAACAAACGTCCATCCAAACTTTCGCACTTAATATTAGTGAAGTGATTAGTGAGATAGATTAATTTATACCCTAGTCCGATATTTAGTCAATGCTACAGACTTTCCCAATTATGAATGATGAATTAAAGTCGCCAGCATGCGAACAGCTTAACACCAAGTCAGTGAGACTGTCGCAACAGCCTCACTTAGTGCTCTATTTTCCACCCTCACCCGACGCTTTTTAATGAGAAATACTTTTTGTACTCTTTAATAATGAGTGCCGTGAAATATTGCGCTTTGGAAATATCTTGAGCATTCATAATCTGGCTTTAGGAAATATTGAAGTCAGGACGTGATTCGGCATTTGTGTTATTGTTTTATTACTAACTTTTCTTTCAGTTCAGTAAGTTGTATAATCCTTCTTATAACTAAGTAAAAGCCTGTTTTCGACCGCAATTTCATCATGGTAAGTGATGATGCGCTTAAAGCGCTCGTGGTGTAGCATGATTAGCCGTTCTTAATCGATCGGCAAAGTTAAGCTATGTCTGTCGTGGTCGGTACCTGGATGGGTGACCGTCTAGTGGTATTTCAAATCGAGCGTTTCCGTGCTTCGGAAGGCACGTGAAGCCGTTGGTCCCGGTTATCACTTAATTGTGATAGTCGTTAAGCTAGTTGGATGCCTCTTAGGCGGCTTGAAAAATTCCAACAGTAGGTTGGCCACTAGCCTACCTCCACCGATCCGCAGTGGGCACGCGTGGTGGAGTATCTGCCCATTCCCTTTCACCCTGATTTGTGAAAGGAGGCCTGTTGCTCAGCAGTGGGACATCATAGGCTGATGATGATGATGATGATGAAGTGATGATGCGACCGAAGGTGGTAAGCACACAAAGCCTAGAAGGAAGTCTCAAGTGCAGCTGTCGGAACACACCGATAGGTGCTTTGCGACAGATTTTCAACTTGAGGGTGATAACCAACCAGGTGGGTACTACAAAGTACCCTACCACCGGGCCATGGTTCCCTAACGATGTTTTCCTTCAGAGAAAGCTCAAGTTCAGTGTCAGATTCAAACCCGGGACCTTCGTCTCGGTATCCGACATCACTACCACTGAGCTATCATCGCCCTTAAAACTACAACTGCTAACTGCTAGTTCCTTTGTTATATTTTACTCACAGTTTTAAGTTAGAAGCATATTTAACAAATGTAGAGGTAACTTAATTAAAAATCAATCCCAGCGATGCTTGTACCCATTACATGTTAATACGTCTGAGAGAGGACTATTAGAGGCCTTTACGACCTATTTAATAGGCACTGAATAAAACAATAGGTGGAGGCGAGGTCACCTTCGCAGAGTGTAAGACTTAATTGTGATTACCTTTCTATTTTAATGTTTAATGTTATGTTGGTACATTTAGAACATAAATGTTTATGGAATATTGTTTAAAATTTTATGCATAAGTCCTGCTATTCAGATGGACACTCACTTATCATTCAAATTGGATGAGTGGATCTTTACATTTGGAAATAAGGTTTTTGGCAGCTGAACTTTATATTCTGATTTTAATAGTACCTAGCAGAATACCTATATTGTTTAGACGAAAAAGAAAAATAAAAAAGTGTAGGTAGTTCTGAAGACAGTACAATTATTTGGTAGCATCGAGCTGATCTGAAGGTGGATCCGGAAGGTAGGCACTGGCACTCCATCCATAGCGGAATATCGTATAATCGTCTTGAGATGTACTTTGGACATATGTGGTTTTCAGGGTCTGATGATGGAGTAGGAAGGTAGGTACTGGAACTTCATAGCGGAGTAACGTATCCTAGACGTGTTTGGGGTTGTCAGAACTTTAAAGCCTGTTTTTTATTATTATTTAAAGAATAATTATTAATTGTAACTTATTAAACATTCTTTATACCCGTATGTATATTTATTATTAGCTGGAAATTTTATTGTGAAAAAAAAAATAAAAATATTCCTAATTCAAAATAATTCGAATTCCATTCACAAATTATTTTACATCCACACATAGACTCAATTTTAAAATTGACCTCTATCGCAACGCTTTATAAACTAAATTACCCAAAATTATCCCTAACAATTCTAGCCACGTAGACACGAGTGGTCAAATCTTGCCAAATTACACTTTTGTGTACATACTAGCGTGGTTATTTGTTAGTACAAAACCTACTAAATATTAATTTACATTTGGGTCCCTATTACGTAGATTTAAACTGAATAAGTTTATTGTAATGTGATTATTTCGAGTCGATGGTTTTTACCTATGTAAAAAGCATTGAAATAAATATACCTAGAAAGAACGTCGCCATAATACACGAATAAAACAGGCCAACTTTTATAGGCTGCTGCGCGTAACAGCTACGTTTTACGCTCCCTCTGCGTCATTCTGCTAATATTGTAACACTTGAAAATTAACATAGACAAAAAAAAAAAAAAAATTGATGACATCTGTCAGCTAGGACAGCCATCTTTTTCTTGGTAGCGATCGTGCTAAGCGCTTCGAGGAAATAAAAAAATATTGAATTGGACTTCATCTCGTTAATCAAGATAGTCCACGATGTTTATAAATGAGTAATTGGTTTGCTCAAGGACCCATACTAATGTAAGTGAATAGATTTTTGCTATGTAAGAATTCATTGAAAACGTGGAAAAATCTAGTAAACTAATCTGCGTCATACATTGTCCGCAGGGGTCCTTCCTTTAATTGATATTATTTTATGGAATTGGCTAAGTAAATATAGTATCCATATGCTTGGCTTCATATCACTTTAATGGATAAATAAGAACTTGATATCTACATGGTTCCGCACACCGGTTTCCTTGTTGTCATCTAATAACAGAAGTCATGAGTATGTGATGATACTGCTCGTGGAGAACGTCTTCATCTATTGTTAAAATTTAATATAAAACATGGTAATGTATTCATGGACATGAAGTTAGTGAACATTGTGTATTAGACTATATACATAACTTTAACCATTAAACTAAGTCACATCATGTGTAATCTTGTATGACATTACAATAATAATATATAGACAATTCCACATTTGATTCTTTTATTCAGCACAGCAGAGGCCCAATAGAACCTACCCTGTCTCATGTTCTTCAATTGGCTTGCACGGTGAGTAAAGCTAGAAAAAAGGTTTACAATTTATTTATTTTTATTTGATTTAGCCCCTAACATTTAGGGGCTATTTTTTTCGACGCGAGCACAGCTTCGACGCTCAATCTGGATGTATCCTTAGTCAAAGGAAAAAAGCATAAAAATAAACCCTCTTACTCATAAAACGTTATTTAACTAATACACTGTTTAAAGGGTCACGTAAATAACGTCACTCTATTGTCATTGTCAAATAATGTGACATTATTTACGTGACCATTTTATCAGTATATTAGTTAAATAGCGCTTTATGAGTAAGGGGGAAAAAAAATATTTTTAACCCGTAAAAAAACGGACTTATCATACAGGTACCTAAATAACCAACTACATAATAAACAAGAAAAGCATATTACTAAGAAGTGATTTGCCGCACTGCGATTGCATAGGAGCTGTTTTCTACGAAACATAATCACATTTACCTAAACGCAAAGTAAATAATACAACTAGCTAAAACCCATATAATAAACCTCCATGTTTATGTCTGTACGTCCATTATTTGACTTATTGCCTGCTGCGGCGTTTCCTGAAACATCTTTTATTGCTGCCAGCTCCGCGAGGTCATGGCTTCATGATATATAACTAAGGAAAACAGATGCAAGAGTTATCGTAATAGAAAGTACTACTTCTATGCAGCTAACCGATATAATCTATTGATATATCCGTCATAGTAATAAAAATTAATGTTTGTCTATTTGTAACATATAGATACTCATAGCCAGACAGAATTAATGCTACGCACTACCTGCGCAGCGTTTATTCGCTTAAAGAGCAGCTCGACTGGGGGCAAGTACCTCTACCTTACAGAATACCGCAGCCAAATAACTTTATGTTGTGTAAAGTTGTGTTCCTGCGCGTGAGTAAGGTCGCCAGAGCCTATAAGGGAGGGGGGAAAGGTCGGTATCGCGTGAGCGATGCTTCGTGTGTTGCAAGCGTCCATATAGCTCCGGTAATCATCAGGCGGGCCGTATGCTTGTTTACCGAATTAGTCGTATAAAAAAAAAGATAAATTAGTATCTACATAACATATAAATATATTTGGGGGTTCCATCAATGTTGCAAGTTTCATTTGGAGTGATTGAGTGAGTAACTTTCATTTCCACGCTAATGCGAAAGTTACTCTATCTGTCCGACTGTTTTGTTATCTTTTGTTACCACGACTGAACCTCGGAATGGATCGATCGTCACTAAATTTGGCACGTAGATAGCCTACAGTATCGAGAGACAAAAGCTGCTTGTTTCATTGGGAATGCTGGTGACGCCGCGGTAGAAAGCTAGTAATAATATAAATGTTAGTCTGTTTGTTTGTTACGTTTATGAACTGATTTTGATGATATATTTGCAAATTATAACACGATTACAGTCAATAATACGAATACGATGCTATAACAAAAAATCCAAAAGAAGGAAAGGGAGTTAACCGAAGATAGATAGGTATAATAAATATATCTATCTATACTGATATAATAAAGTGGAAGAATTATTTGTTTGTTTGTTTAAACGGGCTAATCTCTGGAACTACCAGTCGGATTCGAAAAATTCTTTCACTAATAGGAAGCTACATTATCCCCGAGTGTTATAAGCTTTTTATCCCGGGATCGCGAGTGGAACCGTAGGAAACAGCTAGTATAGCACATAAGGTAGGTATTTTTTCGTTTAATCCGCGAGTAACAACTAGTATATTGACATAAGCTTTATCCCTTAGTAATGCATTCCGCGATATTAGTTTTAACTTACTTCCTTATGTACTCAGTCGATATCTTTACAAGACGCCCCGGGGACCGGGGCGTCTTGTAAACGTCCACGCCAGAAATATGTGTGTGTGGTGTGCTATGTGGCTTGCGCGTTTTTTTTTATCTAGTACAGTATGAGGCACGAACGGTGAGCACAGATAGGCAGTAGTGGGGGCAAGCTCGCGCATGTATACTTTTGGCCAAATCACAGTAGCCAAATGACACGCAAGAATCCAATAAACGATTAGCATTGACTGACGAACCAATCGTGTGCAGCTCGGCGCTCCCCTTCTTCATTCCGCCAAACAGACCGAAAAATTAACTAAGTACTGCGCAGGTGTCTATCTGTGCTCACCACTCGTGCCTGTTTTTTTTTTATACCCCTAATGTGATGCGGCCCGCCTGATGGTAAGCAGTTACCGTAGCCTATGGACACTTGCAACACCAGGGGTGTCACTCGCGCGTTGCCGACCCTGAACCCTTACTATAACTTATATGAGGAACCTATAACCTGAAGTAATATCATCCCAAACTGCTCATCAATCACTTTAGCCCGTCTCATTCGGGTCTAATCGACGATAGGCCGACAGGTAAAATCTTAATTTTCACGCTGGAATTTCATCTAGTCCCAGGTGATGCTTTGCGGGCAAAGGGTTCATATTTGTAGCGAGCTAGCGAGTGGTACCGGGGTGTAAGGTAGTTTTATAGGTGCTTTGCGAAGTGGGGGGCGGTTTTAATTAAATTTCGGTGTCCCGCAGTGTAGTGTTAACGGTTATTTACCGAATAAACGTTGTTAGCTCAGGTGCTTTTGACGTGGTATTAAAAAACACCAACGGAAGACCAGCGCTGGTTAATCAAGAACCAGCATTATGCTGAGCTGGGACAGTTTTGTGGAAAATTACTTTTTCTTTATTTTCATGATTATTATTATTTCTTGTTCTCCTTTGTCTTCTAATGTTTGTATCTATTTCTTTGTGTTATGCCATAAATAAAGTTATTTTTCTTTCTTTCTTTCTAAAAGTAAGAAGCTTGACTAAATTAAATATAAGCTGTACAGACATACATGACAGAATCTGGATGAAAACCTTTGCACGAGTTTATTAAATAATATAAAAAATATTGCCAATACATGCATACAATTAACCTTGCTGAGGTTCTTGCCAGTTCTTCTCAGTTGAAGGCCGACTTCCATGCAAACTGGTCGTAACTTCAGTAGCTTCAACATTCATAACTTTGGCTTACTCCTTCTGAAGTCTCTTTCTGACACGTGTTGTTTCGTGTACAGAAGAAAGAGATGAAAATAAATCGCTAGGATAAAAAAGGATTCTTTACAGATTTCTTTAAGGATGAGTATTATTTTCAAGGAGTGGATGGAGTGGAACTAGTTGAGAAAGTAATATTTGTTCAATAAAATATCTGAATAGTGAATAAAGATATCGCAATTCAGAACTGTATCTAGGCTTCGTTTTTCCTCTGAGGTATTTTGGATAGTCCGACGCATTAATCATTAATAATAAGATTTCGAGATGGCATATTTTCAAATGATGTTGGGTTAGCCAAACAACAAAAAAAAACATTTTAAAAAAGGTCAATCTTGCACTATCATAATTAATGAAAAATTTCTTATTCGTGATTTCTGTGTTGATCCCATAGTAAAAGGTTGTTCAGCATTACTAACCCAACATAGGTCTCGAATATTTGCCATCTCGAAATCTCCAACCGGTATAAACAACAATCTTTGTCTGTTTATCTGTCTGTGACGTATACTGTGCTACACCATTCATCCGATTGAATGAAACGTTGGTGGGTTGTCGTGCACAGGAAGGAGAGGGTGTCTCACATACAAAAGAAAGGCAATGCAAATTGTAAAACACCACAAAGCAAGGAAAGACGCGCGGGAGGGGGGCGAATTTTCTTTTTTTCTATGCGCTTTGCACAAAGCACGCTATGCTTCAGGTAGTACCTATGTAATGTATATTAGCCCATAATGTCCATGCACACACACACGCCTCCTTTCCGCAAATACTCCACCACGCATGCGCACTGCGGATCGGTAGAGGTAGGCTAGTGGTCAACCTACTGTTGGAGTTTTCAAGCCTATACTAGCTTAACGACTATCACAATTAAGTGATAGCCGGAACCAACGGCTTTACGTGCCTTCCGAAGCACGGAAAACGTTGGAGTTGAAATACTTACCACCAGGCGATTACCAGGTACCGTCCTCCGGCTTCATCTTAATTAAGAACGGCTAATCGTGTTACACCACGCCCTACTATTTGCTAGTCCTAACCTTCACGCCTCAAATACTCAACGGATCATCATGAAATTTGGCATGCAGATAGCCTATGGTATGGACAAGGACATAGGCTACTTTTTATCTCGGGAACGCAGGTGAAACCGCGGGGAACAGCTAGTAATATTATAAAATTGCTATGTGCAGACCGATTGTTTAAAAAAATATGTTTACGAAATAAAGATATTATAAGATGTGACCGACTGTACTTACATAACAATAAAATTGGTTGGTTTTATTTAAGACTTCAAATAAGACGTGTATTTCTGAACATCATTTCATTCCCTGATATTATCTTGTCAAATGAATAACATACAGAATATTTTATTGAACGAATATAATTTGATACAAATACCATTTGTAATAGAGTACAGTTTAGAGTGCCTGTAACAGATAATTTGTTAATATTGAATTCGAATATCAAATTTTTGTTTTTTTTTTGGTTTTATTAGGTGGGCGTTTGACCTTCGACAGACCCCATGAGGAGTTATGACGAGGCCGAGGATGTGGCACGCTTACCCAGAAAAAGCCTATTCACTCTGGCCTTGAATACATCTGGGTTGCAGGTGTCGGGAATTGGTGTTGGTAATATTTTTTTTATTATTAAGTAATAAAGTAAGTAAGTAATATACTAATAACATGATAAGCTGAAGAGTTTGTATGTTTGGACACGATAATCTTATCATCTTTCAGTCCGACACAGATCCATCGCAGCTCTTCACTCAAAGCCTTTCGAAGTCAAGACCTCATTTTCAGATTCCAAACTTAGGATACTTCAAAGATTCTTAAAACAAAACGCCGTACGAAGTCACTAATTTGAAATATTTTCTATCCTTTTTCAATAATTTTTGTTAGAGATGTGATTAAATCGTATACATCGAGGAAAATCCCTTAAGAGGGAATGCTGGTGGCGTTTGTTCCATACAGACGTAATCCTCAGTTTCCTCTCTGGGTAATGACACTAGAGAAATGATTATTCTACCATGCAATCTGTAGGTACCACTGTATGTCCCTCAGTTATGTTTTCTCCATAAATTAATTATTATAAAAATTAGGAGCCTTCTAAAATCACAAAATCTTATCATCTTTAGCGCCCTTATCAGACGTCCAGCGAACAAAATTGACGAATATAAAACAACAAAGGAAAACCGACAGATACAGACAAAGCCCTTCTAATTATGATACTTGTTTTTTTTTTATCGATCTAGATTTGGAGGAGAAACCCTGGGATTACGAAATAGCGATTTCGTCTAATTTAAATAGGTATAACCGGTCCAAGCTGTAGTTGTCTCTATCACCCTCGGGCGTGATAGCTCGGGCACAGCGCGACAGCAATAGATATGTTAAAAACCTATTTTCCAAATTTCTTGCAGCCATCCTTACCTCTTAACGGTAATACGAGCAACCCAATCCCGCGATTAGTCGGTGATTTAGAACAGTAAGGACCAATCACTGCATCTAAATGTTTGGTGCGTCCTTGGCTTAGCCAATCAGAGCGCATTGTCGGTGGTAAGGAATTGGCTAAATAGATTTCAAACAAAATGAACGTAATTTGTGTTAGTATGACTGAAAAATTCTATTAAATCTCTCATTTAGACACGTTTTTTTTTTTATACCACTAATGTGCCAAACAATCATACGGCCCTCCTGATGGTAAGCAGTTCCCGTAGCCTATGGACGCTTGCAACACCCGCGCTATCACTCGCGCGTTGCCGACCCTGAAGAAATCTCTTCACGCAAGAACCCCATGCTGTACTGCCATTGGGAAAACCACGGCGGGGAGCTCATTCCACAACCTGAGCGTCCGCGGAAGAAAGCTCCTTTGAGCCTGCACAGTTCGAAACAATTCTGGTTTCAATGTGTGAGAGTGGATTCCCCGTCGATGGCGTGAGTTGCGATGGTGGAAGGTAGCCGTGGGCAACAAGTCGAACAATTCCTTAGAAAACTCTCCGTTGTACAAGCGGCAGAACACATATATCAGGCTAATTTCTTAAATTTATTTTGTCAATAAAAAAAATACGAAGATATCGTGCGTTGAAGTTCCGCGTGACGTCTCGTTATGGTACAGTTTTGACGCTTTGACGAAGTGACGTCACGAGCCCCCACTCCCGAACTTGTATGTATCCTTTTACATTTTTTATGATTTGCTAAAGCAACAAATATTTTTGATAATCTAACTGACGGACTAATTAGATAAATATTTTACCTCCTTATTGTTCGATGCTAGAATAGTATAATCAGAGATCGTGCAATGTTCCTAACCCAAATCCCCAAAAGTCGAGATCTTCACGTACCCAAGTAAAGTTTGCAAATAATGTGTACAGGCCACAGATATCAAGAGATGGGCCGTGACGCTTGGATTTAGCTTAGACCTGATGTACCACGAAACTCCCCACTTAATATCACAACTACACGTAAACGAACGCCAATAGACCAATAGTAGAAATTTTTTACTCACACTGCCCAAGAACTCACTTGTACGTAAGCGCTTGTAAATACGCACTACCGCGCTATCAGATCTACACACAAATGCGTGTATAGAGATAGATGGACGAATCGCATGACACGATTTTCATTGCATGTTCGAAACGATGTTAGCCTTACGCTCCTGTAGAACTATACAGCGATGTATGCGACATGAAGCGCACTTTATGTTCCTTGTTCAAGTTGTACCTAAAATCATTTAACGTACCTATTTTTGAGATTTATACTTTAAATATGTGTAAAAGATACTTAAAAGTGATAAGTGGCACCAAGATTTTTATAGTTCACATGTAGGCTTTGATTTTTGCAGTCGATCACTGAACAATGCGGTATTTTAAATAAATATCGTCCGCTAGCGCACTTACCTCGAATAGGTTACGACTGACGCGATTTTTGCGGTGCATGCGCTGTACGCGCATATAACTGTCTCACGTTTCGCGTTAGACAATCTCTCTATCGAACTCTGTGGTATAGGCACACACTTGGCAGCGTCGAGTGTGAGTCTCCTCGTAATTGGATAGGAGGCTAAAATGAGCCCGCGTCGACTGGAGCCGCACACTTATTGTTCTGGGCTTTTTAATAACAACCTCGCTCGCAACAAGGATGTATGGTAGCTAGAAGGTACACTATAATTATGATTTATTATCTCGTTGCGTCGAAAATTTTAAGAGAAGTAGAGCATTGCGTTTTTTCGCTCGCAGAATACCGCAGACAAATAACTTTGTTGTGTTCCTGCGCGTGAGTAAGGTCGCCAGTACTCATTCGGGAAGGGGGAAAGGAGCCTGCACCTGATGATATACCATTTAAGTGTCCAAATGATCCTAACTAATATTATAAATGCGAAAGTGAGTTTGTTTGGTTTGTTACGCCTTCACGCCTTAACTACTAAACAGATCATCATGAAATTTGGCATGCAGATAGCCTATGGTATGGAGAAGGTCATAGGCTACTCTTTATCCCGGGAACGCGGGTGAAACCGCGGGGGACAGCCAGTACTATATAAGGTCCTAATAAATTAGTGAACTTCCTCTTGAGGGATGAATGTATAGGTCATTAGTAATCAAAAAATAATATTAGAAAAATAATCCGAGGGAAAAAAAATAAAAATCCTATACTGTCTCTATGCAAATCAAAGAAGCCGCGCGAAGGTTTTTTTTTTTTTTTTCCTCGGATTGTTTTTCTAATATTATTTTTTGATTACTAATGACCTATACATTCATCCCTCAAGAGGAAGTTCACTAATTTATTAGGACCTTATATAACGATGATAGCCATGGAACAACTCAATGTTGAAATGAGAAAGCCTAGAAATCCGTAACAAATTATTTTTTTGCTAGAATTCCGTGTTCATCAACCATGTGTTCGAATATTAGCATATCCCTAAACTACGCTCACAAAACATCATAGCCTACATCAATGACGCTTCCAGCTCAACTTAGCATGTGTGTACATTTCTGCACGGGCCTACATGAACCTTTATTGGCAGCGAGAGACGCCCCTTAGTGGGATACAACCTTTTCTTCTATTTGTTATTATATTTTACTGCTGGACAATGGTGAAGACTTTATCGTACCCAAGAGATAAATGTATTAATTGAATGCACTTGAGTATTACAGGCGGAGTGCTTATTGTGAAGGTAAGCGTGGGATGAATCCAGATTGTTTTATGATAAATAAAAAATATCCTGACAGTCTTCACTATTCTACTTTTTCACTTCTCCTCTTTGATTTGTACTTACCACCTTCAGATCACCATCATCAGCCTATAATGACTTGCTGAGCCTGTGCTGTGTGTGAAAGGGAATGGGTAGATACTCCACCACGCGTGCCCACTGCGGATCGGTGGAGGTAGGCTAGTGGTCAACCTACTGTTGGAGTTTTCAAGCCGCCTAGAAGGCCTCCAACTAGCTTAACGACTATTAATAAACTAATTAAGTGATAACCTGAACCTCGCTCGATTTGAAACACCATTAGGCGGTCACCCATCCAGGTACCGACCATAACGATGGCAGCTTAACTTTGCCGATCGATTAAGAACGGGTAATCATGCTACACCACGAGCGCTTTAGTAGGAAGTATGATATATCAAGACTGGCTCTACGTATATGTAAAATATTATCTACTTCTATTCATCCGGCTCTGCGTGATTTAGTCAACAAACATCAAAACTTTTGGATTTATAATAGTTAGATCGCCTAGCTATGTTAATGCTGTTCTTATCTTCGGTCACAGGTGATAATTATGAACACAGAATTCTGAATATAAATAGATTAATCATCCAACTGTCTGGGTTGAAGCTAGGGTTAGTGTCCTGAATAATTTAAAACCTAAACAACTTAAGTTTAGTTTGCTTAATCACTAGTTGGGGTGCAAAAAAAATAGAAATATAATAGGAGGAAAGTGGATATTGCTGTCTCGTTCGCACTGAAATCTGTACGTCTTGCTATCTATTTTATTATCGCGAACTATCCGTTCTGTTGTTTTTTAAAATTCAGTTTGAGAAATATACTAATAAGTAGACAAACGAAGGGCCCAGTAGCGAGGTTAGATACTTTGACTGCTACGCCACAGTGTTGGTTCGATTCCCATCCGGACAAACACGAATGAACGGATTTTGATGAAACAAATCATAAGAGCCATCGGAACCGCGAAAATCAACGGGGGACACCAAGTATTGTATTTGTAATTTTAGTTCCCGAAAAAACCTTTAGTTTCCCTTTAACATAGAAGCTTGTCTATAAATATACTATTTCTAGACTTTAAACAAATTAAACAGCCATTATACAACATCAAGCATCACAACAATATCTTATACAACATATATATAACAGTCCTTTAGCTTAGTGTTACATCAGAGGAACATTAGAGCCGTTGTCGCTGGCATTCAGGTAATATCTTTCAGAACACGTAACCAGGTTACGTGGACCCATCATGGTATATAGGATCGCGGGAATAAGTGTGGAAAGAGTGATGTAAGGGGTCTAGTTGCAATGGGCAGTTGAGTAGATGAAGTAAATGTAAACATACAGATGTATTGTGTACTCGTATGCTGCGGATTAAGGATGGGTGGCATTTTTGGGTGACTCGTAGGGCTGCGCCTGTTGTTTTCTATGTGTTGAGGTAATTTACCAAGTCTGCTAAAATGTCATACTGACACGATACTATTGCAATTCCATTATCATTGAGCCGATATGATCTCATAATGATCAAAAGAATTTTCGTTTTCGTCAGCAAATCGATCACGAATCGTTCCCCTATGTTCATAAATTAACTCTTATAACTCTTCTATAACCTTGATCGCGACGCGACATCTCTAAGCGGAGGTAAAATATTATGAGTATGACCCCTAAGAGATACGGATGGGCCTCGGAAAGTGGCAGGGTGATATTATCAGGGGTGTCACTCTTATTTGTTTAGATATAAAGGATTTTCTATTCTATATTTTTTTTATTCATAGCTGACTTGTAATGTATTTGAAAAATAATATAGTATTGTGCTAGTTCATATGGGCGGGACCCTTTATTGGACCCTCTAATCCATAGTGTATACCTACGTTTATGGAACCTGTTCAAAATGTCAAGTTTGGAGACCCCTCGGTTGGAGATCTGTCAATCAATCAGTTTCTCCTTACAAACTGATACAAGTCTGTATTTGACAATACAGTAGACAAGTTGTCCTAATCTAACCTAACCTAAGTTGTCATGAATCGAATCAGTTCTACAATCCAGGTGTGGCTAACTGACCTATTTTGATATAATATTTACCTTTTTTATTATTTTGTTTTCCTATTGTTTTTTCATATGAATTTTGTCTGGCTGTCCTAAAAAGCTGTTGGTTGCAAGTTGTGAATTCATTTCTCTGTCCTGGTTTCCCGTATTACGTACCCTAGTCTTCCCTAAACTGAGCTATCATTAACACCAGGCTTGATAGACAGTTTTTGATAATAATGATTCACAATGACAATCCTACAGATTTAAATTGACTTGATAGTTTGATCATTGATATTTCCCATGGTCCATAAGATTGACGGTGGTGACCGCTTTCTATCAGGTGGTCTGTCTGAATGCCTTTCCACCTTTTGTGATTAAAAAAACAGGGAACTTCAGTACATTTTCAAATAGTGAACACAGTTTTTTTAAGTTTAAAATTTTAAAAAAAATCCACTAACTGTCAACCCTGCCGCATCGTGTCCTGTCCAGTTTCCACGTCATTTGGCCGCGATGCGAATTCGAAGAGTCATCCTTTAATGGAGCCTTGATGACGTTCCGGAAATGACTGATCTACCCGCGGTTTAAAAGGGGTGTTGAAAAAAGCGAGTTCTTTTTTTAAATTCTGAAAGAAGTTAAATAAGCTTTGATGTTAAAGTTGAGATTAAAACTGAAACGTAAGATAAAAAAATAAACGAGGTTCAAAATGGTTTCTCTCATAAATTGAATAATGTACAACCGGTTAGATTGGCCGAATGAGGCAGAGAAAAGCAAACGCGTATGAAAGAGAGAGATATAGGTATGTCTGTATATTTTTTCAAAATCTCATGCACTAAAGTTTTTTCAAAAGCGATAGCTGGTGCCTGTTCAGAATCTCTTTTTTTAAGTCGGTTAAAAGCCACAAAACATCAACCATTTATATAATAACGTAGCTATAAAAAAAAACTTAAATAATACTAATATTTTTACAACTTCAAACAAACATACGAGGAGTTTAATATCACATTTGTCGCTCATCGTAAAACGCGAAATAGTCGATAAAATAACACAGCTATTTACTGTTTCAGCACTTCTATTACTTATGTAATACGGTTGAAAATAACTTGACAATTTGTTGGTAGCTGCCAGAACATGGTAAGTTAAAGCACGTAATCATGATGATCGTTATAACTATATATATATTTATTTTGACGTATTATAATTTTACTCAATATTAATATAATAAAAAGTAATAACTAGCTGTGGCCTGGATGAACGACCTGGATTTTAGGATAAAAAATATTCTACGTTAATCTCTGGATCCTGCCGTTAGCTGTGCGTAGTTCTGTCAATCAATCTGTTTCTTCTATATTTCGATAGTTTATCTTAGTATGTAAAGTACCCAATAATCCAAGTCCCCTTATTTACAAGAGCATTTTAGTGATGCGAGTTTCCCCGTGCGTCCAAAGGAGAGCATAGCATTCCTCTCCCTTTTCGGACGCGAAGTACTTACATACATTCGCGTAATCTATTTAGATTTATATCTGTGGTACAATCTGTCAATACAAGCCGCCATTTCCAAATCATTCTTTATTGGAACCTATGATTGAAACAGGTTATATTGTCATTTGTCTCTTAAAAACAAATCGCTGAAAAAAAAGGGAACTAGTCTTGTCTACGAAAAAAAATCAGAATCGCATAAATTATGAGAAAGAATAGAATTTCAAACATAGAATAAAATCCCGTATACGTAATGAATGCTCTCCCCGGTCGGGAGATGATGAACCGGGATCCAAATGTATTCTTTTGACATTTAAATCGACGACTAATGAAATGATCCCGCGGGATATTCCAGGTTTAGCTATATATTGAATCCCGGTCAAAGATATTATAAGGTATTGTTCCATATTCATAATTTATTGAAAGAGTATGAATATTGGCATATAAAAGAGCGCGAAATTCAAATATCGAATCACAAATACTAAACTGAATTTATACTTTAGTAATATCTGCGTTTATATAAATTACGCCGATGAAATTAATTAATAAACATAAATAAATCCACAAATTAAAACAAACAAATCAAAGAAAAATCAATTAACAAATCCGTTAATAAATTTAAATATTTTAATAACCACATGATTATTCCATAAATTATTCTCATGAAAATGATTTTAATAAGTTTTATAAATACCTATATTCGGTATATTTAACGACAGTGAGGCACGCGATAACTATACATATTCACAAGTGTTACTATGGGTTTGAAACTCGAATGTTACTCGCATTTTCAAATATCCGTAAATACTGTAAATAGTTTATAATCGGTATTAATTTTGTTTTTTTTTTGTACCACTAAAGTGGCAAACAAGCATACGGCCCGCGAAATGGTAAACAGTTACCGTAGCCTATGGACGCTTGCACAACAACAGGGGTGCCTATAGTAGTAGAGTGAGTAACAAAATATTATTTCATAAGTCTTAAAATTTCATCCATTTCTTTTTTAACCGACTACAAAAAAAGGAGGAGGTTCTCAATTCGGATGTTTTTTTTTTTATGTTTTTTACCTCATATCTCCGTCATTTATCAACCGATTTGGAAAATTCTTTTTTTGTCTGGAAGGGTACACTTCCCGTTTGTCATCAGATCAGGATTTGATTACTTCTTAGTGTACTTTGAAGTCGGTTTAAGTTTTTTTGTAAAACAGTCCAATTATGTATCAAGTTATTAAAATTTTTTTTTTCTTTAAAGTCCTACAAAATTGCAACCAATCTTTATGGTGGTTTATTAAGTACTATAGTATGCATGCATATTGCATTCAACCATACAAATATGTCATAAAAACCCTATGTTAATGAGTGAAATGAGTTCGAGTCTAGTTACGTAAGTAGCCCGGAGTGAGTATATTTTTAGATGCCGCTTCTCGCGATAAAAACACGTTTTCTAATTAAAACAGAATTAATAAAGGAATGCTATACAAACGATTTGTTTACTTCTGTCTCTGAGAATAAAATATCTTATTTGTCTTTCACTTACTGTTCAGCCAGACACATTTTTAATTAGATGTTGCATTGGTCTTACCTGAAACAAAAAAAAAAAGTTAAATTAAAATAAAAAACCTTATAACTGTCACCGTAATTTTGTGAACATCGTTAACCGTTAGTTTATAATCTATCCAGCGAGATTAAACTGTCGATAAATTGTGACCACACTACCACATGTACCACAATGCCTACAATATCATCATCATCATCAGCCTATAATGTCCCACTGCTGAGCACAGGCCTCCTTTCACAAATGAGGGTGAAAGCAAAGATTTTCATAGGGCATCGTGCCTCTACCCAGATGGATAATCCGCCTTACTAAAGCATGACATTTAATTTCACTCCGCTTGAGGGGCTCCCTGAGCAAATCGCTCTTAGTTCGTACTGCGCACGGCTGTCAAATACTGTCAATTCTGGCTTGTTTATTTCATGTTCCCATAGAGGCGACTATCCTTCTGGACGTTTTAAATTCTTTGGGTGAAAGGGACAATGGACAAGGTTGCTAACAATACAACGTATGCATTTACGATAGTTTATAATCGATCCTCAAAAGCCGTCAAGCCGTCAAATTGTGAACCGTCCGCGCGTCCCTGATTGGCCAGTCTTGGCGGTAGTTCAAACTACCAATTATTGTAAGGAAGCCAAGAGCAGACATTTTCAGCCGAAGCCTACCAAAGCCCATATAAAAAAAGTTTATAAACTCTGTGACAATTGAAAGTGAAAAATACTGTGTCACTTTTAAACCTCTTTCACGGAAAATTTATGAAAAAATATGTAACAAGGATACCTTGCCTCGTGACACATGCAAATCTGTGACGTGGGGACATTAGACTGGATGACAGCGAGCACAGTGATGAGAAAACGGCGATTAGCGATGATGACTGACATGTGAAAACTATAGTTAAATCGTCATAATTTTACAGGATCATTATAATTGTCTACTTTTTGCAGTGAGATTGGTAATTAGTAAATTGGACATGCGATTGTTAGTGAGATCAGAATGGAAATGTTAAGTAATGAATCTAAGCTTGTTTTGAAAAGAGTAATTCTTGAGTTTATCGCCGGCTCTTCACATCATATTCAAGCTTCCGAGTCTAACTCTATCGGTATTAGAGTTAGACTATTTACATGTGCCTGTGAAGGTCTATTTGAATAAAAAAAAATGAATTTGAATTAAGATTCAATAAAAGCATAAAATTGAAAACATATTTGAAGGTTCCGTGTATTTTTAGATGTCTGATCATTTATCTTAAATGCAGGCCCCCAATTCTCGCGCTTTCGACATCAATGTCGAATAGACATATATTGGCGAAAAACATGGCGGTCTTCCATCAAAACGTAGGATGCGAGAATCAGGGTCCTGGAATCATTCCTGTTGAAAACCGTCCGCAGAGCGTCTGTCAGTAAACAAGCATACGGTCCGCCTGATGGTAAGCGGTTACCGTAGCCATATGGACGCTTGCAACACACGAAGTATCGCTCACGCGTTACCGACCTTCCCCCCTCCCCAATGAGCTCTGGCGACCTTACTCACGCGCACGAACACAACTTTACACAACATAAAGTCATTTGGCTGCGGTATTCTGTAAGGTGGAGGTACTTCCCCAGTCGAGCTGCTCTTTGAGCGAATAAACGCTATGCTCTACCTCTCTAAACGCGTCTACGCGTATGTCAAGACATAAATAAAACATCGCCCGCTTTTCTCAAGCAATGTAACCGCTACCTTATCAAAGATCCAACGCATGAGATCGGATTTAAATTTCAAAGGAGTGCCCTGAAATTGTGCTAACTGTAAGAGTTCTTGTTTGAAAAATGTTTGTCTGTATATGTGACGTCATCAATTTACTTTTACAAGAATACAGAACAGAACCAAGAGGTGTTTTTGAATTTGTCCATTATAGGTATACAGAATGGAGATTTCGAGATGGCATATTTTCGAAACCTATGCTAGGTTAGTCATGCTGAACAACTCTTAGTATGGGACAAATACTGAAATCTGAAAAAATAACGCATTATAATCGTGTAAGGTTGACCTTTAGTGAGAAAAGTAAAAAAAAAGAGAATTCTAGTTGTCATTTTTCACGCGGGTGAAACGTCTGTTTGTTACAGCTAATCTCCAAAACGACTGAACCGCTTTTAACGGGACTTTCACTGGCAGATAGCTGATGTTATAAAGAGTAACTTAAACTACGTTTATTTTAGAAAAATAATTAGGGTTCCGCGAAAAAATTCAAACTGTATGCGGGAAACCGCTGGGGTCAGCAACCTCACTTATAATAGCTGTATGACCTCTACCATGACTCTTAAAACGATTAACGATAACTAAGCGATAATAAAATAAGGTCTAACACGTTTCCGTGGTACAAGGTTAGCGAACGCCATTTTGTAGGTAAGTATCGCTCGCAAATTATTCGCATTTTGTTGTCAAAGAATAACAAAAATTAGTCAGTCGTGCGTTGAATAACGAACTGCCTCTGCCCCGGGGTTTCAATCTACTCAAATTATTATAACGAAAGTGTTAAGGATTTGTGTAAAATTCTCTATAAAATATGAAATAATAATAGAAGGAAATAATAATATTATATTTATCATTTGAATATAAGTAATTATTATTTGAAAATAAATGTAAAAATATTGTTAGAGTTACTAAAATTTAGTATAACTAGGTAGGTAACATGATATAAAAGTTACATTTTTAAATAAAAATCTTATAGGTATGTTGTGCATTAATTCGTAGGCATAAACTTCACGTCCAATCTACGCGCGCTCTGTAGTTGTTGATCTTTGAACCCGCGCCTCCCTCCGTCCGCACTTCTCACCCGCAGTCGCCATACGAACCGCGCCGAGCCCGTGTCGCTGCGCTGCGCGCCAGCCAGTCGTGTTTTGAACTTCGAATGAATTCAACTCGCCGTTTTTGTGTCATTTATCAGTCAAGATGGAGGCAGATTTTAGTGTAAGCATTTTTTATATTTGTACGTTATTTTATACTACTCTTGGCTTGGTTATTATAATTTTTGAATTTTGATACAGCATTTCGATCTGTGTTAATTTTAATAAGTGGGTTTATGCAATAATTCACTGTAAATTTATTATATTTTTTGAAACCTTTTCGTTTGCAAGCAGTGATCATAGCAAAGCTCACCCTGTCCATTGTTCACAGAACATAATCGTTTCTTGAAAAACCATTTGCTACTTTTATGACAAACGCATTGTTTGCCAATGTTGTCTCGGTCAGCCACAGATAGTCGCTACACATTTTTTTTTATCGTTACCTATGCTTGAATATCTGTTGTACATACATACATAGTAATAGAGTTCAATACTAGTTTATTATAAAAGTTAGTTCTTTTGGTCTATGGTATTTTAAGTTTGACATAATAAAGATCTTACATGTATGTATGTACCCTTGCTATAAGTAGAATAATTCGAGTATCCAATTTCTTTGACCCTTGCTGGTCACTGAACTAACTAAATAGCATTTCTAAATATATTTCATAATACATACTTACGCTTTTGCTTCTTGCTTGAATAGAAACAGTTTTAAAATCTTACTAAAGGCAGGGAATAAAAATGTTGCCATTTTTTTATTTTCTGAAAAGTATTAATTTAATTGTTTATTTGGTAAATAAATAATATAGGTGAATAATGAATAACAGCTTTACCATGAAGTACAGTTTGTATGAAGCATAATACATTATATTTTGTATTGCAGGAACTAACTCTATCTCAAAAAAGGGAGCACTACGAAAGACTTGCAGCAGACATTCCCGACGCCAAAGATATTACTGAAAAGATGTTCATGGCGAGAAATGTTGTTCTAACCAAACCAAAAGCCAAATCCAAAGCAACGAATGTTGTTAAAACAATGCAACTTACTGGAGCTAGTGAAGAAACAGTCAAGTCAGCTATAGCCACCTCGAGGAATAGCATTAGATTCTACGAGGTAGTAGTCAATGGTCGGAGCCGGCCATCAGAAGATATTCTGTTTCTGCGCGATATCATAACAGATCTTTATGTAGAAAAACGAGTGGTACCAACAATAAAACAAATAATGGAATGTATACAAGAACCTGTATATACACACAAACTGCTAAACGATTTAAAGTGTTTGGGTTATATATGGAAACGATTGCCGGGTACAGACGCCAGTGTTTTAGTAGAGAATTCGGAACAACTATACAATAGAATAAATTATTTGCGAAAAATTATAGAGTACCGCAGGAATGGACGTTGTTTGGTTTATGTACGTTACATACCGTCTAACGGCCAGGCGTTTGCTGCGTCGCCATCTTTTGGACTGTTGCATTGGGCCATTTATCCTCACAGTCCTTATTTAGACCAATGGTTTCGGCGCATTATCTTACCTTTGCTGCCAATGTCTTGCGTAGTGGTGATTGACTCAAAAGAAATAGTGGGATCTATGAGGGTTAAAGTGCCTGCGCCCATTAGCGCTAAATCTGATATGATAAAGTGGCTAGAGGCCGAAGATATACCCCATAACCCATCTTGGCATCGAGCGGAGCTTTACAAACTCGTGGAGGCATACAAACTTGATAACGAACAGGAAATCGAGACTCTTCATAAACAATATTCAGAAACAAGTGGCCACGATTTTTTAATAGCGCCAGATCAATGGCCATCACTGAATTACTTCACGGACATCGTGGAGGGGAATATGAAGGACATGAAGCCGGAAGAATGGCTCGAGCATGATGCTAAATTGGCACAGAGGGAAGTAAAAATTTATCAAGATAGTATAAAATTTGAGAAAATAATTGATCAATTATTTACCATGGCAACTTATGAAGATGTAAGAGAAATGAGTAAGAACCTTGAAAGATATGTGTCAAAAGACACAGAGCAGTACGTTTCTACCATTATCTTTGAATAGAGATGAGTTTAATTGTAAAGTGACATTTATTTCAACGTTTTTAGTATCTTAATACAGCTTATTACGCACTAGTGATTTTTACTTTACATTACCGCACAGTTTTATGATAGGTATAATCCCGATTATGATAAAGTTGTACATCACTGCAAGTGATATGTGTTTAGACCAAGCATTCTTAATTTAAACGGGTAACGTAGGTTGACAGCTCACCGCTGTCAAAAAAACTTGCGCGCCATATTTGTTAACGTTCTCATTGTGTGGTTGATTATTATAAAAAAATCTACTTAATAAAATACAAGTCTGTTTTTTTCCTCGCAAGTATGTTGAAAAATGTCGTATGACACGCGTGTGCATTGATTATTATATTACACTCTCGGCTCACATATCGCATTCGGCTGCAGCCCTCGATGCCTGCGGCTCACGCGCTTCATACCGTCTCAAGTTTTAATAACCAACTTTGCACACATGTGTCATAATGTACTATTAATACACCTATCAGGCTAACATGTGGGCCTTTTAACACGCTTTTATTGGAGAGAAATACTTCTAAAAGCGTTCTGATAGCGCTACGTGTTTCTATTGTCTGCTTAGACGACTAATTATCGTTTCAGCGTTACAGATAAGTTTAGTTGACTCTAAAAAATGGGACATAACCTTTGCTTATGGTAGCTTCTGTATACGTAGTAAATAATAACTCAATGTTGCATACAGACATTTTTTTTCGACTTTTCGAGTTTTTGAACAAAAGGTCTTGTAAAACACAGTACGGCGATTATCTGCATTAACTATAATACTAAAAGATATATGTGAATTGAGACAGGTGTAAGTCCAAGCTAGTTCCCATTATGGGGCATGCAATCATCATTATACTGAATCTATGTTCGTGATACTCGCTATTGGAAAATAGCCTTTATTACTACGACTATAAGGGGGTTTGAATATTAAGCTTCAGCTGCGATGCAGGTAACCGACTGCGGATAAGAAGGGTAATGTTGCGTGGTATTGGTTAATCGAATTATTCTTATTACTGACGATGAGGCGGTGAGTTGGACGATCCAGAAAACGCTTATAAATATCACATATACATAGATCTGCGTTTGTTAACATGATAAGTGCTTATGTGGTCGAGTGTGGTAAGGAAGTAACTGGTTCTCAAACTGCGCTGGAACAAAACGGTAGGTGCCGTTAACATAAATTGGTATTTACACACAATTACGGATACAAATAAGGATGATTCCTTGGTAAAAAAAAACCGGCTAAGTGCGAGTCAGACTCGCGCACCGAGGGTTCCGTACAAGCCTGTAGGTATATAAGTAAATGGTAGTATAAACCTGAGTATTTGATATGAATTTAAATTTATGACGTATTAAAAAAAATACTTACTAGATCTCGTTCAAACCAATTTTCGGTGGAAGTTTATCGTAATGTACATCATATGTTTTTTTTTAGTTTTATCATTCTCTTATTTTAGAAGTTACAGAGGGGGGACACACATTTTACCACTTTGTAAGTATCTCTCGCGCATACTATTCAGTTTAGAAAAAAATGATATTAGAAACCTCAATATCATTTTTAAAGACCTATCCATAGATACCCCATACTTATGGGTTTAATAAAAAAAAAATGAGTTCCAGTTTTAAGTATGGGGGGAACCCCCAATTTTTTTTGTTTTTTTTTCTATTTTTGTGTAAAAATCTTAATGCGGTTCACAGAATACATCTACTTACCAAGTTTCATTTGGCTATTTGCCATTTGGCTACGGAACCCTAAAAAATATAATTAGTCAGTCAGTTAGATTATCAAAAATATTGGACACGTATTTTTTGCTTCACCAAATAATAAAAAATAATAAAAAATTTACAAAGATAAAGCGCGTCAAAGATCGGGAGTGGGGTCCTTGAGGTTACTTTAGACTCTAAAGTAACGTCAAGGACTCCACTCCCAAACAGTTTTTACTCTAAAGTTTAGAGTAATAACTACCATAACATACATCACGCGGAAATTCATGCCTAAAGAAAAAATACGTGTTTAATATTTATTTTAAACTAGCTGTCCCCCGCGGATTCACCCGGATTCCCGGGATGAAAAGAAGACTATGTCCTTCTCCATACCATAGGCCATCTGCATGCCAAATTTCATGATGATCCATTTAGTAGTTGAGGTGTGAAGCCGTAACAAACAAACTCACTTTCGCATTTATAATATTGGTTAGGATTGGGGGATTAAATAGAATTTTTCAGTCATCAAGCCTACACAATAAAAAAAAAAGCATACTAACTACTTTTTGACTACGGTTGCATGTTACTAACTTTCTTTTGGCTTTTAAAAATGGAGGAGTTTCTGAATTCGTCTGTATACAGGTTAATTTATAAAGTGGGCATGGATGGGCAAATCCTAAAGTACTTAATAGCGATGCCCAAAAGAATTTCGACACCGATTCAGATAAAAAATAAAACTATATATTTAGATTTTCATGCCCTCTTAAAAATTTACCGATATTATAATATAAACAATATCTAATTGTGAAATGCTCATAGACAACATGAGTTTGTTATCACATTAGGTACCCGCAAAGATTTTGTCGTGTGATCATAAAAATAAGGAGATGCGATAGTAGAGACGCGATGAGAGTGATGAGACTTCAGCTGAGTAGCGATTGGCAGATCAGTGATACCAATTTCGCAGGTTCATAAGGCCCCTTTGCTAAAATAGGCATATACATACAAATAACACTATCCTGAGGTTGCACTATTATTATAATTAGATATTTTAAAATTAAGTCTTTAATTATATATGAAGTATGTGGGTAGGTACGTATCGTTCAAGAAAGAAAAACCTTTTATATTATAAGTACTTATTTAAAACCAAACAATGGACATCAAACATTGCATACATATATATTTCAATGTTTTCATGATCAGTGGTCAGAGGATATTGTGAGGGAACAGGTTCGGAAGTCGACCGACTGCAATGGCGGAGGCATTTCCAGCATAATAGAAGGATACGGACGGTGCTCGAGGTATTGTGATTGTGATGTGATTGTTACGATCAATACACGCAAAAACTACTGAACAGATTTGGTTGAAATTTGGCACACAGATATAATATGTTCTGAAATAACATATAGGATATTTTTATCCCGGGAAAACAAGATCCCCTAAGAAACTAGTATGTTATACATTGAATGACGTTTTTGGATAATCCTTTTTACTCAAGGGCTGTATTTGAGTGATGTAAAGGAATATACATCAACTAAAGAGCTTGTACTTAAATGAAAAGAGTATTTTTCCGACTCCGTCTTAATGAAAGAGAGTCTCTAAGGACGTGGGATCAAGGTTGAATTCTTAGGTGCACCACACACGTAGCGGTTTGACAACCGCAGCCGCTTTAAAAACGTCTCTTGCTGCCTACCGCTGCGCTGCAGCCAATTAACTTTATGTTGTGTTCCTGCGCGTGTGTAAGGTCGCCAGAGCTCATTGGGGAGGAGGAAGGGTCGGTAACGCTTGAGTGATGCCTCGTGTGTTGCAAGCGTCCATATAGCTACGAAAACCGCTTACCATCAGGCGGGCCATACGCTTGTTTACCGACTTTGTTTTTAGTATTAAAAATTACATGGAAATGTTTAGCATTGATCATTTATGAGCTCATGGTGAATGATGACGTAAGGATAGGTACTTTCTTAAAAGACGGAGTATAAGGATATAGTGTGTTTTATGGGATAAGGAATATAATTAGTACGCAGCGTTTTCACATTCAATCTCATTTTCTAGACAGTTTCTTCTTGCATATAATATAGAAATCATAAGTAATAACCCAAAATTACCTATATAATTTATTAAAGGGAGACAGCGGTATACATCAAAAGATAATGTGACGCCTAGCTATACTCCCTTCTTTTTGACGTATAGCGCTGTCTCCCTCAGTTAGGTAGTTCGGCCGCACCAGGTATGGTCGTCTGGTATTGCCTTTAGGTTAACACAGGTTTAATTTTAAGAGGTATTTTTTTTGAATATTTTATTAAGAAACCGCAGCGTTGCCGCCATCAAAACCGCTCAGTATGTCGCACTCTTGAAGGGCAAATGAAGTACCTTCATCAAGTATGTACGAGAAGGTACCTACTAGGAAATTTCTACTAAACTAAGTTAGTTCTAATAGATACCTTTAGTAAAATACCTAAGCTATGTTGTTAGAGATCCATGTAAGTTCAGATGTTCGAGATTAGCCGAAGGTATATCGATTAAAAAAAACCGGCCAAGTGCGAGTCAGACTCACGCACCGAGGGTTCCGTACAAACCTGTAGGTATATAAGTAAATGGTAGTATAGACCTGAGTATTTGATATTAATTTCAATTTATGACGTATTAAAAAAAAACTACTTACTAGATCTGGTTCAAACCAATTTTCAGTGGAAGTTTGCACCGTAATGTACATCATATATTTTTTATAGATTTATCATTCTCTTATTTTAGAAGTTACAGGGGGGGGGGGACACACATTTTACCACTTTGGAAGTGTCTCTCGCGCAAACTATTCAGTTTAGAAAAAAATGATATTAGAAACCTCAATATCATTTTTGAAGACCTATCCATAGACACCCCACACTTATGGGTTTGATGAAAAAAATTTTTTGCCATTTGGCTACGGAACCCTAAAAACATTGTATTGTGGGTTATTCAAGGCCAGAGTGAACAGGCATCTTATGGGTACGCGCGGTCCACCCTAGACTACATCTTCGCTTACCATCAGGCGGGATTGCGGTCATGCGCAAACCCATTTAATATAAAAAAAAAGCTCGCTATGCTCTACCTTACGAAAACTGTTAATATGTCCCAACAATTTTGATATATTTTCCATGCAATAACTATTCTAATGACGGGCCAACTGGCACTCGCGCCGCAGGTTCGTGGGTTCGATTTCCACACAGGACATGCATTTGTGTGCATGAACATGTCTGTAGTCTGTATGTCCTGAGTCTGGGTGTAAGTGTGTATTTAGAAACAAAAAGTTGTATAATGCAGTTAGTTATCTGGTTTCCATAGTACAAGCTCTGCTTAGTTCGGGATCAGATGACCGTGTGTGAGGAATGTCCCACGATATTATTTGTATTGATTAAGTAATTTCATTAATTCAAACCTCTCCTCCAAAGACATAGCAACATTGTAAAAGGACGGGCTATGTGAAAGCAGAATAATGTTAGTTTAGATTCGATATTTATTATTTTAGGATTAATCGTATGCATTGATGTAAATTTAAGGTTTCTGCACACTGATGCGTATAATTGTATATTTAATTTATACTGGGTGGAGACTTCGAGATGGCATAATTTCGAACCCTATGTTGGGTTAGTCATGTATGAAAATAAAAAATAAAAAAATAAGAATTCAGTGTTGGTCCCATAGTAAAAGTTGTTCAGTATGGCTAATCCAACATAGGTTTCGAAAATATGCCATCTCGAAATCAGCACCTGTTATATTTTTCTGTTTTTTATGGTCTCCATTATGATGGTCATTTGGTCAAATAAGCAATATTTTTAAAACAATGCAAGCTTATATAAACAATTCAATTTTCTATCGAATGCCTAATAATATTTTTGTAAAATTTACAATTAATAATTAAAAAAAGCTTTACGAGGTTAGTGTCAAACTAAACTACTTCTATAACCAATTATAAGACAGTGTACAAAATTGTTGCCAAAATCCTAACCTATTAAAGAAAATAGAATAAAGATATTTTACACAGTTCATTTCAGAAAACTATTGAGATTTACCCGCCAAGTGACCGTAAATGTAATTCGCCGAGCATTCGGTGTGTGCTGACCCTAACTTTAAAGGATTATGCCCATTATATCCAAAGACTTACTAAATAACTACAATATTTTATTCTCAATATTATAAATGGAAGCGATTAGAAATAATAAAACTTTTCAAATGAAAATATTTTTATTAATCGTAAACAACTGCTTGAACGATGTTAAAAAGAAAAAAACTATACGAAACTTAAAATAATGATTCTAACTTAATAACTAAAACGTGAATGTTGGAAAAAAAATCTATTACGTTTCTTTTTTTAATATATCAATTTTTTTATACTTAATCAGACTCCTCACAAGATGGAACATCAGAAAGAGACTCGTCTTTGGAAACAAAAAAGTTCATCTCATCAACAAGCGTATCGATTACCCTATCCACCTCCAAATCCACTTGGAACTGGAGAATCTCTTCATCAGCAATTAAATCCCAGCACTGCATTACCTGATCTTCAGTAAGACCATTAATAATACTCTTAAAAACTTCATTCAACTCTCCATCAGTACAATTTCGATTATTAGATTCCAATTCTTTTATATAATTCGATAATTCACTCTGTATAGTTTGAAATATTGTTGTGGCGGGAGTTAATTTCTTTATACAGTCAGATATACGCAAAACTGTATGGCCATAGGCTTTCAAAATCTCGTCAATATTAAAAACAGTTTTTTTATTGCTGCACTTTTGGACAATATTGAGGAGTTCATGTTTTGCCATATCTGGATCGTGTGGAATGTCATATCGCTCCAGCCACTCTATTAAATCCACCTTTAAAGTATCCAAGGTAGGAATTTTCACTGCAGAATTATGATGCTTCTCTTTATTAAAGACTACGACACTTGGACAGTTTAAATATTTCACCAGACAGTCTGATACCCACGCCATGAAGTTATCTTCATTGAAGTCATTAATTTCTTCAAGGCAATGTATTCCTTTGTCAGATACAGCGTAAATGTATCTTTGTTGCCACTGATTAGGGCATTGATTAGCTAAATGTATACTCTGTCTCACATTGAAGTAATTCCCGCTCGATTCAACAGCGTTTTCATCGATATATATAATGTTCTTACATTCCTCTCTGAATAGTATAATCTTCTTCAAGTATTCGTATCTCTCGAAGGTAACAGATGGGTTCTCCAAAACCACTGGTGTACAGATCGATTTGATCTTAAATATGTATCCCATTTTAATCAGTAATTTTCGGAAATTGTCAATGTCCATGTAAACAGGTGTCTTGCTGCCTAGTCCCACGAATAATTCCGTTGTAGACGGTATTCGCTTTTTCGTCAGATAGAAATCCATAAGAACACTATGTATCTCGGATCGGTCCAGCTCTTTGATTTCGAAAGAAATATTTCGGTTGTCAGTCAAATGGGTTAGTACAGCAGGCTGCAATCCCGTCACATCTCGTGGTGTAATCTTTCTTAAATCGTGATCACATTTCTTCATTATACGTTGCAAAAATCGCATTGTTTCTGGGTAGGTTTGTGGTTCTAACTGCTTGGGTTCATTTAACTCCATTCTGCTTGTTTATCAAAAATATTGAAAACTGCGTCGCAGGTCGGTCGTCTACGGAACGCGTGGGGCGACTGAGGGGCGCCGCGTCTGACTGACCGACCTTGATTGATACTATGTACGCCTGTCGTGTCAGTTGCGATGTGAAAGAATGAGAAAGACATATTCCTCCCGCCCCGTGGCCCCTTCGTGCACTAGGTACGCGCGCGCGATATTACCACAGTAAAGCAGTTCATAGAATTATTATTTTTGCAACGCGCGGCAAAAACGATTTTCCTTATGGTATTTTAAATACTTTTACAGCATTATTAATTCAATTTGCTCGTTGGATAACTAAACACAGTTATAAATGTACTCTTAATGTAGGTTAAAACATAAAAAGAAACCTTAAATCGCTTACAAAAATGTAAAAATTGCGTTTAAAATAAATATTGACTTGTTATAAATTTCTAATCCTGAATATTGCCTAATTCTTTGAGGATGATTTAAAAATAAATATATATTTTTTTTATACTTTTTTATCGAAATGGTAACATGTATGTAAACAAATGTTTATGCATTCGCTAGAATCACTAGTAATTAACGTCACTATGATTAAAAATATGGATGCTAGATTTTGATTAAAACATCAAAAATAGTCATAACTCGAAAACTACAAAAAATAGCTCAACACACATTCGAGTAGCTCTTAGTGCTCTACACCTATTGACCTTCTTGGGACATCCTGTATACAGGGTGACTGGTAATTAGTAAACGATACTTAGACACATGATTGTACTCATGATAACAAACAACTTTCCCAAAGAAACAAATAGGGATACATAACAAAATTAAATAAAAGCTGATGGAGATTCTTGTTAGTAACTAAATAATTATGAAAAATTTAAATAAAAATGCATAGAAATAAATATACCTAGAAAGAACGTCGCCATACTACACGAATATACAAAATAGGCCAACTTTTATAGGCTGCTGCGCGTAACAGCTACGTTTTACGCTCCTCTGCGTCATTCTGCTTGTCATAATGACGTTCATAATGATAGTAGTTTTTAAAATATTCCAATTAAAATCGGGAGAAATTTAAATATTGATCATTATTTTGCATTTTTATTAAATAAATCAAATAAATATTTAAAAATAAATAATGCAAACTTAAAACAGCCTAAGGAGGATTGCTTCATAGAAAACATTCTGTATAATGATTGATTGTTTAGACTCACCGCTAGCTGTACCACCACCTCAATGAGATATCTACCTACATTTTAAATAAAAAATGCCACGATGCAGGTGGGTAGTACTAAATCTGTTTGTAATATTGTTCAATTTGTTCTATATGTGTTATGTCCGGGTCAGACTGTGCATTGAATGTAATTAGCTATAATGAACATACTAACTTAGTTTACAGTTTGACTTGGGTTTGTTGACTAATGTAACAGCTGTCAATCACCAACCGACGAACCGATATGGTGTGCGGAAAAACCAAAAATGGTTTATGTCACACCTTACCTTTAAGTTTTTTGTATTCTTTTAATAATAAATAAATAAATAAATAATTTATTTTTATTTGATTTAGCCCCTAACAGTTAGAGCCTATTTTTATCGACGCGTGCACAGCTGCGACACTCTATCTGGATGTATCCTTAATCAAAGTAAAAATGTTTCTTTGGGAAAGTTGTTTGTTATCTTGAGTACAATCTTGTGTCTAAGTATGGTTTACTAATTACCAGTCACCCCATATAGATTCTTTATCAATAATAAAGGTAAGTAATCATATCAAACTAAACGTGTATGTATGTACAGTATAATGTTATTAACTAAACAATAAAATCCAATCTGTTAATTGGTGAGAAATATTGCTTGCCGCTATAACGCTCAAGGGCAGGCAAATGTTTCGCATTTTGTAAGCGAAATAAGCGCTTGAGATAATAGATTATAGATTGCTTCAATTAATTGAGCGTCGCTTGGAGGTGCTTCAAGCGATTTAAATTAAACAGCTGTAGGTATTTTTAATGTTTTTTTTTATAAGTGATATTTTTTAGATCATTATTAATTGATTACTTATTATTTACTAGCGACCCGCCCCGGCTTCGTCCGGGTGAAATCTATTAATGAGGCATTGTAATTAATTGTTTTTCATCATGAGATATCTTCTAAGGCTACGCGCCCACTGTGCGGCTGCGGACAGCCGTCCGGTTTGTTTGCGGTCATCCGGACGGCTGACCGCATTGCGGCTAGCCGCATAGTGCGTAGGCCCTCTAAGGTATTCAATTTAATGTAAAGGACAAACTTATTTTTGATTATAGTTTCAAAGACAAAAATGGTTACTGTGAGTCCTATTATCCTTAGAAGACAGACTGCATCGCAGACTTTATTGTATAACTATTCAAGAACAACTTGAAAATAAAGTTATGTGTGAACTTAGTATAGGCAATACTAGGTAACGCGTAACGCACAAAAAAAACTTTTATTTACGTTATTTTGATCAGCTAGAATACAGCTGACAGCCCTGTAAGCGCGGGAAAAAGGTGTTAATCGATATCCATCTATAGGCAAAAAGTCGGATATACGCATTACTCGATTACAATCCGAAAATTGCAACGCGAACGTTACATTCGATTTGATTACGATTCTTTAATCGATTTATAGGTCACATTTCAATTCGCACCTTATTCTCTTAACGTTTCACGTCAATTTGCTCTGGCATTATCGTTTCTTCGAGTTTAAGCGTCGAGTTTGTTACAGTATCTGGGTTGGTTTATTGTAATTTAAGTATAGTTGCTGAGTGTTAAGGTTGAAATTGGTTTGTTAGATTTTATCCAATAGCAAGGAATGTACGCGTATGCTTTCCCAAGGTTTTTAATTAACCCCCCGCTCGCGATGGCGTATCAGGTTCGATTCCCCTGTCGTACATAGGTCCGTTTTCAATTTCCATGTGTTACCATCGATTAAATGTTAACCAGTTTAGACTCGTGCGGTTTTGTCTTAGTTTAATTAGCCACAGAGCGGTGTGTTTCGGTTTTACAGTTTTTTATTTGGTCGGGACTTTTAAGGCAGCTTTAGGTGTAAATAATGTCTTGTTTTTTTTTCTTTTTAATTATTTTAGTGCATTAGCATTTGGTACGGGAGTTTGGGATGTTCTTTTTTCACTTTAGAATTCCTGAAAGCGGATTACTAACAAGTGACGAGGGAATACCTATGTAGATGACATGTACCTAAGTTCTTTCAACCATCAATGACCGACCCCTAATGAAAGTTGCTCAACTCTTTATTAATTTCTACAGCAACTCATACCACAGTCATATAAAATGATAATTTAGAATGAAAAATAACACGTCAACATTCGTAGAGCAAATGGCTCAAGGCACCCCTTTCTAATAGGGTAGCCACAACTTCCATAGTTTGTCTGAAGTTATATTGTATTTTTTTTATAAAAATTACGAAACTAATTATGTGTCCGATTTCGAAGTTTAGCATACAGATAGCCTACGATGTGGGTTCTCCATATACATAGGCTACGTTTTATAGCTGTAATATTAAAATTCAGTGACATTTAAGGTTCATAAATAAATTTAATTTTTTCATGTTAAATTAAGTTTCAGAAATTCTGCTGCCATCAAAGCTAGCTTCCATTTTTATCCGGATTTCAATCAAAAATATATCCTAAGTTTTAACAACTCATGGTGAACCTACTCAACCCTAGGCAAGAAAAAATAACATCATAACGTAACGTTATAACTTACAGCCCTCTCATTTAATAACGCAAGCTAACCGAGATTTATTTCGTCTAATATTGCCAGAATATCTAATATATTGACACGTGCTAAAATAACGTCGTGTTTGGAACTGCTTTGTGCATACTAATATTTTATTTTAGTAGTATTTTTTTGTATATATTTGACTCTTTCGCTAACAAACTCTGTTGTGCAGTTTGGTGAAATTGTATGATTTGTGTTTTAGTTGTAATCAAAAATTCTAAAAAAAAAAAAAAACTTCCACGCAAAAACTACTGGGTTTGGGTGAAATTTGGCACACAGATAGAATATATTCTAAAGTACTTTTTATCCCGGAAACCATAAAATCCCTCGGGAACGCGAGTAAAACCACAGGGGCAGCTAGTAATTATAATAACATTAACAAAAATACACACACATGGTTCTAAAAATGTAACAAATAATTCACAACCATTCTTTTTACCAACAATATCGAAAGCCAATAACGTCCCGCAAGGAGCGCAAAAGGGTTAATATAAAAACTTCCATGACACATAACCCCGTCACTGGGGTAACTTTGCCCCCTAACTCGGTAACGTCAACTGAATCAAGTTCCGAACTCTGACCCTAAGAATTCCCAAGTATTTAACGAAGTTACCAACGTCTCTGAACGTCTTTAAACGCCCGGTGTCACGTTACTTTTTATAGTTGATTATTTATAACGTTGTGTGATTCCCAAATGGGCATGTCACGAAATGGGAATATACTTCACATGTCGACTTGTGTCGTTTGATAAATGGGAAGGTATGTGTATGCGAGTTTGTTGTTAATCACTTATAACAGCTCATGAAATTTGGTCCTTGTATAGTAAATAAGTTAGGTACTCTCAGCCCGGTCAAATACTAGATATGCGTATGAACCCTGGGGCAAAAGCTATAGAACATAACCTGCGTCAAAAATTTAAATAAGTAAGCTCTATGTTTGGCAAATGGGCATGGCACAGGCATTTTATTCACTTATTTAAAACTACGAAAACACAGCATCCCTATTTTATATAACATTTAAAAAGCTGTACCAATTACACATAACCCGAAACAAGAACACGCCTAATTTATGGGTAATTCAATGGTGATAGTTACGTCACATGGGAACCAACTCGCAATTAACGCACGTTATAACGTAACTTAATCACGGAGCTGCCCTACCGGGAGTTGATCTTGCCTAACGAGACGTGTATTCAATTTGGCTGGGCTATGTTTCTTGGATAATCACTGTGAGATGCTTAGCCTTGGTTTTTAGCTAGGGAATTAGGCGGTAAAATATGACAGTCCATTATTTTGCAAAACTGCCCTAAAAAGGTTAACAAAAAAGATCTTTCATATTATATAGACTAGAAAGTAGTTAAAAAAGAAAAGAACAGTTGCAGAGTTTATTATCTTCTCAGAAAAATCAATGGGCTAGATTAACAAAAAAAAACACATAGGTACATACATAATCAAAAAATATTAGACACGAGTATTTTTTTTTGTCAATTAAACAAAAAATACGACGATATCGTGTGTTGAAGTTCCGCGTGACGTTACGTTAGAGTAAAATTTGACGTGACGAGCCCCCACTCCCGAACTTTGACTTTTTACATTTTTAATGATTTGGTAAATCAAAAAATTCGTGTCCAATATTTTTTGATAAGCTAACTGCTAGCCGCATAAATAAGCTCAGAGTCACTCAGCGAGCTTTGGAACGAGCTATGCTCGGAATTTCTCTGCGTGACAGGGTCCGAAATGAGGACATTCGTAGGAGAACAAAAATGACGGACATAGCTCGAGTTAGTAAGCTGAAGTGGCAATGGGCAGGCCACATCGCTCGAAGAGCCGATAACCGATGGGGAAGGAAGGTTCTCGAGTGGCGACCACGTACTGGAAAGCGCCGAGCGGGACGACCTCCCACCAGGTGGACCGACGACCTGGTCAGAGTCGCTGGGCGCCGCTGGATGCAAGCGGCCCAGAACCGTTCGAAGTGGAAATCAATGGGGGAGGCCTATGTTCAGTAGTGGACATCAATGGGCTGATATGATGATGATGAAGCTGACGGACTAATTAGATTCATCTATTCATACGTGCATGTGAGGCCTATTTGAAACAAATTACAGCTCCGATAAGTTTGTTGAACCGCACGAGGTAGGTGGCATTTCAGACGACTCTAGCATATGTACAGGTGGCATATATTGAGGCATGTACAAGACAGATCGTTCGATTGCCCATTGGAGTGCACGAAACACAGTTAGCACCGATTACTGCGTCCCAGTGGATACCGGCACTAGCATGGTGGAGATTACTGGAGATTAGGATTGAATTATGTGGTGAAAATGTTATGGACTCGTTTTTACTTTGATTGAGGTTTGTAGGATATAATTTAATAACTATTATATTAATTGTTCATCACTACTTAATACCATCCATCTGACTGTTACATTCCTTATGGTGCGTCCATGCTTAGCGAACCGAGCACGAGCCGAGCCTCGAACGAGCACACTGCGAGCACGATTCGCGTAGCGTGGACGAGCTTACGTGCGAGCCTCGAACGAGCCTGATTGTCAGTTTTTTCACGAACAAAGGGATTCGCGTCGTGCTCGTTGTGGGCTCGTTGTAGGTTCGTGTGTGGCTCGGCTCGTGCTCGATTCGCGAAGCATGGACGCACCATTACAATACGCCCAGACATCGTATGAACAATACATTTAGTTTGCCCCTTGCGAGAACTAATCCAGGTCTATCTTCCCCAATGAGTAGTCATGCGGGACTATAATTAATGCAATAAACAGACACGTTTTTTTTTGTTTTTGGTAGTAGACTACCAAAAATGTAAAATGTCACAATTTTTTACACCACTAATAATAAACAGGAGTTTATTACACCTAATAAGACAAAAAATACATTTAATCAGTCGAATTATCAGGACATTATCATTATACCAATTATTTAAACGCAACAATTAATTGTTAACATACCTAATATAAATGTGGGTAGGCCAGAAATAATGTATATCATTATAACGGTACACAAAACAGGTGATGTAAGTACAAACCGCCCTTTATCTTACGACGTTACTTACACTTGCTGGCATTTTAAAATATACAACCACGATTTAGTTTTTTGATAGTAAATGTGTGAACCTGCTGTATTTTGTATTATTTTACGATTAATACGTACCTAATCATAAGTATCTTCTTGACATGTATACATACTATCTTATCTCAAACAATATATTACTTCTCTACCTAAAATCATGACTTTCCATGAAACAGATAAGAAGTGTAAGTAAAATGAGGGAATTCACGATTCTAATGTCCATTTAACACAATTAAAATAATAAATAAAATAAGACACATATCGACGTATGTTCATTATTAAACTTCTCTGTCTTTCTGTCATCCCTTTCACTCACTCCAGCATCCAAAAATGAACCCAAAGAAGCGCAATGACGTCCATTTTGTTACAATGCTATTCCGCCAAATTTCCGACCTCATGCACTCTAGTCGTAGTCCGATTATCGGTGTCAAATATTAACCAATAGAATTGCAGCAAAACTGACGAGACGTAATTTTTGTGCAATTCTATTGGCTAATTATCACAACTATGATCGGACTATGGTGTATCGTATTTAATAGTAGGCCCTCTAATTGGCTGAGTCAAGGACACATGCACTCTGCACACCTAAACATTTAGATGCAGTGATTGGTCAGTATTGTTATTAATCCTTTGGCGATCCACGCGGGCGAGAAAAACAATAGATATCAATTGTTATTTTTTAACCGCAAGTTAAGGGATAAATCAGTGCAAAAGCACTTACAGGTCGGTTAACTAAAGCTGGCACGTTCAACACATGTTCACGTCGCACTGCATGCGCCGTCATGCATCTGTCCGTCTCTCTCGTGCGCGGTCACGCTTGTGAGTATGAAGGAGACAGTTATTGTTTTGTCAATAATATAATAAAACATACTGTATCCTGAAATTGCATATGTGTGAGTACTGTGAACGTGCCAGCTTTCGTTAACCGACCTATACTTGTTGCAATTGGATTGCTCGGTCGGTATTACTCCTCTAAAGGGAATTCAGGAAAAAGTCTTCGTAATTGTTTAGTTATCAACCACATACCTTCTATGTATTTATATAACCTTGAACCGACTACTTAGATTAATAATGGCATCAAAACTTGTAGAATTGAAACAGAGACAATAAAATGTACCAAAAAAAAATCTAATCAAAATTCAAGAAAAAATTTACGTGTACAGTTTCCTTCGCCCCATTTGCACAAACACATCTGTACTGTGCACCAAAATTTACAATCACAGATATGTTTGCGGGATTTTATTTGAATAATTTAAGAGACATTCCAACGCGGGCTCACTCCTCCTTGAGGTCGGATCTTATCTTTTAAATTGCGTACAACCTCCCCTCGAGGTGGGTACTTGAAGTGGAAAGGGAATTGGATGTGGCAAGGGATTTTTTTAAAGGTGTGTGTCGTCTTTTCTCATAATAATAATGAGTTTATGCTTTGTGGATTGATCAAACAATCAGTCCAAGTTCTCAGATTTTGACGGGCCAGTTGGCGCAGTTGGTTAAGAGTCTGGTAAAGATTCCACCTATTTCGCCGCAGGTCGTGGGTTCGATTCCCGCACAGGACATGCATTTGTGTGCATGAACATGTCTGTATGTCCTGAGTCTGGGTGTAATTATGTATATTAAGTATGTATTTACAAACAAAAAGTAGTATATGTATTATATCAGTTATCTGGTTTCCATAGTACAAGCTCTGCTTAGTTTGGGATCAGATGACCGTGTGTGAGGAATGTCCCAGGATATTTATTTATTTATTTATACCGCATCAAATATATCAAGGATCCATGTAACTGTGTTACGGGTTCCAATAAAAATTCACGTGAAGGTGTCGAGGCGAAATGACAGTGTTTAACACTAGAGTAATGCACGGAGCCACGGGGCGTTGATTGTATGGCTTAGATCGTAGATACTACCTCTGTTCCCTAAAATCCTACCTTAAGTTTTGAGTATTAAGATCCAAAATTGAATTTTAGTTTCGAGTATGTTTAATTTGTTCTTTCAATCGTTGCGTATATCGTCTGTTTGAAATTAGTTATTATTGAAGAGTATTCAAAGGTTAATTTCGAATGCGACGATGGTAGGGTACTTGATAGTACCAGTACTAGCTCCTTTCAATTTGAAAATTAGTACCTACTTGAAAGGCCCTTCAAAATTTAAGGTCTGTAATTAATCTAGACACGCTAGTCAAACCATTCTATTAACGAGATAGAGACCCATGACATACGAAAACACATGTACACAGACAGACAGAAGAGTGACAGCAATAAGGGTATGTTTTACCTTTAATGTACGGAGACTTTAAAAGCAAAAGTTGGAAAAAAAAAAACTCAAAAACATTGTACTCACGCGTAACTGCTTTGAAAACTATTATAATGAACAAATTTATTCCTCCAAGTTAAACCGCCGAAGAGGCTTGTGTATCTGTACTTGATAACTGAAGCTTACCTGCAAAGAAAAAGAAAATTATGAATAAGTTTTCTCTCAAGTTATTATAACTTAGTTCTGAAGATGAAGTGGATATTATTCAGGTTAGGTTCACCTACGCTTTGAAAATTATATGGAAAAGTTTTATCTGAGATAAGATGGATGATTCTTTTCTTATATTACTAAGTATAGCTGCTTTCGATTCAATACGTTTATTTTTGGCAATATAGGTGTTTTTAGAGTTTATATTATATAAAATAACGTTGTTTATTTTGTAGATAACTTTTATAAAAATATATAGGAGTGTATTATTTTGTTACAAAAGTTGACTAAGAAGTAATCAAATCATGATCTGATGACAGTGGGACCAAACGGGAAGTGTACCCTTCCAGACAAAAAAAATAAAAAATCCAAATTGGTTAATAATTGACGGAGTTATGAGGTAACAAAAAATACAACCGAATTGAAAACCTCCTCCTTTAATTGAAGTCGGTGAAAAATTGGGAATTAATCAAACATATATAAGGAACGACATTCAAATTTAATTCCATCCATAAATCAGTGGTTTTTTTTTTTATTATTATGGGAAATCATTCAGGAGAAAATGAAAATTCCACCAAAATTAAATTAAAAATAATTCTCCATTGAAATGTTTTCTCTACATTCAACATTACTCTGTCGAATAGGTAAGTATCTCCACCATCTAATCTATGTAAAAAATCACACGTTTTATCTATGACAAATGATTCCATTAAGGCGTTTATCCCGACATCCTGAGAGATTATTTTTAAACACCCCCTAATAGATTGTAACGAGGTTATTTATCGTGCTCACTTTTGTGCGTGATGGTAAAAATACGGCCGTTTCAGTGGCCCTACGTGTATGATGTATGAACTGTTTCGATGATTTGTTGTTGTTGTTAAAATTAGATGTTTTTGGGTACGTTTATTGATATTAATTGTTATAATTTTGAGATCTTTGTGTAGTTAAATTAGAAATATACTATGTCAAAGGCGGTATATGTTGTTCATTTAGATTAACACTGATGTGTGAATAATTTCTAAGGATAAATTAATAATCCTTATTAGTATGGATCAAATCTTGCAACTGAATTTTAAAACAGATATTATCCCCAACCGATTGAGCTGAAAAGCATAGGGTTTAGTTTGGGTGACAATGCAATAAAAGCTTGTATTTAAAATGTATTTTATTTTATTTATATAAATAAATAAATATCCTGGGACATTCCTCACACACGGTCATCTGATCCCAAACTAAGCAGAGCTTGTACTATGGAAACCAGATAACTGATATAATACATATACTACTTTTTGTTTGTAAATACATACTTAATATACATAATTACATACAGACATGTTCATGCACACAAATGCATGTCCTGTGTGGGAATCGAACTCACACATTCTTCAAGTGAACAGAATTGGTAAGAATTGGTAAGTCTGTCACGCTTTCACGTCAAAACAACCCGACTGATTTTTTAATAAAAAATTACATTGGACTCTATAAATATGTAATACAATACTTTATAAACAAATTTTCCAAATAATCCCAATCAAACAAACCTGATCATAACCCGTCTCTGCTATCAATCACTTGTCCCACCTTCCAACGTCAAAGTACCAACCCTCCAATGACGGTTAAGCTCTCAATACGGGTCTAAAGTACCCCGCCTAATTGGGGTGCATTAAACGCTTAGTGCCGTGTAAAATGATTTACAACGGGTCGGGATGACCGGGAGGTATAGTGTCAAATATTTATAGAACTTCCTGAGGGTTGTGTGGTATGACGGGCCTGGAGACTGACTTAGTCTTTAAATACTTGATTCTAAATGGTGTCTTGTCGTGAATATCAGTCTCAAAGGATGCTTATTAGCATTTTAATGGTAACGCAAGTAGCTATCGACACGTTTCTTAGTGTTAACTAGCTTCTGTCCGCGGCTTTACTTGTGCAGTCTTCATAAAAGTTTTTATGAAATAGGCTTCATTTGTTCATTCTTAAACAGGTTTTTATTTTCGTTGGTAGTTTTTGACTTATGATGAAAAATTACAAAAAAATTGCATTCCCCCTTATCTCCGAAGTAACTACGCAAAGCAAAAAAATTGAAATAATTACAGTAGATATACATTGATGTAAATATTATAGGAAAATTATAACGACGTTTTTTTTTATACGACTGAGTCGGTAAACAAGAATACGGCCCGCCTGATGGTAAGCGGTTACCGTAGGCCACATGGACGCTTTCAACACACGAAGCATCGCTCACGCGTTACCGATCTTTCCCCCCTCCCCAATGAGCTCTGGCGACCTTACTCACGCGCAGGAACACAACTTTACACAACATAAAGTTATTTGGCTGCGGTATTCTGTAAGGTGGAGGTACTTCCACAGTCGAGCTGCTCTTTGAGCGAATAAACGCTATGCTCTACCTCTCTTAAAAATTTTCTTCGATGTTTCTAAATACCACAGTTTTTATCAAAATCTTCAAAATTCCTTCACAAACAAATTTTGTTATGCGGTCCCGTTTTTATCTACAGTTATGGCCCAAACTAAGACATTATACGCCTGGAATGTTTTAGGCCGGTTTTATTTTCACATGTAGATAGACCACGTGTCCCAAAGTATCACAAATGAATCCATCAGTGTGTCAGCTTCATTCTAATCCTTGATTTACAAACATCGAAACAATCTTACCTTTTTTCTATATAGGAAGCAAGATGCTATTTTAAACAAAACATTGTTACTTCTAAAAAACGCCGCATAATTATCGTCTGAACTGTACACGTGTAAACTCTACTATAAATACTCGTACATCACCCGTCTTCCCTTGCCCCTCTACGTCAGTAAACACGCTTCTTTTCAATTTACGACGCACTAACGTTTCTTCAAACCTTACCTATAATTAATGGGTTCTTACAAAATAACACCGTAACTTGTTTAAAGCTTCTTAAAGACTAATGTATCGGCAGGGTTATCACGTAACGAAATCATAATTAACTCCATTGAATTTGGCGAACAATTTTTAGAATTCCTTAATATTTAGACTCCAGGTGAGGCACCAAACATTTTAATTCATAAAGAATTTGGTATCAAATAATACCTTCAATATTTCTTCTTAGCTCCCAATACCTAGCACCCTTTTTAATATCCATCCATGACAGGAGGAAGGCGTGGTGCCCTTTAAGGGTCGGCGCGCCATTTCGACACCAACCATATTTCGTACTACCCTACATATCATATATTTAGCAAAGCATTGATTTGTGAAACCTTTTTACTATAGCATAGATATAAGCTAGAAGAGACAAGGTAGCTTTTGTTGGTTGTATTGTATGTATGTTTTGTTTAGCATAGTGGCTGGGTAGTACGTAGTACCCTCCTGACTGCTACCCTCAAGTAGAAAATCTCTCACCACACATGTTTTTTTCTCGTCCATATAGTACGGTGACGAAGTCTAAGTTGGAGTAAAATTGCCTAGAATAAGACTCAGGAAACAGACGCAAGAAGGAAGTTCAATTCTTTTGCTGTCTATCCAGTGGTTTTTGCTGCGGCAGCACTTGATAGCCAGGTTCTGTGTGCTTTCTACCTTCAGCCATATCATCGCTAAATATGGTGAGAATGTGGTCCAATACAGGACTGTTGACGTGTCTGGCAAATATTGTATGTGACTATATAATCGGTGCCTCCCGCGGTTTCACCCGCTTTCTCGGGATAAATAAGTAGCCAATAATAGTCGGGGATAAAGTAGCTTTGTATTAGTGAAAGAATATTTCGAATCCGACTGGTACTCCCAGAAATAAGCGCGTACACTCGAACTTATGGAGGTGCAAGGAGGATGACACCTCTATTGAAAAGGGAAGATCTTCCACCAGGCTGGGTCATCGTGCCTGGGGACCGCGGTCCAACTGTACATGTCGGACAGTTGTATATATGCAGATTCTCGAGTAAACTTCGCAAGCGCGATGCAGGATGTAGGCGCGATGCAGGATGGCGCCACGCCATCTATCTTTCCGTGTGTGAACTATCTCAGTGTTACTGATAGATGTCGCTACATCACTCCTTTCCTAGACCGGAGGTCGATCTGTTGTTGCTTCGTTGCGTTAAGCTTGCAAGTGCCAGTGCTGCTCGAAGTCTACGGTGTATACGGCCAACTGTCAATGTCGCTACAAACTCTTCAGCTTTATTATAATTAATATATATTATAGTATAGATTAAAACGCGTTGAAACCGCGGGCCAATAGCTAGTTCATAATAAAACTTGTCCCAAATAACCCATAATCCTGTTATTAGGTGAACATCAAGATGAATATCCATTCAATAGGAACACATTCTCTGTCTAAAGAACTTGTCTGTATAAATCTTATACTCTACTTTGATATATTCACGCCTCAGTGCTCTGATAATCGGCAAAGGGAAGAAACGTTCACATTTAAGATATATTGCCTATTGATATTTGTTTATATCGGTTTCAAATTAAATTGATAGGGAAATACAGATTTCTAGAAAAGGAATTCATTGATAAAAAGCATTTAGAATAAGGTATTTGGTATTTTTAGGGTTCCAAAACAAAAGAACTGGAAATGGTGGCGCTCTTTACACTCACACTCTCTTTTCTATTTCACTTGGGAGGGGGGGAGGTTCGATAACGTGTGAGTTATGCCTCGTGTATTGCAAGCGTCCATATGACTACAGTAACCTCTTATCATCAGTCGGACCGTACGCTTAGTTATAGTTTTAATCATAGATCAACTTTGATCTAAAAACCTGTAGCGGTAGCTCTCAGTAAAATTCTTCCATTATTATCATCATCATCAGCCTATAATGTCCCACTGCTGAGCACAGGCCTCCTACACACAAATCAGGGTGAAAGGGAATGGGCAGATACTCCACCACGCGTGCCCACTGCGGATCGGCGGAGTTAGGCTTGTGGTCAACCTACTGTTGGAGTTTTCAAACCGCCTATTAGGCCTCCAACTAGCTTAACGACAATTACAATTAAGTGATAACCGGGACCAAAGGCTTTACGTGCCCTCCGAAGCACGGAAACGCTCGATATGAAATACCACTAGGCGGTCAGCCATCCAGGTACCGACCATGACGGTGGTAGCTTAACTAGAGGCTTAAACGGCTTATCATGCTACACCACGAGCGCTTCCATTATCATAACCTCACAATTATTCCGAGTCCGTTCTCGAAACAATACCAAAGTCCTTTTGATTTCTGCGTGAAACATTTTTGGGAAGGCACGTAAGTCTTTATTATCATTTCTGGTTTTTTCGTCATCGCCTCTCGAGTTGGTAATGAATTATTCAGACCATGATCCGACATTTTTCTGTGTGACCTCCGTTTTGGTGAGCGTTATACCGGCATGCCACTGCTGGCCAGAGTGGAATGAGGATTTTATAATTCCAACTAGCTTCTCACCCCTAGTTACTGTCTTAGAGGTTTTCGGGAAATATTTCTTTATTGCACTTCTAGAGTACGGTCAAGGAATTTTTTGCTCGAAAGTCGTTCAAAGTTCTAGGTCCATTTGGTTTAGTCTGTGCGTAGCAGGTGTGTAGTGTGTCCTACTGGCTACATTTATAAGTATTGTTGTATACTTTTTTTGAGATTCATGGTGTAATTTTGTTATATTTGAATTACTAATAGGCATCCATTTGAATATATTTATATCAAAAAATATTTTTAGCCATTAATAAAACGAATCACATTTCGACGTTCATAAAATTCTCGACGAAAGACAAAATAACGATTTATTTTAAATATATAAAAAATACAACTGAAATTATTTTTTATCTAAATGCATGCAAAAAATATAAATTAAAGGTCCTACCGTACTGACACTCACAATAGGTATTATCGGATGCCGAAAGTATGTTTTTTCTCCGCGAATAGTTAACGACGGACGCGATGCCCGAAAACACCCCGAATTGGATTCCGAAGACCACTTTCTATTTACGATTGTTTCGCAATAAACATAAGGAAAAACTGAAGCAATGCCTTAAATAATCGGCATTACCTATTTTTTATAGGGATCTCTTCTCCCTCAATGCCAAATTTCATACTTTATAGAACTATTTATGCGTGATTATAGAAAAATAAAAATACGTTCAAGTTTTCAATAGAAACTTTTATAAGAAATAAAATAAACTTACAAAGCTTTAAAGATCCTTGTATCATCAAAGATTAATTGTTAGATTAAATAAAAATCTTAAAATAATAATAGTCATTGTTACCCTCATTTTAAATAAAGCTTTTAAAACACAAAACCGAAAGGAGATTCAATTTTTGTTGAAGCACTTATGTATTTCCTTTGATCTGATGCTGTATTTAGGGTTCCTTATCAAATTAAAAGGTTTGAAATGAACAGTGGGAGAAGTAAGGTCCAGTACACATACTATAAAGTACGCCTGTCTGCACTAAGATCGCTAGTCTGCACTGCGTCCGCTAGTCTGCACTAAGTCTGCACCAAGTCCGCTAGTCTGCACTAAGTACTCTAGTCTGCACTAAGTCCGCGTAGTTGAAAATAGCCTTTAATTTTTCGTTTTCAGAGTAGGCTCAGGATTATGGCAACTATAGCTCAGTCTTCGCGTCGATTCCGAATCAACAACGGGATTAAGCTAATATTTATGCTTGTAACTCTTCGCCAAGAGGACTCCATAGGTTTTGTGGTACCCACCTGGCTTGCTACCACCCTCGAACTGTATTTTTTTCCAAGCACCTACCAGAGTATTCCAGCTGTAATTGCAAGCCAGTTCCTTTTAGGCTATCGCCACACAAAAATATAACTAAAATAACACTTCGATAATTATGTCAGCGTATTGGGGTAAACCTATAAAGCTTATTTCAAACCAAACAACCTTTAAAGTTCACCAGAGCACTGCAGGTGCAAGTATAGCAGCCTGTATTACTGAATCGCATGGAATTTTAAAATAAGCGAAACTGTAAGTCAAGTGGGAAATTACTCGGCTGAGCGAATTTCAGTCTGGAAGTGCTGAAAATTTGATACCACCTCTGCGGTGTAAGAGATTGCCTGAAACGGCACTCGGTACGACACTCCTAATGCTATCACAAGTAAGAACAGATTGTTGAGATGTGCACATATATAACTTACGGATTTAAAGGTTGGTGAGCATTTGGGTATGCCGAATGTTTTTTTATCGTGAAGTTTGCGATGAAAAAAGGTTAATCCTAATATTATAAAGGCGAAAGTGATTTTGTTTGTTACGCCTTCACGCTTCGACTACAGAACGGATCATCATGAAATGGCATGCAGATAGCCTGTGGTATGGAGGACATAGGCTACTTTTTATCCCAGGAACGCGGGGAAACCGCGGGGGACAGCTAGTGGTAAATGAAATAATGTTTATGAGAAAAAATTACAAATATTCGTAACAGACAATTTTTCTCGTTTTTGTTTCCAGCTGTAGCATATTACGCCTTATCACTTATTTATTTTTACATGTTTACGTCAAAAATAGAAATTGTTTTATTACTACAATTTATATTTTATAACAGCATAAAGACGCAATCTCAGCTTTATGTTAAGATGAACACTTATTTATTTATTTATTTATTCTGTGAGGCTATGTTGCCAGCCAGATTGGTAAGCAAAGTTTTCATTCATAAATTGTTAATTATTTCTAAAGTTTTAGGTGACAATAAAAAAATAAGTTACTACTTTTAAGTTATATTTTCCTCTCATTAAATTCATACTATAAAAAATAATCGGCAAAATTTCGAATAATTCGTCCAAAATAACAAGCAAATATAAACCTACCTTTATATAAACTGACCTTATTTTCTCAAGATTTTATTTCAGATTTATTTATTACTGAAGCCACGGAGACTAGAAATAAGTTTTATTATTGTTGACAGAGATTTAATAGGTTTTCAACTAGAATTGAAGTGTCGTAAATAAATATAAAAGAAAACTAGGACTTTAAAGTTTGATATAAAAAATCTAACTTTTATGACGACGCCATGAATAAATACTTAGGTATCTTTCATTCTCGCCCCGACCATCGGTTTACTAATTGTTTTTTATACGAAACTTCATGTTTTTTTCTCATAAAAAATATTTTTCTTCACACATAATTATGTTCTCACACTATACTCAGCAAGTGGCTTCCAAAATCAGCTGTATTAATGTCAGCATAAAACTGTAATTGTATGACTTCATTTTTTTTTTCATTATAGAGGACATTTAAATTACTAGCTTGGCACCTTAGGAGTTGAATTTCAGATAATCCCTTCTTAGTGATCTACTTTACCACAAAGCTTTGTTTGCCTTACCACCTTACAATCATCACTTACCAAGGTGAGATTGCGGTAAAGGCTTTATCACAGTAAAAGAAACAAAATAATAGTTTAGGCTGTCTATCAGTCAGTGTTAAGAGTAACCTTTTTATAGGGTTCCGCACCCGAAGGGTGCCAAACGGGACCCTATTACTACGACTACGCTGTCCGTCCGTCCGTTCGTCCTTCTGTCAGTGGGCTGTATCTCATGAACGGTTATAGCTAGACAGCTGAAATTCAGAGAATATGTATTTCTATAACAACAAATAATAAAAATGAAATAAAATAAGAGATACAATACGTTTTTTTGTGCGTTTTTTGTTTCATAGCAAAGTTGAGTTAGTTAATATTGTACGGAACCCTCCGTATGCGCGTCCGACTCGTACTTGGTGTTTTTTAAAGGTAAAAAAAACTACTTATGCCTATATTGTTATGTAGCCGGTAACATGACAGCGATAATTTCAGCGAAACACGTACCTATGAAATATCCCAAAAAATACCTTTAGCGGTCTAAACTACTAAACAATTTAATAACAAATGCAAAACCCAACTGACGCGCCATATCTCCATCGCGGCAACTAATGGTGTCAGCGGGTGAGTGGATACAAATGAATTAGCTTATTGCATCGACTGATCCAATTTAGATGTCGGATCTGGATCCCGCTCGGGACTCTACCGTTTGGTTTCAGCTTTATATAACGGTGACATAGATATTCTAGAATTCTCGTACCTCTGTCAGAGGATAAGCCTCGCTATCCAGCGAGGTAGCGTAGCCAGTCTTTTGGGCACCCTACCCATAATCTTATATGTGTATATATTTTTCTTTTTAATTTTTATTATTACTTTTTCCATTATTTTTTGTTAGTTAGTTAGTTTTAGCCACCAGTGTATATGTTTTTTTTACATTCATTATATGAATATTTTTTTTGCCTAGTCTTACTAAAATCAAAACTAGGAGTAAAACTATTAAAAAAATCCTAAATATTCACTTTTGCACTCTTTGATTATGTTTAATTTCACCTCACTACTATTATAAATGTGAACATTTTGTTGTTTCTGTCTCAATCATGCATAAACAGCTGACCAGATTTATATAAAATTTGTTACACGAATAGAATTTGTTTTGGACATAGAATATGTTAAGCATAGATAATATAATAATAATAATAATAGAGTACTTTTTATTGCGAGAAATTAATAGGTAATTCGAGAACTCGATTGAAAACGGGTCGAAAATTGAAATGTATGTAATCCAATTTTTATACTATCTTTCTGATAACCAAGTAAACCAGACATAGGTGCGAGGTTTCATGGACGACACCTTCATTTCACAAACGAATGTACACTGTATTGCTAATCACATAAAGAAGGAATTAGGACATAGGTCTATAAAGAAAAGACTCCCACTCATTGACTCCCTTCAATTTAGATTTTTATGCCGTTTGTAATATGGTGTAAATTCGTATGTAAAACTCATAGGTGTAAGTATAACCGGGCAAGATCGCTACCGTGTCGTAACGGCCGGCCCGGGTGTACTAACTGTTATAAGAGTACGGGAACGGGTAATAATGCACTGGGATGTACAATTCATACGATGTGCTACGGGCCGTTCTGAATTTTAATGTTATTTTATTGTTTATGGTTTAAAGTGCTCTGTTAGTATGAAAATAGAAAGGCAATAAACATGGAGATAAGAAACGATCTACTGTATCTAGTCTGAAAATAAAAAACTTTTTTTTTCATTTGTTTTTCCTGAGAATCCAATTTTGTGAGTGAGATTTTTGGCCAGTTACAATTCGATTCTTTATTTAAAAAAGAAACTTTATCAACACACATCAATTAATCGAACGCACTATCCGCAGTTAAGGGTGAGCGGAGCATAACAATGTAATTTTCGTGGACAACGGACCGTGTACACGCGTCCCGTTGTGAACTAACGCACTCGCCTTTACCACTTGACGGGACAGTAACTAAACTTAAAGTTATGGGTGTTGCAACCTGTTTTATTTGGACGTTCGTAGACTCATGTTTTCACAAAATCCTATGCTTTTTACAGCTTTTGATTTCGCTTTGGATTTCAGTCTGTAATAACCTACAAAATAAAGAACAGCGTAAAAGAAAATTGAAACTCTCATCAGGTTAGTTCTTTTTCTCTGAATCCAAAAGTCATTGTTTATTCTTGTTCCAAACTATATGGCAAACTGAAAACTCACTTAGTAAGCTTAGACCCTGAGAAGGCACTTATGAACGTTAAGAATTACAATTAACTCTACCAAGTCGGTTACATTACTTTTTTATGTCGACCTTAATAATAACGCAAATTACTTTCGATTCTATTGCGTAAGCTCGTGTAGCAATTAATTAAGAAGAATAACAAAACTTTTTACATCAAATCATTAGCAGTACAAGTACTCGCTCCACCCACTGGACAGATACAAACGAGGCATTAAGGCGCAGTGCCCTAAGAAAGCAATTCTCTCTTGGATAAGTATAGCCTTAATTGTTGTTACAATTGCCCCACTATTGTTGGTCGGTTTTGTCCAATTTAATGGTTTGTGGTCGTGAGTTTCATGCGAGCTCATTACGGTTTATAGAGAAAGTTTTGACTAAATATGAATTCACATGGTTGTGTGTGTCAAGCTTTATGTTTAATAAGTACTCACATGACACTAATGGATACAAAAAAACTTTAATAATGGACTGTATTTATGAGTAGGTGCAACCCTAAATATTTTGTCATAAAACATAATATCAAACCCAAATTCGAAGCGCTCGTTGTGTAGCATGATTAGCCGTTCTTAATCGATCGGCAAAGTTAAGCTACGTCTGTCGTGGTCGGTACCTGGATGGGTGACCGTCTAGTGGAATTTCAAATAGAGCGTTTCCGTGCTTCGGAAGGCACGTAAAGCTGTTGTTTCCGGTTATAATTTAATTGTGATAGTCGTTAAGCTAGTTGGCTGCCTCCTAAGCGGCTTGAAAAATTCCAACAGTAGGTTAACCACTAGCCTACCTCCACCGATCCGCAGTGGGCACGCGTGGTGGAATATCGCCCAGTCCCTTTCACCCTAATTTGTGAAAGGAGGCTTGTGCTCAGCAGTGGGACATTATAGGCTGATGATGAACCCCAAATTAACATGAAATAGCTGGGATAAAAAAAAGAGTAATTCTCTTATTTGCATTGCCATATAAAAAGTTTGCAAATAATTCTATTGTCTACCTAGATAGATACAATTATTTGAATCGTCTAAAAACCCGGGTGGCGACCTCTTTATGATGCCACTACGGTGGGAAACAAGCACACTTATGGCCTGATGGTAGCCGTGTGATGCGACGCACGCAACAACCCCGTTGCCAATCCATTTAAAAAAAGAAAATTTGAGAAAAAAGGTTTGAGTGGAATCTTTGTGCCAGCAGCAGGGACAGAGCATAGTTTTGTTTTACTGTATATAGGGCTGTGTCTGACCACAATCTCACCATGGTAAGTGATGATGTGGCCGAAGGTGGTAAGCACACAAAGCCTAGAAGGAACTGGCTCTCAAGCGCAGCTGTCGGTGCTTCGCGACAGATTTTCAACTTGAGGGTGGTAGCCAGCCAGACGGGTACTACAAAGTACCCTACCACCGTGCTATGGTTTCCTCACGATGCTTTCCTTCACCGAAAGCTCAAGCTCATTGTAGGATTCGAACTCGGGACCTTCGTCTCGGTATCCGACGTCACTACCACTGCGATATCATATGTATAGTATACAAGATGATGGCAACATTCAATCAATATATTCCTGCCTGACAATTTCTTGAGTACCTAAAGCCCCGTTTCCTTATGATCACAAATACATTGGAAAACACATCTCGAGTTCTTCGAAACGTTCTCTCACTAGAATAGTAATAAAAACCAAACCAAATAAAACATCACTAACAAAATAAAATAACAGACAATATTTGTCAATGTTTGTATAATCTTCACAGCTTGAACATACGAGCCAGGCGAACCCTGGAGGCTTATGCTATATTAATAAGCCGACACGGATTGTTGGAGCGAGACAAATAGAGCTATTTATCTTTTTTACTATTAAAAAGTGGTGCAAGTTATGTGATATCAGCGAATAAACGTTATTTTTTCTGTATTTTTTGCGGTTTGGTATTGTAATAAAAAAAGTGTGTTTCATGGAATTAATTGGAATGTTTTTGATTAAATTAATTTGATTAATTATCAGAATAAGTTAAAGCCAAAGCCATTTATTCAATTTAGGCCCTAGTAGGGCACTTATGAAGGTCAAAGCTTTACTTTTTTTTTTCTTTAAGTTACCACCAGTTAGTAAGTCGGCCTTTGTTGGTCGGTAATACATCCAAGTTGTCAGAGTAACGTCAAATTTTACCACCTTACCAAACTAAAAAAAAAAAAACTACAATTACCTTAAGCTGTGCTGGTGGTGTGCTGCATAACCGTAGGCTGTGATCTTATGACTGCTAATTTCAAAAAGAATTTATAATTCGAATTTACAAAAACTTTTGTATTAAATTATCCATTACCGCTACAGCTTATCACTTAGAACAGGGATAACGGATATTGAGGAATATTATAAAATATTTCACTAGATCCCGTATTTTATTTCAGATAAAATATATTTATAATTGTTAATATCTAGCAGTATCTTTGAATGAAAAATAAAATTTCAATATTTTGCTTTATGCTCTGACATAATATTACATACAATTTTGCTTAAAATATGGTAAATATTTAAATATTCCTCTAAAGGCTTTGCATGGAGTCATAAAACATTTTATATGGTAAAATACTTGACTGCTCTTTCATGTAGGTATTACTTTTCAGTCATTATTGAAATTAATTCTATTTATACAAATAAAAAAATGCTTTTAGTGCTTTTAGCAACTATTACAAACTTTTACGATATTGACAACTAAATATAAATAAAAAGAAACAGTTCGATATTCAAATCGCAATACAAAGCGACCACTAACTGGCCACGAACATTAAAAACAAAACAAACTAAAATAAAAACCCGATCGCAACCCTTCAATGACAAATGTGGGTCACTGAGGCCCAATGCTACTGCGGGCGAGACGTCAAACACACCCGGTTGAGGCGATTGTAAAAAAAAACGTTACGCTAGCGTACCGCCTAGGGCTGTATCATTTTTACTTCGTTTTGTCATGCGATTGCGAAATGTTCGATTTATAAGGAGGAAATGTATGTAAAAGTTTTTTTTGTACTGTTGAGGATATTTGGGTACGAGTTGTAGTTCTTGCGCTGGAATTATACATATACTGGTGGGACTTGTTGGCTTTATTTTGACGAAGAAAACAAGCTTATTTTATAAGATGTGAGTTTAAGCTGCCACTTTTTATATTTACGTCTATTACAGTTTATTTTAACTCTCCAAAGGTTGCGGTAGAGATCTTTTAGTGATAAGATTTGTAACAAGTTAACTGCTAGGTAAGTATTATTTTATATACTCCGATCATATTATGTGTTGTATATCTAACCGTTTACCAAAAATACAACGGAAGGTATATCTGTACTCATAATTATTCTACACTAACTATCCCCGCGGTTTCACTCGCGTTCCCGGGTTAAATGTCTCTATATCCTTCTCCATACCATAGGCTATCTGCATGCCAAATTTATGATGATCCGTTGAGTAGTTGAGGCGTGAAGGCAACAGACAAACAAACTCACTTTCGCATTTATAATATTAGTTAGGATTAGGTTTGCGGTTAGTATGTTATTTTAAATATTTATGACACTATTACCTACTTACACTTTTATATTGTACGGTTGTAGAACATGAAAAATTCAATAAAAGCTACAATTTTACCATCCGCTTAGACAAAAGCAATTTTTGTATGCTAGCAATGAAAGCCTTAAATATTCTCGCGTATGAATCCCAAAGCATCAATTCCGAACTATTTCCCGAATCACGATGTACAAGCCGAGCATAGCCATGTGTGGATTCGTGTTTTTTATTTATTTATACACATACGTTAACCGCGGGCAACCGGCGCGTCCATGTTAAACGAAATATTGAAAACTGACGGGTTGTTCATAAAATATGTCAGCCGCAGTCGAGGGTTGCGTTTAAAATTGTATGCATATAAATCATACCTTTGTATTTTTAAAGTTTCTCATAATAATTCAACGTAGCAATTTTAATGTTCAGATATTTAGTTATAACTTTTGTCTTCGTTATTTGAATTTTACAGCGCATTTTTTTTCGGGAAATTTTGAATCCGTGTAGAATAATTCCTAGTAGCGTTTAAGTGTTTGATTATTTCAAATGTAGAACGTTGATAATTTTACTTTTTTGGAGTGTAACACGTTCGAATATGATTGCAAATATCATCGGATCTATTTTGAAAATCTGCATTAGTAATAAAGTTTAATTTATTCTAAGGCTTTAAAAATAAAGGTACATTTTAAACTAAGACTGAACGCGAAGTAATTTCACTATAACGGTGAACACGGGTGCGATAGAGTTAAATTGCATCCTTCTTTATTTAAAAAATAACTGGGGTATGAAAGTGGACCAGTTTTTATGTGATCTTCACGTCCATTATACCCGAAGACTTAGGCAGTCGTCTCAGTACTCTATCTTCAGTAATCTCACAGAGGTACCTTGGTACTTAGTATCTCTCGTGCTATTACCATTTCTGAGAATCGAACCCAGTGCACTTGGTCTCAAGCCGTTCCAATAAGATTGACCATAAACTCACCATGGTAAGTGATGATGTGGCCGAAGGTGGTGAGCATACACATACAATGCCTAGTAGGGAACTCGGTCTCAAGTGCAGCTGTTGGAACACACCAGAAAGTTGCTTGGCTACAGATTTTCAACATCAGCTGGTAGCTAGCCAAAGCAGGTAGGTACTACAAAGTAACCTACGGTTAAAAAAAAAAATTTTTGCAAAAAAATTCAAGCTAATTTTTCGTACCCATCGCCTTCGCTTCGGCTTTTCACTATCACTGAGTTAATCCTCAATAATAAATCTTTTGGTTCAAACTCCTAAATTTTTGAGTAACTTCCCAACTTATCATAAACTTATGACATGAACACAAAAGAGCTATTAAAAATGACTGTCTCCTAGAACTGAGAAGTGTGAAGATAAATCCTAGTTTTAAAAAAAAGAGCGACTAGCGACAATCCCGCAGAATTCCACCATGTAATTCATATCTCTAAAGCTTTGGCGTGATGCCAACTGATTGTTGGGTCACCAGGCTATAGCAGGGTTGTTGGGTTCGATGCCCGGATGGGATACTAGAAAGGAGGTATCATTGTTTGAACTATTAGGTGGTTAGTAAAAAAAAAAAAAGTTCATGGTTTCAATAATTTACGGACCGTTATCGGTTAAGATTGATTAAAATTAAGACTCTCATATCTTTACTAATAATGAAGTAAAGACCTCAAAGCTTTGCATAGCAGACCCTCCCATATGGAAGTAGCTATCACAGGTAAAATTAGCTTACGAAATGATCTATATGCCCAGTTTGGCAATAAAAAAACCTACCATTGCTAAGCAAAACGATTCGTTTTTGTTTATTGAAATAATAAATACATGCGAATTTCTCGTTTTTTATCGATACCTTTTACCGAGAACAAAATGACAAAGAACTTTTATCGTTCTTTTTTCTGAAATCACTAGTAGGTATACGACAAATCTATGAATGCATCTATATACAAACTGCACACTCTATTAACATTTGTAATCTATGAAAGAAACATACATTATCATTTTTAGACATAAATTCCAGTATCAAAAGCTTTAGTATCGTCAACAATATGAGAGCTCGACAATTGTTCCTGCACTAGTCAGATACAGTCTACATAAAAATGACTATATATATACGTAGAAATCTAAATATATTAGAACTAGCGTCTAATTTAATTTTGACGAGCCTATCACTTGTATATTGCATTTTACAGTCGAATATAATATTATTATAATTTTAGTGAAATTAACGCTTTTACTTGATCATAGATGAAATGAAATGAAAAAATGAAATGAAAAATATTTTATTTTTTGCGCGCCATTCGACGCAATTAGAATTAACTAAAACATAGAAAGGTCAGTATTAACATTAGGTACTTATATACACAGACATATAATAAGCTTTTATACTAGGTGGTCTATTTCAAGATTATAATCACAACCCTATTGGCTACTATTATTGCTACCACGAGAATTACAGGTGGCAACACCGCATAAGCCTTCCGCCATCTTTGTTTATGCCAACTTCCAATCGATCGGCATGTTTCCAGACTAATTCACCATCGACAAAGCTAGGATCTTCGAATATGAGCTCAAATGCGCTTGAGTGCAATACAACAGTGTGAGTCCAAAAAAAAACTACTCTTTTTCGAAAGCCTTTTAATAGAAGTAGAGTTATTTCGCACAAAGAGCAGGTCGATTGAGGAAGTAACATAAGACTTTCATCCTGGGACGCGGGTGAAACCGCGGGGCGGAACGCTAGTATGGTTTAAATTGAATAAATCTAAATAACTGTAATGTTTCAGTTTCACATTAACACACATCCTACTATTGTCTTTATAAATAAAAAAAAACAACTCTGGCATTGTTCAAATGTGCGTTGGCCACTAATTTCATAATGATTTTCGATACTATTGAATTAGTAGACTACCAAAACTGACAAATCTATAACGCCCTTAATAATAAATAAGGTGTAAGTCAGTCTTGTAACAATCAGGTATTAAGATAGCTCCAGCCCTTTTTAGGGTTCCGTAGCCAAATGGTAAAAAACGGAACTCTTATAGATTCGTCATGTCTGTCTGTCTGTCTGTCTGTCCGTCCGTATGTCCGTATGTCCGTATGTCACAGCCATTTATTTCCGAAACTATAAGAACTATAATTTTGAAACTTGGTAAGTATGTATTCTGTGAACCGCATTAAGATTTTCACACAAAAATAGAAAAAAAACAATAAATTTTGGGGGTTCCCCATACTTAGAACTGAAACTCAAAATTTTTTTTTTCATCAAACCCATAAGTGTGGGGTGTCTATGGATAGGTCTTCAAAAATGATATTGAGGTTTCTAATATCATTTTTTTCTAAACTGAATAGTTTGCACGAGAGACACTTCCAAAGTGGTAAAATGTGTGTAACTTCTAAAATAAGAGAATGATAAATCTATGATGTACATTACGGTGCAAACTTCCACACGTGCGTGAGTCTGACTCGCACTTGGCCGGTTTTTGTTTATATGACATTAGAAAGTGACGGATATATTTAGAACCTAGGTACAGTATGCGTATTGACTGACGAACCAATCGTGTGCAGCTCGGCGCTCCCCCCTTCTTCATTCCGCCAAACAGATCGAAAAATTAACTACTGCGCAGGTGTCAATCTGTGCTCACCCGTGCCCCTTACTATATTACTATATCACAGATCGTTCATTGGAATTCAATTGTAGCAGCAGACTCTTAGATCACTTAATCACTTGAATAGCAGCATTAATAGCAATAGCAGGACGCTCGTCCCATCTGCGAGACAACAGGTTAAATAATACCACTTCTATACTCACAAATCTCAGCATTAACATATCAATGGCAATATTTTATAAAAGTGTAACACAGTAAGTTATCCAAGTGTGTCGAGCGGCCGATAGTGTCATAGAGGACTGCATAGGCCTCTCTCGAATAACTGGGTTATGTGTAGGGTTAGCAGCCTTGTGGGCCGAACGTGCATATCCGCAGGGTTGTGCTGGCCAACATTTTTTGCGATTTTCATTTATAGTTTTTTTCAGTGCGTCTTTTTGCAGTGGCGTTTAGATTTGGCTGTGAGTTAGTTACGTCATAATTGCTGAGGCTTAAGAGTGGTGGACCTAAATTTCCCATCAAAATGAGAATAGATAGCGCCTGTTTTTTAAGGTCACTGCCCATATTTGTCCTTTACCATGCTGGATGAGTAAAGACGGTTTTCTCTGTGCCTAATGCTATTTTCAATCATCCACTTTAGACCAAATAACAAAAAAACAAGTAGGTAGATACAAAAAAAACTACAATCATTTTTTTTCAGCAACGTGACAGCCCTACATCCGAGTGCAGCTCTGATCCACGTGCAGCGGACAGCGGCGTTTGATATTGTGGGTATGCCTTTGTGATGCCGACTTGTGACTCCAACAAGTTAGTGCAGTTATCGTGGGCTTTTTAATACCATACACGATTTGAAATACGATGCATATTAGACTTTATGATAGATGCTTTAAGTTGTGTTTTAAGTTAACAGGTTGACCATATGATCCTTCTGATGGTAAGTATCAGATACATTTACATATTCCCAAGTATTTAACAAAAAAACAAAAAAGGAAGATTAGATTTGGATTGGATTTTAGCTAACATTTTGTGTATTGAACAACTATATCGTTCGCGCTCTGTTTGCGTATGGTGCGTCCACGTTTCGCGAACCGAGCACACGTAGAGCACGGATGCGCGTAGCGTGGACGGACTTTCCAGCCTCGAACGACTGCCCTCCGCCGATTGACAGTTTTTCAATGATATTATAATAAAAGAGGTAGATATCGCACTAACGAACGTTAATTGTTGCAGACAAATTCAGACAATTGTCTTAATTTTGCTTAGCGGCCACATATAGCTAACTCTTTATGTACCATACGTTCCGTATTATCTCTACTATCTATCTACCTATCGCATTCACCGAATTCGCTTAGTATGAGGGTAGCTTATCTCTATTATAATATCATTGCAGTTTTTTGACGAACACAGGGATTCGCATCACGCTCGTGTTGTAGGCTTGTTGTACGTCTACACTTGACATAGCGAGCAACGAATGAACAGAGGGTCGGCTCGTGTTCAGTTCGCGTAGCATAGACGCACCAACCTTTCAATTACGTGCATAAAATTGGTTCCAGTTGAACGACCCATATCTTCCTATCAACTTCAATCTAAGCATACAGTCAAGCATCGTCACATTCGCAACCATCACGTCTAAGTACCATTTCAATACACAAAATTCAAGACACCGAAATTTTGTCGTGTTACACAAAAGGGCGTAAAGGCTGCTCCACACCGCGCCACCCGCGTGGCGGATACGCAGCGATTTCCTTTATAGCCCTTTGAGATCAATCGACGTTTGATGTCACCTTGTCGCGCGGCCAATCGCTTTCATTTGTTATGACGGTATTATGACGCGACGACAACGTTGGATCGGATATTGTTTGTTGATTTTTTTTCTTTGTCTGAACAACAACACACTTATTTTCATTACAATCCATCTTTTTGCTCTGCGGCTACGTCCGCAATCCCCTATTTTATAGAGGGTTTGAATTTTGAAAATCCTTCTTATTTTTTTATATGGAATTTTTATTTTATTTAATTAAATTTTTGTCATTATCACTCTAATAGCAACTGAATCAGCGATTTTCCATCGCTGCGCAAATATTGCTTATTTAATTTAATATTTAAAATATTAAATTTATGACTACAGAAGGACAATGACGAAGCCGAAGATGGAGCCGGACTGGGCTAAACTTGGCCAGAAGCCTATTAAATTCACTCTGACCTATCTAGATTGTAGGAGTCAGCAAATACAGACACCGGAAGCAAGAAAAAAAAAACTCCCGTTCATCATTATATTTTAACATTTTTATTTTTACATCAGATATCGATAACGAAAAATATAAAGTTACGAACATTTTATCTCTGTCAATACATTTTCCCTGTAACTTTCAAAGAAGTCTTTGCAGGTCCTAGTTAATCATTAAATTATTAATTAATATACTTAGGCATTAATATGCCTCGGGATAAAAGTACCCTATGTGCTAATCAAAAATATATATATATCTGTGGGAAATTTTATTGAAATATGTTCAGCCGTTTATGCCTGGTTGATGCAAAAACATCTAAGCAACTGAAATTTCATCACATTTATAAAGTAACTAGCTGTTCCCCACGGTTTCACTCGCGTTCCCGGGATATTAAGTAGCCTATAATACTCGGGGATAATGTAGCATCCTATTAGTGCAAGAACTTTTTGAATCCGACTGGTAGTTGCACAGATTAGCCCGGTAAAACAAATAAAAAACAATCAAATAAAAAACTCTTCGGCTTTATAATATTATTAGTATTAATATATTAGTATAGATATGTTTTTCTTAAGTAAGATTAAGAAGTCCGGGGGGTGATTATGTGAGTTGAGTGAAAAATCACCCACCAGAGAAAGCTGTTGTCCGTGGTATTGTTGGTGAATTCGTCTTTGAGTTTTTATCATAGAATATAGGAGCTGATATAAATAAAATACCGTGATATATAAGTGTTTTTATTTTTAAATTATACTTAGTCATTGGACGCGCGTCCCAAATGTCCCAATAGAGCGAGGGAACGGGTTAACTAAACAAAGAGAGTTGCTAGGTACTACAAAACAATGTACATCATATAATATACATACAAACACAAATGCACACATAATGGCCCTTAGCGAATACGCTGCTCCTTTGCGAATTTCACGCTTCAGAACATACAAATTAACTTTGATGTACGAGTATGTTACATTATAATCACATACAAGTATAGTACAATAATGTTCTGACATAGATTTAAGATAACTTAGTCAAATAATACTTCATCTGACTAAATAAATAGTCACACAGGTTCAGTGTTTTGGGCAAATTCCTTCGTATGGTGCCGTCTACGCTACGCGAACCGAACGAACGCGAAACGAGGACGAGCCGAGCCGCTCTTTCATTCTCGGCTCACTTATCGTTTTAATACCGCCTCGAGTGTTAATTTAAAGCTTTTTTAATTTGCTATCAGAAAGATTTTCCTGCTGGTGGTCGAGTAGTTCCATCTTATTTGAGTAGTTCCTATTAGTAATTTTAGTTTATTTTAGTTTATTCTCCACACTTAATTATCTGTACTCGCATTATATATTGTATTACATATTTTCATTAGGTATTTATATTATCATTATCTCACTATATATTTATACGTAAATATCTCAAACGTATTTATTAATTGATTTCTTTATTTTATTTACATATATTACACGACACATTTATTTATTTAAGTATTGAGCACCGCGCGAGCGCATCTCAACTTTTCGGGCTCCACTGAAAATCAGTGCTGATGGTACCTATGTGCCACAGCGATATGCTGAGTTGGAGTCCTTTTTGGCATCACACCACAATTTATCTATGCTTCTTCTTTTTTTCATTTTATTGTATATTATAATTATAAAAGCATTGTGTGTTATTATTATTCCGTTTATTATTATTATTATTATTATTTTTTGTTATTAATTTTTATTTTTATTTTAAGCTTTTGTTTTTGTTTTTTGCATACTTTGTATTTTTTTTTTTTTAATTCTATTTTTGTGATGTCAAATAAAGCTATGTCTATTGTCTATTGTCTATTAATAACCAACTTTGCACACATGTATCATAAAGTACTATTATCCTTTAGACTGCATTCTATACTATTTAAAAAAACACTTCCAAATTCAAAATGACAGATAAAGCTATACACACACGGGTGTGACATGTCCAATATTGTTTGTGAAGATAGATTGGAGATTGTATAAAAGTATATTTCCCTGGAGTGAACCGAACTCGTGGGTACATGAGAGCCGATATAAATGAATTTCGTCTATCGCGTGTGCTCGCCATTTTATTTAGACAACTGACTGTCAGGTGGGACACGGTTCTTTCTTGCTTTATTCATGGGTCTTGTTTATTTTTAACTTGTTTATAGATTTAGTTGTGTGATATGTTTTGTTTCGGTTATTTTATATATTAAAAATAACTTAATGTTAATCGGACTAAAATCACACCATGAAAATATAAATTAGAACATTCAAATAACCTACATATGACGTAACGAACAGCAATTTATCAAACTTATTACAAAAGGAATAAATAAAATATTTGTACGCAGAAATTTCAGCGCCTAATACTTCCCAGGGTATTTGCGGTTAAACTTTCCTTTATTCATTTAAATTTGAGCCCTATACCAATTGAATAAAGTTTCATTAATTTTTCGTACAGCTGTTTTGTTTGTGTTATGTTGTAGGAATATTCGGAAAAGCGCTTTTCCGCTAATTCCGCAAAAAGCAATAACAATTTAGCCCGTAACAACGCTTTTCAACGCAAGTCGGTACGCATAAATCAAAACCTTTTTGGCCTTCACAGTTGCGTTTTTAAAAAGCTGAACAAAAACACCAAAATTTAAACGGCTAACAAAAGTGGGGTGGGGGTTTAAAGTAAGAGCTAAAAATAGCGGATTTAAATTTATTTCCTATTGCATAAAATCTAAAATAGAATGGCACGTGCCACTCAGTTTATTTCAAATCAGATTACACTTGATTTGACTTTGTAGCTGTTTCATAAATGAAAATGTATATACTCCGGTAACACCTATGTAATAACTTCACTCATTGACCAAGAAAGCTGGATAATCCGCTCTCAGTAATGGAACCCACTTTTTAAAAGTGACATAGCTGCATTGTCACCGTCTCTCAACTAGAATCTAACAGTCTACTGTCCTCGTATATTGACAAAGTCATCGTTGACACGATGGAGCCATAAACAAGAAAACGCCTGCCTTTTTAAGAAAATGCACCTTGTACAACCCGAGAAGCGACATGGTTCGCTTCTCGGGTTTCACAAGGTGCCCAAGGTCACCCAGGAGCAACGGAATACAATAGTTATGAGACTAATAATATATTAAAAAGATCCATTAAAAAATGCAAATACATCGCGTTCATAAAACGCAAGTGTAAAACAACCAATTCTTTTGCAGATAATGAAAAAACAATGCTCGTGGACATCTCAATACCGATAGCAAAATAAGCAAAAAGGTGTTAGATAGATTTATGTGTTAACGAGTGTCGGTTTTTGTTGACTATCTGCTATGGAACTTGAATAACATTTTCAGTATTTTTTTTGCTAATTTGGATGTTTTAAATATGTTTTTTTTTAAAGTAAATGTCACGACCTTTTTCAGGGTTCTGTACTTAAAGGGTGCCAACGGAAGCTCTGACCGATGTGTTGCGGGAGTTGTTCTTGAGTAGGAACTATTACCATCCAAACATAATGTTTTCACCTTCGGCACATCACATACCATGGTGGTCTATGGGTTAGGTAGTGGTAAACACAGAAGCCTAGATAATGTTTGTTGATTTTTGACGCAAAAACTATTCAACAGATTTGGATATAATTTAGAACAAAAATAGAATTGGTTCTGGAATAACTAACCCTCTTACCCATAAAACGTTATTTAACTAATATACTGTTTAAAGGGTCACGTAAATAACGTCACTCTATTGTCATTGTCAAATAATGTGACATTATTTACGTGACCCTTTAAACAGTATTGTATATTAGTTACATAGCGCTTTATGAGTAAGGGGGATAGTGTACAGTTTAGTCCGGGAAAACAGTAGGACCTTCGGGAACGCAGGTGAAACCGCGGGGCGGGTAGTACTAATAAGTCAACGAACTATAAAGAATTCCCTTCGCTTCGCTCCGCTTTCAGCGAACAAACTAAAACAACGCTCGCTTTGTTTTAGCAAATACTAACATCGCTCTAGTTCGACACAGAACTGAATCCTTTCTGGTTGAAGACATTTGAATGTAGAATAAAAATTTAACGATACACTTTTTGTGGTAAGCTGTTTTGCATTTTCAGTTTATATAAATTCTGTGTATGGTTATGAGAAACTGGTAACATAATAATATAGTTTCCTTAGATTTAAATTAAAAAACTGTTTCTATTAAAATAAAAACAATCCAATAAAGACAGCACAAAGGTCCACAGTTTACATAATAATGTTGAAAAAAAAAAACGGTTTTAATTCGTAAAAGCTGCAGAGCACGAGCGAGAGAGAACAAGAGCATGTTAAGTTTTTAGAAAATAAAATAAAATATGTGTTATTTATTCATTTATAACAAATTACTGTAATTTTCGTGAAATAACAAACTAAAATCTAGAGACGGAGCAGATGCTACTTATAAAATTATATAGGTATTTAAAATAACATATTATTATGTATACAACAAATTTACACATGGATGTTATATGTATAGTAATGTATAGATAGTTAATTTTTAGGGTTCCGTAGCCAAATGGCAAAAAACGGAATAGATTCGTCATGTCTGTCCGTCTGTCTGTCTGTATGTCTGTCTGTCTGTCCGTCCGTATGTCACAGCCACTTTTTTCCGAATCTATAAGAACTATAATGTTGAAACCGCATTAAGATTTTCACACAAAAATAGAAAAAAAAACAAAAAAAAAATGGGGGTTCCCCATACTTAGAACTGAAACTCATTTTTATTATAAAACCCATAATTGTGGGGTGTCTATGGATAGGTCTTCAAAAATGATATTGAGGTTTCTAATATCATTTTTTTCTAAACTGAATAGTTTGCGCGAGAGACACTTCCAAAGTGGTAAAATGTGTGTCCCCCCCCCTGTAACTTCTAAAATAAGATAATGATAAATCTATAAAAAATATATGATGTACATTACGATGGAAACTTCCACTGAAAACTGGTTTGAACGAGATCTAGTAAGTATTTTTTTTTAATACGTCATAAATTGAAATTCATATCAAATACTCAGGTCTATACTACCATTTACTTATATACCTACAGGTTTGTACGGAACCCTCGGTGCGCGAGTCTGACCCGGACTTAGCCGGTTTATTTCTATTTTGTTGTATTTAACATAAAAAAACAATTGAAAATAATAAGTTTCTGTTTAAAAATTTCATTTTTAATACAAACTTTTTCGGTCATTGTACTTCTTGTTGAATGTACTTGCATTGTCCTCCAATATCCTAATTCCAACCAAACATGAAATCAATCCGACCACTGGACGTGGGTGAAATTCGACTTGCAAGATATGACCCGAACATACATATACATTGCAAGTTAGTAAAAAGCTTGTAAAATTGTAAAAAGACTTGCCATAGCGAGGGATATTTAACTGGTAATGCATTTAGTACTCAATTATTCCTTGTGGTGATTTTTTAGTGTATTTTCAAACTCTACCCCAATAATAAACCATTTTATGGACTTACAAAAAAAAAGCGATCTCGATTAAAACTGATATACTCATTCATGAGACTGATATGACATCTGCTGGCTGACATCATCATTAGTTCCTCATCATAATTAGTGCTGATCCTTTTTTATAGGTGTATTGTTGCATGGCTGCATTGATTACGTTGCGATAGTTGTTCCAATATATTAGTTAACTGTTTGTCCATTTTTATTTCCATACTAGAAATAACGATTTTCAAATTTGTAATTTCCTTCTTTAATTCACTTACTTCTACAACTGGTTTAAGTCTGTAAATGTGATTATCGTCAGCGTATATAAGAGTGTTGTCTTCTTCAAATGCTATACTGCTGATAGAAGCAGAAAATATTTTTTTCACCGTATAATCTTTCTGGATTTCGTATAATCCATGTCTCGAACCAAAGTAAACTTTGCCGTTTCTATCTGCAGTTATGAAATTTTTAAAATCGTTGTCTCCATTATGCAATACAACAGCTTTTTCCCCTTTCCTCTGTCTGTACAGAACAGAACCCATAGCAAAGTATGTCGTATCTTCGTCATCAACAAAAAGTTTAGTTATTAAACTAGAAGCCTCCAATTCAAGATGCTTGATGGATTGTCCACCAGTAAATAGATAAACACCATTTGTATGTATTTCGTTATAATATAGATCTCCTTTAAAATACACATGCCATATGGTGTGACCTGCAAGACCCATGAGTTCTGTTTTATTAGCTATGGGGTTATATTTATAAATGCCATTAGTAGTCCCCATGAACACATCTTTGGTTTGCTGATTAACGGCTAGGTCGCAAACATATCTTATTCCTTCAATATTTCTGAGCTCTCTTGTATTCAAATCCAATTTTGCTGTAAAATTTGTGTCAATACGGAAGTATAAAATGTTTGTAGAGTAATCAATGCGCAAACTATCAGCTTTCTTAACATTTTCATACAATACTTCCTTCTGATAAAGGACGCCGCTGATAATGACTTCTTCGTTAATTATAACTGCTCGCACCGTCGTGCAAGTAGTTATAATAACGGTCAGGCCACACACAAATACGATGAGCTTCATTATGATCTGAAATAATAAATGATTATCATGGTTTGTCATTTATATTTGCCCATCTGTCAAGATGTCCCTATGAGCTCGCCCACGGGCGACGATCGCTGAGCGATTATACGAGTATAAAACATTCAGAGTTCAATACTGAAACGCCTAGGTGCTACAAAAAGTCGCTCATAAACATATATTTTTTTGTAGCTGCGATTTTATCGGAGCTACAAGAAGTAGTACGTGGGCGAGCTCCCTTATACTTTTACGAAGTTGACATTCCTTTAAAAGTTCAATCTGCAATACTTAATTTCAGAGTTGTTCACATTGCAAAAGTTGCCCGTAAGGCGGGCGTACTTAGGTTAAAAAAATCTGGAAATATGCAGGTTGCAATTTTCACAACTAAATGTTGTACAGTACTAGCGTCCAGGAAATCCAGGATATAAATCGTACAATGAGCTTGAGCTTTCCGTGAAGGAAAATATCCTGAGGTAATTCCTTCTAGGCTTTCTGTTTTGCGACTCACCTTTGGCTGCGTAACCACTCATTATGGTGAGCTTGTGGTCAAACATAAGCACAGAAAAAAGAGAGTTACCTAAGTCACAGATGGCCACCCATTAAAGCTTCAACTTACCTACTGTCCAGGAGCATCACAGTCACAACTCACTCGCAGTTCACTGTGTGGTAACTTAACAGTAACTAATTATAATGTTAATGATGCCGTTCTATTTATACTCCAGCCATATTATCGAAATGATAACCTCAGAAGAGGTATATAAACTCATTATTTTAATGTGACAGAGGGATAGATACAGAAAGGACGGAGTGGCATCAAAAGGGTTTCTCTTTTGGGTTCCGTACCCGAAGGGTGCCAAACGGGACCCTATTACAAAGACTCCGCTGTCCGTCCTTCCGTCTGTCCGTCAGTGGCCTGTATCTTATGAACGGTAATAGGTAGACAGCTGAAATTTTCAGCAAATATGTATTTCTATTGCCGCTATAACAACAAATAAAAAACGAAATAAAATTAAAGGGCTCCTACAAGAAATTTTCTTATTTTGGCGTTTCTTTTTTCATAGCAAAGTTGAGTAAGTTAATATTCTACGGAACTCTCCGTGTGCGAGTCCGACTCGCACTTGGCCGGTTTTATATTATTTTGATTCGGAGCCTCGAAAATGAAATGTAAATTATTCCAATCCTACACGAATGTTTGTTGCTTTTTGACGCAACAACTACTGAATAGATTTGGATGAAATTTGGAATACAGTTGTAATAACTTCTGGATAAACATAGTGTAAAGTTTAATCTGTGAAAACAATAGGTCAAGGCAGGGGTAACCGCGGGGCGGGTAGTAAGTACTAATAAGCCAACGAACTAAAAAGAATCCCCTTCGCCCCGCTCCGCTTTCAGCGAACAAACTAAAACAATGCTCGCTTCGTTTAAGCAAATACTAACATCGCTCTAGTTCGACACAGAAATGAATCCTTTCTATTTGGAGACATTTTTAGTTCGTAAAAGCTGCAGAGAACGAGCGAGAGGCAACAAGAGCATGTTTAGTTTTTACAAAATGAAATAAACAGACATATTGAAATACGTATTATTTATTAATATGGAACAAATTATTGTATGTTTAGTGCAATAACAGCAAAAAGTAGACAGAGCAGATGCTACTTATAAAGTTATATAGATACCAATATTAAAAATTACTTACATTTCATGAATACAACAAATAAACACTTGGATGTTATTAGTAGAGTATTGTGAAGATAGTTGATTTTTCTATTTTGTTGTATTTTTAACCGACTTCAAAAAAAGGAGGTTTGTCAAAGGTCAATTCGGTTGTTTTTTTTTTTTTTTTTATGTTTGTTACCTCATATCTCCGTCTTTTATGAACCGATTTTGAAAATTATTTTTTTGTCTGGAAGGGTACACTTCCCGTTTGGTCCCATTGTCATTGTCAGATCAGGATTTAATTACTTCTTCGTGTACTTTGAAGTCGGTTCTAAGTTTTTTGTAAAACAGTCCAATTATGTTAACAACCTTTTTTTACTCCATATAGTTACAAAAAAAAATACGATCTCGATAAAATTGATATAGGTATTCATCAGACTGATATGATATCTGCTGGGTGCCATTCAAATGATTAACATATAGGTGCACAAGTACATGTACAAGTACAAGGGGGGCAATCAAAACGTGGCGATGGTTGGCCCAGCATATTAGTTAATTGTTTGTCCATTTTTATTTCCATACTAGCATTAACGTTTTCCAAATGATCATTTTTCTTTTGCAAATTTGCAATTCCCGTCTTTAATTCACCTATTTCTACAGCTGGCTTAAGTCTGTAAATGTGATTATCGTCAGCGTATATAAGAGTATTGTCTTCTTCAAATGTTAAACCGTAGATGGAACCAGAAAATATTTTTTTCACCGTATTATCTTTCATGATTTCGTATAATCCGTGTCTCGAACCAGAGTAAACTTTGCCGTTTCTGTCTGCAGTTATGAAGTTTTTGATATCGTTGTCTCCATCATATATAAAAACAGCTTTTTCCCCTTTCCTCTGTCTGTACAGAACAGAACCCATAGCAAAGTAGGTCGTATCTTCGTCATCGACAAAAAGTTGAGTTATTAAACTAGAAGCCTCCAATTCAAGATGCTTCATGGATTGTCCACCAGCAAATAAATAAACACTACTTGTATCTAATTCATTATAATAAAGATCTCCTTTCAAATACACATGCCATATGGTATGATCTGCAAGACCCATGAGTTCTGTTTTATCAGCTATGGGGTTATATTTATAAATGCCATTAGTAGTCCCCATTAACACATCATTGGTTTGTTGATTAACGGCTAGGTCGTTAACGCCGCTTATTCCTTCAATATTTCTGAGCTCTCTTGTATTCAAATCTAATCTTGCTGTAAAATTTGCATCATTACGGAAGTATAAAATGTTTGTAGCGTAATCAATGCGCAACCTATCTGCTTTGACATTTTCATACAATACTTCCTTCTGGTACCGAACGCCGCTGATAATGACGTCATCGTTATATATAACTGCTTGCACGAGGATCAGGCTACACACAAATACGATGAGCTTCATTATGATCTGAAATAAAAAAATATTATCATGGTTTGTTCATTTCTTTTTACCCATCTGTCAAGATGTCCCTATGAGCTCGGGCGACGATCGCTGAGCGATTATATAAAACCAAATATAAAACATTCAGAGTGCAAAACAGAAACGCCTACGTGCTACAAAAAAGTCGCTCATAAACATAATAATATATTTAGTAGCTGTGATTATCGGAGCTACAAAAGTAGTAGGGGTAGTAGGGGCGAGCTACCTTAGACTTTTACCAAGTTAAAGTTTCTTAAAACTTCAATCTTCAATACTCAATTTCAGAGTTGTTCCCGTCGCAAAAGTTGCCCGTTATGACAGAGCGTACAGCTGGAAATATGCAGGTTGCATTCTTCACATGTAAATACTGTAACTGGCGTCTAATCCAGGATTCAAATCGCACAATGAGCTTGACCTTTCGGTGAAGGAAAATATCGAGAGGAAATAGCACTGTCGTGCTCGGGCAGATGTACTTGACAACTAATTCCCTTCTAGGCTTTCTGTTTTATGCCTCACCTTTGGTTGCATAATAAGCCATGGTTAGAGTGAGTGAGAGAAAATAAAATAAAAAAAGAGGTCACAGATTGCCACCCATTAAACCTTTAACTTACCTACTGTCCAGGAGTATCAGCCACAACTTACTCGTAGTTCCACTTTGTTACTAAATGAATGTTTCCGTTGTATTTATACTCCAGCGAAATGATAACTTCAGGAGGTTTGAAGTACATAGACTCATAATCAGCCAACTGTGAGTGCTTGCAAAGTTAACACACATTTCGGTACTCCAGTATTCATAGATCGTCAACCTTTTGTCGAACATACATATTATTACTATTAATAATGAAGTGTGCTTCGTGCGGTAACGTTTTCAAGGAGTGCGGTGGCTGTAAAAAGCATTTGGATTTCGGCAGCATCTCGGAGGTTGTTTGGAGAAATCTTCGGAGAGCCGATCGGAGATTAGCATAGAGGTATTCATCACGTAGAACTCAGTCTCCATCACCGGCCATCAGTTGAGAACCAAAATCGTTGGAGGCAATACTTGGCGAAATCCGCGATATTAAACCCCAATTAATGAACATGCCTACCCTCATTTAATACCTTCATCAATTTTGAATTTGACGATATGTCAAAGTGTGCTCGTATCCTGTGTATATAATCACTATCTTCGTTTCTGTGACTACGTTTCGGCGTCGTTTTATACATTTTTGCGAATAATTGGACTGTTTTACAAAAAAAACTTAAACCGACTTCAAAGTACACTAAGAAGTAATCAAATCCTGATCTGATGACAATGGGGCCAAACGGGAAGTGTACCCTTTCAGACAAAAAAATAATTTTCCAAATCGGTTCATAAATGGCGGAGTTATGAGGTAACAAACATTAAAAAAAATACAACCGAATTGAGAACCGAACGAAAAAAAAAGAAACCTTCGTTATCTAATGAACATTGTAGCAGTTTTTCATGAAAACACGGATAAAACGACGTTTTCTAAAAATGAAACCTAGCTCGATCGATTTATCGCGCCGAAACCCGTCGCATCCGCAAATCGTTGGAGCCGTTTCCGAGATTCAGATTATACGTATATAAATACAACAATTTCTCGTTTAAAGCTATTAGATAGATATATAGATTTTTGCAAAAACTACTTAAGGCCCGAACGAACCGCGATCGACCGTATAGTGTGGACCTAGCTTCAGATCCAGAACAAGCGCTAGTATCAATGCAATTGCCCTGGGAAAAATTGGTAAGTGTAACAATTGATGAAGGCAGGAACATGAGTGGACAAAATAAGGGTTTGGTACGTAGAATTAAAACGAAACTGGCTGGCTGGATATAGGATGTGACATCCCATTTTCATTGCATTATCCACCAAGAAGCGTTATGTTCCAAAGTCGTATCATGGAAAGAAGTAATGAACATCGTGGTATCGACTGTAAACTACATCAGAAAAAATGTATTGACTCATCGTCAATTCCAGCAGTTTCTGTCAGATACGGAAGCAGATCATCGAGAAGCTGTTTATTATTCTGAAGTGAGATGGTTTAAGTAGAGGTGCTGTACTGAAAAGATTTTTTGATCTCAGATTTCTTCTACACTTTTATGATTGAAAAAGGCAAATCTATTCCAGAGCTAACAGATACTCAATGGTTAATATCCATTGGATTTTTGACAGATGTAACTCATGAATTAAATACGCGGAATGGTAAAAAAAAACTAATCTCTGATATACACACAGACGTTAAGGCATTCCAAATGAAATCAAACTCTTTATAACATTCAGGCAAACTGAAGGTTGTTGCAGGTATCAGGTAGAATCTAGGGTTAATATCATAAGTTTATTTTGCCACCTTGTGGCCCTTACCTGCCAAAAGGTTGCCGACCGCTGGGGTAGACGAAGCATTCTTAATATAAACGGGTAAAACGTGTTGAAAAGCGTCGTATGACACGCGTGTGAATTGATCATTATATTCTCTGCTTCCTTATCGCGTCCGCCTACGGCTCACGCGCATGTACTTACAATGTACTATTATAACACCTGTGTAAGTAAACCGCACTTATTACACGTTTACATAGAGTGCTTATAAAATACATTTTAGTTTGTAAAAGCTGCAGAACACGAGCGAGAGAGAACAAGAGCATGTTTAGTTTTTACAAAATTAAATAAAATTCGATTACGTATTATTTATTGATTAAATTTACCACAGAGTAGACCCCACAAAATGTTAAGCGGCGCCGTGGCAGACCTCGTCGGAGATGGCGGGATGAATTAGAACTTAAATTGAGCAGCGTCAGAGAAAGCCAGGGCGACCTATGGTGACTTAGCTGGAGTTGACCACAAACTGACCGAAAAAAGGATAAGACGCACCTTTAAAACATTGCGGAACAAAAACTGCGTGCTTAAAACTATTCACCCTTAACTCCTTCGACATCATCTTATGAACCACAAGAAAATTCGTCTTCTGATTCTGAAATAATGGATTTTCGAGGCAATTTACCGTTCCCAACTGAGAGCAAACATTCCGATCGTAATAAAACTTCTGTGAGGGAAAATTTCATAATTACTGAAACAACTATTGTGGCACTTTGATAAAGCATGGACGAATTTCTCGTAAGCAAGACCTCAGTTCAAAGATTTCATTCGGAAAAGCGAAAAGAGCGCGCAAAAGCTATAAAAGTCAATTTCCAAAAAGAGATACCGAATACTGTAACTATACTATAACTATAACTGTCCATTGCGATTATTTGGAATAGCAAACTTTTTCTTCTAAAATAATGTGCTTTTAATTATATATATACTTATTAAATATAAGATACAGATAAAACAGTGTTTTATTTACTGAATAAACATTAAGTTCTAAAATCCTTTTATGGCTTCCATACTAACTTATATTTGACGTTTGACATCAAGTCGGCACAGGTTATCGGTATCCGATAGCAATAATATTTATTATTTAAGTTATAAGGGGCAAATGGAAAAAAATATATGGTATGTACCTCAATCGAAATAAAAAAAAACGCCCTTTAAGCCTGGGACATCCTATTACAAGAACATGCACAAGTACAAGGGCTGAATAGACTACGTTGCGATAGTTGTTCCAGTATATTAGTTAATTTCATTTCCATACTAGCAATAACGTTTTCCAAATTGTCTTTTTGTTTTTGCAAATTTATAATTTCCGTCTTCAATTCACCTATTTCTTCAGCTGGTTTAAGTCTGTAAATGTGATTATTGTCAGAGTATATAAGAGTGTTGTCTTCTTCAAATGTTAAACCATAGATGGAACCAGAAAATATTTTTTTCGCCGTATAATCTTTCAGGATTTCGTATAATCCATGTCTCGAACCAAAGTAAACTCTGCCGTTTCTATCTGCAGTTATGAAATTTTTATAATCGTTGTCTCCATCATATAAAAACACAGCTTTTTCCCCTTTCTTCTGTCTGTACAGAACAGAACCCATAGCAAAGTAGGTCGTATCTTCGTCATCGACAAAAAGTTGAGTTATTAAACTAGAAGCCTCCAATTCAATATGCTTTAAGGATTGTCCATCAGTAAATAAATAAACACCATTTGTATTGAGTTCGTTATAATATAGAGCTCCTTTCAAATACACATGCCATATGTTACGACCTGCAAGACCCTCGAGTTCCGTTTTATCAGCTATGGGGTTATATTTATAAATGCCATTAGTAGTCCCCATGAACACATCTTTGGTTTGCTGATTAACGGCTAGGTCGCAAACATATCTTATTCCTTCAATTATTCTGAGCTCTCTTGTATTCAAATCTAATCTTGCTGTAAACTTTGCATCAATACGGAAGTATAAAATGTTTGTGGAGTAATCAATGCGCAAACTATCAGCTTTTTTGACATTTTCATACAATACTTCTTTCTGGTAGCGGACGCCGCTGATAATGACGTCATCGTTATTTATAACTGCTCGCACGACGATCAGGCTACACATAAATACGATGAGCTTCATTATGACCTGAAATAATAAATGATTATCATGGTTTATTCATTTCTTTTTGCCCATCTGTCAAGATGTTCCCTATGGGCTTGACCACGGGCGACGATCGCTGAGCGATTATATGAAACCATATATAAAACATGCAGAGTGCAATACTGAAACGCCTACGTGCTACAAAAAAGTCGCTCATAAACAAAATAATATATTTAGTAGCTGTGATTATCGGAGCTACAAAATTAGTAGGGGTAGTAGGGGCGAGCTCCCTTAGACTTTTACCAAGTTAAAGTTTCTTAAAACTTCAATCGTCAATACTCAATTTCAGAGTTGTTCACGTCGCCATAAATGCCCGTCATGAAGGATCGTACTTGGGTTTTAAAAAAACGGAAATATGCAAGTTTCATTCTCCACATGTAAAAACTGTACAGTACCTACTGGTTGGTTTAATCCAGAAATCAAATCGTACAACGAGCTTGACCTTTCGGTGAAAGAAAATATCGTGAGGAAATAGCACTGTCGTGCTCCGGCAGATGTACTTGATTCCTTACTAGGCTTTCTGTTTTATGCCCACCTTTGGTTGCATAATCACCCATGGCGAGTTTGTGGTCAAACACGAGCACAGAAAAAAATAAAAAAGAGAGATCACAGATTGCTCTCATTAAACCTTTAACTTACCTACTGTCCAGGAGTATCAGCCACAACTTACTCTTAGTCCACTTTGTAACTAAATGTTATCTAATATTAATGGGGCCGTTATATTTATACTCCAGCGAAATGATAACATCAGGAGAGGTAGGAAGTAAATAAACTTATAATCAGTCAACTGTGAGTGCTTGCAAAGTTAACACACATTTCGGTACTCGAGTATTCATAGATCGTTAACCTTTTGTCAAACATACATATTATTTTTATTAATAATGAAGTGTGCTTCGTGCGGTAACGTTTTAATGACGGTGTACAGTGCGGTGGCTGTAAAAAGCAGTTTGGTTTCGGCTGTGCCAGCATCTCGGAGGTTGGTAGGAGAAAGCTTGGAGACGATCGGAGATTAGCATGGAGGTGTTCTTCATGGAGAATTCAGTCTCCATTACCGGCCATCAGTTCGGAACCAGACTCGTTGGAGGTATACTTGGCGAAATCCTCGCCCTTGAAATTGCCCACATTGAAGATGTAAAGAACATCAAGAGTGAGCTGTCTGATTTGAAAACTTCTTGTGAATTTACTAGTTCGAAAATCGCTGAATATAACTTCTATCAGAGCCCAGATTTCTGCAGGTGACCAAAGATCGCGTTTGAATAATGTGGAAATTAAGGACGTACCACAAAATAGGATGAAAATCTTTTTACGATAATTGAGATGACTAGTAAAAAAGTCGGTTACAACATCCCCAAATCTCAAGACACATCTCGAGAGTTCCACTTCACAACTCCAAAGAAAAATCTATCATCGTGAGCTTCCTAACGCTCACGACTCCTAACGGTCTTCTGGTTCTGTTAAGTTTGTATCTGTTCTGTTAAGAGATGATATGTGTGTTGACGAAGTATTCTTAATTTATACGGGTAAAACAGTATGACAGCACATCGCTGTCAAAAAAAAATACCCGCGCGTCATATTTGTTAACGTTCTCATCGTGTGGTTGATGATTATTATCAAAGAATCTACTTACAAAAATATAAGTCTGTTTTTTTCCTCGCAAATGTGTTGAAAAACGTCGTATGACACGCGTGTGCATTGATCATTACACTCTCGGGTTCCTTATATCGTTCGCCTACGGCTGACGCGCTTAATACCGCCTCGTTTGTAATGACCAACTTTGCACACATGTATGACAATTTAGTATTATAACACGTGTGTAACAATACCGCACTTATCGCACGTTTATCCGGGTATAAAAGTAGTCCTATTTTACACGGAAAAGCGTCTGATAAGTGCGGGCTTTATACATACAGTGCTATAAAATTAATTTTTAACGTAACTTTTTTTTGGTATCTGTTTTGCATTTTCCGTTTCTTTAAATTCTGTGTTTCCTCTTAAGAAATTTCTTATTTTTCTTTAGATTTTGTTTAATAAACCGTTTCAATGAAAATAAGGCCAAATAAAGCCCTATAGTTTACATAATAATTTTGAACAAAAAAAATACATTTTTAGTTCGTAAATGCTGCAGAGCCCGAGCGAGAGAGAACAAGAGCATGTTTAGTTTTTACAAAATGAAGTAAAAAGACAAATTGGAATACGTATTATTTATTAATTTGTAACAAATGATTGTATGTTTAGTGCAATAACAAGCTAAAAATCAGACAGAGCAGATGCTACTTATAAATATTTAAAATTACATATTATTATGTATACAACAAATAAACACTTGGATGTTATTAGTATAGTAATGTCAAGATAATTGAATTTTTCTATTTCTTTGTATTTTGTTAACAACCTATTTTAATAAAAAAAAAAGATTGTCAATTCGACACGTATGTATGTAATATTATTGGGAATGTTTTTTATTCACATATGATAATCTATAAAGGGTTCCAAACAAATAAAAAAATATCATAGGTGTTTGTATGAATGGTTGTATGTATGTATGTATGTTTGTCCACAAATATCTCCGGAGATATGATTCAGATTGTAACCATTCTTTTTTTATTTGTTTACATTTACTTCAACTTAGGGAACAGTGCAAGTTTCATCGAAATCGGTTCAGTAGTTTTCAAGATATGGACAAATAAGTGTGACGGCCTGGCTTATTGATACGTGCTACGGGTGTGGTGTCAAAGGAAAAACATCTCAAAACCTTGGTCATATTCTAGTGCATTTAGGAAAACTAAAAATGACCAAATAAAAAAGTAATTTAAAAATATTTAATCGAGTTCAAATACACAAAAAGTATTAAATAACTCTAATCTGAGTTGTGGTGACACTGATTTGAAGTCAGCGAAAGAGTACGACGTATTCCATTGAAAATATTTTTTTTATTTATAGAATTATGAAAAAAAAAATACGGTCTCGATTAAAATTGATATAGTCATTCATCAGACTGATATGACATCTGCTGGGTGCCATCCAAATGATTAACATATAGGTGCACAAGTACATGTACAAGTACAAGGGGGCATTGAGTAAGTTGCGTTATTTGGCCCAGTATATTAGCTAATTTTTTGTCCATTTTTATTCCCATACTAGCATTAACGTTTTCCAAATGATCAATTGTTTTTTCACCTATTTCTACATCTGGTTTGAGTCTGTAAATGTGATTATCGTCAGAGTATATAAGAGTGTTGTCTTCTTCAAATGTTAAACCATAGATTGAGCCAGAAAATATTTTTTTCACCGTATAATCTTTCAGGATTTCGTATAATCCATGGCTCGAACCAAAGTAAACTTTTCCGTTTCTATCTGCAGTTATGAAGTTTTTAAAAACGTTGTCTCCATCATATGTAAATACAGCTTTTTCCCCTTTCTTCTGTCTGTACAGAACAGAACCCATAGCAAAGTAGGTCGTATCTTGGTAATCAACAAAAAGTCTAGTTATCGTACTAGAAGCCTCCAATTCAAGATGCTTTATGGATTGTCCACCAGTAAATAAATAAACACCACTTATATTGTGTTCCTTATAATATAGAGCTCCTTTCAAATACACATGCCATATGTTGCGACCTGCAAGACCCTCGAGTTCCGTTTTATCAGCTATGGGATTATATTTATAAATGCCTTTAGTAGTCCCTATGAACACATCTTTGGTTTGCTGATTAACGGCTAGGTCGTTAACACCGCTTATTCCTTCAATGTTTCTGAGTACTCTCGTATTCAAATCTAATCTTGCCATAACAGTTAAGTCTTGAAGGAAGTATAAAATGTTTGTAGAGTAATCAATGCGCAACCTATCTGCTTTGATATTTTCATACAACACTTCCTTCTGGTAGCGGACGCCGCTGATAATGACGTCATCGTTATTTATAACTGCTTGCACGAGGATCAGGCCACACATAAATACGATGAGCTTCATTATCATCTGAAATAATAAATGATTATCATATTTTTTTTTTTTTTTATTTTTTTTTTTTATTTTTATTAATACAAAATCCACAGCTCTTAGTCACAAAAAAATTACATACCTAATTACAACACATACAGCCAATTACGGATTTAAATTTTGATATTTTGACATAGTTTAAAGCAGTCACATCAATACTGTGTCCTGTATGCCATTAAATAAAAAACGAGAATAATATTATGTGTGGTGTGTAGAAGTTGGTGTAGGTTTGTGTGGTGTGGGTTTGTGAGGTGTGAGTGTGTGGTGTGGTGTGAGCGCGAGTGTGTCTATGTGTACGTGTATGTATGTATGTATGGGTATGTGTGAGCAATTCAGTAAATTTTGAAGAAGGCATCCAACTCATCACCCATCAATCACACAAAACTTTCAAAATTTTCTTCTTAAACACATTTTTGTTTTCATGAAAAATATCAATAGAGTGAAACTTTTTATTATATGTTCGATGCATTCGGTTCACCAATGAAAACTGAGCATAATTAGTCCTAGCTTGTGGTACTGCAAATAAACCCGTGTGCCTTGTTCGAGTTTTGGGACAGCAAAAACGCAACACTCTAGAAGTTAATTCAGGACAGTCGATATATCCGTTACAGATACCATGTAGTAGTGACATATCATACAGTACACGACGGTTCTCAAGTGTTGCGGGCTTGTGACGCTTGCATGCTTCATTATAATTTTTGAAAGCGCCATGACACCGATAGTTTAGATGTTTGACAAATTTACATTGAATTTTTTCAAGAACCTGAATATAAGTGATATATTGTGGACACCATATAGTGCAACAATATTCAAGGATGCTTCTAACATATGAGAAATATAACACTTTTAGGCAATCTATATCAGATAAGGGCCGACTGACTCTTAAAACAAACCCTAAACTCTTGAAAGCTTTATTTACAATGCTATCAACATGCTCTGAAAAAGATAATTTAGCATCCATTGTAACCCCGAGATCCTTTATTGAAGATGATTTGCCTATTATGACCTTATTAATTTCATAGTTAAATTCGATGGGATTTCTTTTTCGAGTAAAGGAGACATAATGGCACTTATTTATATTAATCCCTATACGGTTAGTGGCATAATACGTACTGAGTCTATCAAGATCTGCTTGAAGATTAAGACAATCAGAGCTATTTTGAATTTTCATATAAATTTTGGTGTCATCAGCATACATTAGATACTTGGCGTATCGGAAACAAGCACCAACGTCATATAAGTATGAGGCATACAGCAATGGGCCCAAAATAGAACCTTGCGGCACGCCTGATGGAACTTTTATAAAATCCGAGCAATATCCACCCACAACTACCGCCTGCGACCGGTTGCGCAAGTATGATTCCATCCATCTTAAAAGGTTACCGCGTATACCAAGCTCACGTAGTTTTCGTAAAAGTATGATGTGGTCTACCCGATCAAACGCCTTTTCAAAATCAGTGTAGACCACATCGACCTGCGAACCACCGTCCATATAGTTGGCAACATGTTCAACAAAAACACCCAGATTAGTTGCCGTAGATCGCCCCTTCATGAATCCGTGCTGTTCAATTGGGATTGAAGAAGATATTACTGCGTAAATATGACTATGCACGAACCTTTCCAGCATTTTACTAAGTACGTTTAGAATTGATATGGGGCGATAATTTTCAATACATACCTTAAGGCCCTTTTTATACACAGGTACTACGTGAGCTCTTTTCCAAATCTTTGGGAAATAACCAATTTGGAGACATCTATTAAAAATAAGAGCAATAGGAGATGCTAAAGTATCAGCACATTTAGTAAAAAATATTGGAGGTATTTCATCACACCCGGCCCCTTTTGTTATATCCAAACTACGAATGAGCTTAATTATATCAGCCTCAAGAACTCCAATCGTGTCAATAGTATAACTATGGCAGCAATTATCAGAAATCTGAACAGTTGTATATTCATCTGCAGGCTCACTAAAATTTTTATTAAAAAAGTTATTAAACGCTGAACAAATATCTTCACGCTTGTTTAAAACAGATTCACCGTATGTCATCTGTTGTGGATAGCCCAAGCTGTTACTTCTCTTAGATTTTATATACGACCAGAAAAATTTGGGATTAGATTTGATCCGGTTTTGGGACGATTCAAGGAACGAACTGTAACACTCTGCCTGTAATATCTTCTGCTTCGCCCTGAGTTCAGCAAACTCATTATAGTCAACTGGATTATGGTATAGTTTCCAATCCTTATGTTTTTTATATTTATTTTTTACTAAACGAATAAGATCCTTGGTATACCAAATAGGATATGTGTAAGTTCCAGAGCAATAAACTTGCGGGACATAGGTTTGTATTAGGTTGTTCAAAATCGAGTAAAAAGTATCAACTATATTGTCCAAGTTATCATCATCAGTTATAAAAGACCAATTCTGTTCACTAAGACACTGGTTAATGTTTACATAATTAGCACGATGAAATTGATATTTGATACGACAACGAGGCTTAATTGGGGGAACCAGTATGTCAGAAGCTATTATTGATAAGGACGGATGAAATACATCCTCGGGAACTAGAGATGAACAAGCTTTACGTATTGTTAGTGGAAAATTTGAAAAAACTAGGTCCAAAACATTGCCATGGTTATTTGACAAAACATTATATTGATTTAAACCAAAAAATGAGCATTTTGCCAGAAGATTTGACGCTGTATTTTGCATTTCTACAGAACCTTTCTTTAATATTCGAGGATCACTTGTATCCCAATTTATACAAGGGAGGTTAAAATCGCCAGCCAATATAAAATGGTCATTAGGATGAGTATCCCTCACCAAAGAAAGTACGTCGATAAATAATTGTGTTCTTAGTGGAAGTAAGGCATTCGGAGGTATATAAGCAACAGCAATATGTAAATCATTTGTGGAGCCAATAGCTTTCCCAGGAATCGTAATCCATACACACTCAAGGTCATCTCGATTCCATTCGGTTCTTGCACGTGCTTGTAATCGTGAGTTACATAGAATGAATACACCTCCTCCTCTAGTACCTCTATCTCTACGAAACATAAGAAACTTACTATTACAAAGCTCTGCATCTAATATCCCGTCACACAGCCAGCTCTCAGTGACCATAACTATATCCTGCTCAAAAAGCAAAAGATTATTATAAAATTCTGTAGTTTTTGACCTAAGTCCCCTAACATTCTGATAAAATAACTGCAATTCCTTTAATTTATCTAATTTATCATCCATTTATAAAAACATGTTCAAGTCCAAAATTAAAAATAATCCCTATATAAATTCTATTTATATGTAAAACTTTTAAAAACCTATACTTTATGTTCAAAACTATGGCAAATAATTCCTTCAATTGCGGTTTGAAAATAAAACAAATAATTATTTCACACAAATAATAATTATTCACAGTTTGTTTAGTCATACGAAGCACAGATAACCCATTTTTGTTAATCCCTCTTTGATATAATAAGTTTTTTATGTCTTGTGTGTATTGACGAGTAATGGTTTCATGGTTAAATTGAGTTGCATGAATTGGAAACCAATACAAAATATTGTCTATATGTTTTGTATTGTATGTATTGTATTTTATGTTTTGTATGTGTTTACGAGTAATGTGTTCAGTGTAGGATTGTGTGGCAAGAAGTGGAAACCGATACAAAATATAATAAAGGGCAAAATACTGTGATGATACTACTTTACAATGACAGTTATCCATAGATAAGTAATATAGATCAGAATAAATTTCAATAACACTATAAATGTAGTTTAACAAATTAAAATTATATAAAAGCCAAATAAGATATAAATCAAAGATTTGAATTAAGCTATCTTTACGAAATCCGCTGCCGAATTTATCGGTATGGGTGGCGAAATGTCGTTTTTTCTGACATAAATGCGACAGTTTTTTGTCCATATATATTTATAACCAACTTCTCTCGCCTTTTGTCTGCAAGAACCCATTAACATCTTGTTTTCTCTGGTTAAATGTTCATTAATGTAAATTTTGTGAACCTCACTGCCAATACCGACGTTGTTAGTAGATAAATTGCGGTGTTTTCTAGCTGCAGCAATAAGTTGATCTTTGATGGCACGTTGTCTGAGTTTGACGACAATAGGGCGCGCACGGGTCCCACTATTCGCACGCCTCGGTTGTACACGGTGTGCAAATTCTATGTCTGCAGGCTGAGTGACAACTCCAATGTGTTGCGCCACCTTTATGACAATGTCGGTAATAACCTCATCCTTATCCTCAGGAACGCCTACTATCTCCAAGTTCTGCATCCTCACCCATTGCTGTTGCTTCAAATTCTCCTCTTCCAACGACTTAATTCGAGAGGCATAAGCACTAAGGCCCTCTTTCAGGTGGTTATTTTCTTCTTTCAAGCACTTTAGTTCCGAGGATGTAGCACCAAGTAATTTCTTCAAATCAGTCAATTCTTTTTTCAGATCATCATATTGCAAGCTCAAAAAAGATAAAGATTCCTGGTAACCTGTACACTGCACGTTTATTGCGCTGAGTTGATTAGATAATCCACTTACAGAAGATTGTATTATAGCCTTCATCTCCTGCTTGTCAGCGTTTAGAATCTCTTTGAGCTTGTCTTCCGAGATGAAGTTTGTGAGCTCGGGCTTTCTTCGCAATGTAATATTGCTATTATCAGACAAACATTCTTTTTCAGAGTTATCCATTGGTGAAGGTATGGACTGACTTGACGAGCGGACAGGTGTGTTCGTATTATCTGACCGAGGCTGTTTACACCTGCATTCTGAGCATCTCCAGTTGCGTCTACTCTCTTCATTCATAGACTTAAATCGTTTCGGAGATAAATTTGCGCACTGAAGATCATATTTCTGTTTGCAGCCTGGACAACTCATAATATGATTATTTTGTATCGCGGTTTTACAGCCAAAGCATTTGTTCATTGCTACGACACGAAGCGATCCGCACAATAAGTAGGTAAGTCAACTGGTCGAGCTACGTCACAGCGAGCTACGTCGAGCGACGCGACGACGGTGGGTTATCGCAGGTAGCGGTCGAGAAGCAGCAATTTTATCAAATGTTTTTACTTATTTCTCACTTGTTTGATGAAGTTAAAGTCTAAAAGATACACACATCGAAAGCTTTTTTAATTAGCTACACAACTATGCATCCCACAACCACTTCCAATCACATATCACACATGTTTCTACTATATTGACCACACTTGATACAATAATGATGTTTACGATATGACCGCACGACGTTGAATGGTCATCATGGTTTGTTCATTTATTTTTTGGCCATCTGTCAAGATGTCCCTCCCTATGAGCTCGCCCACGGGCTACCATCGCTGAGAGATTATATAAAACCTCATAAACATAATAATATATTTTGTAGCTGCGATTTTATCGGAGCTACAAAAAGTAGTACGCGGGTGAGCTCCCTTAGTACTTACTTTTACGAAGTTGACATTCCATAACCACTCATCATGGTGAGCTTGTGGCCAAACATGAACACAGAAAAAAGAGAGATACCTAAGTCACAGATGCCACCCATTACAACTTCAACTTACCTACTGTCCAGGAGCATCACAGTCACAACTCACTCGCAGTTTCACTGTGTGGTGACTTAACGGTAACTAATTATAATGTTAATGATGCCGTTCTATTTATACTCCAGCCATATTATCGAAATGATAACCTCAGAAGAGGTTTAAGGTATATAAACTCATTATTTTAATTAATTGGATAATGGAAGAAATGTCGTAAAATTCAAAGGCGTAAATAATAATAATGAAATGCTCTAAACATAAAACTAGCCAAGTGCATGTCCGAATCTGACTCGTACACTTAGGGTTCCGACAGTGTTCCGACCTCTCATGGTTATTTTATTTAAATGAGTTATGGAACAGTCGTTTAAATAAAATAATAAACCGGACCGCACAACTAAGTTTGTTTATGAAGGAATTTTGATGATTCCAATGAACTGTGCTATTTAGAAACTTCGCTCTATTTTTCCTGCAGGTAATAATATGTACATCAATGTTTTTCAACTTTGATTATTTCAGATTTTTCGCTTCATTTGCAATAAAGTTGGGTAAGCAATATTTAAAACTATTTCAAATCAATAACATTACTGGTTACTAAAATATACACATGTGACAGACAGACAGATAGAGAAAAGGACGGAATGGCATCATAAGGGTTTCTTTTTTGTTTTTGGTTCGAAACCCCGAAAATGAAATGTAAAGAATTCCAATCCCATACTAATGTTTGTTGATTTTTGACGCAAAAACCACTGAACAGATATGGATGTTTGGAACACGGGAACGCAGGTATAACCGCGGGGCGGGCAGTACTAATAAGCCAATGAACTAAAAAGAATCCCCTAAGCTCCGCTCCGCTTTCAGCGAAAAGACTAAAACAATGCTCGCTTCGTTTTAGCAAATATCGTTCTAGTTCGACACAGAAATGAATCCTTTCTATTTGGAGACCTTTGAATGTAATTAAAAATATTTTTTTTACGTAACTATTTTTTGGGTAGCTGTTTCAGTTTCATTAAATTCTGTGATTGCTTTTATGAAATTTCTAATAAATTTTCTTCAGATTTTATTTAAAAACCGTTCAAAACATAAAAACAGGTCTATAAAAGGCAGCGCACTTTACACAATAATGTTGAACAAAAAAAAAACATTTTTAGTTCGTACAAGCTGCAGAACACGAGCGAGAGAGAACAAGAGCATGTTTAGTTTTTACAAAATTAAATAAAAAGACAAATTGAAATACGTATTATTTATTAATTAGTAACAAATTATTGTATGTTTAGTGCAATAACAACCGAAAAACTAGACAGAGCAGATGCAACTTACAAAAAACTTGCTACTTTTAAAATTACATATTATTCTGTATACAAAATTTTTACAATTGGATGTTTTTAGTTACAGTAATGTGAAGATAGTTGAATTTTTCTATTTTGTTGTATTTTGTTAACAACCTTTTTTACCTTATGGAATTAAAAAAAATTACGATCTCGATTTTTATATGCTCATTCATGAGACTGATATGACATCTGCTGGCTGCCGTCCAAATTATTAGTGCTGATATCCATTGTTATAGGTGTACAACTTGCACAAGTACACGGTTTGCTGCATTGATTACATTGCGATAGTTGGTTCAGTATATTAGTTAATTGTTTGTCCATTTTTATTTCCATACTAGCAATAACGTTTTCCAAATGATCAATTTTTTTTTGCAAATTTGTAATTTCCGTCTTTAATTCACCTATTTCTACAGCTGGTTTAAGTCTGTAAATCTTAGTATCGTCAGCGTATATAAGAGTGTTGTCTTCTTCAAATGTTAAACCGTTGATAGAGCCAGAAAATATTTTTTTCACAGTATAATCTTTCAGGATTTCGTATAATCCATTTTTCGAACCAAAGTAAACTTTTCCGTTTCTATCTGCAGTTATAAAGTTTTTATATTCGTTGTCTCCATCATATAAAAACACAGCTTTTTCTCCTTTCTTCTGTCTATACACAACAGAACCCATACCAAAGTAGATCGTATTTTCGTCATAATCAAGAATTCTTGTTATCGTGCTAGAAGCCTCCAATTCAAGATGCTTTATGGATTGTCCACCAGTAAATAAGTAAACACCATTTGTATTGTATTCGTTATAATATAGAGCTCCTTTCAAATACACATGCCATATGTTGCGACCTGCAAGACCCAAGAGTTCCGTTTTATCAGCTATGGGATTATATTTATAAATGCCTTTAGTAGTCGCTATAAAAACATGTTTGGTTTGCTGATTAACGGCTAGGTCGCTAACAACGCTTAATCCTTCAATATTTCTGAGCACTCTCGTATTCAAATCTAATCTTACCATAACTTTTAGGTCATTACGGAAGTATAAAATGTTTGTAGAGTAATCAATGTGCAACCTATCTGCTTTTTTGAGATTTTCATACAATACTTCCTTCTGGTAGCGGACGCCGCTGATAATGACGTCATCGTTATATATAACTGCTTGCACGAGGATCAGGCTACACACAAATACGATGAGCTTCATTATGATCTGAAATAATAAATGATTATAATGGTCTGTTCGTTTATTTTTGCCCATCTGTCAAGATGTCCCTATGAGCTATGATTTGACAGGTCAGTTGGCATGGTTGGATAAGATTCCACATATCACGACGACCCTGTCTGGAAGGCATCCGAATGCATTACGCGCGCACGGCGAGATACTGGGAGCCACATCTAGATGACGCAAGTGTACGTACCTACACCGCATGTCAAAAAATGAGGAACAGTGTTCTTCTTATTAAAAGGTTTCGCGGGGACAGGGAACACGCATCAGGCTGCATCTTCACCAGGGATGTGTAGCGAGGGATATGATTAGGTGACAAATAGGATAGCTTCATTTTCACGTTTAAAATCTAATGCTAGCGTAACTAAATCAATCTTGTGACATTATGGTAGGTACAAAAAAAGTTACACGATTGGTTTTCGTACGGATGGAGGGACTTGCGTTATCTATTTAGATTTATGTCTGTACTGGGAGCCATTAGCCAATACATTGCGTCCACAAACAAGATCCCGCGCGAGTAAAAATACGCGCATAATGTAAATTAGGCACATAGTCCACGTTCGCACGAACGATTTTTACGCGCGCTATTTTCAACGTTATGAATAAAACGTATGACTTCTCCTATACGTGTTCTCACGCCGACGTTTTATTAAGTCGACAGTGTTCATCCATGGCGAGCTTATGGTCAACCACGAGCACAGAACAAAAGAGAGATACCTAATTCACAGATTGCCACCCATTAGAACTTCAACTAGGCCCCCACAAGCTAGGTGCTGCTTGTGGTCTGCTTAAGTTTGCTATTTATTTCCTTATTAAATATTTATTCAGTCTACTTTGTAATTTTGCCGCCGCGCTGGGGCACGCAATTGTTTTCAGTGCGACTAGAATGTAAATATTATGTAATGAATCTAAGCTTGTTTTGAAAAGAGTAATTGCTGAGTTTATTGCCGGCTCTTCTCAGCAAATGCAACCTTCCGAACCGGTATTAGAGTATTAGAGTCAGACTTTTCATAAGTGCCTGCGAAGGTCTATTTGAATAAATGATTTTGAATTTGAACTTACCCACTATCCAGGAGTATCACAGTCACAACTTACTCGTAGTTCCACTTTGTAACTAAATGTGAACTAATGTTAATGTTGTCGTTATATTTATATTCCAGCGAAATGATAACCTCAGGTTAGGTTTAAAGTATATAAACTGATATTTTTTTTATTTCATTGCACAAGAAATGTGATAAAGGTCAAAGGCGACAATAATAATAATAAAATGCTCTAAAAATAAAACTAGCCAAGTGCAAGTCTGAGTCTGACTCGTACACTGAGGGTTCCGACCTCTCTTGAACTATTTTTAACCGACTTCAAAAAAAGGAGGTTTTCATTTCGGTTGTATTTTTTTATGTTTGTTACCTAATAACTCCGTCATTTATTAACCGATTAGGAAAAATCTTTTTTAGTCTGGAAGGGTACACTTCATCAGTACAGATCAGGATTTGATTACTTCTTAGTGTACTTTGAAGTCGGTTTAAGTTTTTTGTAAAACAGTCCAATTATTTTATTCTTGATTCAGGCCATAACTGTCGTTTAAAAATACATAAAATAATAAGCCGGGCCGCATAACAATGTTTGTGAAGGAATTTGAAGATTTGAAAACTGATATTTAGAAACTTCGTTTTATTTTTACCCGACTGACCCGGAAGGAGGGTTATGTTTTTCGAGTGTATGTATGTATGTATATATGTATGTATGTATGTCTATTTCTTTGGCACGCTCTGCAGCCTTAACGGCTTGATGGATTTAAGCATATGAGGTGTCGTTAGATTCGTCTGAACTGTGGGAGTGTCATAGGGTATATTATTTTTATATGGCGTCTACGGATAAGAAAAGAGGGGGGGTATTAAAAACAAAAATTTCGTTATTATAACAATATGGGTATCAAATGAAAGCTTGTGAACAGCCCATTCCATATATGTATATATTGTAATACTTTTGTGCTACCATTTTGACGTAAACTGCAAAAAACCATGTTTAATGCAAGGACACTAGCAGCCTTACTAATAAAAAGTTACACGCGGTGTACACATCTGTTATAGGATAATTGCTACTAATAAAAACATTTTTGACACAAAGCCTGTATACACGTGTTTTAGTTACCTAGGAAATTTACACAGGGCTTACACGGGCCAGGACCCTTGTTTAGTGTTTGTATAAGAACATTATGGCGGATTTCAATAGATCAGCTGTGTCTGACAATCAAGTGTTGTGTCCATTTACTACGGACCAGGCCAACCGCGCAACAAAATGACACCAACGCGCTGGCCCTAAAAAGTCATTTTAGGGCCAACACGACTCAGTCGACTGCGGTCATACTGCGGTCCACGGAACAGTTCATTCGTTCATTGTTTGCTTATAATTGCCATAAAAATGCCTAGTTGCGTAGTGAAAGGCTTGTGTTTTATACTGGAGTTATGGATAAAATAAAACAAAAATTGACAATTTATTTGATTTTGATAACTTTATGCAAAATGTTCCGGTAGGTGTATCCTTAGTTTTGAAGTCATTGGCACAGCCATTTGCTTCGTTTGTTTATGATGTTAACCGATTATGTTATGTATAATAAGTATTTTTAATTTATACGGGCAAAACAGTTTTGACAGCAAATCGCTGTCAAAAAAAAAATACCAGGGCGTCGTATTGGTTAACGTTCTCATTGTGTGGTTGATGATTATCAAAAAAATGTAACAATACAAAAATATAAGTCTGTTTTTTTCCTGGCAAGTATGTTGAAAAACGTCGTATGACACGCGTGTGCATTGATCATTACACTCTTGGTTTCCTTATATCGTTCGCCTACGGCTGACGCGCTTAATACCGCCTCGTCTGTAATGACCAACTTTGTACACATGTATGACAATTTACTATTATAACACGTGTGTAACAATACCGCACTAATCGCACGTTTATCCGTGTACAAAAGTAGTCCTTTTTTACATGGAAAAGCGTGTGATAAGTGCGGGTTTTTTACATATAGTGCTATAAAATTAATTTTTAACGTAACTATTTTTTGGGTAGCTGTTTTGCATTTTCAGTTTCTTTAAATTCTGTGTTTGCTTTTAAGCCCGAGCGAGAGAGAACAAGAGCATTAGTTTTTACAAAATGAAGTAAAAAGACAAATTGGAATACGTATTCTTTATTAATTTGTATCAAATTATTGTATGTTTAGTGCAATAAAAAGTTAAAAACTAGACAGAGCAGATGCTACTTATAATTATTTAAAATTACATATTACTATGTATACAACCAATTAAAAATTGGATGTTATTAGTATAGTAATGTCAAGATAATTGAATTTTTCTATTTCTTTGTATTTTGTTAACAATAAATAAATAAAAAAATCAGACTGATATGACATTGTGAAATAAAGAAAATAAAATTATTTACATATAGGTGCACAATTACATGTAAAAGCACAAAGGGGGCATTGAGTAAGTTGCGATAGGTGGTCCAGTATATAAGTTAATTTTTCGTCCATTTTTATTTCCATACTATCAGTAACTTTTTCCAAATGATCATTTTTTTTTTCACCTATTTCTACATCTGGTTTAAGTCTGTAAATGTGATTATCGTCAGAGTATATAAGAGTGTTGTCTTCTTCAAATGTTAAACCATAGACAGAGCCAGAAAATATTTTTTTCACCGTATAATCTTTCAGGATTTCGTATAATCCCCGTCTCGAACCAAAGTAAACTTTGCCGTTTCTATCTGCAGTTATGAAGTGTTTAAAATCGTTGTCTCCATTATGCAATACAACAGCTTTTTCCCCTTTCCTCTGTCTGTACAGAACAGAACCCATAGCAAAGTATGTCGTATCTTCGTCATCCACAAAAAGTCTAGTTATCGTTATAGAAGCCTCCAATTCAAGATGCTTTATGGATTGTCCACCAGTAAATAAATAAATACCACTTGTATTGTGTTCGTTATAATAAAGAGCTCCTTTCAAATACACATGCCATATGTTGCGACCTGCAAGACCCACGAGTTCCGTTTTATCAGCTATGGGATTATATTTATAAACGCCTTTAGTAGTCCCTATGAACACATCTTTGGTTTGCTGATTAACGGCTAGGTCGTTAACACCGCTTATTCCTTCAATATTTCTGAGCACTCTCTTATTCAAATCTAATCTTGCCATACCAGTTAATTCTTGAAGGAAGTATAAAATGTTTGTAGAGTAATCAATGCGCAACCTAACTGCTTTTTTGACATTTTCATTCAATACTTCTTTCTGGTAGCGGACGCCGCTGATAATGACGTCTTCGTTATTTATAACTGCTTGCACGAGGATCAGGCTACACACAAATACGATGAGCTTCATTATGATCTGAAATAAAAAAATGATTATCATGGTTTGTTCATTTATTTTTTCCCCGTCTGTCAAGATGTCCCCATGGGCTGGGCGAGCCCATGGGGACACAGGCGACGATCGCTGAGCGATTATATAAAACCAAATATAAAACATTCCGAGTTCAATACTGAAACGCCTACGTGCTACAAAAAGTCGCTCATAAACATAATAATATATTTTGTAGCTGCGATTTTATTGGAGCTTCAAAAAGTAGTACGTGGGCGAGCTCCCTTAGACTTTTACGAAGTTGACGTTTCTGTACAGTACTGGCGTCCAAGAAATCCAGGATATAAATTGTACAATGAGCTTGAGCTTTCGATGAGCGAAAATATCGTGAGGAAATAGCACTGGTGTGCTCCGGCAGATGTACCTGACAGCTAATTTCTTCTAGGCCTTCTGTTTTGTGACCCATTTTTGGCTGCATGCATAACCACTCATCATTGTGAGCTTGTGGTCAAACATGATCACAGAAAAAAAGAGAGGTACCTAAGTCACACATTGCCTATCAAATATCAACTTACCTAATGTCCAGAATAGTCACAATTACAACTTACTCGCACGCAGTTTCACTTTGTGGTGACTTAATGGTAACTAATTATAATGTTAATGATGCCGTTCTATTTATACTCCAGCCATATTATCGAAATGATAACCTCAGAAGAGGTTTAAGGTATATAAACTCATTATTTTAATTATTTGGATAATGGAAGAAATGTCATAAAGGTGAAAGGCGTCAATAATAATAATAAAATGCTCTAAAAATAAAACTAGCCAAGTGCAAGTCTGAGTTTGACTCGTACAGTGAGGGTTCCGACCTCTCTTGAACTATTTTTAACAGACTTCAAAAAAAGGAGGAGGTTCTCAATTCGGTTGTTTTTTTTTATGTTTTGGAAAATATATTTTTATTTTTCTAACCTAACAAACCCTGAGTCGGTTCTGGTAATAGGTTCCAATCTGATATCTATTGAGAAAATACGTTACATAATAAAAAAAAATACATATCACACATCTATTTAAACGTAAGAATTTTGGCGAATTGAATACGATGAAAAGCATTATCAATTAGCCTTCGGCATTTTGCAAAACAGCGAGCGTTCATGAACTGCCGAGGCAATTTGAAAAATGCCGAGTTATACAATCTGCCTACGACATATATAACAAATTAACACATGGATTTTATTAGTATAGTAATGAAAAGATAATTGAATTTTTCTATTTTGTTGTATTATGTTAACAACCTTTTTTTTCATCTATGGGCCGGAGCACCTGGATACCAGCTTGGGCCTTTAGACTCGGTTCAGCGACGTGCCATCAGGTTTGTTGACGATCCCGAGCTCACAAGCGGTTTAGAGCCCCTCAGTCTGAGGAGAGACTTTGCCTCCTTGTTTGTGTTCTACCGCTTGCACAACAGAGAGTGTTCTAAGGAATTGTTCGACTTGTTGCCGACGGCTACCTTCCACCATCGCAACTCACGCCATCGACGGGGAATCCATCCACACACATTGAAACCAGAAATATTTCGAACTGTGCGGGCTCAAAGGATCTTTCTTCTGCGGACGCTCAGGTTGTGGAATGAGCTCCCCGCCGTGGTTTTCCCAATGGAGTACAGCATGGGTTTCTTCAAAAAGAGCGTTATACCACTAAGGTGGCAAACAAGCATACGGCCCACCTGATGGTAAGCAGTTACCGTAGCCTATGGACGCTTGCAACACCGGGGATATCACTCGCACGTTGCCGACCCTAAATAATAACAATGTACTATTATAAAACGTGTGTAAAAATACCGCACTTATCGTAAAAGCTGCAGAGCCCGAGCGAGAGAGATCAAGAGCATTAGTTTTTACAAAATGAAATAAAAAGACAAATTGGAATACGTATTATTTATTATTTAGTAGTAAATTATTGTATGTTTAGTGCAATAAAAAACAAGCTAAAAACTAGACAGAGCAGACGCTACTTATAAATATTTAAAATTAAATATTCGTATGTATACATCAAATTAAAACTTGGATGTTATTAGTATATTTATTAGTATATACAAGATAATTGAATTTTTCTATTTCTTTGTATTTTGTTAACAACCTTTTTTTTACTATATGGAATTATAAAAAAAATACGATATCGAATAAAATTGATATACTCATTCATGAGACTGATATGACATCTGCTGGATGCCAACCAAATGATTAACAATGAGGTGTACAAGTACATGTACAAGTACAAGGGGGGCACTCAGTAAGCAGCGATATTTGGTCCAGTATATTAGTTATTTTTTTGTCCATTTTTATTTCCATACTAGCATTAACGTTTTCCAGATGATCAATGTTTTTTTCACCTATTTCTACAGCTGGTTTAAGTCTGTAAATGTGATTATCGTCAGAGTATATAAGAGTGTTGTCTTCTTCAAATGTTAAACCGTAGATAGAGACAGAAAATATTTTTTTCACCGTATAATCTTTCAGGATTTCGTATAATCCCTGTTTCGAACCAAAGTAAACTTTGCCGTTTCTATCTGCAGTTATGAAGTTTTTAACAACTTTGTCTCCATTATATAATAAAACAGCTTTTTCCCCTTTTTTCTGTCTGTACAGAACAGAACCCATAGCAAAGTATGTCGTATCTTCGTCATCAACAAACATTCTAGATATCGTGCTAGAAGCCTCCAATTCAAGATGCTTTATGGATTGTCCACCAGTAAATAGATAAACACCATTTGTATTGTGTTTGTTATAATAAAGAGCACCTTTCAAATACACATGCCATATGTTGCGACCTGCAAGACCCACGAGTTCCGTTTTATCAGCTATGGGATTATATTTATAAAGGCCTTTAGTAGTCCCTATGAACACATCTTTGGTTTGCTGATTAACGGCTAGGTCGTTAATCAGCAAACCGCTTATTCCTTCCATATTTCTGAGCACTCTCGTCTTCAAATCTAATCTTGCCATAACAGTTAACTCTTGACGGAAGTATAAAATGTTTGTAGAGTAATCGATGCGCAACCTATCTGCTATTTTGACATTTTCATACAATACTTCCTTCTGGTAGCGAACGCCGCTGATAATGACGTCATCGTTATTTATAACTGCTTGCACGAGGACCAGGCTACACACAAATACGATGAGCTTCATTATGATCTGAAATAATAAATGATTATCATGGTTTGTTCATTTATATTTGCCCATCCGTCAAGATGTCCCTATGAGCTCGCCCGGCGACGATCGCTGAGCGATTATACAAGGTGTAACGGAAAGAGTATATCCATCACAGTAATTATATAGATATTTATAATTATTTTATTTATTTATTATTATTTCACCAATTCCATTCCGTTTTGCACAAGTTTTATTGAGCTTTATAAGTCTTTACCATATTTATGGATGGTCAAAGATAAGAATTTGTATTTGTAAAATAGAACATTTTACTATATAGCTGGCAAATAAGCCGGTAAGCGTTTACCGTATGGAAGCTTACAACACCAAGAGTATCAATCCCGCGTTGCCGATCCTACAGAAATCTCTTAACACCCTTTTTGAAGAACCCCATGCTGTAGGTACTCCATTGGGAAAACCACGGCGGGCACAATCTCAGAGTCGATTCATAATGTTTTTCTAGCCATTGCTTCACCCAAACTCTTTTACGTTTTCTTTCATCTATCCTATATTAAACCGCCAAATGTTAATGAAAGAAAGAAATAAAACATTTATTGCCCCGCAATACAGCTTTACATACAGTATTTTTTAGATTGAGACATTGCAGGCGCCGTTGGAGACGGCCGTGACCGTGTGACTGTAACTGATGCCTGAGACCGTCTGTCGGATAATGAAAGGGATCTGAGGGTCTACTACGAAAAACGATATACGATAGTCCGATCATCGTTGTCAAATATTAACCAATAGAATTGCTGCAAAACTGACGAGACGTAAATTTTGTGTAATTATATTGGCTAATTGTTTGAAAACGATGATCGGACTATCGCGTATCGTTTTTCGTAGTATAGGCCCTATAGGATAAGTTAGTAGTTAAAGTAATATCTTACAAATATTTACAAAAAAATTGCTATTTAACTTTCATTAAAAATATCAAAATAGATAAAAAAAACCTTTTGAGTATCATTTTGATATCATGCTTTGATGCTCATTACATAACTAAGTAAGTAATTTTTTTTTGTTGAATATTTGACAAATGCGGTATCTACTACAAATTTAACGTTGGTCAACTTTTGGAAAAGATATGGAGACGCCATCTTCTTCAATTTGCCGCAGATGCGTGCTGCAGATGAAGAAGCGTTTTTATCCCTAATCGAGTTAGTTGATGAGGTTTTACCATTTCACAGTTTCTCTTTCAAAAGCACAGTCAAATACTTCTCTTTCTTCGTCAATTAAACGCAGTTTAATTTGATTCTCTTGAATTCGACGAGCCATAGTTGTTTTTATATCAAAAAAATAAAATGTCACATAAATTGATATGTTTGACTGTAAACAGCGTGAAAAGATCAAAAGCTAATTGAGAGCAATTAAACAAATGACCCTTTATGACGAGTATGTATTAACCATAGCTTATCTACTGAAAAGAAGTTGGCCTAAACAAGCTAAATCTGTATTTACACCGTTGGTTAACTTGGTAATTACCACAAAACGAATTAAAACACTTTCACCATGGCCGCCATTGTTACGATTATATTTTTCTGGTGTTGCCATTCCTCGATATTCAAATACACAATAGGTATCAAAATAAACCGTTTTACACTTTCATAATAAATAATGCTGACAATTAATTATAATTAATCAATATTCAATGGTATGAAATTAAATAATATTCAAATAATATAATGTTAATGCTAACATATGCGTATTTAAGTATAATAGTAAATATGACAAATGAAATTTTGATAAAAAAGTACTACGTTATTACTCGCGTGGGGTCTGTGAGACTCCAAACTCACTGTCCTGCTAAAACCGCTCTAGGCAGCGACGTGCCCGTTGGTACTAGTTTTGAAGGTCACTGCAATTTAGGAAGCAACCAGAAAACCCAAGAAGGTACCATCAAAAACTACAGAAATAGGAATGTTTAAATACCCTCTGGGGTCTCACAGACCTCACGCGAGTAATTAAGGGTTAAGAATGTTATACGTTCTTATAAATAAATTTCAGAATTGTTTACAGAACTTGGCACCCATTTAGATCTCAAGTCTTTTGTCGGTGAAGTCGACAGCCACGCCACACCATAATTATCATAATATTGATCTTGGCTCCCATTTTCACAATTATGTTTTTGGTGGGATAAGAAATTTTTTATAAAAAATTTCTTATATATTTTCTTTAGATTTAATTTAAAAAACAGTTTCTATGAAAATAAAAACAGGATAAATAAAGCACCACAGTTTACATAGTAAGTTTAAACAAAAAAAAATACATGTTTAGTTCATAAAAGTTGCAGAGAGCGAGCGAGAGAGAAAAAGAACTTGTTTAGTTTTTAAAAATTAAATAAAAAGACATATTGAAATACGTATTATTTATTAATTTGTATCAAATTATTGTATGTTTAGTGCAATAACAAGCTAAAAACTAGACAGAGCAGATGCTACTTATAAAGTTATATAGGTACACACGGCTACAGATCAAGCTATACATTTCTAGTATAAGCTGACCTCCCATTGTACGGAAATCCTATACAATGCGAGATCAGTTTATACTGGAAATGTATAGCTTGATCTGTAGCCGTGTGTACCAATATTTAAGATTACTTACATATTATTATGCATACAATAAATTAACAATTGGATATTATTAGTACAGTCATGTGAAGATAGTTGATTTTTTGTCAACAACTTTTTTTTTCTTATGAAATTACTAAGAAAAAGTACAACCTCGATTAAAACTACTTTTTATCCCGGGAACGCGGGTGAAACCGCAGGGGACAGCTAGTAGAATATAAAATAATTAGACTAGAAATGTTTAGAAACAGCCCCCAATACAGATGCGTTCAAATATATAATAAATCACCGGATAAAAGCAAAGATAATAATCACATAATAATATATTTAGAAATAAACTGAAGCAAAATTCCAATAAATAAATTCATTACATGCTAGTTATTATGTTAATAAATAATAATATTTGGTCATAAGTTTTTGTATGTTTCCTATGTTTGTTTTGTATATTTGTATGGTATGATCCACTTGTGTTAATTTAATATTAAAGTTTAACTAGGTTAACTTATATTATTTGTACATTGTGCAATAGTAAACAAGGAAATAAATATATGTTTAGTTATGTTAATATATAATTTAATGTAATGCATAATAATTTAGTATAATAAGTTTTGCAATACCCTAACAGGGTCCATGTATACCTACATAAATTGTGTACTTACATTGTGAAATAAAGAAATAAAATTATTTACATATAGGTGCACAAGTACATGTACAAGTACAAGGGGGGCAATCAGCAAGTAGCGACATTTGGTCCAATATATTAGTCAATTTTTTGTCCATATTTATTTCCATACTAGCATTAACGTTTTCCAAATGATCAATGTTTTTTTCACCTATTTCTACAGCTGGTTTAAGTCTGTAAATGTGATTATCGTCAGAGTAGATGAGAGTGTTGTCTTCTTCAAATGTTAAACCATAGATAGAGCCAGAAAATATTTTTTTCACCGTATAATCTTTCAGGATTTCGTATAATCCCCGTCTCGAACCAAAGTAAACTTTGCCGTTTCTATCTGCAGTTATGAAGTTTATAAATACATTGTCTCCATTATATAATAAAACAGCTTTTTCCCCTTTCTTCTGTCTGTACAGAACAGAACCCATAGCAAAGTAGGTCGTATCTTGGTCATCAACAAAAAGTCTAGTTATCGTACTAGAAGCCTCCAATTCAAGATGCTTTATGGATTGTCCACCAGTAAATAAGTAAACACCACTTGTATTGTGTTTGTTATAATAAAGAGCTCCTTTCAAATACACATGCCATATGTTTCGACCTGCAAGACCCTCGAGTTCCGTTTTATCAGCTATGGGGTTATATTTATAAATGCCTTTAGTAGTCCCTATGAACACATCTTTGGTTTGTTGATTAACGGCTAGGTCGTTAACACCGCTTATGCCTTCAATATTTCTGAGCACTCTCGTATTCAAATCTAATCTTGCCATAACAGTTAAGTCTTGAAGGAAGTATAAAATGTTTTTAGAGTAATCGATGCGCAACCTATCTGCTTTTTTGACATTTTCATACAATACTTCCTTCTGGTAGCGAACGCCGCTGATAATGACGTCATCGTTATTTATAACTGCTTGCGCGAGGATCAGGCTACACATAAATACGATGAGCTTCATTATGATCTGCATTAATAAATAAAAACCGGCCAAGTGCGAGTCAGACTCGCGCACCGAGGGTTCCGTACAAACCTGTAGGTATATAAGTAAATGGTAGTATAGACCTGAGTATTTGATATTAATTTCAATTTATGACCTATTAAAAAAAAACTACTTACTAGATCTCGTTCAAACCAATTTTCAGTGGAAGTTTGCACCGTAATGTACATCATATATTTTTTATAGATTTATCATTCTCTTATTTTAGAAGTTACAGGGGGGGGGACACACATTTTACCACTTTGGCAGTGTCTCTCGCGCAAACTATTCAGTTTAGAAAAAAATGATATTAGGAACCTCAATATCATTTTTGAAGACCTATCCATAGACATCCCACACTTATGGGTTTGAAGAAAAAAAAAAATTTGAGTTTCAGTTCTAAGTATGGGGAACCCCCAAAATTTATTGTTTTTTTTCTATTTTTGTGTAAAAATCTTAATGCGGTTCACAGAATACATCTACTTACCAAGTTTCAACATTATAGTTCTTATAGTTTCGGAAATAAATGGCTGTGACATACACGGACAGACAGACATGACGAATCTATAAGGGTTCCGTTTTTTGCCATTTGGCTACGGAACCCTAAAAAGAAACTAGTCTTAGTTACACTATTTATAACTCAAGAATGGCTGAACCGATTTGGCTGAAAATTGATGTGGAGGTAGCTTACAACCAGGAAATGTACATAGGATACTTTTTATAGGGTAGGGTAGGTAAGGGGGTAAAGGGGGCGCAGCTGAAACCGCGGGTGGAAAGCTAGTAATAATAATCAATTACTCTAAAAATAAAAATAGCCAAGTGCGAACCTGAGTCTGCCTTGCACACCGAGGCCGAGGGTCCGACAGAGTTACGACCAACTATTTTTACAACTATTTTTCTTGATTTAGGCCATAAATGTTGTTTAAATAAAATAGTAAATCGGACCGCATAACCAAGTTTGTTTGTGAATGAGTTTTGATGATTTGGAATAAACTGTGAGTTAGAAACTCTACTTTTTACTGAATTAGAACCACTTATTATTCTCTGAGTGAAATAAGTACGATCAGGGGTATTTTAAGGTGGTATTTTTGAATTGCTGGCGCCCAATTCGCCCCTTTTTAACCGACTTCAAAAAAGGAGGAGGTATATGTATGTTTTTTTTAATGTTTGTTACCTCATAACTCCGTCATTTATTTGGAAATATATTTTTTGTTTGGAAGGGTACACTCCCCGTTTAGTCCCTTTGTCATCAGACCAGAATTTGTTTACTTTGAAGTCGGTTTAAGTTTTTTGTAAAACGGTTTTCAATTATGTTTGTAAGTTTTTACCTATGCAATAAATAAATAAATAACGGGCGGAGTCACACCATAAGTGTTCCTTTTTACCATTTTGGTTGAGAACCCTAAAAAATTCAAGATTTGGTTTGTTATTATTTTTTAAATGATTCTACTATCTTTGTTAGTTCTATCATGCGCACTTCAAGTAAACAAAAGCATAATGATAAGACGAACTGATTTATATAAAAGCACTAAGGTTATCAACTTCCATGCAAATCGCCCCTAAAATAACTATATAGTACCCCTTTTTAACCCCGTTAGGCGATGAGTTTCAACAAAACATGAAACGCGTCTTCCATCAATTCTGTTAAACAATGTTTATGCAAAATTTGAAGTAGATTGAACCAAGGAATCACGTTGTCCCACACAAACATTGCCCGTTTTTCAACCCCTTAGGGGTAGAATTTCAGAAAATCCTTTCTTATCGGATACCTACATCATACATCAAAGAACACACCCTCAAAGTTTCAGGTCTCTACGATCAGCGGTTTAGGTTGTGCTTTGATCCATCAGTCAGTCATTCAGGACAAAGCATTTTATATGTATAGATAGATAAAAATTATCAGTTTACATAGATCTTCTGCCCTGCCAAACTGTGAAGGCAGGTAAAGCCGTTTATCCCGGTTATCAGTTAATTGTGATGGTCGTTAAGCTAGTTGTCTGAAACTGACTATAATTTCTTGTTTCCTATAATTTATCTATTTAATTTGATTCATGTTTAGATTTGTCCTTCAACTAAAATATGAAAGCAAATACTTGAATATAAGTCGATAGTGTATTGCACAAACTCGCCTCGAGAAAAACAAAGTTTTTTTCCTCTTTTTTTTCCTGACAACTTATGCCGATTCTCTGTATTGACTACCTGTTACACCGATGCGTAACATAAATAAAACTTTAAGAAATAAATTAAAATTGATGAATACATGAATAAATAGAAAAACTATTAAGAATTTTATCAAAATAGTGTTATTCTATTATATCAAGCTTTCGTTTGTAATATTAGTTAATCCTAGAATATAAAGGCCATAAAAAACTATATTCTTTAGTCACTTCTTTTACGACGTGTTTTTTACTTACTTATTTATTTCTTATGAAGAGATTTGTTGGTTAATTTAACACACAGTTTAACAGTATTTTCAACCGACTTCAAAAAAAGGAGGAGGTTCTCAATTCGAATGTTAATATTATTTTTTTTCTTTTTTATGGATGTTCGGGCATAACTCCGTCCTATACGGACGGATTTTCAAAATCCTTTTTTTGTTTGAAAGGGGTTTATACCGAAATGGTCCCATATAAATTTCATATAGATCTGATGTTGAGTTTCGGAGACAGACAACGGAACTCTTAAATAAAACCGGCCAAGTGCGAGTCAGACTCGCGCACCGAGGGTTCCGTACAAACCTGTAGGTATATAAGTAAATGGTAGTATAGACCTGAGTATTTGATATTAATTTCAATTTATGACCTATTAAAAAAAAACTACTAACTAGATCTCGTTCAAACCAATTTTCAGTGGAAGTTTGCACCGTAATGTACATCATATATTTTTTATAGATTTATCATTCTCTTATTTTAGAAGTTACAGGGGGGGGGACACACATTTTACCACTTTGGAAGTGTCTCTCGCGCAAACTATTCAGTTTAGAAAAAAATTATATTAGAAACCTCAATATCATTTTTGAAGACCTATCCATAGACACCCCACACTTATGGGTTTGATGAAAAAAAAAAATTGAGTTTCAGTTCTAAGTATGGGGAACCCCCAAAATTTATTGTTTTTTTTCTATTTTTGTGTAAAAATCTTAATGCGGTTCACAGAATACATCTACTTACCAAGTTTCAATATTATAGTTCTTATAGTTTCGGAAATAAATGGCTGTGACATACACGGACAGACAGACAGACAGACAGACAGACAGACAGACAGACAGACAGACAGACAGACAGACATGACGAATCTATAAGGGTTCCGTTTTTTGCCATTTGGCTACGGAACCCTAAAAAGGGTTTATCATGGTTTGTTCATTTATATTTGCCCATCTGTCAAGATGTCCCTATGAGCTCGCCCACGGGCGACGATCGCTGAGCGATTATACAAGGTGTAACGGAAAGAGTATATCTGTCACCATAATTTTGTGAACACAGTTAGTTTATAATCTATCTAGCTAGATTATAAACTGTCGATAAATTGTGAACTGTACCATACTACTTACAATATAACGCATTCATTTTCGATAGTTTATAAGCTATCCATGATAAACCGTCATATTGTGAACTGGCATCATACTTGATTGGTTGAACGTCATGTCCACACCGCCATCTTTGGCCATAAGTAACGTAGTTGATTATTATTATAGTTTCTGGAAAAATATATTGATTGACATATTTAATTTTGATCTGAAACAATTAAATGTGTATTTCTAGTGTTTAACTCTTATGTTTGTTTTCTAACTCTATGGACACATAACGAACTACAGCCAAGACTGACCGATCAGGGACGGTTCACAATATGACGGTCTGACATCGATAGATTATAAACTATCGAAAATGAATACGTTATATTGTAAGCAGTATGGTGCAGTTCACAATGTATCGAGAGTTTACAATCTCCCTAGGTAGATTATAAAATAACGGTTGTCACAAAAATACGGTGACATATCCATTACAGTAACCTAGGGTAGGGTACCACGTAAACGAAGTCGCGCCAGGGAGCTAGTTATGTATAATAAATATGTATTTACAAACAAAAAGTAAAGTATAATGTCATAGAGGTAAAATATAGGTATGTATTACACCAGTTATCTGGTTCTCATAGTACACGCTCTGCTTAGTATAAATAAATATCCTGGGATATTCCTAACAGACGGCCATCGGCGATAAATCGATTTAGCTAGGTTTCATTTTTAGAAAACGTCGTTTTATCCGTGTTTTCAAGCACTGAAAATCTGCTACAATATCATTAGAATATGAATGTAAATTTCGCCAGTCTACAAGCTTATAATAGCTCAGGTAGGAAATCGGACGGTCCCGAAACCAAAAGACCCCGGTTCTAGTCCCGATGATTATTTTTTTCCCTTTTTTAGGGTTCCGTAGCCAAATGGCAAAAAACGGAACCCTTATAGAGTCGTCATGTCTGTCCGTCCGTATGTCACCGCCACTTTTTTCCGAAACTATAAGAACTATACTGTTGAAACTTGGTAAGTAGATATTCACACAAAAATAGAAAAAAAAAACAATAAATTTTGGGGTTTCCCAATCAGAGAACGGAAACTCAAAATTTTTTTTTCATCAAACCCATACGTGTCTATGGGTAGGTCTTCAAAAATGATATTGTGGTTTCTAGCATCATGTTTATCTAAACTGAATAGTTTGCGCGAGAGACACTTCCAAAGTGGTAAAATGTGTGTCCCCCCCTGTAACTTGTAAAATAAGAGAATGATAAAACAAAATAAAAATACATGATGTACATTACCATGCAAACTTCCATCGAAAATTGGTTTGAACGAGATCTAGTAAGTAGTTTTTTTTATACGTCATAAATTGAAATTCATATCAAATACTCAGGTCTATACTACTATTTACTTATATATCTACAGGTTTGTACGGAACCCGCAGTGCGCGAGTCTGACTCGCACTTGGCCGGTTTTTTTTTTCAAGTTCCTTCTTTGTGATATAATTATTCAGACTTACCAAAAAAAAAAACCAGCAAGGCTCGGTCACCCAGGTACAGCTTAGCTTTATAAGACTTTACCATATTTATGGAAGAATTTGTATTTTTGTATTTATAATTTGATATTTTTTTTTACCACTAAGCTGGCAAACAATCATACGGCCCGCCTGACAGTTACCGGTTACCGTAGCCTATGGACGCTTGCAACACCAGAGGTATCACTCCCACGTTGCCGATCCTACAGAAATCTCTTCACACCCTTTTTGAAGAACCCCATGCTGTAGATACTCCATTGGGAGACATTGCAGACACAGCTGATGGCCGTGACCGTGTGACTGTAACTGATGCCTGAGACCGTCTGTCGGATGATGAGACGGGTCTGATCCGAGACGTGCCCGGCGGGTACATCCGCCCGTGTGTGGGGAAATCACAGATCTGATCCGAGACGTACCCGGCGGATCCACATCCATGCCTGTATGGCTGGCTAATATATATGATATGAATATGATTCTAATTCATTAAACTTAGAAGTAAAAATTTGGTATGAATTAATTTTGAGTTGAAACTTTTTATAGAAAGTCTGATGTGTGGATGTAGTCTTCACCCGGATGTATATACCCTTTTCGTTACACCCAGTATTAAATCAAATAAAAAAACACACTCCAATACTGAAACGCCTACGTGCTACAAAAAAGTCGCTCATAAACATAATAATATATTTAGTAGCTGTGATTATCGGAGCTACAAAAAGTAGTAGGTACGTGGGCGAGCTCCCTTAGACCCTGTCGGTTCACTCGCGCGGATGCATTATGCGGGTACTGTGAGGTAGGGAGCAAGCATCGCGCGAATATTTTTACCAGTATCAGTATCTCGCCGTACGCGCGACGCGTTAATGCATTCGCACGTGAGAATCGCCGCGATTTCGCCCCTTCTGGACAGGAACTTAGAATATTACGAAGTTAACGATTCTTTAAAGTTCAATTTTCAATTGCAACATGACGGAGCGTACTTGGGTTTTAAAAAAACTGGAAATATGCAGGTTGCATTCTTCAAATACTGATCAGAACTGGCGTCCAATCCTGGACTCAAATCGTACAATGAGCTTGACTTTTCGATGAAGGAAAATATCGTGAAGAAATAGCACTGTCGTGCTCCGGCAGATGTACTTGACAGCTGATTCCCTTCTAGGCTTTCTGTTTGACTCACCTCAGGCTGCATAACCACTCATAATGGTGAGCTTGTGGTGTACGATGTACATGAGCACAGAAAAAAGAGAGATACCTAAGTCACAGATTGCCACTCATTACAACTTCAACTTACCTACTGACCAGGAGTATCACAGTCACAGTTCAATCGCAGTTTCACTTTGTGGTAACTTAACGGTAACTAATTATAATGTTAATGATGCCGTTCTATTTATACTCCAGCCATATTATCGAAATGATAACCTCAGAAGAGGTTTGAAGTAAATAAACTCATATTTTATTTTATTTAATTGGATAATTGAAGAAATGTGATAAAAGCCAAAGGCATAAAGGCATAAGTCTATATAAATAAAAACCGGCCAAGTGCGAGTCAGACTCGCGCACCGAGGGTTCCGTACAAACCTGTAGGTATATAAGTAAATGGTAGTATAGACCTGAGTATTTGATATTAATTTCAATTTATGACCTATTAAAAAAAAACTACTTACTAGATCTCGTTCAAACCAATTTTCAGTGGAAGTTTGCACCGTAATGTACATCATATATTTTTTATAGATTTATCATTCTCTTATTTTAGAAGTTACAGGGGGGGGGACACACATTTTACCACTTTGGCAGTGTCTCTCGCGCAAACTATTCAGTTTAGAAAAAAATGATATTAGGAACCTCAATATCATTTTTGAAGACCTATCCATAGACATCCCACACTTATGGGTTTGAAGAAAAAAAAAAATTTGAGTTTCAGTTCTAAGTATGGGGAACCCCCAAAATTTATTGTTTTTTTTCTATTTTTGTGTAAAAATCTTAATGCGGTTCACAGAATACATCTACTTACCAAGTTTCAACATTATAGTTCTTATAGTTTCGGAAATAAATGGCTGTGACATACACGGACAGACAGACATGACGAATCTATAAGGGTTCCGTTTTTTGCCATTTGGCTACGGAACCCTAAAAAGAAACTAGTCTTAGTTACACTATTTATAACTCAAGAATGGCTGAACCGATTTGGCTGAAAATTGATGTGGAGGTAGCTTACAACCAGGAAATGTACATAGGATACTTTTTATAGGGTAGGGTAGGTAAGGGGGTAAAGGGGGCGCAGCTGAAACCGCGGGTGGAAAGCTAGTAATAATAATCAATTACTCTAAAAATAAAAATAGCCAAGTGCGAACCTGAGTCTGCCTTGCACACCGAGGCCGAGGGTCCGACAGAGTTACGACCAACTATTTTTACAACTATTTTTCTTGATTTAGGCCATAAATGTTGTTTAAATAAAATAGTAAATCGGACCGCATAACCAAGTTTGTTTGTGAATGAGTTTTGATGATTTGGAATAAACTGTGAGTTAGAAACTCTACTTTTTACTGAATTAGAACCACTTATTATTCTCTGAGTGAAATAAGTACGATCAGGGGTATTTTAAGGTGGTATTTTTGAATTGCTGGCGCCCAATTCGCCCCTTTTTAACCGACTTCAAAAAAGGAGGAGGTATATGTATGTTTTTTTTAATGTTTGTTACCTCATAACTCCGTCATTTATTTGGAAATATATTTTTTGTTTGGAAGGGTACACTCCCCGTTTAGTCCCTTTGTCATCAGACCAGAATTTGTTTACTTTGAAGTCGGTTTAAGTTTTTTGTAAAACGGTTTTCAATTATGTTTGTAAGTTTTTACCTATGCAATAAATAAATAAATAACGGGCGGAGTCACACCATAAGTGTTCCTTTTTACCATTTTGGTTGAGAACCCTAAAAAATTCAAGATTTGGTTTGTTATTATTTTTTAAATGATTCTACTATCTTTGTTAGTTCTATCATGCGCACTTCAAGTAAACAAAAGCATAATGATAAGACGAACTGATTTATATAAAAGCACTAAGGTTATCAACTTCCATGCAAATCGCCCCTAAAATAACTATATAGTACCCCTTTTTAACCCCGTTAGGCGATGAGTTTCAACAAAACATGAAACGCGTCTTCCATCAATTCTGTTAAACAATGTTTATGCAAAATTTGAAGTAGATTGAACCAAGGAATCACGTTGTCCCACACAAACATTGCCCGTTTTTCAACCCCTTAGGGGTAGAATTTCAGAAAATCCTTTCTTATCGGATACCTACATCATACATCAAAGAACACACCCTCAAAGTTTCAGGTCTCTACGATCAGCGGTTTAGGTTGTGCTTTGATCCATCAGTCAGTCATTCAGGACAAAGCATTTTATATGTATAGATAGATAAAAATTATCAGTTTACATAGATCTTCTGCCCTGCCAAACTGTGAAGGCAGGTAAAGCCGTTTATCCCGGTTATCAGTTAATTGTGATGGTCGTTAAGCTAGTTGTCTGAAACTGACTATAATTTCTTGTTTCCTATAATTTATCTATTTAATTTGATTCATGTTTAGATTTGTCCTTCAACTAAAATATGAAAGCAAATACTTGAATATAAGTCGATAGTGTATTGCACAAACTCGCCTCGAGAAAAACAAAGTTTTTTTCCTCTTTTTTTTCCTGACAACTTATGCCGATTCTCTGTATTGACTACCTGTTACACCGATGCGTAACATAAATAAAACTTTAAGAAATAAATTAAAATTGATGAATACATGAATAAATAGAAAAACTATTAAGAATTTTATCAAAATAGTGTTATTCTATTATATCAAGCTTTCGTTTGTAATATTAGTTAATCCTAGAATATAAAGGCCATAAAAAACTATATTCTTTAGTCACTTCTTTTACGACGTGTTTTTTACTTACTTATTTATTTCTTATGAAGAGATTTGTTGGTTAATTTAACACACAGTTTAACAGTATTTTCAACCGACTTCAAAAAAAGGAGGAGGTTCTCAATTCGAATGTTAATATTATTTTTTTTCTTTTTTATGGATGTTCGGGCATAACTCCGTCCTATACGGACGGATTTTCAAAATCCTTTTTTTGTTTGAAAGGGGTTTATACCGAAATGGTCCCATATAAATTTCATATAGATCTGATGTTGAGTTTCGGAGACAGACAACGGAACTCTTAAATAAAACCGGCCAAGTGCGAGTCAGACTCGCGCACCGAGGGTTCCGTACAAACCTGTAGGTATATAAGTAAATGGTAGTATAGACCTGAGTATTTGATATTAATTTCAATTTATGACCTATTAAAAAAAAACTACTAACTAGATCTCGTTCAAACCAATTTTCAGTGGAAGTTTGCACCGTAATGTACATCATATATTTTTTATAGATTTATCATTCTCTTATTTTAGAAGTTACAGGGGGGGGGACACACATTTTACCACTTTGGAAGTGTCTCTCGCGCAAACTATTCAGTTTAGAAAAAAATTATATTAGAAACCTCAATATCATTTTTGAAGACCTATCCATAGACACCCCACACTTATGGGTTTGATGAAAAAAAAAAATTGAGTTTCAGTTCTAAGTATGGGGAACCCCCAAAATTTATTGTTTTTTTTCTATTTTTGTGTAAAAATCTTAATGCGGTTCACAGAATACATCTACTTACCAAGTTTCAATATTATAGTTCTTATAGTTTCGGAAATAAATGGCTGTGACATACACGGACAGACAGACAGACAGACAGACAGACAGACAGACAGACAGACAGACAGACAGACAGACAGACATGACGAATCTATAAGGGTTCCGTTTTTTGCCATTTGGCTACGGAACCCTAAAAATGACAGCAAATCAACCGCGATTACTGCTATCGCATAAATATGCATTGTTTACGTAGGCCTTTATACGCGAAAGTATTCAAGTATATATGAAACTAAAAATTCAAAAAAAAATAACTTTTTAACAAAAAAATAAACCGCCTTCAAAGTACACTAAAAAGTAAGAAATAACTCTTCTGACACTGTTTTGAAGTCAGCGAAATATTTTCTACAGAACACGTCATGCGATTTCGGTGTAACACAGCTTGCCGTTTTCCGAGTTCTGTTTTCTCCTTAATGGCGAATAAACAGTTCAGTGAAAACTCTTATCATTGTCTCAGATAATATCTGTTAGGGACAGTGACGCTTTATAGAAAAGGGACCGCAACTTGTTATGTTGTTACTTTAACTACTATGGTTGAATACTTGAAAGCAATAGGTATTAGAATGGAATTGACGAAAATTATATTCGGCAATTCAAAAATTCAAAATCATTTAT